>OY390736.1:16399101-17599101 GCA_959613385.1 Geotrupes spiniger | reverse complement strand
GATTGTATTGTTGAATGATTCAGTAACTATAATAACAATAAAATCCCATTTCAAAAAAACAGCCAAGAAAACTGAAAAATAATGAAATTGAATATTTAAAAACGTTTATTTTTGCCGAATTAGAAAAATATGTTAGAGTGCGCTGATTGAAATTGTCATTAGGATATGATAACGATTAGAATTTCTAGTGTCATTTGGTGCAAGTCTAAAGTTATTTTGATTAAAAATGGGATCTGAGTAATTGCTGGAGTTCTAGGCTAGACTGGCTATTACAAATGGAGGCCCTGATCAGTTTCCCAAAGGCCTACTAACGTACGAGATGATCGGCTTATGCTTATGTGTGTTCTGCGAGATCGGTGTATGAGACGTTTAATATTGTTGCACAGCGTCTAATAGATGCTCGGCAAACAATTGCTTTTTCACGTACGGTTCGAAAAAGGTTAAAGACTTTGGCCTCTGGAAAGCCTGCTACAGGTCCGCTTTCTGCTTTCACATCATCGAAAATATTAAACTTTACTATGGAGCATAGAAACTGGACAGCGGAACAATGGAGAAATGTTCTCTTCACGGATGAGTCGCAATTTACGTTAAGGTTTCCAGATTGTTTTCGCTTTCTGCATCTCTCCACCAATACCTTGTGGAAGCGGAGGAGTTATGGTGTGAGGAGGGATTTCTCTTTAAGCTCGTACAGAAATGGTGATCCTAGACCGAGGATCTATAACCGCTAGGCAAAAATGTCATCCTTACGCAGGACATGCTCGTCCGCATACGGCGGAAATCGTTACAAAATATTTAAATGACGTTACTGTTCCTAGATTAGCATGGACAGCAAGAAGTCCGGTTATGAATCCGATAGAGCATATATGGGATGAACTAGAATGACGTATTCGACAAAGGGAAAATGTTCCTGTAACCATTCCTGCACTACGAATTGCCCTTCAGGAGAAATAGGAACAGTTGCCCCACGATGTGATAGCTAACTTGATACCCTTGATACCAAACATACCACGATGGCAAGAGGCACTGCCGGCAACCGGGGGGTAATACTCGTTGCCAAAAAATCGAAAACGATGCCTTTTTATGTGTTAAATTCTTCTTTTTAAGTATTACTATGATTTTCCTACATTTCATTATATTTTTAAATTTTAATTTTTTTAGTATTTAATTTGAAGTACTTTTTTATTAAATAAAGTTTCTCAATTTCGTTACAAATAATGCTAAAATAACATAAACATCGAAGTAGGTAAACATATTCCGAAAAAATCAAATGTCACAAATTTTGTGTGCGGCAGTGTAGTTCAAACTGTTAATATGACTATCATCTAAAACTCAAAAAGTTAATATTAGTTAACTAATATCTATGAATCTTTATTTTTAGTTGAATTTATAATATATTAATTTATCTCTACTTTTATTTATTTTTATTATTTGTAGAAATTGCACTTACCGGTAATGGTAAAATCATATCATATCCAGATATTATGGTCATAAAAGTAATGTTCCATAAAAATAAATGTTACCATGCGGAATTAATTTTCCAAGAGGGTGGCTTATTGAGTATTCAACGAATTTACGTTAAATCTGCAATGATTAACTTTTAAAACCATCGTCAACAAAAAAAAAAATGAGCATCCATATTCTACGACAAGATTTATTAAGGTACATTGGCAAAAATGTATAAATGTAATGTATAACAAATTACCCACGCTACAACAAAATTATAATAATATTCTTCAGTAAGAGCATAAATAAATTTATCATAGAAAATGAAAGCAAATTATTAAATATGATATTCTGCTGAACCAATTCAAATGGCTAATTTTTATCACGATGTTCAACTTGTAATTTTTATATTGTAAAAATATTTTTTGTAATATTATTATAATCTTCAGATTATTTGAGTTGCTTATAGATGTCTGAAATGTTGTACCGTGCCTTCAATTAAATTCCTCATTAAAGTAAGCAGTGTTTATTTTATAAAGTTGGCGAAACGCAAATGAAGAGAAATGAGTTGTAACTGTCAGTTATATTACTAAAAAGCACATTTTTAATTAAATAATTAAACAGGTATCAGTGCTACAAATCTTAGGAAACCAATCCTAGCCCATCTTAATGAGGAATTTAATTGAAGGCACGGTATATATAAGTATATTGTAAGTAACACTATTTTGAAATTATATATTTTCTGTATAAATGTCTTACTTACATTACCTATTGTTGCAATAGTAACAGTATATAATGCATACACTTTTTATTACAATGAAGTAATTACGGATATGTGAGATCACGATGAAGGCATAATAGAAACGAAGAGAGGACTGACGCCAAACCAAGTGGAGAAGAAATAAAAAATTAACCGATTACTTCTGGAGTCAGGAGAGAACCGACTTTTATTGACAACGACGGTGTCAGTAAGAGACCTAGAGCTAGTCAGCTAAAACTCCTCTCCAATCTTAGGAACTCTTCTTCTCTGACCCCGTATTAGGCATTATTGTGAAGAATACATTTATTTAAACTCTAATAACCGTTTAGTTCGAGAAGGTCGACCCGTCCTATAGATAAAACAATAAAAACATTTCATGGAAAAGTAGTCGCCTTAACTATAAAGCATTATAGAATATTAAAGAATGCGGAGTAAAATATATTGGCTGTCACTGTCACAGCAAAAGTTCTTGTTCCTGTTCCGGACAACTGCAAAAATTAGTACACCATACATAAATACGCAACCACCATTTACGAAATGGTGTTGGATTTTAGGGTAGGACTATATCCCCAACTAATGCGTCATAAAGATATTTGAACATTTTAGCTTAAAGATTTTATATAACATGGAAGAAAACCTTCTATTACGCATATGATCTTTATAAAGATATTGAAATTTTAAACAAATTTGATTTGAATTTTTTTTCGAAAAATGTGCTTAAAAGTAGAAGAATGTTCAATGCGGACCATTGCAGATTTTTCTTGCGCGTCTATTTAAGAGACTCATCCCTTCTCAATGTCGGATCACGTTACCATTCCGGATTGGAACAAACACCATTCGTCGATGTCTTTGCGATGTTTGAACGAAATCATTTCTAACATTTTGTCGCGTTGTATAATTTTACCTTCAATAGATTGGGCACTATAGCGAGCAAACACACAAAGAATGAGCAAAGCCGCCTAGACCTGTACTATACATTTCAGGCGATCCTGACATCAAAAGGACTAATGGTCAAGTTTCACACATCCGTGTGATACTATATCAAAGCTTATCAACAAGTGCTCGGGTTCCACAGTAAGGTTCTTCAGCATTTCGATGAGATGGTCTGCGTTCTTGACGTATGATGCGGCTTGTTCGGCGAAAGGTTGTAGCTGTCTTGCTAGAAATCTAGCCAAAGATTGGGTTGGTGATCCAATTGAGCTCACTTTTCTGGTTTGTGGATCTTAAGATCCACAAACCAGAACCACATCGCAGATCGCAGAACGCAGACCATCTCATCGAAATGCTGAAGAACCTTACTGTGGAACCCGAGCACTTGTTGGTAAGTTTTGATGTAGTATCACTGTTTACACAAGTCCCGGTTGACGATACCATGAAGATATTGGAACGGAAATACCAACCTCCGGAACACATCATGGAACTAGTAAAGCATTGCATGAAGAATACGTATTTTATTTTTGAAAATCAACGCTACCGACAAACCAGTGGAGCACCCATGGGATCACCACTATCACCTGTGATAGCCAATCTATTCATGGAGGAACTCGAGACTACAGCACTAAAGACGGCCGAGCTAAAACCAAAGGTGTGGCAGAGATACGTGGATGACACCTTCGTAGTATGGACACACGGAAGAGAAGAACTCGGCAGCTTTCTGGAGCACCTCAACAAGCAACATCCAGCTATAAACTTCACCATGGAAGTGGAAGTAGACAACCAGCTGCCGTTCCTGGACGTATTGGTAATGAAAAGAGACGACAAGAGTCTCGGCCATACAGTATACAGGAAGAAGACTCACACCAACAGGTACCTCAACGCTCAGTCACACCACCACCCGGCACAACTCCACTCGGTAGCAAGAACATTAATAACAAGATCAGAAAGGATAGCCGATAACAGAAGCAAGAAGAAAGAAATGGACAACATACGCAAAGCACTGGCGCAGAATGGAGTCTCAAAACGGGAAATTCTCAGAGCATCCAGACCCCCCAGACAAACCCAGGAGGAAGAAAAGAAAGAAGAAAAACCAGCAGCCATAGCTTTTTTACCGTATGTCAGAGGGACCACGGACAAGATAAGCAGGATCCTTAGTACACAAAACATCGATACAACGTTCAAACCATACAGGAAGATAGAAACGATGCTACGGAATCCAAAAGCGAAAATTCCATTAGAAACGCAGGGAGTATACGAAATACTGCGAAAAGACATACATCGGTCAATCCACTACGCGGATCGAAGTCCGCAAACAAGAGCACATTCGCGCCGTAAAACAAAGAGATTCGTCGTCGTCCTTGGCTAGCCACTTCTTAGACACGGGACACAGCATCGACTTCGACAATACAAGGACAATAGCTAGCATCGAACAGTTCATCAGCAGGATAATACGGGAAGCAATAGAAATAGAGAAACGGAAAGAAATCCTCAACACACGAGATGATGCCCAAAGATTGCCTGCAACATGGAGACCAGTATTTCAACAATACAGTACAACCAGTATTCAGATGACAGCGCCACAGGTACCGCCACAGTTCATAGCACCCCCACCACACCAAGGTACATTAACCAGGAGTCGAAGTAAGTATAGTCCATGAACCTGTTTAAATTAATGTTCACTACACCATTGAGGTGTAAGATTAGACCATCTTCGTGTAAATTTTACATTTTGCTGTCAGATTTGACATGATACATTTTTAATATATATATATATATATATATATATATATATATATATATATATATATATATATATAAAATAAATTTCATTAACGAAATCCGAAGAACTTTCAAAGTATATTATTCACCACCGGAACACGTGCGATTTATTTTACAAATGATTATAATATTTAAAAGGAACCCAGTGAAATTTTAAAATTTAAATTCAATAAAATTAACATTTTGTAAAATTGAAACATATCAATTTTGTTTAATTAATTCTTGTTCTTAAGCGTAAGAAAATTCTTTGATTTCATTAGTTAATAGAATTAAAAACCACAAATTTGATAATAAATTAAAGTAATCATATCAATTTATATACACGCATTTAGAAACCAATTACATGACTCTTTGTCATTGATTTGCACTTTATTCTGTTATTTTTGTTCTATATAGTTTATTTGTTCAACTTGTTTTGTTTAACTTCTTGAGCTAAACTACTTGAGATATCCTTACGTTTGTTTATGTCAAATATGCCATAGATCACCCGCTTTCGTTCTTGGCTGGCTTTAGAAACTTTAAATTTGGCAGTCTAATTTGGCCGCATATCCATCATGAGGCCGAGCTTGAAAGTTATTTGGGGAAGGACCCTATACAAACGTTAAATGTCCGATTTCAAGGAAGGGTTGCAGAGTTCAATTCCGCCATAAACTTGTCTCAAAAACGCAGCCATAAATTAATTCAATAGATTAATTTTTAACGAAAACAAACCCTGCATTATAGCACACTCAAGAGTTTTTAGTAGTTACACCAATTTAGACTCGTGGCAAATAACACATCGAACATCGAAAGCGCTAATAATATTTACATTTGAAATATTCCTTAAGATTTCATTCGCCGTTCATTCTAAGTTTATTACTCTAATGGACCGGTGTGGCCACAAGTTTACTCGGGATCCGACCGTTCATTCGATGAACATAGACGAAATATTTTCTTCGCGTTTTTGAAGCGCGGTTCTAATTTAATTCTTAGCTAAATATTTACTGATAATACTATTATAGTTAGGCAACCAAGCGATAGGTTAAATCAATTTCTTTAAAAAGGTCTAAGAATTTAGGAATTTCCAAACCATTTGGTGGTACCAGAAAAGCCAGACGACTTTCATTCTCGTAATTGCCACGCTTCTTAGAAGCACCTCTTTCCATTGATTTGTTTCGGCTTTTTAAAACCCTTATTTGAAAGAGTACTAACTATACAACCGATAATTTTGCAACAGAAGCAGTAATAACAGTTTGGTGAAAGAGTGTGCACTAGCCAGTCTCGTAAAACTGGCTCTCCATTGCTTAAAATTTGTGTATAATTATTTGCGCTAAAATATCGACCAATGTCATTGAAAGGAAATTTGTGGTTATGTAATGGGTGGGGTGGACATTGTCTTACTAATAAAATGCAGAATACTGGTCTGTACTTTCTCTGGGTGTCACATTACGTTGGTGTTACTTTTTTCAATGCTTTCATATGGTGGCGACAGAGTCAGAGTGTCGTCAGTTCCAGTTAATGTACAAACTTCGTCCATTCGTTTGTCATCATCAACGTTTAACTATTCCGCATTTTCTTTTATAGTCAGCCTTCTTCTTTTGTACTAATAATCAGACATTTCTTGACCGTTTGACATTCAGGAAGTGGCACATTAATCAACGTAAACTATAAAATAATATAATAGTATATTATGCAACAAGTTTTATAAACGTAATTTTAGTCACGAGTTTATTAGGCACGAGCGGAGCGTAGCTGAGCGAGTGTTTAATAAAACGAGTGTCTAGAGAAGTTTATAGAACGAATTGCATACTATACTTTTTCTACGACCATCACAAAAATACAAAAAATTTTAAATTATTTTATTATCTTAAGCCACATTAATAATCAAGCAAGTAACACATTCTCAGATAATGAATTTGTTTGGTTTTCTCGACGCCAATCTTGGAAAAATTTATATGCACGTTTGTACTGACTTTTTGATTTCTCTGGCAGCAAACTAGCAGTTTCCGATGCTGCTGCTTGAGTAATTTCTGGTGTACAAACATCATCTTCACTTCCACTGTCGGTTCGGTTCATTTTTTACAAGAATGGCACATTATTTTTATCACAAAATACAAACTTCCTTGTCGCGCCACGTCGGGTTATTTTGACAGATTGACGACAAGTGACACCTAACTTGATTTTGAGTTTTAATTGATTTTCGCGATTAAAAACCTAGAGCTAACTTCAGCCCGTGACTAAAGCGCACAAAGTCACGGCTTGTCAAGGTGAGCTAACTTCAGCCCGTGACTAAAGCGCACAAAGTCACGGCTTGTCAAGGTGTATTTAAAAGGCCACTTAGCGTCATGGAAACATATTCGATAAATGGCGTTTTCAATATGGCAGTAGAAAAAATAAATAACGATTTATCCTTGTTCTAAAGAAGCTAAACAAGCTAAAAAATCATAATTAGCATACTAAAAACCATGTATGCGCTACATAATATATTTTTTCTACTCCAATGTTTAAAATGCCATTTACCGAAGATGTTTTCATGGCGCTAAATGGTCTTTTAAACACATCTTCACAAGCCGTGACTTTTTGCCCTTTAGTCACGGGCTGAAGTTAGCTCTAGGTTTTTAATCGTGGAAATCAATCGAAACTAAAAATCAAGTTAGGTGTCACTTTTCATCAATCTGTCAAAATAACCCGACGTGGCGCAATTTTATAGAGGGTTCTACTGACCACTCGTTAAACAATAAAATCGAGACAGTAAATTAAATCTTGAATGCTGTTCAAGATAGTGCTGCGCAAAAAAATACTGAGAAGATAGATATTGCTGAAAGTTCAATCTTTAATTTTAATGAAAGTGGAACAAGGAATGGCGTCAATTTACATCAAGTAAATAAAACACAAATTGATGAAGAAAATGTAATAAACTCAATAGTTTCCTTCAGCAATTGCCAAAATGTTTCTAATGTGACTGTTAATGTATCTTTACTTTAGAACAATTTACTAATTTTGTATTGTTTAGTAATGTGGCTTAAGATAATAAAATAATTTCCAAATTTTAGTATTTTTGTGATGGTCGTAGTATAAGTATAGAAATATAGGACACAATTAGTTTTATAAACTTGTTCAGACATTCGCTCCGCTCGTGCCTAATAAAACTCGTGACTAAAATACCGTTTATAAAACTTGTTGCATAATATACTACTTTGTTTCCGGCGTAACGTAAAGAAAGTCTAGTGTTATTACATTACATGTATTTTGTAATAACAAATATCTCAGCAAATCATGAATTGTCGTTAAAACCAATTTTAAGATTTTATTCAGTTCAATTATTATAAAACACCTACAGAATATATTTATTCAAATTTAATGTAATATTTTATTGATTCAATAAGCAGCCCTTTTGGATAATTTAAATATTTATTTTATTTAAAAATGCTTTCATTGTTCGATTCGATACTCGATTTACGATAAACTAGAATGTATCAAACTAAACAACAGCTTAATTATAGATGTACTTACTTCGAAAAAATAATAAACCGCACTGAAGTGAATTTTATGGACTTCCACTTGTTACTACCGACGTAATAGCAAGAATAATGCTATTGTGTGATAAAATCACTCTTTTAATAATAATAACAATAATAATAATATCCTTTATTGTCCAACAGAAAAAATCTAATTACAGGACAAAATACAAAAAAAAGAAACAAAAGATCAATGCGTAACTTGAAATACAAAAGTAATCATATTGTGCACACAGTTTACAGTGTAACTAAAACTAAATATATTGATAAACAAGTACATTTCAACATGTATAAGGATCTAAATTTTCAGCCAGGATTTTCCTCAACTGACTAATACTACAATTATTAATGTCGCAATTTGCAGAAATGCTGTTGAAGTTTCTACACATGATATATAACGGAGATTTAAGACAGATATTAGTCCTCGCCAAGGGTAGGTAAAATGTTGAGCATTGACGAGTTGCAACTTGGGGCACGAAAAACAGCAGCTCGCCAAGCAATGCTGATGAGTCAATTTGGTTGTTCACAAGCTTATGCAAGAACACGATGCTCTGCACGATTCGCCGATAATGTAGAGATGAAACATTGCAACGAGATAACAAACACCTATGCTGAGAGTTTCTTTGGGGATAAACATGGTCCATTCGGAAGCACAAGAATTTCACAAATCTTCTCTGGACTAATTCGATCTCATGAGCGTGCGCATGATAATAGGGGTACCAGATTAACGATGCGTAGTCAAGCCGCGACCTCACCAGAGAATAATATAGAGACTTTAATGCATCCGTATTTGGAAAAGATGCACAATTTCGGATGATAAAACCCAGCATTCCCCTTGCAGATTTAGCAACAAACCGAATGTGATCAACAAAAGTCAACTTTGCATCAAACAGTACACCAAGATCCTTTACTGAATCGTTGCGTACTAAATCCTGGGAGTTCAGTTTATATAAGAATAGAGTTGGATTAGCTCTACGAGTGAATGACACTATGTTGCACTTCGCAATATTAAGATGCAGGTTGTTAGACAAACACCAAGAATGAATGTCATCCAAGTCAGCTTGTAAGAAGTTACAATCAGCCAATGAAGATACTCGGCGGAATATTTTAAGATCGTCGGCAAAGAGAAGCTTTTGGGAATCAATAACATTAGTGAGATCGTTAATGAAGATATTGAAGATTAACGGCCCTAAGTTCGAGCCTTGCGGGATTCCAGAGGTTGGAATATATCGTTGCGAGGAATACCCATTATAATGAACATATTGCGGCCGATTAGATAAATAGGACCCAAACAACTCAATCAATGGGTCACTAAACCCAACTGCTTTAAGCTTATGGAGAAAGATAGAGTGATCTACGCGATCAAAGGCCTTAGCAAAATCTGTATAAATAACATCAACTTGGTCTCCCGAATCCAATGCATCAGAAATAAATTGAGTAAAGATAGCTAGGTTGGACACAGTGGACCTATTCACCATAAATCCTTGTTGACAGGGTGATAAATAATTCTTTATGATGGGAAATATATGGGAGTAGATACTAAGTTCAAAGACCTTTGCTAGATTGGAAATGATTGCTATCGGTCGGTAGTTAGCAATATCAGATGGATTACCACTTTTCAGAATTGGAACAACTTTTGTCATTTTCCACCTATCCGGAAATGTCGAAGTTTTTAATGACAGGTTGAAAAGCTTTGTCAGCGGGCCCACAAAGACATTTCTACAATCTTTAACAAGAAAGCTGGGAATAAAGTCACTACCAGAAGTAAGTTTGTTATTAAGTTTAGAAATAGCTTGGAGAATATCAGATTCAGATAAACTATTGATGTGCACAAACAGTCCACTATCCTCAATATGGTCTGTCGCGGCACAAGGAACAGAGGCCGTATAAACACTATTAAAGTATTTCCCAAAAGCATCAACAATTGTGATTGGATCACTACAATTATCGACACCAATAAACATAGATCCAGGTATTCTACTACGTTGCTTCTTTTCCTGTATATAAGACCAACATTGTTTAGGTTCGCTTAAGAAAGAATGTTCAACTTGTGCCAAATAATTAGCATATGCTTCTGTCGATTGTTGTTTCACTAGCAGCCTCAAATATTTAAATTGCATCAAGTCAAAGTTGTTATTGAAGCGCTTAAAATTACGGTGATGCTTGTGTTTCCGTTTAATGTTCTGGATAAGATCTATATTGAACCATTTCGGATATTTATGTGCCTGGTGGCTAAACCTTGGGACACAGCGATCAAAGACTGAGTACAGCGATAAGTAGAACGCCTCACATGCCTGATTGACGTCAGCAAGGTCATCAAGAAAACTCCAATCGATATGGAGAATAGCTTCATACAACTCGTAGAAATTGCACTTGCGGAAATTATAAGATTTAGAACACTTTCTGGTGAAGTTACAGTAATTTTCAACTATAATAGACAGGTTAATTGAAAGTGCCGGATGATACCTATCTTCTTTAATTAGTGGCGCATTGTCATGAGAAACTGCACAATCGAAGTCCGAAACGACAAGATCTAGCAGGCGATTACTAGAGTTTAAAATGTGGTTAAATTGTTTCAAATTGCCAACATCCAAAAAACTATGAACAACCTGTGACCTTGGATTATAGATAGCACTGTCTACAAAAAGGGCACAGTTAAAATCGCCCAATATCAAAATATTTGCTAGACCAACTACTAGCTGTTCGAATAGGTCAAAAAAAGATTCAAACTCGGGTACAGATATATCTGGCGGAAAGTATAAGACAAAGACATGCAACGATGTGGTATTTAAAGAACATTTACAGCCTATAATATCAACGAGCGGTATGTTAGTAACAATATTAGACAGGTCAAGCCTTATTGCAGTAATATTGTTCTTGAAAGCCAGTAAAACTCCCCCACCGCGGCAGCGTTGAGTTTGGTCGAACTTGCGATCACCTCGGATAACGGAGTAGACGCTTGGGAAGTATTCCGAGCTCCCGACTTCATCGGAGAGCCAAGTTTCAGTTAAGCCGACGATGTCGTAGGAAGAATGACTAATTGTTGAATAAAATTCGTTGACTTTCGTCCTCAAACCACGTACATTTTGATAATAACAACTTAAAGTATTTCTGTTGGACAATGTTAGTTTAAAGGTACAATTTTTTGTACACCCTTAACATATTTTAGACGCACCTGCCCACCCTTTGACAATCGTTCTTGTAACTCATTTTTCAATATTTTAAATTGTTGAATTTGCCGTGGTGTACGATCGATAGAGATGCGAATACCCTTGAATTTATCAATCTTCATGAAATCTTTCGCCTTACCTATTGCGTCGTGAACTAGTTTCTCACTACTCAGAGTTAATTTAATTGGCCTCGGTGACGAACGTGCGTTAGTATATGAGCCTAAACGTTTTACCACTGCGGTACATTCGATGGATAACTGCTGCAAGATTTCTTTAGATAAATTCTCGTCTTTAATGCGACGATCATCTAATGAATTCCCATTATTTTCGGGAGCTCCAAAGATTAGTAGGTTACACTTGCGTCGATCCCGAATTTCATTAACTATTTCTTCGAACATGTTGTTGTCTGTAGTATGCTTCGATAAAGAGGATATCTGCTTTTTTAGGTCAAGTACCTCGTTTTTCAACGATACCAGTAATGATTTAAGACCGACATCAGTTTCGATCTCAGCGCATCCATTGCATGTCCAGGCAAAGTTGCGTTTAGATCTAATAATTCGTATTTCCTGACTACTAAGTTCGACACAGGTTTGACTAAAGTTATTGCCGCAGATAATGCAGGATACACTTTTATGTTCCTCAACGGGGGCGTTACAACACGAGCAGTTTATAGTAGGCGCCATGATTAGGAAAATGATACGGCAACGACAGGGGTACAAAGTTTCACAACACGGAGCCTATCGTGTTGACTTAAAATAGACAAACAAAGAGGGCCACGGATAAGGTATTCGTATTGAGAAAAAACAAAGGTAACACTAAAAGGCGAGTTTCGGCACAAAAACCAGGCAAAAAAACAATGCATATAACGTACAGATCGCCAATTTATATCGTTCAGATTGAAAATTGTAAATTGCGGGGCAATCCAAAGAGATGCAAATTCGCAATATACATTAAAGTATTCGGAGAATTATATTCCATATGCCGGTATATAACTTACTATTATTATCGATGGATGAACCACACAAAATTGACAAAATATCACACAGAACACCACACGTGTATGTGCGCACGATATGCACAGCTGAAATGTTTTATAATTAGAGGTAGCAAGCAAGTCTATGCATGTTCAAACACACGATGAAGCAGCGCTCTGCTCGAAGACTAATGGTATTCTGTTCAGAAGTATGTACAAACTAGATAAACCAGCGCCCTTTACAAATTCTTGGTTAATTTTTCAATAATACCGTAACTATTTTCAGCTTTTACACATACACAATATAAATATGCCAAATTTATAACCAGCAAAAAAATCGATATGTGAAATTTTCTATTAATTGGATATTTAACAAATCAATATTTTTCTCACATATAAATTTTGGCACAGCGGGAAAATGTCCGGGTAGCTCGTCCCTAGAGTTGGCACTGGTATAGGAAATGTCAGCGCGGACCACTGCAGATTTTTATTTTTAAACGATACATTAATTTGGCGTAGATATAATGATAAAAATTGCGATTCAAAAACATTCAAATACACATGTATACAAGCTAAAATTAAAACAAAATAATCGGTATATGAATGCGATACATCAAACATCAAAATCACATTTAAATAGCTTTTTTATGGAGTTATAAATATATAAAAGTTGTACTAGTTATGTATTTTTTTGGGAAAACCGTGTGCCATTGTTGTTGATATGTTGTAATTAGTAATACAATGATATCGCTCCATGTACGTACATACAAGTTCACAATTGAAGTAGCCCCCGTCAATAAACAGTGGGAAATAAATAGTATCTTTTATTAGTTCTCGCAGATATCTCCACATAATTATTATGCTATTGTCATTGGAGCATATTAATATAGAAATAATAAAACAATAATATTAGCAGAACATACTTCCTATTCCTATTATAACAAAATTCGTAATTAATATAACTTACGAGGCTTCCGCGAATAAACTTTAATATTAAATGAAAACTCGACATCAAGGACTATCAACGCTACTAAATTTCATTTCGGTTACAGGCGCCATAAATTCAGGCAATCGTTTACATCTCCATTAGAGCTTGATGGTGAATTTATTAACTTTTGCAATATAATTTGCGAACCGATATTGCGGCTGCTTCTGTGTCAAAGCGAGGCTGTGGTTGCGGTCGCACCTTCTCAGCGGACACTGCCACTAGCACTCACTGTCAAATTTGCTTCAACGCCTACCCTTATCGCGCACGGTCATTATCGAATTATATATTAATTATATTTACAAAAATAAGCGAGAGGTGACATTAAATTTAATTTAACATTAGTAACAATTTATAATGCAGTTCATATGTTTTGATACATCGAACGCATATTAAACTCACATTAAGAAACGAAATGGATCCAAAACAAATTTCAACAAAATCTTGAGTGCAACATTAATTTTAGTAGTCCCTAAGCTATCACGCTTGCGACTATTCACTAATTCATTTTGCGTTTTGGTCCGCTAACTTTGCACAATTAGAGATTGCTACGCAAGTCAAACAATCTTTCATAATTGTTATACTAATTTGTTATCGTGTCTGTTCTAACATACCTGAAAAGTTATGTTTATTTTAACCAGATCGTCGGACTAATTCAGGTCAGAATTCACCTGCATATGTAATATTAATTAAAACATGAGGGAGTGACCTTTTTAAGTAATATTGCTGCTAATTTCTATTGTACGTACTTGAGATGCCATTTAATGATTATTGATATACACCACCCACACCTAGTTATACGTTAATTATAAGCAAAACAGTAATAAGATGTGCCCCATTTATTTATTTTTTTATTAATCAATATGAAAGGATAACAGGTGGGCCAATTAATTCATATTTAAAATCCAATGATATTGCCATAACATTTCTAATGGAATATTGGTGGCTACCCGACGACTATTTTGAAATATGTATGTTCAATTACATATTACAATAACTATTGAACGCATCATTGAAATATAACATGTATTTTAAAAATACACACACCCAAACTCATGTGGAATTATCCAGCATTTCATTTTTTTTTAAATACTGCTGAAACTTTGTTAATGGAAAATGAAAGGCACTTTATAATAAACCAGTTTAATAATTAACAATAATAAAACAAATGCTTGAAATTAAGAAAAACGTACTAAAAAATGAAAAAAAAGAATTTGAATAGCTGATTAAAGAAATATAAAACTTGTTTTTCACTCTAATAGTTAGTATTGCCACCACTAGCCCCAATACAATCTTCAATTCGAAGGGGAATGCGTCTAATCAAATTGTCAACTTGTTCATGAGGTAAGTTTACCCATTCCTCCAGAGCGGCTTCAATGAGCTGATCCACATTTTCTGGAGCATTCATTCGAGCGTTAATTCTTCTTTTAATGAAGTTCCACACATGCTCAATAGGATTAATATCAGGTGAGCAGTTGAGGGGCATTATCGTGCATAAATATGAAAATATTTCCCATTGCACCTATCGACAGCCTAACTATGGGTTCTAGCACCAAATCGACGAACCGGCCGGCGGCCCGTTACACTTTGCCGTAAGGGACGTCAACGAGTTTTCTCTCCCATCATAATACCACCCCAAAACATTACAGTTCCTCCTTTATATCTTGGAACAGATCTGGCAGTTTGGAGTGTAGCTTGTCTGTCTCGACCTCTTAAAACTCGCATTCCACTGTCATCTGATCTCAAACCAATTCTGTTTCATCTGAAAAAAGAACATTTAGCCAATCTTCAATTGTCCAGTTCTGGTGTTCCAGACACCAATTTAGTCGATCAGTTTTGTTCTGTTTGGATAACTCAGGAACCCTTAGATATATTGTTTCAATTGTAACACCAAGACCTGTAGCCTGCAAAAGTTGCCTTTGGAGGTCCCGATGAGTAGAGGTTGGATTTCTTTTAGCTATTTAAATTAAAAACCGGTCTTGTCGATCACTAGTTACTCTACGACGACTTTGTCTAGGCCTGTTCTTGAGCGTATCCAGTTCTAAAAATCTTCCATAGGGTTTTGAAACAACGCCCTACGAAACACCCACTGTTGCTGCGATTTGCCTTTGTGACATTCCCTGCTCAACAAGAGCAACAATTCTGCCCCTCTGAATATCTCACAAACAATATATTACTTTCTTTGAACAAAAAGTTAAATTTACTCTGACACTTTGATTTTACAACTTTTATCAATTAGTTATCAAATTGCCAACAAAAACCTTTACCTCTTATCTGCATAACAAGTTTTCCTAAATTTCTTATTATAAGTAAGACATACTGGGTGATTCCATATAAGTTTGGATGTGTGTAATCAAAATTAAAAGCAATTACTGAACCTGGAAATGTTTTACGTATGTTCATATTAAAGTTCCCAGTTTTCTTTGCCTTAATTTCGTACACTACTCACCCCAATAATGCCTGGATGATATTTGCCTTCTAAATGCCTGCATACATCAAATCTATTAGTTAGACAACGGCACAACTACCAATAAATAACACATACAATATGCATCAATGGAATAATTTCTTGAATTTGACCTTGCGCTAAAGGGACATTGTAAATATGTGTCTTAATTATATTTGCGGATATTCTACCGCAGTGTATACAAGAAATTGCAGATCAAGTGTCTTAGCATTATACTAGTCACAACGCAATAAATCTTCCACAAAACATCAAATATGTTTCTACTAATACAAAATTCGAATAATATTTATTGATTGTACTAAAGCAACAACATTAGTAGCCTCTGCTATTTTCAAAGATTCTTTGGAAAATGTAGTCAACAAATGACAATTTCTACATCAATAAAATGGAAAATGAACAGACCTACCATTTTTTTTGAATAGCCCATTAGTATCGCAAATGACAGCTCCATTTATATGTCTTATTAGGCGCATACTATTATTCAAGTGCAAGCACTTTTTTATTTCTTCCCATCGATATCTACTTATGATATACGCAATCTTACACGAGAATTTTGGTCCATTTTATACGTGATCTTGGCAAACCAAAAATAGACATGAAAATTACAGTTAAAAAAAAATGTTCATTTTCAGTTCTATTTAAATTGAGTATCTTGTTTGGATTTTGTTGTTTAGAATATAAGTTACTTTGTTCAACAATTACGTAAACATTTCCAGTTCTTTCGCTTCAGCAATATTACCAAACCAATTTGTGATGTATCATACAAAACTTGCACATTAATTGTCAACTACGTACTGGCAACTTTTCTTGTTACACTAACAGTTGACGTCACATGCTTATATTTTTAAATGGAAATGTATTAAATATTCTACACCCGACCCTGGCTGGGAATATATTTTTCCGTGCCGCATACAGTTGTAGAAAAGGTACGTCGCGAAGTTGCTGCTTTCGGCGTTGTGCGGTTAAAGGTTTGCGCTCCAGCGCTAAAAATCTTTATACAAAACTATATCCATTGGCTTTTGCTGTCACAGTATTTGAAGTAATCTGGTACCGCTACAGTGATATATAAATATTTGTCAAACAAATTAATTCATAAACGCATTATCATAGGATTTAGGGCCACTATGTCTCTCGACTCTGGTCATCTACATATACGTCCTCTTCTATTTAGACTATAAACAGTGCTCATATAATTGAAAATGTCATGCTCCATATATGTCAGCAGTAAAGTAAATATTTGCTTTGTGCACTGGCTATGAAATAGGGCTATCATATAATATCAATTGTATTTTGGAATAGCATTACCACTAATCATAGTAACAAGAAAACATAGTAATCATGAAAATTTACGAATTTTTTAAAAAATTACGCTTCTAACTATTTTCGGAATGAAACTTTAAACTTGAAATGTTGAAAGCAATATCTACACCGGTGAGGGTTGCTTTCTTTTCTTTTCGAGATACGAAAATGGTGTATCTCGAAAATGGTAACATATCGAAAAAATGATTCTTATAAATGATAAATATATTGAAATATTTCTCGGCATGTTTTTAGCACGTAATATGTGAACAGCAAAGAAGTATAAATGGAACGCATTTAGAGAGCAAATGGAAAATGATAATAAATGAAATCAAAATATGTTCTGTCGTAAAATCAGTGAGGACATGTAACAGAAAAAAGTCATCTTTCTAAAATACGAAAATATAATAGATTATATATGTGAAGAAGAAAATAATAAAAATTTCTATAAAGCGCTGAAAACTAGTGGACCGAGGAAAGGGCACCGAACGGAAGAAACAATATAGGAAGATACAAAAGGAATAACAAGTATGGGATACTAATAAGAAACAATAAAAAAAATGGAAAACCTAAAGACACCACAGCAGCAAGGGAACTGGAGAGATGATTAAAATTATGGGACCAAAAGGGAAACAGTTACTACTGAAAATCTACAAGAAGATGCGGAATGAAGAACAAGTAACAAAAGATTCGTGAATTGCACTATTAGTATTAGTATCCTAGAGCGCATATTGACACTCATCGGGATAACAGAAAAGATAACATTTTTTGCGTTTATAGAGAAGACATTCGACAAAGTACCGAGGAGAAAATTATGGAAAATACATTGAGAAAAGGAGTCAGAAGCAAAATGAGAACAATATTCAAGAATAACCTCGTAGTATGTAACAACAAAACATCAGAAACATTCACGACCCATGGCGATAGGTATGGGAGAGAGTCATAGAGGAGGCAAAAAACACGGATGGACTCAAAGACGTTAGGAAAGGACAGGAAAGACTTGGTTCTCGTTAGCGAACCGCGTTGTGGAAATGTTCCCCGAAAGGTCTATTCGACATTTCGGCATATTCAGGAAGCTGTTCTCCGTGTCACTGACTTAGGAGAACTTCTAATCTAGCCTACGATTTCGCCTTAGTTCCGAACATTGGTTTGGAATAAATTAAATTGGTAAACATTGAACGTACGTAGGATGCTTCCACGAAATTTCTTAGTTAACAAAACTTCTATTGCAAGGGTACAAATACTGTGCCTATGTAATGAAAAGCTTTTGACGTCACATTTTAAAATACACGAATTATTTTTTGTTCAAATTAATACAAACGAACATTACTTCATATTAAGATTTTTTATATTTCAGATTTCAGACTTTGATATTTTTTAAATGTATACTAGGAAGCTACTAACCTATGTACTATGTGTATATTTTTTGTGTATTGAATATAGGTGACCTACCGCAACATTAGCTTGTTTAAGTTCATGATCACCACATTTTGAACAAAATATCGTCACAACTATAATTTATTTATTTCGATGGTGGATAAGCTAACATTCTTGAATTTCCATTTACTCCTTTAATGCAAAAGTTATAAAAGTTGTTGCCTTAAGAATTCAAAATCCTACTGAATATTGCACTCTTACTTTTTCTTACTTTAAGTAGCCCGCTTGATAAATGTAACGATGTCATAGCCATGCCCAGTCACAAACTTTTCGATCAGGTGTAGAAATTCCCTCACTACAAAATTGGAGAACGACTTTTGTCACGAGCAAAATAGAGGAAATTAATGGAAACGCCTTCGCTTCTTTCGCCATCTTACAAACGAGATTTACAAAAGACCGAGACGGGAAAGTGCTAAGAAGATCGACGTGCACTCATACAAACTTGGACCCTGTCGGTATAAAGCTTAAGTTTATGTAAGAGCACCAATAAAACTGCACAATACGGCTAAGCAGTAAATAAACCGGCGAAAGAAGCGATTGCTCAACCACCCGAAGTTCAATTAGCGCCGCCCCTGTCATTTACACCCTCGCAGTTTAACTACGCCACCTGCATCGAGACTTCGACTCAATACGAGCGGACAGAGAGCATTCAAACTGGAAAATAATTTTGTTATGAAAACCACATAATTAAAACTTCGGGAAACTTTACTTCAATCAACATATAGAGCAACACGAACAGTTTCCAATTACATTTTCATTGCACGCCCTGCCGTAGGAACTACAACAATATTAACCACCAAATAATTAGCGTTAACAAATATATTTGTTACAGTGTGTTTTACTACCTAATAAGCATGTTCGTCGAAAATGCATTCATGAAATAGGTCATAATTAGACTGGTTTTTGCAGCCGTGTACAATTTAATTACATGCAAAAAACGAAACCAGTATTTCCTTGATTATTTTAACAACACGCTTTTAAATCAGTTGCTATGAAAAAATATGTATACAAATGATATGTGAAATGCTAAAAACGAAAAGTTTTTGAAATTTAGTGCAGCTAAGTCTTTCGGAAAACGTCCAATCGAAATACTGACTACATGTTCAAGTAAATTAAAATACAGACGCGCCTTTATAATGTTCCACGATCCAATGTGCTTTTTTTTTGGTGGGGGACTATAAACATGAAAATAAAGTACAATTTAAAACTTAAATCACACATATTATTTTTACTTGGAGAAAACAACTATGAGCAAAATAAATGCTTCACCAATCGACACAAAAATTGAGTAAATATTTGTAGATTTTATTGTCAAAGAAAATGTAACGATTATCAATATGAGTTACGAATTATTTAGCTGGGTGGGCAGTTGTATCTTGGTATCTTTGTCCAGGCATCTTTCCATCCTCTTCTATTCTGAGCCTTACCCTCATTGCCCTCCATTCAATTCTTCTGTTTTCCGCTGCCTTTATCACTTCTTCGCTCCATGTTTTTCGCGATTTTCGTCACTGCTTTCTATTTCTTGTTATTACTTCATATATTTTGCCCGATCTCATCGTCATTGCTCTGACCAAACATCTTATCTTAATTGATCTTCTTCTAGTGTGCATCTTATTCCGATATAGACTGCACTTCCACCGATTCAAACGTAAAAAGCTAGAAACGTGTTTTTTATTCCATTAAAAATTGTGCCTAGTTCTCCCATTCTCTCCTTTACCTCTTCCTATTTACCGTCTTCTGTTACTTTTACCCGCAAGTATTCGAAGCTGTTCTAACTCCATTCCAGCTCTTTTTGTTTCATATTTACCATATTTACTGCTTATTGGCATTGTTTTCGTCTTTGAGTTATTTGCATACATATTTTTTTCCTGATATTTGTTTTATATGTTAAGCTCCCATTCAGAGTCCCTCGTCTTTAGCAATCACCAGCATATCATCTGCACACGCAAGTTCCGATATTGATCCTTCTGCATATTCCAACTGCCCACTTCTATGTACTTCTTATATTACCGATTAGCTTCCTTAACTCCCTTGTCTAACACTATTGTAAACCCAGTGGGCTCAGTACACATCCTTGTATTACCCATTTAGGTATTTTAAACATAACGTGACCTTTCATGTTTTGCCCTAAAAAAGCATAAAAATATTCTATCCACCAATAGTTCCCCGATCCGCTTCCCTTTCTTCCAAGACTTTGCATATATCAAGTGGGCTAATTTTGTCAAAAGCCTTTCCAGGTCAATAAAATACAAATGTACATCCACTGCCTTCCCCGTCGCTTCCTTTCCTATTTGTCACAATATGAAGCAATCATCTCTCACTAGGCTTGGTTTGATACGTATTGCGAATCCTCCAACGTTGGTTCTAATATTCCTATTAGCCTTTTTTTCCAAAATCCTTTCAATTTCGCCAGTGAGATTATATTTACCAACATTCTGCAATTTGTTCATCATACGTTTTAAAAAATTGGTCTCTTGTCCGTTTTCTGTTTTATCATATACACGTTTTCTTTTTTGTCAAACATTGGTACTTTACTCTTCTGTACCTGAGTTCTTACTATACAATTCGCTTGGTAATCTTCATTGCCGTCCATAGGTTTTAGTACTTCCTATTCTGCCTGCGTTGTTGAAATTCTAGACCACCGGAATGTGGATAGTGCCACATCTATGTACACTGAGTCAGCCAAATATAATCCTGCAAAAATAATGTAGTTAGATTCATCTTTGATATCAATATGTTGGAGGTTTCAGGCCTTTCAGGATACAAGTCTTTGAAAATCTGTTGGCCTAATTACGATTATGTAAAAATTGTTACAACATGTAACAGAAGTTAAGAAAATATTACTTTAAAATCGTTGTCAATTACTTAAACAGCAAAATTGTAAAAAATAAAAACGTACCTAAAATACATAAAAATATCTAACATTAAAAAAAATCTAAACCCACCCCAATCCAACACAATTCGCAACAAATATCAAACTTTAATATAATAATAATATAATAATAAAATAATAATAATTTAAGAAAATAGCAAAACAATCTTACGACCAAAAGTCCAAAGAACGAAAATCAAGAAGCATCAAACTTGACAGTCTCTACAAAATTGCCAAAAATGAAAATCCTACCTAAAATGTATATATATGTCTAACATTGCAAATAAAATATCTAAACTCATCCCAACCCAACACAATTGGTAACAAATATAAAATTTTAATATAACAATAATATCCTGCCTTTTCTATTATCTCACCTGATTCTGATAATTGTTGGTTGTCCTTGGAATATATCCCTTTATAATCTCTTCATATTCTACTATTACATCTTCGTGTTTATATTTTATGTTTTCTAATATTATTTTGTGTCGTATAGATGTATTTCTTCGTGCCAATAACACTTAGTTATAAGGGGCGTATGCAAAAAGTATTAACAATAAGTAAAATATTCATACATTCATAATTACTAGGAAGAGCTATAATAATCAAATTAATTTCATCACCAATAGAGCTGTGGAGGTATGTTTTGGTTAGCAATAATTAAGTATTGTGGGTTAATTTTAAAGTCATAAATTGTTTTATTGAATCAAATTCAATATATACTGAGAGTACACTGCTGATGATGACAACTTAGTTGTTGAAATGTACGTCTAGTGTGAATAAAATACTGTGTGGTAAGGACAAGTTTGTTTCAATTTGAAAACAGTATGAAAAAATCTGTAAAGGAGCACCAGTTCAAATATTTGAAATGTTTTTCGAGGAAGAAGTTTTCGAAATGATCGCTAATTTTAGCCTGTTTTTATTCGAATCAAAATAATCGACACAACTTTAGTGTCACCTTTGCACAGCTAAATATTTTTTTGTGGTATATTTATGTTGTCTGGGTACCACTACCTGCCAAGGGAAAGTATGTATTGGTTTGTGGATGAAAATATATGAGTAGAGGTTTTGTCAAAGGAATGTCCAGGAATAGGTTTAAAAAAATAGAGAAAAATTTACATCTTGTTGATAATAACGAAGCTTCTATCACCAATGACAAAATATTCAAATTACGCAAACTTTCAGATATTCTTATCAAAAAGTTCAACCAATGAGGCGTTTTCCACAAACATATTTCTATCGATGAGTCGATGGTTAAATACTAATTACTACATTGAGTACTAAAATTGTAAATATGCTGCTTGATAAATTATCCGATAATCCTGCCAACCACAAAGTCAATTTTGATAACTTTTTTACAAGCTGTGACTTGCTAAATGATTTACGCCATTTAGGTTACCGTACAATGGGTACTATCAGAGCAATAGTACTAAGAAATGTCCCCTGACAAATGTAAAAGAGATGAGGAAAAAATTAAGTGCAAAGTTTGATTGTATTTTTGATGAAAATAACGTGATCTTATTGGTTCGCTGGAAGGATATCATTTGCTCAATGGCCACCAATTATGATTCCCATGAGCCAGTGTGTTTGCGCTACGTGAACGAAGAAACTGCGTGTACACGACTCGGGGCGAGTTGTAAGTTCGACGAGGATTTCTCTCGATCGCGTATTTTACACTACTAACGTGCGTCGCTATCGTCTGGGCTTTATTAATCGTTCGAAGGCTTGTTGCAGAATAAACTCCTTTAAATATGCACACCATTTATTACAACTATTTACAATTTACAATTATTTCACAAATACAATTGGCATGCTTGAGTGAATAACGCTGTTGTGTTACTACTCAAGTCGTCTTGAATAATCATGTAATACTTCAACTGTTACCTTAAATGATGATGTGTTACTTCGACTATTGTCTTTGGCTATTCTTGATTAGTCATGATGTGATACTCTTAGACTGTTGTCATGAATAATGTCTTACTCTTCGACTGTTGTCTTTGGCTATGCTTGAATAGTGATGCTGTAGTACTGTGTTACTCTGTGTAACTTCGACTGTCTGTTTAAGGGCGAAAAGGTTCATTAAATAATAAAGTCCGTTTTTGTCATTGGTGTGAATGAAATGCCCCCACTTGATGAAGACGAAGAACTCGTCGTGAGTGGTCAGAAGAATGAAGTTAATGTGATGAAGGAAAGGGATGTTTTGCCCAATATTTTGTTAAAGGTTTCTAAAAGGATTAATCTAAAATCACGAGAACCATATAATAATTTATATGGCCAAGAAAGTTCAGTAATTGTTTATGTACAACAGCATTGTTATAAATGTGGCAGTTGTAAGATGACGGCTTTTGTGAAAGGGGAATTCGGCCCTAAATGCCATGCCGCAATTATGTTGAAATAGATAACGTCTTTATCTAAAGCAATCACCAAAAAGACGCGCTGCTCGTCCTTCGTCAACAAACATTGAAGGTTTACAGTTAGACGCCGCCAATCACGTTCCCGAAAAGCTTTCAAAGCGTATACATTGTGTCATGAGTCACGACAGAAGTCGTTTGAGTTGCCAAAAACGCAAGAAAATACTTTACATTGACAACGGGTTCTTTTTAAAATTTCACTCGTGGCCACTGTACCAATTTGGGTACGCCCCTTTTATGTACTGAAAAATCTTTTTTATACTTTATTATTTTTCTGTTTTTTTTTGTACTAATATAATATAAATAAAGACAGGTTAATAATGTTAATGTCTTAGTAAAAATGTACTCATATTTTCGGGAACTAAAATGCAAAGTTAATTAATTTGCATTAATTGCAAAAAAAAAACACTGACCTCGAAACAAAGCCCCAC
Organism: Geotrupes spiniger; assembly: GCA_959613385.1. Classification (NCBI taxonomy): domain Eukaryota; kingdom Metazoa; phylum Arthropoda; class Insecta; order Coleoptera; family Geotrupidae; genus Geotrupes; species Geotrupes spiniger. The sequence goes on along the minus strand of OY390736.1, from coordinate 17,574,641 downwards.
TAATATTTATAAGCTAGTGCTTATATAATTTTTATGGAAAAAATCGCAAATACTTTGATAACCAATAGTCCAAGACGACGATATATTGTCCTGCAGAAACTAACTCGACACATTGTAATATAAATTCACACTATCAACACTATCAATCAATAAGGTTCAAAATTACCAGAAAATATTAAATGAATTAATGTCAATCGTGATTATACGGCACGTCGATCTTATAGCACAAAGTAAATTATAGTAAATTGATTCTCGGTTCTTTTCGATAGAGCATACTAATTAGAAACATGGGAGTTGGCATACGAAAAACACAATTAAAATTGGGAATGCAAGTAAAGTAATGTAAAAAGCACGCACATAACTTGGGCATTTTGCTTCAGCTACAATCATCGAAGAACTTTTCTTCAACCTAAACTCATAAATATTTTCATTGTCGTTTATGAGGCGGCGTAATATACATCTTGTGGTTCCTAACATTCTGCAATTTCTCTACAGTCAGTGAATAACTGATTAAAAGAGTTTTTTGTAATTGACGCACCTTGATTCGACAATCGTATTTTTAGTAAAATTAGTTAAAATTCATGCTTGCACAAAATAGTGTGAGTGGGTATATTTTACTATTATTCGCAGAACTCATTGGCAACATCTACACCAGATTTCGTAACGGGATACCAATTACTGATTTCCGGATTGCACTTTTTAAGTTATATTTTATGTTAATATTATATTATTATATTATTTGTTTTCATATACTAGAAAGTTATATTTGCCTTAAATTATTTTTCGTCACCCAACATGTAGTCCAGGTATTAACTAACTAGGAGAATGGTTTTTTAGTCCACTGTATGAGCAGTCGCATAAAACGTGCAGCCACTGTATACGGTGCTATCTGCTCTTCCTGTGCGATGTATTTGTAAAATTGCAGTGGCCAATAATCTGGTAATTACTCCTATGTTATCCTTGCGTAGATTGATCAACAAACTTAGTTTCAATAGTTTCCTTTATTCACTGTACTGTAATTATTCATCTAAATTTTGGATAATGCTTTTCAATATTTGTATATATTCTAAAATCTAGAAAAAATATTTGCTTTTAATTAACAGCATGTTGTTACATATTATGACAAATATTTTGTTTTCATTTTACACTATATTTCGTTTCGGTGGATTACATTACATAATATGTTCAACGTCAATGTTTTCCGGAACTTCAACAAATTAATAGATTTTAGGGATTTAGCAATAATCAGGTACATAATTATTTGCGAATAAATCCGATTTTAACGTTTTCTTTTATCAGTGTGGTGATTTCACAAGCAATTCATATTATTCCTCTTATAATTCCAATTTACCATTTTACAACACAGTTTTCAATACTTGATATATAATATTGCACTCAGTTCATTAATATTTCATTCATTAAAATTTCCTATAACAAATTATATGGACAGGGTAATTATTAATAGTGGTTTTTAATATATCTGTAAGCTTGGAGGGTGAGAGGAGCGAGCCACAACAATTACTTTTACTCCAAATCCGATGAAACGTACGACTTAGATTGAAATACAAAATTCTCACTGATACTATTGTGGTCTTTAAATATCAACAAAGCATCACATTCTTGTAGCACAATTTATAATGTTTGACATTTTCATCAGCGGAAATAAATGCGTCAATGCCCTTGATAGCAGAGGTAGATGTAGCTAACGACGCTACTTTCCACATCTGTTTTGACTGAACGTTATTTCAACATTATTTTCATTTTTGGAACCATAAAGCAAATATGATACACAGGTGTCAATACTTGATGTCATATGACGATGTTTGGATAAATGGAATTTCTTGTATTTTATGTTTCATTGGGCACAAATAAATCTCTAAGATAATAATAATAATAATAATATACCTTTATTGAATTTAAAGTCAATACATATCATTAGTACACTATACATACATAGCAATAACAGTGAACAATAAGCACCAATAAAGTAAAACCGCCTGAAATTGCCTAACCGACCGAAACAGCTGGCCCGACAATCAACCGGAATACCACTGAACTGTAAAACAGTCGTGTGTGGTCTTTCATAAATTAAACAAACTAGCAGATTGATGGTGACACGTATCAACAAGTAACATTTAAGCTAGGTATGCTCAACATCGTATACAATACATTTCCCTGCTTACGACTGGTGAGCATAGATATCGTCGACTTGGACTGGAGTCAATGATTTAACCCATTCCTTAATCTTGTAGTTAATATTTGTTTTATTAATATTATGACCATGCAGACGAACATAAGTGTTAAAACAATTATACACTTTCGATACATGGTAAGTAAAATGTTGCTGAACCTTTGTTTTACGCATCATAGGAGTCACTGCGCTACTGACAACATTCAATCTAGTATTATAAGAGTGCATACTCAAAGACAGAAACTCCTGATTTTGTTTATATATGTATTTGGCAACCGCAATTGTGTAAAGTTGTTTAATTGTTAAGAGTTGGGAATCAGTATATACTAAATGTGTGGGATATCTTAGCGACTTCGTCAACATGATCTTAATTATGGATTTTTGAATTATTATTAATTTCGTAATATAGTTGCTCGATGCCGATCCCCAGTTTAAAATAGCGTAAGTCAGGAGGGATTCAACCAAGGCATAATAAAATATCTTCAGTGTTTGTGAATCCACGACGTGCCTGAGTGTTTTAAATATATAAATTGTTTTTCGTAATCGGCTGACATTCTGAACAATGTACTTATCCCACCTAAGATGGGGATCAATTATGACTCCTAGGTATTTAATATTGTTACTAAATAATATCTCAGTTTGACAACTACAATCCAGATACGTACAGAGTTCATTGTGAACATTTAACTTCGATATCAAATTTGTATTTACTTTACGCAATGTAAACGTTGTGAAAAATGATTTTTTATCATTTAATGTCAAAATATTTGAATTTAGCCATATCTTTATTGACTGGAGGTCCCGTTCTGTTTGTTCCCGTACATTTTGCCAATTCCCCCCCTCCACAAATAAAACAGTATCATCCGCGTAAGCTATTATATGTCCATTCAACTTCAAATTTAGCATATCGTTAATATATATTAAAAATAGCAATGGCCCTAAAACTGTTCCTTGCGGTACCCCACACTTAATATTTCTCTGCTTACTTACAGAAGTACCTATCTTGACCAGCTGCTTTCTGTTATCCAGATACCTCTTCAATAACTTGCATGCCACGCCTCTGACACCATAAATGTCCATCTTTTTCAATAGAATTTCATGATTAACGGTGTCGAAAGCCTTAGCAAGATCTAAAAATACCGCTAATGATGCCTTAGACCGATTGAATGCACTATTAATCTGAGTCGTAAGTTCAGCAATTGCATCATTAGTCGACTTCCCATTGACAAATCCGAATTGCTTTGATGACAATATTTTATATTTATTTAAGAAAGACGTAAGTCTGCACTTAATTATCTTTTCAAAGATCTTGGCAATATTGCTTATTAGAGAAATTGGTCTATAATTGGATAACGAATCCTTGGCACCAGATTTAAAGACGGGAATTACAATTGCAGTTTTAAAAAAGTCAGGAAAGTATCCGTCATTCATACATTTATTAAAAAGCTTTGCGAAGCAAGGAGCAAGTATAGTCTTCAATTCTTTTAAAATAGTCACACTGATACCGTCAGGACCGGACGATTTAATATTACGTAATTCGTTTATAATATTTAAAACTTCGTTTGTGTCTGTGGGCAACAGGAAAAATGAGTTATTATTTTTAGTAATTTTTTTTAACCGAACATTTGTAGAAGACAAGTTTTGCGGGATATTATTACTAAGATTCTCTGCTGCTTCAGTAAAATATGAATTAAATAAATCCGCAATACGTGCATTATTAGTAATTATTTCATTATTTATTTTAATTTGAGATACAACTTCTTTTGTATTTTTTTTGTTTAATACATCACCCGCTATTTTCCAGAGTTTTCTCCCGTTTTTTTTATTATTAGTGATTTCATTGCGAAAATAAGCACTTTTAACGGAAGTTATAAGCCTGCGTATATAATCCACATAATATTTGTAGGTGGCCTGTAAGTTAAAATTTTGTGGGTCAAGCAGTGTTTGCCGGTACAACCTGTCTCTAGTATTTATGGATGTTACTATACCAGAGGTAATCCACGGTTTGCGTTTTCTTCTTTTAGAGTTGATTCGTTTACTAAACGTAGCTTGTTTAATTTCATTATTTAGAATATCTATTACTCTGCGAAAACTCGACTCAACTTCTTCATCCGTGTGCACATGCAAATCACGACGTGCAATATTACGTTTTAATGCCACATAGTCAATCACTTTCGTATAATTAAGTTTATTATTCCGCGGATTATTTCCATTTTGTGACAATACAAGTTTAACAAATGTAGGACTGTGATCAGTAATCTTAGAATGTGAAACGATTGGGAGAATCATTCGATTTTCCAAATTACTTTTTATAAAAATGTGATCTAAACAACTTTTACAATTACCACAAATTCGCGTGTATGTATTTATACAACATTTGAAACCATTGTGAGCGAGGATATTTAAATAATCGTAAGTTGTGGATTTTAATGCTTTTTCCGGTGATATGTCTATATTGAAATCACCGGCTAGAATTTCAAAAGGGTACTTACAGTAGTCACGGATATATCTATCCAAAGTTTCTATAAAACGGTTAGTGTCAAATGTAGGAGATTTATAAATTCCCGTAACACTAATTTCAATATTGTTTATCATAGTACAGAAACGCAAGAATTTAAAATTATCAACATCAATAATATCGACATTATAACTTAAATCTTCACTCACCAGCATAATGACGCCATCATTCTGATTGAAAGAACTTTGATTGTAATAAGAATTAAATCCCTGTATGTTGACCAAACTCAGATCTACCAGCTGTCTCGTTTCGGTTAGTATTATAACATCAAATGTAATACCAATAATATCGAGCATAGTTTCTAATTTGTCAATATTAGCCAACACACCTCGTATATTTAAATTCAACAAACTAAAATTAATAGAATGCTCTGAAAATTCATGAACTAAAGAATTGAAATTAAATAAATCATAAACAATTCTAGTATTTATCTTATTCGAGTCTATAATTTCAGCAAGATCACTCATCACTGTGAAGAGCAATAAATTTTGGAAAAAGAAGAAACAATGTAATTCAAATAACACTATACATTAACGGGATCCTTTCTTGTGTCCAATTTCATTTTCGTTTCTATATCCGCTTCCGAGAAGATTCTGATGGCTTGCCCTGCTTCACTTCTTTTTACGAATATGTAGATGTAGCCTGTTATTAGTTTTTCAATAGAACAGGATATTTACTTTATAATAATGATAATTAGCTGCCGATACTCGCATAGAAGCTACTAATAATAACAACCGAATGATAAATATTTATTTTATTATTATTTGTATCCAGGTATTGTATCACAACAAACTCGCCAAAACCTAATAACTCGATGTTAATAGAGATAATTCAATTACATAATATTACCTAAAATATATAATCAATATATGAGGTCGTATTTTGAATTCGAATTGCGAAATAACCAGAAATCTGCACGCAATATTCCCCAATTTGTTAGAATTAACAATTGAAACCGTTTCATTTGTTAATTAATAAAAATGTAATTGCTGTATACCAAGCAATTAAAAATATTAATTAATTAACTGATGAAACAATTAATTACAGTTAATTGTGAATCCTAATAAATTGGTAATAAATATCGCGCGCAGATTTCTGGTTTCCAAGGGACTGAATTTATTTTTATTATATTTTCTTATTCATCACAAGATAAATGTACGGCGGGAACAATAACTTAAACCATCAGGGTATCTAGGGTTAAAATCCAATTCCGCTTTTTTCAAAATTATATCTTTATTAAAGCGGGCAAATATAGCCTTTGAAATATTAATTATATCCTCTTTTCGCGAATCGCAAGTGGAATAATTTATAATTCAGCCGACTTATATTTGGCTAAATGAATTTCCTCCGGTTGGAGATAACGCGCTTTCGGTTTCATCAAGTAGAATATTTCACGAAAGTGTAGAGTACTTTCTTAATTTCTGATATTTGGTTTTTAAGTGCATGCTTGATATAAAAATATAATTAAGAGGGGCAACCTTCCCCTCAGTTTAGTACATATATTGTTTAATTTATCATTTTCCTTAAGGAAAAACTACTAGAAGTATTGATGTTTGATGTTGATTATAAACAATCATTTTAATTTATATCTTAGTGTTAGCAATATTGTCGTTAGAATTTCTAGCAGTACTAGGACATGCCTAAACTATTATGCAACTATATCTAAACAAGTAAGAGGTAGCTTAAACAGAGTTCAAATATTATTTCTAGAAAATAAGTCTTTATTCCATATATGGAACAAAAATATATTGTTACATAAACAAACCAATAAACACCAAATGCCTGTTTGAATTTTTTAGTTTAAATGTTTTAAACATTTTCAACTAGCTGCACCAAAGCTAGGGATTCAAAAAACAAAATTAAAAATTATATGTATGCATATAATTTTTTTATTGTTCTATGCTATTTTAAAATGCCTTGCATTTTATATACATTTTTTGACAATTCGGTCCAATTTGATATTACAATGGACTTCAAATATGTGATTGGATATAGAATGTGTCCATATTACTAAGATAATGATTGATTTTAGTCTAACAAGTTGGGTGCGAAATTATTATGACATCGTTTCTATTAATTTGAACTGACACGAAAGTCGAATATTAATAATAATTCGGCTATCGTGTCAATGCGATATGGAAAGGTTCATAGTTTCTTTTACAATAACATGGCGACTTTCAGAATAGTCTAAATATTCACTACTTATCATCATAACTCATAATATCATTCACATCTCCATTTTATTTCAGGAGGCTCTCATATCTCAACTTTGAGAACTAAATATGTTCTGAAACCACGAAATTATAAATTGTTCCGACTCTTTTAATTGTTTTATAATGTCTACAGTATTTGTAAGTAAATATTCAAAGTTGAGTAGCCTTTTTCGATGAATTATCTATTTATATTTTTACAACATAAGTCTCAAATTTTACGCGAAACCTTAATATCTATGTTATTTTTTTTTATGTTATTATTTTCTAAATTATATTAATTTATCAAAATCCAATGTGATCCTGCATCAGTTCTTGATCAGTTATGAAATCTAAATACCAGGGAAAACATATTTTACGAAAATCTTCGGAACATATTATGAGGGTTGTTCTTTTTTTGTTTAAATTATTTCACGAAGGCCGTTTAATGGTTATGATCGGTATAGTAGTGTTATGCAAGGATCACTTTTTTTGATTTTGTTATCGTTTGTAAATATAGGAAGGTTGCTAATAATTGATCCTGATGAAGTGAACGAACATCAAGAACTGTGTTAATGTTATATGAATGTAAAAAAATATTTTTGTGCTCTTAAAGCATTTTGAGTTGAGTCACAAATTGTATGATGTTATTTTCATTACACGTAACACGTTTAATTCAATTGTGTAGTCAGTGAAGTTTTGATTTTTGTCTGCTCGTTGCTACGATTACTGCGATGAAAGCTCTTATGGTTTGATCAGCTCCGGTCCTGTAGCTGCTTCTTTTATCTTCAGTAGCTCCTCTACACTACTTGAGATTATTTGCTTACTTTGGTACCGCCGTGTGTGTACTAAATGCGTTGAATAAAAATCAGGAAGCACACAAAACAGAATAGATTACACATTATTTTACCCCTTGACACTTAGAAGTTTTTAAACGGGTTATTTAAGTAAGACTCCCCCACATTAACGTTTTAAGATGCTTCCAGGATAATTCACTGACTTTAAAACATTAATTTAAATGTTGCTGTTATGTGGAGCAACCTACCAACATGTTACTGTCAATGTATTTAAACGTTCGATTTTTAAAATCGGAATTTGTCTAAGATCTGTTTATTTTTTGCTCCCTTAATTGTTTACACTCTTATCTTTTCTACGACGCGATATTTTACAGATTATTTTTACCAGATTTAATTCGTAATCTAAATATATTTTCGTACAATTAATTTATTTTCCATTCTGTACTAGCTCTTTACTGACATATGATTGTGATTTTCCAACCACTCCTTACAATCATATTTATAATTCTATTACCTTTTTGGTTCTGTACTGTCAACATTTCCCACGATCATATTTAGGTCCAGGAATTATGAGCAACCATTTTACGTTTAACTCCTTCTCTCTGAGTTTTTTATATCTGACCTTCTGGTCTTCGATTTTAAACGTTATAATCACTCAAAGGCAATGATAATTGTTCCATAACTAGAACAAATAAAATAATTTTTGATTTTCGAACCAACCTTGTAATCATAATTATAATTCGACTACCGTTTTGGTTTGGTATTAAGTTGTTCGTCAACATTTTTTATGATTAACTTTAGATCCAGGAATTATGAGTAACCAATTTGCTGTAAACTTCTTCTCTCCGCGTCTGCTATATCTGGTGTTCTGATCTTCGGTTTTAGACGTTATAATCACGTATAAGAACCTGGGTAGAACTTGTAAATATAAACACAGCACCGTGCACTGATAATAAACAAGTCCGTAAGTATTTTTGCCGCTCATGACCACCTTCAACTTTTTTCCTTTCTGGTTTTGTTGAAGTTCCGACAGAACATGCAAAAGCTCAATTTTGTTCACTTGCAGATGTCATTTTCTCGATAGCAAAACTTGGTAACTGTTTAACATTTCGGTCGTCTTTGTTAAAAAAAAATTTTCATACTTTTCGGTGTTCCCCCTCATTATGTATATTTTCTTTTTATGATACACGATGCCTTGACTTGCCCGGATTTCCTTTCGTTCTCATTCAATAATGATTCGTATTTCCATCTTCTAATGCTTCCTATCGAAATGTGATTTGCTTTTGGTTTCTATTCGGATACCCATTCGTGATTGTTGATGGCGTGTGCTGAGATAAATTGATTGCTGGTATTTGTGCGAGCCACATTTCGTTAGCAAACCTTTAAACATTTTCAGCAATTTCAATTTTTAGTATATTAAAATTGTCTATATTTGCAACTTTGACACCATAGTAAATATTTTTTTAAACAGAAATTCATTTCCTAACATAGCTTGGGATTGAAGCATTCAGTATAAAATCTGCACTATTAAACACAAAACAGGTTTTGTTAAAATTTTCTTTTCGTCAGGTGAAATAATATAGACATATGATAACTTGTAATTATTAAATTAATACAACAGCAACATATGTAATTGTAAATATTTTAGATCACACGATATCCATCCGCAGTGCAACATTGCTAATAATTCAATAATTCTCTTCATCTCCTGATCTTGATATCTAGGTGTTGCAACGCTATAGTCTCCGTAATGGAAGGTGTTCAGTTACATATTAATCACAAGTCGTATAAAATTTCATGAAATGTTTGAAAAGCGTTATAGACAACACAATGGAAGTTTTATTATTTAAGATACTGCAAAACCTAATTATAGTCGGCATAAAGCTAGAATTTAATTATTGTTAATTAAAATAGTGGCAGTCACCAATGTGATTCAACATATTTAATTTATTAAGATACGTATCTCATGTCAAATGAGCGAAACAAGTTTTGTAATAAAACGCCTTTAGCAAAATTAAAATTTATCGGTAAAAAGAATTCCAATTTAACATTGCTAAAAGTATTTTTTAATGACTGACCCAAAACCAAACTACATAGCTTTTACGATAATTTTACTTCATTTAATACGATTTTCAAGTATATTATGTTAAAGTACATGAATATTCAAAAATAGTACAATACTAATACATGTTATTAAAATAAAATTACATCGTATTGATAACTTAAGCATTATACATTTTTAATGTAATACTTTTTCGATAATAAATTACTAAATACATTGATTTTAAAAGTTTCATTTATGAACCCACACAATGCGATTGAACATTACGTTATTGTAATACATATAGAGTTGCCTTTGTCATGTGAATTTCAAGGTACTGAAACAGTTATTGATGATATAGCTTCGTTCGCACGATAGTCTTATCGCACGGACGAACTTATGCAGCATAATTGAATTAATGACTTTTAAGCTGCGGTGCTAATGGTCTATTGTCCTTAAGTATTCCATTAGTAGAAGGCAGACGAATTTTACCCAGGCTGACCAATCGACGTAATTTACGAACGGATCTCAAGGCAGGCTTGAGCATTATGCTGTCCTTTTAAAATTATTTCACACGGGGAAAGAATTTCATGCGGTATGATTAAACATGTAAAGTTTAGTAATGTCAAAGATGTACATGTACACAAGGATATAAAAATACTGTATTTAGGTAGTATATAATAAATGCACCGAACTTTAACAGAAAATGTGTAAAATACTCACTAGAAAATATACATTTGCCCTTCACTCTTATTATAAATTTTTCGCAGGCATTCACTACTCTCTTACTTCCACTAAAAAATCGAACTGCCCTTTGGACACGCCCAAATCAAATAATATTAACTCAAATATTAACACAAAATAGGATCGAAGCAACATCTAAACAATTAAATTGAAAATAAATTGTCCGTTGGAAAAGGTTTTTTTAGTTAACAATTGAGTGGTATGAGCCACGCAAACAGGAAATACTAACTGGATTTTATTAAAGCATGAATCGCGTAATATAACTACTCGTAAGGTACTGAAAGACATGAGCCTGGCCTTTGGCGATTGGTTCTCGCGCATTTTCGAATGCGGCGATTCGTCCGTGGAGCCGCGACGCTCCGACGGGGACGTTTCGGGGTGTCGTGCGAGCAATTTACAATTGGAAATGGAGGTGCGGACTCGATTTCGCGGCATCAGGTCACCACCATTCGCATCGTCAAATATCCACAAGTCGATACTTTCAATCGATTTCGTGAAACAAATCAATGGTAGCGCAATGTCAATTTCACAAATTTCATGTTGTAACATTTCAAACGTCACAACAAACCGAGTGTCCTGTTGAATCTGCGTCTCTGTATAGTTTGGGCAATTTTTGTTTATGGATATTTATTTGCACTCGACCTGGTACGATTTCACGCGCACATAAGGTAACGTCTTTATGTATAGTTTAAAGTCATCGACCCGACCGTTTGATTCACGCCGCCTTCACACAACGGCCAGGAACTTGCCAACAATTTTGGGAAACGGTCACATAAGTGCAGCGGAAGCAGCAAAAAGCGAATAATCGTCAAGTATTGTTGGCAAATTTAGGGTTTAGCCGTGTCGACGTTTCATAATTGTTTCTAAGGGAGATTATTATATATAAATTGCTTATTGTAAATATACGGAGATATTTTTTGAATCAATCGATTAACTATGTTGCAGAGCTTAGTTTGAATTAGTTATTGTTTCGATACATTAACAAACAGTTTTCAACATTCTGCTCCCTATTAATTAATTAGGGAGCAGAAAGTTGTTAAAATTAGATGTAACTTTAATAGATCAAATTTGTCTATCCCATTTTATTATTGAAATATTAAATGCGCTGTGTTTGATGGAATACTAAAACCTGTAATTATCGCATACATAAACTTTACTTCAACAGGAAAAAACAACATTTATTAAGAACGAATATGCACAAAATGTTATAATAACTTAACCTGAAATGCGCATGTTGAACGTAATAGAAAGTCACTTGTCATAAACGTAAATATTCAAACAGAAATAAGACTTAAAACCTATGGAACAATTAAAAATCCAAAAAAATGCTAGACAATGTTTTAGAAAATTTAAATTGCAAAAAAAACGATATTATAAATAATAATGGGAAATGACAAATTTTGGATACATTTAACATTTCAAAAAATCTATTACGCAAATTTCAAAAAATTCACAATTATAAAAGTAAAAATCGAAAAATTTCAATAAAACAAATTAATTGAAAATGTAAATAATATTAAAATAATACAAAACGTTAATAAAACCATTAAAATGACATTTGGCGCAAACGTGAAGAATGTATAAATTGCAAAAATGAAAATTTCAAACGGAAAAATCAAAAATGTATGCAAAATTAATTAAATTGTAACAAAAAGTTAAATAAAACGATATCTTTGATACATGAAAATGTCAAAATTAAATCCAATCGGTACCAATAAAAGATAAAAAACATAAATACGTAACATATATTTTTGACGTTTGAATTTTTGATATTTGAACATTCCAATCAAAGAATTAAAAATATTTTCCCATTCTACCCTAATCGGAAAACTTTTTGATCCCATGGAATATCCACAGTGGGGTGTAAAAATGATTAAGATTTCACTTGAAAATATTGCAGCAAATCAGGCAAGAACAAGATTGAATTATATCTTAGAATTAACATTAACAGCCATGCGTAGATACATATCTTGAAACAATTATATTAAATAAAACATTTTTTATAATTTAGAAAAACTCCATAATTTTCTAAAACAATCCTAAAAGAAAGAAAAACACTAAATCAAACAGTAAATACTTACTTAAGACAGTTTTGAATGATATGACACACTTCAGATTTAGTTTTGCCTCTATATTTACAAGTGCAGCATATTTCTTTCAGTGAAATGCACTAATTCAAGTCGGGCTTGAGTATATATAAAACATAATAAATATTGAGGAATGGGAAAGGCGATGAGAAAATGCATCGCAGTGGATTTTCCCGAAACAATAATAAGAGGACATTATGAATCCAGTAAGTAAACTGAAGAATTTGAAGACAACAGGTCAAAAAGCATGTCTACAATCGCCCAGCTTTTTACTTTCAGATGATTAATAACGAATGGATGGTAATTCAATGGAACTAAGTTCATTGTTTCCGAAAAACGCAGAAGCATACCAGTTTACAACCATAGTACGAATTCCTACAACGTACAATTCGAACTAGTAGAATATTTAATACTAAATTAATAATACTAATGAAAAACTCAGATAGTTTGTGCGGTAGTTGCTCATGGAAGTCGCAGACCTTATATAACCTTATAACTTTATAAATATTGCGCAAAATACTGAAGAAGGACAGAAAGAAGTACATGTAATTAGCAACGAATTGTGAAATGAAAGATTATATAGTCAAATATTGTCTGTTGATTTATTGCATCATACTAACTAAATCATTGTAGTAAATCACATTTAAAATATGTAATAAAAGTTGTAGTTAAATAGAAAAATAATGGATGGATCAGTTATCAAATAAATAAGATATACAACTATGTAAATCTGCAGTAAAATAAAATGTCGAGCAATAAGAGCAACATAAGAGAATACGAATTACAAAAACTGTTGATAGGACATTATAATGTATTATCTGACAATAAAACAATCTAGTCCGAAAATGTAAGAAGTGCAATTAAATCCCTCTAACAAAAAAAAAACACTATTGCTGGAAATAAATACAAAAAATAATAAGTAGACGAACTAAATTCAAATATATATAACTTCTTTTGCGTTGCCGTTTGCGTTTTACGCCGCCGATACATAAAAGTTATACGAGTAGGTACACGATTTCATTTACTTTAAGGTTCCTCAAATTTATTCAATTAAATGTAACTCAAAAACGTAGCAGGTATGAAATTAAAAGTTTTTTATCGTTGCAGTAAACGTTCTGTGTCCCAGCTTAGTGGACCACATTTTTAATATATGTTCGGAGTTTCCGAAAACTATGGTACTTTACTCGTAACTTTCAAGTATTTCAATTACAGCAATATTTCTAAAACTTTTATGCCTTTTAACTTAATATTCCTTTACGAGTAGTAGATGTTTTGATAATGTTATGGGCGAATAGCGAATAGTTTATTTAAGCAAATATATGCGGTACATAATACGGAGCATGTCCGTAATTAGCCACAACAGTTACAGAAACAATAGAACAAACTTGTACAATGATCCTGAGGGAAGTGATAATAATTACATAATAATATTGTTCTTTGCAATACCCGCAGGAAATGACCAAGTTTGTAGTTCCCGGTCAATATATAAACAAAACTAAACCGTTAGTGTTCTGTAGGGAGGAAACTGAATTAGTCTGTTTTAGGTTCATGTGACTTCTGGTCTAGAAGCGGAGTATCCAAAATGCGGACAACTGCAGCTTCACGGTTCTACTACTTCATTTTCACGTTGAGCGTGTTTCTAAAAGATCTTCATGCGTTCGACATACGTAAGTAACAACCAATTATTTCTTTCTTAAGTTATATTATTATTAATATTAATTATGACAATTTGCGTAAATATATCGTAACAAAATATTCAATTTGTGATATAAGAAAATACATAAAAGTGACTGAATATACACGTAAATGGTTAGCCAAAATCAATCTTAGTCATGGCAATGAAACAGTTCTTGTAAATGTAGGTCCAGAAACCATTGCTCAGTGGTAGCAACTCGATTGATTTTTAACATCCGTTTCACGAAAATGGAAGTATCACAAACACACTTCTAATGAAATCATTGGCTGTCTAAAATCAGCCTAACCATATTTCTCATAAGCTTTTAGACGTTCAAAATCTGATGTCATGTATTGACTAAAAATACGAAGCATAGTAAGTACGATGAATAATGATAATAATAAGAGTCTAAGCTTTGTTTTTGACCAATAATCTTTCATTTTGACCAACTAATTCAGAAGTATCCTGTATATTAAAATGTTATTTTTCATTAAAACGTGAATAACATAAATATTATTACCAAATGATGTGTGAATAGCAAAAAATACAATTAACTTGATATATTCCAGTTAATATTTGCCAATAAAATATTGGGTATATTATAATTATTTTGATAATCTGCTTCAGGTGATCACAAAAGTAAATTATTAATAAATTCGAAATTAATGTTTCGGTAAGCGAGCAGTGCCATTTGATTTGCCCCAGTTCGCACGTCAAAATTGGCCACATGTACACTTTGTTTCAGATAGCATTTGACTGTTCGTTACGTACAATAAACTTACCATAAACTTCATCATTAGCACTCATAATGAAAATTAGGACTGCAAATTAATGGGACGTATTTAAAAATTTTGAAACGGTTCATATTCTTGAAGCAAAAATACAATTTGTTAAAGATAGAGAATATAAAATGAAATCGTCTGCTACTTTCATATTAATTGAAATACTAACAATTGTACAAAACGAGTGGTTCAAAAAGATTTATGTTCAAAATGTATTAACGGAATCGACTAATTATGGACGTAGATTGATTTACATGATTCAGCTTAGATGACAACATTTCTATCAAAATAAATCTATAAAAGACATTTTGATTTTGTTTAATAATATAAAGTAATTTTAACAGTTGGCTTCTATATATCAGTGCAAATGATGAATCATTTTTATAGCTCATAATTAATCATTTTATCCTATGAATCGACTCATGTGTACAACGTCCTTAAGCTATGATATTTATTAATTATTAAAAACGGTAAAACTGTACGTTGGTGCATCACCCATTTATGCAAATACTTATTGATGAAACTTATATTGTTTTCATGTTAAAATGCATCAAATATGAAAAACAAGAATAAAATGTAGAAAGTATTAATAAAGTCATATATAGTAAGAGAAGAACATGCAGCCGAGAACCGACAACTTCAGGTACATTTTGTATAGACTCTTATGGGAAACGAAATTAAAATTTCAATAATTTGGATATTTTATTTCTTACCATTTTTTAAATTTTAAATTCAAAAAAAAATAATATAAACTAATTAGGTTCTCATTTTTTGACAATTTTTTTAAACTGTTTTAAAGACAATATTTTTAACTGAAATGTAATATCGTACAATGAATTTGTCTGTAATTGGTTAAATGGGTATCTCCCATCCCATTTATTATAACTATTTCTAAATCTATATCATGATTATTTCTAAATGTTTGTTTCATGTTTAGGAAAAAATAAATATAATTACAATAAAACTTTTCTTAAAACTGTTAATTTTACCAATTTTACCACAGGAATCATTTTTTGATATTAACAACTACTACCTAAAACGCCTATACACGTATTATATGTTTTAGTAGTTTCTCTAATACCAGATATTTCATATCCAATTTATTGTCTAGTGATTTCTTTCGCTATTATTTACTATGCTTTCGCAAAGTTTCAAGTTGGACGTTTGTGGTAGTTTATTTTAAAAAATGTTATTACATCTAAATATCCAGTTAAATTCTCTGCCGTTTATTTATTGTAACTAATTTTAGAAACGTTATTTTTCAATTTTAATGCTGCAAACCTTGTGTTAATAAAAATGTGAAATGTCGTGTATTCAAAAAATAATGTTGAATATTCAAAACTGATGTTGAAATAATAGCTCCACTCTGCGATGGTTTCCATGTTTTAGATCTCGCAATATATATTTCCTGTAAAACATTTAATTTAAATTTAAAATCTGGGACGATATTGCTCTATTGTAAGCATCCTAACTTAACTTACTTGAAGCACAGCTAGGATACCTCGAAGACAAGTAGCAAACCCATTTATCTATCAAATTATTAACACTATGCAGTAAAGAAAAATTTTGTTGTGAAACCCTTTAAAACAATTTTTAGTTTTGAGCACACAGTGCACAGTGATACATTGCATGTTTTGCATGTACACTCTGTACAGATTTAATGGGATTTCGTGCTACAGTGCCGACAACGTCGTCGGCTGCATCGTTCGGGCTGATGAGCGACCAATATTTTCCTTATTTCTGTCGAAACGTATGGCTTCTGTTTTTTCACTTGTACTGGAGTACTGACTGGTCTCTTTTTGTGAGGTGTTATTGTGGGGGATAACAGACTTGTTACTACTTCACATCGGAAACCTTTTAATGACAAACTTGGCAGTTCCACTTTCTTATGTAAGTTATAGCCATTGACGATGCTGATATCGAGAAAGTTAAATAAAATTCGATGTCACCATTTGTAGCTTTCTCTGTCCATCTCGTACACTTGCTTCAGCTATACACTATACACTGGAAAAATTGTTAGCAAAGTAGAGTTTGTGATTTTTAAATTCCAGTCCGTCACACAGTTTTGGCAACATTTGCCCCAAGAAATTTTTCAGTATTATTTTTCATTTTGCCAGTGTATATTTGGAACTTGTAACCGAATCCAGGTCGGTAGGCAAGTACCCAGATCTTATACCCTCTTTTTATGTTTTTTTTGTAAGTACTGCTTACTGCTCCGTCCCTTAAACTTTATCATTGATTCATCACCAGCCGAATACTCTGTTTGGTTATAGCATTTGCACCATTTCAAGAAACGGCCGTACTTTAAAAAACATGTCTAAAGTAGGAGCGTCACGGTTTGGAAAATGCACATTGTCGTTCAGGTGTAGATTTGAGAGCAACCATCCAAACCTGTTAACATTTATGACTTTACTAATGTAAGGGCCGTGTAAATCTGGCGCTGAGGACCAATAATCTCGGTAGCTGGTTAATATCTTTATTCCCATCATTATAAATATTCAGTCCAATAAATGCCATTTGTATATATGTACGGCCAGTCTTCAGCTGATTTTGTTGTGCATAGAAGTTTGTTTGGAAAACTATATGCTGTATAATCTCATCAGAAATAAATAAAGCAAATAGATCCCCAAGATTGGGTGTATGCAGCTGTTGTACAAAATCTGGCAAGTTACAGTTTTCCGAAAAAGAAAGTGGTTCTTGCACTGGATTGGTCTTACTCCACTGTGGAGGATTTCCAACAACTGGCTGAATTGGCATTATGGCTGGTTGAACTGGAATTATATGTTTTGCTGCAATTGCAGAAAGAGAAACATCCCATTCACTGTCGCTATCTGAATTCGCAGCAGAAATAACAATTTCAGAATTTGGTGTAAAACCAATATCTTCTGCTTCCGAATCGCCATCTGATTCAGCAACAGATTCAAAGTCAGAACGTGTGCCAATATACAATTCATGCATTAATTATTCTTTTGTTAGAGCCAACAAAACGCAAATCATACATGATTTCTACGAAAGTAACAAAATAAGATGTAAGTAGCTGCATGGTGGTACAAATAATGGACTCTCAAAAAGATCTCGAAAATTAATAAAAAATGTAAAAAATAACTAACTTGTAATAGGAACAACTTATCTAACTAAACCCTCTAACGATAAATGCAAAAAACAATTATTATAAACAAATTTGAATATTTAACACAAACAAAAGTAGAAAAATCGTTCTCAAAAGCACGCACATTCGAGCATTCAAACAGTACTACAACGAAAATTACAAAATTGAACCGCACAGACCATTCATTAAAGGTCCAGAGGACCTAAAGGTATGCTTCCATGCTAATGGTACAACCTTAGCATCATGCAATTTAAAAGGTACCATATACGTCGGTGGTACAAATTATGTACCACTGTGCCTGAAAGAGTACCACTAGAGTACCACTTGCCACGTCATGATTAACTACGTTTGTATATGTTTCAACTCATTTTGTCAAAATGATCTGGAAAGAAATCCTCCTCAGAAAATTGCGGGGCCAGTTGAAACTGCTGACTTTCTTGATAGTCAATCGAGAGATTTATATGACTGGCTTTTATAACTTTCGTTGACAAACTATATTTTTTTAAAATTGGGTGAAACATGCCCTCTCGTCATTTAATGAACATGTTACAGTTTGCATTCAACGAGAACATATTCAACCTAACATTATAAACAATTTATTTTGCCCAATTCCTGAATGTTAAAGTAAAGTAACTTTACCTATACTCGTATATTGTTTCAATGAGATATCATAAACTGACGTAACTTCTTATGGCCATTTGATCTAAATTTACCGTACGCATGTCTTCATGATTCCGATGAAAATACAAAAATTTCTAGTCTTCTTGACAAAGTTCTTAACCCTTTGACTGCGCCACGCGTTTTGAGATTTTGTGCTCGCTCTGCGCATTGATTTCAGTGGTTGCGTATTTATTCGTGTAGAGCAGTTTGACGACTTTAGGTGCAGCGAGTATGTTCGTGTATAGCAGTTAATAATTATTTTTTAAATTGAAGAATCATTATGTTTTTTTTTTAATAAGAATAATCGCAAAGGGTGAGAAATGAAGAATACATTACACAAATGTAAAGAAAATTTATTTAAAAAATTTGTGCTTTCAACACCTTGCATTAAATGAATAATGTTTTTTACAACGTTTCGTTCAACTTTGATTGGAATTTCGATCAACTTTATTAGAAAGCGCCAATTCATTGGTGTGCATTGTAGACAACATCCTAACATCTTTTACGGTGCCACATGCATTTGTTATATATGCAAACAAATGGGAAAATAGTGTGGGGCTTGTATACCAGTTATCGACGTATACTGTATGACCTTTATTCAAATAGGCATTTATAAGAGTTAAGACTATATTGCCCGATTTACCAAGATTTGCAATGTCATAATTAACGATTTCTGTAGTACCTCCTATGTAAATAATAAAATAATAAAATCTAAGATGTAACACGTGTTGCAGTCATACATAACGAAGAATTTTGTACCAAAACGGTGACGCTTTGATGGTATGAATTGTTTGAAGATCAAGCGTCCTTTGAAATACAAAATACTCAATAAATATATTTTGATATGGGCTGAAATTTTCAAATGGTCAACAATAATTTTGATTTTGCGCAAAGAATCCGCAGAAACTGGCGCTGAAGTAGTGTCAGTAAAATGAATTAGCCGTAAAAGCAGCAAATATATGTCTCTTGACATTATTTGTGCAAATGCTGGGGTTAATCGAAGCCACTCTTGGGACCAATAATCATACAAACATGATTTTTTCACCTGCGACATTAGAAAGTTGATAGCGAAAAAACAATACATTTCTTTGAGGTCCGTATCCTTCCGACGCTTGAGACGAGATTGAAGTTTAGTTGAATTTTGCGAGTTAACAAATTGGAAATATAAATTTGTTTGCTTAGCTATTTCTGTCACTATGTCTTCTGTGAAAAACATTTTGAAGGACTCTAATTCCGTAGAACCAGCGGTACCCGTCGTAGGGCCAGAATGCATATCATTGAAATCATGAATTTTGGGAGTAAAGGATTTTGCGTTCTTCCATTTATACTCGTTGTTGACCTGTTTTCGTTTTTTGCACGGCCGCTCTTCAAAGTCATAACCTGTTTTATCAGATTCACAGGTTGACTCATCAGCATTGTTGTCTTCCCATGATGATATATCAGTAAGCAATTCCTCTTCGCTAGCACTCTGCATTAATATTTCCTCCAATTCCGCATCAGTAAGACTTCTTTTTCCACACATCTTCGATTAAAAACTTAAAAAATTATATAATTAATTATATTTATTAATAATATGATATTATATTTACTAATAATATTTTAAGTAAAAAACTTATAATACAATATAATATAAATATAATACAATAAATTGTAGACAATTAATGTAAATATTCACTTATAAGCAGTGTTCCGATACGTACTTCACAGAATGCTAGAGGCAACTATTGGTATAAGTCTGACTAAGTCACGGTTGGTTGGAACACGCTCACAGATGTTTAACCTTGAATAATACTCAGCGAATATAGTCGTATTGAGCAATAAACTAAATAAATACAAGACGCGAAAATACTTGTTCAGATCGTATGTGTCGTATATCATATTTTTTAGACGAACATTTATTTGCTAATTATAGAAATCAATGTTAATCTCTTTCTCCACAACCGAACAGAATGATCTGTATGAATCGAGTTTTCTCGTTTAATTTTAACAGCCCATTCTCGATTCCTGGGTCTTTTGGAAAATATTTCTTCCTAGAGCCCTGGTCTCTTCTATTTAAAAACCCAATGCCTGAATAGCCTACCATTTCAAGAACTGCTAAGTAGAGAAAACTGTATAGTAAAGTTAACTTTTAAGTTTTCAACATTTGAGATGGTTATTTGTTTTGATTGGAAACATTTCATCGTCACCTAAACTTTGGTCATCCAGGTCAAGTAACAAGTAAATGTTCTAAGACTGCTGAATTGATTCCAATGTATCTTAACGTATCTATAAAATTGAAAGTTATAAAAGTGTCTATATCACTACCACAAACATAAATCACACATAAACTAATAATACTAATTATATCTATAATGTCTATATAATGTAATCATCTGTTCGAAAACAATTGGCCGGTGTTTTGTCTGTTATTGGCGGATACAATAAATTTATAATTATCGTTTGCTATTCAATGCTTCATCGTTTTGTTCCTTGTACAATATTTTGCAATTATGACCCTGGGCTATTCATTGTTACCTGCTATCAAGCGGCGAGGAGGCATAATTTAAACAAGATTTTATAAATACCGTATAAATGGCAACATGATGACATACACCGTAATAAAACAAAATTAAAAGAGCCATACGTGAATATTCCTGCTCTGACGTAATTCATAACACGTATAATAACGTTAAATATATTGTAAGCAAAACAAATTAGCTGTAACATGGATGCAATATGAAATAGCTGATACTCGGCTCAAAATATTATCATACATATTTTTTTAGTATAACGACCAGTCAATTAATAGTTCAATTAAGGTTTCGTTGATGAATTATTAACGATAGCTTACAAAATGCACATTTCACTATCGATTGCTTCAGTCATTCGATGTCTTAAAACAATTCATTAGGAAAGAATTTCAGATTCTACGGAATTGCCCGAATTAATTACTAATAGAAGTTGAATAATGTAAACGTTGTATATATTTGGCGTAACGTAATTGTTTATGTATACACAGGTGGTTCATTATGCGAGTTTACGTAAAAGGTTATCTAACAAATCGTAGATTTGTGCGAACATCAATCATGTGGCTGCGTTGTGATTCTCTAGGATAGAGCATCACAATTACTTAGATGTGCTCGCTGCTTGCTATTCATGCCAAATCTTCAAAGAAATACCTCAGATATTGGATGCGTAAACAGAAAACCGAAATCCATAAATCACAACCCCCGAGAGGCAACATATGCCTTTCAGATATATCGGTGGTTTTATGTAGCAAATGTACAAAAGAATGCGTTATATTGTGAGGGTTGCGATTTGATCGCTTACACGACAAAACTCGCAGCACTTTTTTAAACGGTAATGACAGCCTGCATATTCCCTCGAACGATTTAAATATTGGAACAATGTAGTCGACATTTTCTTTGTTATGCATTCGCCCATTCGCTCATCTAAAAAAAATTGTATCTTACGGAAATATTGATGTACTACATTTACGATTTAACGAATTGGGATGTAGATGTATGTATTATAATTTGAAACAGACAAGATAAACGAGGAAGGTACGTTACTATGAATCAATTAACAACTAAATGATAAAATTTAAAAATCAAAGATCGGATACGTTTTGAAATTGAAATAAATTTGCAAGTGTGTAATATATTAAAAAAAAAAACAATTCACATCGAAATCCAGTGAAATACAGTGTAACTAATCCACCAGATGCTAAGTATCCACAATTGGAGGAGCTCAACGTTAGTATTATTCAGTTAGTCCACTACATGCAGAATCTGACACAGAGTGTCTACTTTATTCGTTAAAGTGTATGCGCCATCATTGCCCTTAATCCTGAATAAGCGCAAAAATCTCACTGCTGTTGTATCAGATTAATCATTTTCAATAACCTTATATGCTATAATCTTCAAGTTAACAAGTGCTGAGTTATTAGTAAAAATTTGACGCATCATATTATGATCAGGGTACAAACTTATAAATTATACTTAGTCATTCTCACTACCAGAACAGCAGTGGCACTTTTGAACTTATTCAGGGTTAAGGGCAATGGTGACACATACACAGCATTTTAAGATTTCCAATAAAGAAGCCAATAGTGTTTTTAAATACAATCTTCATTTTCATTTTTGCGCCATTAGTTTCGTTTATATAAACAGCGGCATTATTGTGCACACCAGCAGACGAACTTTCTATAATTGCTACATTCATCTTCGTAACTTCATCTGATACATTAACACAAGTATTTTTCCATGTTTGTTGTTTTCACCAATGCCATCAATTAATTCGTGTATTACTTCATGAACTACATTAATCGAAAACAGTATGTACAACATTCTATTAAAGTTTATAACAACTGTAGGAGCATTATGTATTACAACAGCCGTTAATACGTAAATAACTATGGCTGCATTGTTATAATTTTTCCAATTTACCTTGTTTCCTTTTACCTCAATCCATTCAGTGAAGTTGCATTTATATAAGATTTTCACTCCTCATTATATGTTTTATTATAGGTTGCCATATTCTGTACTTTTGACAGGTCCACCTCAGTTGTTCCTCTTCTTTTACAACTTTTTCAGCTCTTATCCTATTTCCACAGGCCCTAGCTATTTATATCCAATTAACTAAGTAAGCCTAAATAAGTTAGAGATATGAGAAAGCAAGGTGCGGAGAAAGATATATGGGAGGATTGTCAAAAATGTTTTACAGAAAAAGAGAATAAATAAGGAAATGGAAAATTTATTGAACGATCCGACAATAACAAGCATGAAATTGTAGAGATTCCGATCATATGAGGCAGGGTCGGCAAACCTATTGGGAGTAAGATAATAGTGAGCACAAGAAGAAGATGTACCAGGAAACCCTTAGTGGAGTGAATGTGCGGAAGATCGCCAGAAATGGAAGAAAATAGTGAAAAGGGTGTAGATTAGAAAATAAGTAGTGTGTATATTTATGTAATAAATATCTATTGTGCAATAGCAGTAACCTATTTGCTATAAAATAATAACTAAAATTCCCAAGCAAGGGTAAACCACCATTGATAATTGTTGGCACATGTACACACAATGGATTTGTATAAACTTTTGTTCCACGGATTACTTATAATCACCAAACTCAAATTAGAAACGGAAATGAATGAGAGAAATTTCAAATGAACTAACATGTATACAGCAACATTAATTTTTAAATAATTAACCTATTTTGTCATGAAACTGTCAAATCAAATCAAAAATATAAGACGTCAACGTTTATTATTACGCGCGTAGGACTAGAAATTCTCACAAGACTCTTGTGTCAACACACGTATGCAAACCTCAGCAGTTACAGTGTTTTTAAAACGGACAACCATACAGTTGCCTTGAGAACATAATGCACTTTTCTTTAACCACAATGATTTTTTAAATGCACTTAAAATTAAATTAAAGAAATATTTCTGTATTTCAATTAATGATT
The DNA here is from genome assembly GCA_959613385.1 of Geotrupes spiniger. NCBI lineage: Eukaryota > Metazoa > Arthropoda > Insecta > Coleoptera > Geotrupidae > Geotrupes > Geotrupes spiniger. The sequence goes on along the minus strand of OY390736.1, from coordinate 17,550,400 downwards.
AACACAATAGTTTTGATTATCCAGGGATTAAGTTAATCACCAGAACATCCACTGATTAACTACAGATTTTGAATTAACGTCAACAACCTTTGGGTGGCAAGCTGAATTTTTAGGATGGATGCTTATAATATAAACGCGTATAGGAGTGATGAGGAACCACGTAGGCCAAAAGTTATACGATTTCGGCCTAATCATTTCGAAGAATAGGACCATACCTCGGACCGTGGAAAGATTATAAGAAGTGGTTCGTGAAGGAACAGCTTATCATAGATCATCATCATTCGCAAACGTTTTTATTTGTTAGGGTTGAATGCTTATAACTTCGTTTTTATGCGACTGGCTACTTTTTGAGTGTGGCACGGGACTTCTGTTGAGTACACACATCGACTTGTAACAAGGCAACTCGAACTGCGAATAGTTAAAATACGCCCTAGCCCGTGCGATACGCGCATTCCTTTGTTCCCAACGGATAATTTGTCAACCGCGTGAGTCATCGATGCACCCTTAGTTCGACGACCACATACCTGAGCTCGTTAACGTAAACATACTTAAATTCCACACGATGCGTCTTCTCACTTTCAAAATTTTAGATAAGATATTTTTCTTTTATTGTAAAAGTTACTTGAGTGTTACTAGGTTGAAACAACATTATATCACATTGCCGATTTTTACAGTTGCAGGAAATGTATGTATTCCACGCCTGTACATTTATTTTGCAAGATTCTGGAATTACGGTACTCATCCTAAAGGCCTCAATCATACTCCTCGTCTGCAATAGATAGCGTTTTTGAATTTTATGAAAAAATTATGTACAAAATCAGTTGCAAAATATCAGCATTGTAATACGTCATGTTACTTGCGATAAGTTCTTCTATTCCTTAAAATTTACAGTATTTTAACAAACTCGTCGTTATTTGTATGCAATCATTAGTTTATCGGCTATGGCAATGTTTTGTCGATGGATAATAGTTAACACGAATTAGTAGGATCAGCCGATCACGTTACATAACTACAAAAAACTAAGCACTCTCAGTTTCTTCGCGAATGCAATGGACGCCGGTTTATGTTCGGTCGGGTTGTCGCGTTTCTCGTGAAAAATTGTACTTTTCGCGGCGATTTTCGATGTGATTATTAGTACTTACGATGAGTGTAGTGTTTTGTACGATCCTGGAATCTTCGGCGGTGTATGGTGATATGTAATAAGCAATCGTCCCTGGAAAGTAAGTAAGTAGGGATTTTAAGGAACAGTCAAACGCGCAATACATTTTTTCATTGCAACAATTAGTCTGCTATGTTATAATATCGATACATATTCTGATCATTCGAAGGCTTCTCGATGTAAGTTTAGTCCGTTTCAATTCCAATGTTAGTATTTGGTTACAAATAATGTTTGATCTTGAAGAATTTCAGCCACTTAGCGTTATGGGCGCTGTTAGCAAGGTTTACGCTTATGTTCAATGTAATGAAAACTGCATATTTGCTGTAGTTTGGTGGCTAGTCTACGATGAACAAAATTTAATGATTGAAAAGTATATTTGAAAATCTCAATTGATGTATTTAAATGAGGACTATTAAATTCAAATTTTTTTTTTTTGGTTTGATAATTCCACATAAAAGCGGTTAAATATTTCTGATTCCAGAAAAGATTCTAAATTTATATATAATATATTAATAATATTTTACACAAATATAGGCAACTCAAAATTAAGTCTCATTCATCATTCTTATGTATGTGATAAGAATAAAAACTAAGTTTGAATATCACAGTGCAAGTGATTCTCTTAAACAGCCCTTTGAAAGAACAATGTAACAACAATTTCATATCTGTTTCTATTAAATATTTAATAAGAAATCTATGAATACATGAAATCTGTAATATCTACGACGTCTTCATAACGTCTTCATTATGTAAGAAGTCTATGAAAAATATCTATGCAACTTATTCTATTCAATCTATAAAATGTGTGTAATTTATGAAGTCTATAATAGGAAACGCAGCCTATGGTATCTATAAAGTCTACGAAATCGTCTGTGAAGTCTATGGCATGTCTATCTATGAAATTTAGAAAGTGTCTAGAAAATATATGAACCTGTTGAGTACTGAAATCTATGTATGAAATCTACGTAACCTTTCAACTCTATGAAATCTGCTAAATCTAGGAAGCCTGTAAAACTAATAAAAGTTTATGAAGTAATAAATTCTATTAAAACTATGAAGGTGTGAAAGTTGTGCAAACCAATATGATTTCATATAATATGAAATCCATTCTGATATCTATAAAATTATAAAATCCATGACAAATATACAATGCGCGTAATCTTTGGAAACTGTGAAAGTTGTAATCCAACGAGTTCAAAAATTAAAAATTAAAATAGGCCGAGAAATAAACCGAGATAGAAGCAGATGAAAGTATTGGGAACAACTGTGGATAATTTTTGACAAAAAACAGCCAACAAGGAGAACTATCTGCGTTAAACAATAATTGGCATGGAATGTGTCAATCAGTTGCGTAAAAATATTAAATAGAGTTTTCCAAATGACATTTCATGCTTGAAACAAGTTTTGGATCCTGTTACTAATACATGTAGGGCATCAGAGAACACCACTAGAAATGCTGTTTCTGATTAATTTAAAGGTTCCAACTTATTCGCATTTCCACATATACTAAGTTATTACCTCATTTTACCATTTGTTTGAGCCACATTATTTACAAAGTTACGTGCTTATTAGTTCAATTATTAGCTGCAAAGTAAGTTCAGTTACCATCGTTCTTTTACACGATGTACTACTGCATGTTGGGCATGTGAATGTAAACGTTAGCTCTACCAACTTTAAAACCTACATGTACTGTACTACCAGAGGTAGTAAAACCATCGATGTTCGTCTTTTTGCGCAGACACTTATATTTGTTCTTGCTGCTAACATAATTCAATTTAGTATTGAAATCGTCAAATTGAAATTAATAAAAAAACTACTAATATATAAATCTGCAGTGGTTCGCACTGAACTTACTTATACTTAGATACATTTCTCGAAAGCAAACTGCATCACGAACGTTTCGTGAATACGTCCATATAGGTTAGTTATATCTGACAACTGCAGAAACTGAGACCACCTCTATGATCACGCTCCAGAATATTTATCGTACACTACTAGTATTACAAAGATTTCAATAATGATTTCCCCCAAAATGGTAAATTTTTCAAAAGAACCTTTCACGCAAACGTTGTGCAAAATATTTAACTTTCATAAGAATCACTTTTTCTAAGTTGTATCGTTTTCGGGATATGAGTAAAGCTGGTAAGAGTAAACCCTCACTTCCGGTTGATATATTGCTTTCCAAAATAGAAGGCCACAAATTTTAAGTTTTAAGTTTCATAATCTTACCTTCAACAGTGTTGGCGGTAGGACGCACATACATAGCCACACACATATGCAGACGTCATGCCGAACATGAATCGATTCAGGGGTCCTCAAAATGTATATGCATTCAACTGTCGACGTCGAACATTATAATTCCTATACTTCCTTATACATAATGCATAAAAAAGAAGCAATTGATAAAAATTGACCAAAGTCATTCATTGGAAGTATGCCAATTCAGTGTCAACTTGGAGTTAACGTAAAACACGTTGCACAATACTGATTTTACCACCCAACGTCTTGTTGAACAATACTTACGTCTCGTGACAAAAAGCAAATAATTTCACAATAAATTGCTATTCTCCTTTTGAATTTTTTTCTCCCATGTTTTTGTTCTTCTTAACCGTCCGGTCAGTAACCAAAGATTTACCATTCGTTCAATAACCGGGTACCCGGGTACCCATCTACTGCCGCAGTTGCCGCGCGCTCGAATTTTTCATTATACTTATTCGCACGCGCGAAACAGCGGTCCATTTGATCGTTGTAAATGTGTGTTGAGCTTTTATCTCCAAACCCAGCATCATTTTTTGCACACGTTGGTCGGTCTCGAAACAAGCACCCCGACTGGGGGCACGAATCCTTTGATGGATTGACAAGCGACTGATCGTGTTTGTGCTTGTATAGAGCCTGTGCGCAGCCTGCGCGAGACAGTCAAATCTTCAAACCCGACTAATCACCAATCGTAAGGTAACTTTGGAAAGTTGAACATTTATTGAGAAATAATCATATTGATTATAAATACTATGGATGAGGCATTATGTTTTCGCAGGTAAATCGTAATTTCCTTGCTTTATTTTCGAATAGATCGTTTTATATTTTCGATACGTGAAACTCTGGCGCTAACTACTCTAATACTACCAATACAATATGTGGCAGCCGTAGTCATATCCGTTATATCGTGCAGCAATGGACATCTTTCGCTTCTGGAACATTATTCGTTTCATTCGATTCGATGATGCCAATACTCGTGCTCAGCGCATGGAGAACGATAAAGCTGCTCCAATACGAGATATTTGGCCAATGCTCAATAGTAATTTGGCCAATAATTATAAGATAACAGAGCACTTCACAATCGACGAGAAACTTTTCCCATACCGGGGTCGAACTAAGTTTACTCAGTATATTCCATCAAAGCCAGCCAAGTATGGAATTAACGTATGGTAGATATGTGATGCCGAAAATTCGTATCAACTCACTGGCCAGCTTTACACTGAAAAAGCAAGCGCCGGCCGTGAGAAAACTTAGTGGCACCGTACAGAGGATCCCGTAGGAACATCACAACGGACTACTTTACTAGTCTGACATTGGCAAAGTTTTTACTATCTTGGGATTTGACAATCGTTGGCACTTTGAAAAAAATAAAACGTACATTCCACCAGCGATGGCTGCATCAAAAAAAAACGCTGTGTTCGGCTTCCACAAAAAAGTAACAATATGCTGTTATGTGCCAAAAAAGAAACTGGTGATGATCATGCTATCATCAATGCATCAAGATGCAATTATTGGTGATGGTGCAAAGAAAAACCGGAAATAATTGAATTTTATAACTGGTCTAAAGCTGGAATGGACACCATGGATAAAATTCTTGGTAGATATACTACAAAGAGATCAACTCGATGGTGGCCTCTAGTTTTTTTACAACATTGTCGATATCGCCTGCCTTGCTTCATATATCCTTTATTACAAGAATAATAAAGAGCTTCCAACGAAGTTTTATGAACAACGGTTATTCTATCGGAAATTTGGCAGAGAACTGTCTACTCAATTCGTCGAAATTCGTTCGCATAATGCACAAATCGTTAGACATTTCACGAGAAAAATGGCGATTGGTATATGCAACAAACAGCATCATTATCATCGAAACCTCAAGCACAACTCTATTCGACCGGGAGGAAACGGATGCGAGGGGTGTGCAAAATAATTACATCTAATTATTCTTTGATATGACACTGTGATATTATAAATAGAAGAAGGAATAGCTAAAATAAAAAACTAAATAACGTCTTTCACCTACTATCTTTACTGATATTTTTAATTAAAATTGTTTGAATGAAGAAAATTACAAACGTTATTGTTAAATATTTATAAAAAAGTCAAGTCAGATAAATGTGCAAAAACCCAGCTTACATACATAATGATCTTAGTGACTACCCGGGTACCCGATCATTGAACGACGGAGGTATCAAATTAGGTAGTTCATTAAAGGGGATTAACCATATTGAACAAGTAATAATGGCAATGTAAGTACATATTTGCTACCCATAAATTTGAAGTCGTCAACGAAAAACTTCGTTCCTGAGTTGATGCATTTCTTCTTCCAATTATTATATCGTCAAAGTCGTTCTACATCGCTCACAATACTTGTTTTATATTTTAATTCAATTTCAAAGTGTTGCACCTATTAATGTCAGAATTTCATTTTCCGCTATATTATAATTTAATACGAACGAAATCTTTTCCGCGTTGTAGCGAACTGCGAAACAATGGAAACGTATTTCTTTTGGTCCGGGGGATTTTTTGCAGCTATGGAACGAAATGACGGAATTGAAAAAGCTACAAGCTTAATTATATAGAATAATATTTATTTATTTTATTCATGTCGTCCAATTACGCAAGCATCTACGATGGAAGTTGAGTTTTGACTTAAGTTCTATATAATGAATGTGGGTGCATATTAAGTAATGTTTGTTCTTTTTGTAAATAAATCATGTTTAAATTGACAAGAGGTTTAGTTTAGTCAGCAATTGTAAATAAAAGTTTGCTAATTCATTAGAGAAAACAGAAACCGCCGCCGTGATGCCCAGCTGCAGCATCAAACTTTCCGCTATCATCAAGGCCAACTATATTTAATTTGTTTAAAACATTAATGACATATTATTACAGGGTTGCACTTGCTTTATTTTAAATGTAATTAATAGTTGGGCAGACAGTTCAACTTTCACGGAATTGACGGGAATAAATTGTTGCCTCTGCAATTTTAAAGATAGATTATTAATGGGTTATCTGTTATGTTTTCTCTAATGTATTAACGTACATTTTATTTTACACACCGGATTATAACTAAACCACGTAACAATTCAGGTATAATTCATGCATTTGTTATTTTTCAAAACTAATTGTAAACCTGTTTGCCTTAGAATGAATCTTGAAGTTTGCGATTGTTTACATATAAATCTTCGAAATCTACAGTTCTTACTTTTTAGCCTAGAACCTAATAATTGCTTAAAATTTCCAGCCTCTGTACCAAAGCTTACCTGAGTTGTTAATTTTTTATAAAATTTTAAAATTACCACTTAATTATAAACATTGTTTCATATGTAATATTTCGCGGCCGGCTGTCACGACGAGATGCCTCATAACTATAATTACATTTCGAAAAGGTATTTTTTCATATTTTGAAAACTATATTATTACCATTATTTTATTGACCAATTGTTCTTTTCTACACTGTTCGTAATTTACATAACACAAATATTTACTTAGGGTTGACATTTTATTTCACCAACCAGTTTAATGATAATTTCAGACTCTAATTAGCTTATAAATATAAAATTTATCAATGTTTAATAAACCTAATTACGTATATGGGCAACCAACTTGGAATCTAAAAACGTAAAATGATAAACTTATATTATTTCTAGCTAAGTTGTTACCTTTAAAGACATTACCAGTTGTATAACACTCATTTTCTTAATTTATAGATTTTATAATTAATTTAATTATTATTAATAATAATTTTGAATTATTTATGATGTCATTAGCATCTTACTACTGGTTCAAAACATAATTCAAATCGAACTCATATTCAATTACGATTTCGATTAAAATGAATGAATATTGCCGCCTAAGATTTTTTCTATTTGATGATAATAATAAACTTTTCACCGTGGAAATACTGCCTGGATAATATCGAATTCTATTAGTAACACTAATTTTATTCCTGGATATGCAATATGTGACTTCGGCAAAATGTGTGAAGTGAGATATATCCGATCATGGACCGTAATGTGTCAGGATCGGCGCGGATACAAAAATATATTTTACTTTACAAAACGTTCAATAGCGATAATAAGAAAACATGACTTAACATAACAAGGTATACTATTGTATGCACGTATTGTATTCGGAATAGTTAGGTTATTGGAAATAATCGTCATGTACCACAAATGTTATGCAGGTGCTTAATTTCGTAATAAGCTAATCGAGCCGAAAGCACTCTATGAATACTACATCTTGTATTTATTTCACTCCAACACCATGTTTTAAAATTTTTTTCACATTTTTAATACGTATGTTATGCTGAATTATCCCGGGTTATACCGGATTATTCCGACGTTTCGGTAAAGTCACATTTGTCATCCTCAGGTAGGTCTTCTAGGTCAGAGCGATCTAGAAAAATGATGCACTTGAATCAACAATTGAAGTTCTTGGTAATCGCTACTAATAGACTGTAATAACACAGGAACAATATTGTCTAGAAATCCACATTCAAAAAATTATTTCTAAGAAATATACATATTACTAAAAAACAGACGACTTTCGGCTTTTTAGGGTTATTGTCAAGTGACAATAAGCTAACAAAGATTACATACTTTCAATTTAACAATCAGTTTTATCAACAAACTGAAGGTTTAGCTATGGTCTCTCTATTAAGCCCTTTAGTAGCAGATATATTCATGTCAATTATCGAAGACAAAATACTCAATTTAGACTTTACCAAAAAAACAAACATCCATCTAGTATCGATACGTGGACGGCGTAATTACGTGTTTTATCAGCACATCACGTCAACTTGATGAATTTCTAATAATTTTGATCTGCATAGTGTTTGCGTCCTTATGAGGATGACAAGTTTCACGAGCTTTCGGCACTCTCGCTGGTGACATCATCTGGTGGTCATCACGATTCCTTGTCACTTCAGTTCCAAACAAGGAAACGTAAAGGCCACCAGGTCATACATTTATTTACAGAAGAATATAAATTAAATATATTTGACACCGTTGGAGAAAACCCTATAACATCCATCTCTAAAATCGCAAGGGAATTTGATTTAAAAAACATTCGTATTTAAGACTAACGAGTTTAGATATAAAGGTTAACTTGAATTCGAAGAAGATAATATTAGGCTTGTGGAGTTCTGCGAAACTTTGTTTAATCGTATCAACGAGAATATATATTTTCACATATGAATCATCGTTTTCGTTTAATGGCACGGTTAACTGTCAAGATTAATTCTTTATTCCTATAATAATCCTCATTTTTCTGTTGAACAAATATTGGTCACGTATACACGAGTATGTTCAAAATTTTACACACAAATACAGTACAATAGTAGAGTGAACGCGTGTGGGAGTTATAATATGGTGTCCTGTTTGGGCCATATTTTATTGACAAAAATCTGAATTCAACTAAATTCATCAATAATCGTTGGGGTCGAATTGACGGAGTACCACCTCAGATACATCTGCGGTTAATTTTTTTTATATACTAATATGCTTGGCCCTTGGATATGGAAAGATACAGCCGCACACGCTGGTCAGCCCGGTCGCCGGATTTATCCCCAAATGGCATCTTTCTTGTGAGAAATTGTGACGAAATTATATGCAAGAATTTCGTAATAAACTTGGTTTTTTTCATACAAGAGCACGTTGAATACTTATTGAATTGAAACTTAATAATACTAATATATCCTAGGAGTCTGTACCATTTAATATTAAATATAAATGAATTCTTATTTCTTGTTTTCTAGCATTGTAAATAGCAAAATGGTTAAAAACTCAAGGAATCATATTAGTAATTTTCGTGCGTGCATTGAACATAGCAGATAGTTTCTAAGTTTAGTTAAATGCATATGACTAATAATTGAAACAATTTATTTGCCAAAAAACAAATAATTACTTACTAAACTATTACTTTCAAAAAAATTTACTTTGTTTTCATACGATCTCTCTGTGTGGATATAAATGTAGTGTTCGAATTAAGTTGTGGATAATTTGGACTTTTATACTGATATATACAGTATTTTAATATCACCTAAGTAATTGCATATGAATCATTTATAATTATATTCATATTGGAATGAAATTTATTATCAGAACTTTCTCAAACAAGTTTTAGAACTATTACTACAATTTACTTGAAGAAAGCAGCCCAGAATTACGTTCACGTGTCACACACATCAAACCTAATGTGATTCTCAATATTCCATATGCGAACATCGTCGAAGTTATATTAGAACTAATTTTGCAGCAACACGGTCTGAATACTCGTCGAAGCCTCGCCGAAATAAAATCGACTATAATGTCTTTTGATCTATATTAACGTAGGTTGGAGATTTTATCCGTGTTCTTGATCGTACGTACATGCTTAAGATTAGCAATTAATCAGTACAAAGGGAATATTTACTTTACAACAGAAACTCGAAACTTTTTAGCTAACACAACTAATTGCGCTACTCTATCAGTACGGAATTAGATTTACGAACGTTCGTTCTAATTATTGTAAAGTTCTATCCTATTACTGAAACAAAGGAGAGTTTATTGTAATTACCGGAATCCAATTTCGTATTAAGTTGTAATTTGATAGTGTTATAGCAAGTTTTTTTTTAAAGTGCGACAATGCTCATTTGAACTCGAATTATTTGAAAACAATTTAAAGATTACTGATTAAAATATATAGATATAGTTTTAAACTATTAAAATTGACAAAACTGTAATGAATCAAATATTTTATTTAAAAATGTAATCGTTATAACATACACAAGAAGGGCATGTAACAATATCTTCTTTTAAATTACTATTGTTTCAAAACATTTGCAAAAGAAAGGCACCTTTTGAAATGTATTTGATTTGAGTACTTTGAGATTTAAGTACTGGTTTCCTGAAGACGTTTGCTCTCGTGTGGACCTAACTACAATGCAAACAACAAAAAACTTAACTACGTGATCGAGTGTGAACATTACAGTGGATCAGAAAAGTTGCAGAGCGGCCAACAACACAAAATCTTTATATAATAATCTTATACAACGGGCAAGTTGTGCATGTATTTTAAAATTAATCGTGATTTTGTCAGATTGATAAATCTTCCCCGTACGATTTAAATTTTATACTTCAATCGCAACGTATGCATATATTCACATTATTAATAAAATTATTACAAACAAAATAAGACTCAACTTTAACCGAGTGCAAACGTTTCCATAAACGCGTTATTCCCGAATATCGATATCGTTCAGCGATACATCATTGAGACCATTCCGGGTCAACAAGCGCAGTCGGCTAATACGATCAGAATCACTTTCCACAATACCACCCCTCGATACATACAATCAAACATTTCCGAATGGTTCAGCGGGCAGAATCTGTTGTGCAAAAGATTAAATTTCCTGTCTATCTAAGATATGCATTGTGAACAGCTTAACGCGAACGAGGGCTTATGTTTTAAATACACGTCTTGTCATGGATTCAGAAAAACAGATGTAAACGCTATAAATTTCATATTTTGTTCCACCTCGAAAGCAACACATTGATATTATTTCGCCATGCTCACTCAACAAACATTTCCCTAGGTACACGAAACGTGTTTTTGTTTTAACGCCTTAACGCGCAATTTGTTTTATTTAATTGAAATTAAAAAATATGTATGTATGTATATGTGTAAAGCAAAACCACTACAAGTAAACATGTAATATTAACAATAACATTTCATTATATTCTTATGTGGTCTAAATGCTAAAGCTCAAGTTTAAACAGGTAATGCAATAAAATGTGACAATTCTTTATACTACTTTACCATTTTTGTCCCATGAAAAATGTAGGAAATTTTACAGTGGCGTGCACAATACAACAGTAGTTTTCATTAAAATATTACGAAAACTTACAGTTTTCATCGAAATATTATGAAAACAATAATAATGTGAAGATAACATTAATGTAACATAGAGGGTGGTCGAGACTTTTACTAATCCTATAATAGTATATTATTATACAAGTTTACTAAGAGGCCTTATTGTAGCACGCGTGCGTTTGGGGCACGACGAGCGAAGCGAGGAGTGCTCCAATGGAACAAGTGCTACAATGCCTCTTAGTAAACGAGTATAATATACTATTTTATCTACTTCGCGTTACTAATTTTATATAAATTCAAAATTTCGAATACACAAAAATGTAGCATTATAACCTAGGCATATTTACGAGTAACGATGGCGGCAAATAAAATTTGAAATAATTAAATTCGTTTAAATTTTGTGAAAAACGTCAAAAATATGACAGAAGAACCGAACATAAATTGTACACCTCATAAGGCATAAGAGAAGCCGCTCTGGAGGCAGTAAAAAAGTTGTTGCCAACCAAGTCGAGAGCGTTGTATGAGAAAGAGTACAACACATTCACTTTGTGGTGTGCCAAAAATGCAATCGAAAATATTTCGGAAAACGTTGTTCTTGCGTATTAAGACTTAATGAGCAAGTCAAAAAATCTTCTACACTGTGGGCATCTTATAGCATGCTGCGAGCTTGTTTAAATGTTTATCGCAATATTGACATTTCGAAGTTTGCACGGCTCCAAGCATTCTTGAAGCAACAGTCTGCAGGTTATCAGCCTAAAAAGTTTAAGATTTTAGAAGCAGCAGAGATAGATCGTTTCCTACATGAAGCCAATGATGTGTCATATCTGGCAATAAAAGTAAGTTTGTAATAAATGAATACTCAGCTGTGACGTTAAAACTTGCAAAGCTGCAAACAATAGGAATAAATGGACACAATTAGTGTAACATATTTATTGATTGCTTTCTATACATTTATTTATTAAATATGTTTTTGAATTGGTTTGGTTTTTAGATTGTCTTAATAATGGGCTATGAAGGCGCCTGCAGGCGTGATGAATTAACTCGCATGTCTATTGATGACATACAATATAAAGAGGACACTATTCTTGTCAATGTCCCTAAAACCAAAACGAACGTGCCAAGAATATTTGTTATCACTGAGGTGCAGTGGATTAGCTTAATAAAAAAGTATGTTAATCTTCGCCCCAAAGGTGCAGCAACCAAACGCTTCTTTATGACGTATAGGAATGGCCGGTGCAGTCCCATTGGCATCAATAAAATTGGCCAAGTGCCAAAAATTATTGCGTCTTTCCTCAAGCTGCCCAATCCTGATCAGTACACTGGGCATTGTCTCAGACGTTCAAGTGCATCGCACTTGGCTAATTGTGGTGGTGACTTGCTCACTATTAAGCGACACGGAGGGTGGAAGTCTTCGGCTGTAGCTGAAGGATACATTGAGGCATCTTTAAGAAAAAAATTGAGGTGGCTGAAATGTTTGAAACAGGAACCTCACAGCCAAGCACATCTTCTTCTACCAAAAGTGCGTCCAGCGTTAATTATAATGTCCAGCATGGATTCAACGAACATCAACACACTGCAAATATACAAAATAATTCTACCTATCAACAGAATGTTGTATCTCAAGACTTACCTGGCATTAATATAAATTCCCAGGATACATCAAATGTTATTGTCAACGTGTATAATAATTGTACAATGTTTACAAGCAAGGATTGAAGTTATGTTGCTCTGGTGCAAGCTTTTCGTTTTGTTTGTTGATCAAATAGCGCATTAATAATTATAATAAATTTAACACGTTCCTGAGATTGTGGTTATATATTCGATATTTGATGCGTGTCGTGGGCAGAAGAATGAAATGTCGCCAATCTTACAGAACAAATAGTTACCAAAAACAGTTTAATAATAGCCTCTATTATGAAACTGTTTTGAGCCCATTTCAGTATCATAATGGACCGATTGTTAACGCAAAGTAGATAAATGATAATATGATTTATAACAATAAATTATCTGTGGTATAAACGTAGTCAATTGTTTTATTTCAATATATATTACTAATGAATATATATCAATACAAAACAACTTAAGTTTCGACTTTTGAGGGTTATCAAGTGAGAACAAACTAATAAAAAAATATATTTATACACAGAAAAAAAGTGATGGAAAAATTATGGCGCATACCATATGGTCAATAGGGATTTAAAAAGTTGTGATTTATAGTGCGGTAAGTCGTTTTGGTCAACAGATTAATGAAAGGATTACATTGACTTTTGTGAATTTCGGTCGCTCCTAACACACTAAGCTTAGTGCGTTTGTTACAGTTGTGTAACGTTTTAGATTATTACTTTCGGGAAAGGTATAATTACAATTTATAATGTGATTTGCAAAATTCGCCCAGTTTGGCCTATATATATATATATATATATATATATATATATATATATATATATATATATATATATATATATATATATACGGTATTGTATTCTGAACATGAGGTTTCATAAACACCACACTTCTTTAAGGGATTGATTTTATCTTTAGCATTAAATAACATATTTGATAACTTGCAGTTTGGTCTGAACGCGATTTGTTGTTATGGTTTCTGTGGTTTTTCCAAAATAGGTTGTTGTGAACATGTCCTCACATCTGTCATAAGCGGCCGAAATTAACAAAAGCCAATTTAATCCCCTGACTTCCTTTTCTGTGTATAAATGTATTTTTTGGTAGTTTGTTCTCACTTGACGATGGTCTTCAAAAGTCGAAACTTAAGTCTTGTTTTCTATTGATATATATATTCATTAGTAATAAATGTTTATCTGTTCTATGAATTTAGTCAAGTGTTTTATTTCAACATAAATATAAATTTTATATTTATTAAAAATTAGTTGCCATTTTCTATAAAACCTAAAAAGACAAATATAATATACCAGTGGAATAACGTTAAAGTTGAAAATAAAAAGTACCTTAATTTTTACTCCTTCACCATTGGAAAACATAATGAGGCGTGTAGTGTAACGTTCACGTGGACAGCTTCGCAAAACTACAATTTGCGTATTTTAGGTAAACATGTATTTTAGGTGAACAATTTAATCTAGGTACATTTATTTTAAATGTCTACGAGTGAGTAATTAATTGTGGACAGTTCTTTATCTTGTTTTTAGTTTCCCTTGTCATCCTGGTAGTGGATTTTTCTGTAATTCTATATTACGTCCCTCTTATATTAAACGCTTGGCTCTCTCCCTATAATCGTGTTCGTCCATAATTACTAACTTGTTCACTTTGTTTATTATTGAATAGAAACAGTTTTTGTTCTGATATGTTTACTAATATTCCATTTTTTATTATTGGATATGTGTTTGGGCTGCTACAAGTTTCTGATAAATGATTTTGAGGCGTCCTCAAAATTTGTAATAGATGTCTGGATCCTTGCTATTATCTTCGTAATTTACGAACGATTTACGACTTGGCAAACAATACTTTAAAGCTTTGTTTAATAAATTTAATTCGTCAATATTAAATATCTCACAAGACTGACTTAGGAGCAGTGGAATAATCGTTATTTAATTTATCCTTTGATTTTGGACACAATTGTTGAAATTTTCCGTTTGAATTACAAACGTTGTTCTTAAATTTGTGTTTGACTTCAACAAACTTTCTATGAAAGTGACATCAATCTTCAAATTGAAAATAACAAGTTTTTAGTTAAATGCATATAATTCTAATTCTAACTTACTTCTTCTGTTATATTAATAATTAATTTTTGAACCGAGCCATTTACTTCTTGCGAAGAAAACAACTTTACTGCCATTTTTACTACAATTCGATGAGACATCCATTAATTTAGGAAAAACTTTGTGTCTTTTGTATCGTTTCAAGAAATTAATATCAGTATTTAACATTGTTATCTTACACCTTAAACTATGATACCTATTACTCCTTAGACAGGGAAATCATGATAAGAATAATACAGAGTTAAAACGAGACTGTCGTACATGGAGAAAACACAATAGAAAAATATTTGTAGTATCAACGTAGGGCAGTAACCAAAAATAATTTAAACATTTTCGTTGTGGCTTTAAAAATAATAATTAATTGCGACAAAATAAATGTGGTAATAGATTGGTTAAATTTCAATCAATAAAAAATTGCAGTTTATGAGGCGCATCCGATTTTATGGCCCGGGCTGTATGTAACTGGAAAATGTCTAAGATATTTATGCATTTATAAATTAACGTAGAAACAGTTGTAAGCACAAGTATGAATAAATTATGCTCAAATGCAAGCACTAACGCGTCCAATATTTACCATTACGTTTGAGCTATGTACGGTAGTTCCCTTTCCACAGTGTATAATAAAAATATATTTTTTTCAAACTTTCCTGCATATAATTATTGTATTTAATTTAACTACTAATGCATGTAATAATTGTAATCGTTTGAATGAATAATTAAAAGTTATTGGTTTATAATTTGCCATCGTTTGCTTAACATGGTTGAACATTATAATATTTGACTACCAACCTTCAGTACGTAAATTGTACTAGACTCTTAGGGTACTAAAATTCAGCGAGTTAATGGCACTATTATAGAACCAAAACCAGTATATTGGAAAAATAATAAAGGATCTGTAATATTAAACGAACAGAAAAGTTCGCTGCCCAAGGCATTCTTCTACTTGATGATACCTATCAATATAATAAGCGGTTAAAAACAGTTTGGCATAAAATATTATAATGTAATTAATTATAACAGCGACGATTTTCACAAACAAAGGTGGCATACAAATTTCTGAGTAATTGTTGGATATACTGTCTTCTGAACTGCACATGCATGTTGATATTAATGCAAAAAGTCTTTTGTTCTATCAGTCCATAGGTTCCTGTATACCAGCAACAGAAGCAATTAGCAAAATATTTTATAAACAAAATAAACTCGTGCAAATAAGAAATTGAATATTTGTTAACGAAAATACTTTTCAACGTGTACGTATAAAAAGAATATTTACTAGTACAATAAAGTATAATTTTACGCATAATTTATATTGGGAAAAGCGAAAGTTCATCACAAAGACAGATGTAATAGGCCCTATGAAAGTTTACTTCTTTTACTTTATGTATGAGAGAGTATGGAAATCACGAGCATTCAAATATTAATGCGAATGCACCTATTGGCCTTCCCGGAACATATTCTGACTATTTCCCAAATATGTACGTTCTAGCGCCGAAATTATTATATTCAAAAGTAAGAAACTTTAAACTTAAAAATTACTTTATATAATATAATAATTACTTAATTAAATTACATTTAATAATAATATATAGCGAGACAAAAGTGTCATATTTCACTTGAAATATCTCCTGTCATCTTTTTCGTGCCTCGAAAATGGTACAAAAATGTTCTTATAAAAGTTATAGATATTAAAATTTGAAACAATTTTAACTTGAAAAGCCCTCTCGAAAAATACGCCGAAGTCCAGTGCGGACCAATGCACATTATTGTGTAAATAACATGTGGCTAAAAGTGTATAAGACCGACTAAACGGTGTAAGAGCCTATTCGGTAGATACATACAGACAATCGCTTTTATATCGATAGATTGTATATCACAAACAACGACATGTATGAACAAGTAAAAATCAAGTATATTTGCAGGATATGTGCAATTCATATGATTCAGAAATTGTTGATATATTGAATATTAAATTAGTGTTGTGTGATTCGAATATGTAGGTACATTTAAAAGTGCATTTGTGAAAATACATACATGTGTAATGAAGTTTACAATACACGGGTCATAACAGTAATTTAGTAAATAATACGTACGTTATTTAATTGTTGTAAAACCCTTTTTTTTCGATGCCACAAAAAAATTAAGAAATTTGAATTGAAACTGAAACTAGATATAAATTAAATGATAAATAAAGTTGAATTTCATATCCACTTTTGGTGCCTGAAAAAATTAAAAAATACAGTGGTTTATAGTGCCATTAAAGGTTTTGGCTTAACAAGAATACATTGACAATGAACAACTTATATTTGTAAGTCTTTTGATTACACAATTTTCTGTACGATATACTCGTACTAATAGATGGATGATAATTAATTTATCTCCATAATTTAAATCCTTACAATACGTGCAACAAAAGCAGTTCATAAATCAAATTCAATATTTAAGAGCTAAAGTTCGGCCAAGTGTTACTATTTAAAACTGTAATTTAAAATTTCCCTTAAACGGTCACTATTAATAACCAATCTAAGAAAAATTAAATAATAAAGAAACTATTATTTTCCTAAATAAATACATTGGATTTATCATAGTATGTTTCTGTATTATAATATATAATTAACTTCTACTACTACTACTATAATTGTTAAAAAATCTGCACTGGTTTATACTAGCTTTCTTATACTTAGAAAACATTTGCAGAACAATCTCAATCGCAAGTACATTTTTCGAAAGAAGATTTCAAATAAATTTTAAATTCCATATCTTTAAGTTATAAAAGGGCAATTTTCTCAATAACTCGTACCATTTTTGAGATATCGCAAAAGGTAATAAGATTTAAACATCACTTATTTTATTATACATATTTTATTATACATAAACTTCATATAAGTGTTAATAACGGAATACATGTTACGATTTAAAGAAATTCGATGATATACGAGGAAATCAAGTTGGATTTATTTCAACAAATATGAGAAATTGAATATGTTCGACATTTTTTAAGTTAATTTCGTAAATTATTATTAAAATTGGAAAATATGGTCTTGAAATTTTAGAAAGTGGAATTCATTATCATTTTGAAGTAGTATAAAATTATTAACACAACCACTATTTCGCAATAATAGAATAATATTTAGTCTATGTACATTTCAAAAGCACTGCTTTCATCTTCAGTAGAATTCAAAACGTCTCAAAATTAATAAAATTACATAAATGACAATAATTACGTAGTTAAGGAAAAATAATTATATATATTTAACAAGATCAAGTAATGCATTATTTAACGAAGACAAATCTGTATTTAATCATTTTAATTGAAATTTTTTCATAAAAATAGCTTCATACATGTTTAAATAACAATTTTGACAATGTTTTAATAATTTTATATCATTTATAGTAAATGAATGTCGTGTGTTAACAAAATGATTAGCTAACGCAGAACTACCAAAATGACGATTTTTAATACATAATTTGTGCTCCTTAAGTCTAATTTCTAAATTCCTTCTCGTTTGTCCTATGTAACATAAATTACAAAAACTACAATTAATTTGGTATATACCAGACTTATTAATGAAATGTTCTTTATTAATGTTATTATTAAGGTAATTTTTTAAAGTATTATTGTTTGAAAAAGACGGAGTTAATTTAAGTTTCAATTTTGCCAAAATGGGTGGAAAGTTAACTTAAAGAACTTTTTATTAACATTTGTAACCACAATTGGAGTTAAAGTGAACAATGAATTGATAGAAAACTTTTGTCTATATTTATTGTAATAATTATATCCATTAATTTTGCCTATTTCATAAATGAATTTGAATTCATTCTCAAAGTTAAATTTTGAAAGGGGTAAACTAAATAGACGATAAAAAAGGCTATGAAAAGCTAATTTTTTATATTTATGAAAAGTGACCGAAATATTGGGAATATAATTATTGGTGTGTGTTTCTTTTCGATAAATATCAAATTCAAAAGATTTATTAACTATACTAATTTTTAAATCTAAGAACGGTAGACTTTTATCAATTCCAAGTTCATAAGTAAATTGTATTGTTTCATATTGACGGTTCAAAAAAATTAACAAAACTCTCTAAATCAAAGTTTTTTTCTATTATGGCAAAAATATCGTCTATATAACGAAACCATATTTTTGGAAAAACCACGTTCTTGGAGTTTTTTATAGCATTTTTTAAGTTATTTAAAAATAAATTTGCTAAAAAAGGAGAAAGTGGGTTTCCCATAGCCGTTCCGAAAGTTTGCTTATATAAAATTCCATTAAAAGAAAAGGTGTTTTGGTCCATGCATAATTTGTAAGTGAGACAAATTCCTTAATTTTAAAAACTGAACAGAATTATGTTTTAAAAAGGATTCTAACATTTCTAAGGTGTCAACAATAGGTACATTAGGAAAAAGCGAAACAACATCGAAGCATATCAACTGATCATCTGGATCCAAATTAATATATTTCAATTTAGAAACTAAGTCTAAAGATCCCATTACGGAAAAATCTTTGTCAAGTAGTATATTATTAGTAGCATGGCCGTAAAAAATATTTATGTATATTTACTTATGTCCAATTGCTCTTAATATAGGCATCAATGTTGGATTTTTGTATACGTTATTGCTACGTATATAGACACAAGTCATTAATAAATAACGAAACATAAATAAACATATTTCGTATATCTATAAAATGCGTGTTGTTCTAGACAATACAATATTACTCGTATACTTTTGAAAAAAAAACCTAAAATATTTTTTTAGCTCAACACCAAATTTTTCCAATCGAATATTTCGTTTGTTCTTTGCTATTCGACATATTCGAAATAATGTTCCAAAAATAGTCTTCTGTAAATCGTATGGTTTTAAAAAAAAATCGTAAATTGATCTACAGTTAATTGTGTCTATATCTCCTTTTTCGGTTTACAATTATTTTAATTATTCCAAATTGCCCTAACTTTATTCTAAAATGTTCCAAATGGTTAAAAATTGTTGAAATTTTCCGTTTGAATTACAAACGTTTTTGATAGGTGACTTCGACAAACTTTCTATGAATGTGACATCAATCTAAAAAAAAATGTAGTACAACTCGTACAGTTTTCGAAATAACTAAAAGAAAACACATACCAATTCTTGAAATTGAAAATTTTCTTAAATATTCTAGTGATTCTAACTAATATTCCACGAAATTACTCATCCATCTATTATCGCATTCAAAAAACACGTGTTATCTTAAAAATACATTCGTTTATGTTGATCTACTAATCTATAATTGATCTATAATGATGATCTATAATTTAATATCGATTTAGAAAAACAACAAACAAATATGCTCTACTTCATGCTATTTAAATTTCAATTTTCTAAGAAATTGTAGTATTACCGTAAAGATTTTATATTCGGCCAGTTTCTAGCGACTAGTTGACAATTACTTTCTTCCTCATCCCAACAAGTTCCACTTTTTGAAAACGTATGTTTCCCAGGTCAGGGCAAATCTCATTGGTTCAGAAAAAGTACTACTGTTGTTTTTGCGAAACCAGATTGTTGACGTAAATTTGTTTGTACTGTTCTGTGAGTATTTACTATTTAATTTATAATTTTTCCGTTCAGTCTAAAACCCTACCCCCACTTCAAGGTTAGCAACATTGACATTTTATGTTTTTGTATTGGTCTCTTAAATTCAGCTTATTTATTCCACCCCGAAAATTTCCTCTCAAGACTCTAATGTTTGGTATCTGCCCTAGATTGTTCTTCCTACCCACAACGTTATAAAATTAATATCTCGAATTATCCCATAACTTGGTGTTACCCATAATATATACAGATTGTCTAGATTGTTTTGTAAACATACTAATGAGTGCAAGAGGCCGTGAGAGATAAATAAAGTGTTTAAGAGTAAATTTCACATTCCAGCCATTTCTAAATATATTGTTCTGAATGATTTTTGTTTTGCTCGTACTTTTTGCAGCGATTACATTGATAAATGATGTTACAGATTCACTACAATTACATTAAATGTAATTTAATGATCTCCATTGGTACATGGTTATGTTTTTATCTTCCATTCAATGTCTTCATAGAACCCATGTGTTTCCTGTGATTAAAATCTTACAGATAATTAAATAAAATAAAAATAAAAAATTACTACTAAATTCACCTCAATATTCTAAAATAAAAGTTCGTATGCTCGAACGGTCAGGAGATATTATTTTACGTCATAGTGACGAAGATAGAATCACTGTGCGAAGAAGTATATACATTGTGCGCCATAAAGCTTGAAATTCGGAATTCAGGGTTTGAAAAATATTTGTGATATGTACAAGATACGTTTTAATGTAATGAGTATAATTTTCTTGGTTGGGATACAAATTTGCTTTATGTTTTTTTCGAAAACGATACGAGTTCTTTGTAAACATTAAAATATTAAAAGTGTGGTGGCCTCTTCACGGCCGACGAAAAACTCCCTGTAATATGATTTTTTCGGAAACGAATTGTATTTTACGGTTTTAGGAAAAACGATACGACTCAAACGAGTAATTTTTTGGGGAATTATTTAGAACAACTAAAACAACCTAGAGCAATAAAATTACCTTAATTTGACGCTGAGAAAAACACGATTTACGTTCTTCTTTTTTTTTCGAAAAGGATAATTCAATTATGTCGAAAACTAGAACAACATTCAACAAATAAAATAAATTAAAGTAAACCCAGTAAATTTTAACCAATTGTCATACGAAAATATTTTAAAGAGTAAAGTTGGATCCTACCACGTATATTCTAGTTACAAACTTATTTAAACAATAATTAATTGCACGCCTGTCCGATAGATTATTACGGCAAGAAGTAAAAGTAAGAAATTTAAGTAATTGCTTATCTCGCCGACGTCGTAAAAGTACGTACACCCCGTGATTAATTTACATTAAAAAATAATTAATTAAAGCACAGGCGATGCATTTTTTCGCAAACTGTTTTGCAAACAAAATTTCCTTCGTCGTATTCTTAATTATCTTGAAAGTTATCTGAAAAAATACGATCCACCGCTGAAAAATTAAAGGCTCCAGTCGCGCGGAAACGTTTAGCAATCTGCTAAGCTTTCAAATATTAATTTCGCCTCACGCAGTAAAGCGTCGAGAAGTCAATTCCCAGCCCCAGGCGTAAAAATAGCTCCACCATTTTTCTAATCTGTCATCGTTGAGATAATTATAAGGGTGTGATTAAAGGGTTGCGTACATTACAGTTAGATTGGTGCCAATTATCCTGTGCGGGGTTAATACGTCGGCGTTAACTAGAATAACTTGAGGGCGTTGCAGGTTTGAAGTTTTAACGAGGTTCTTCACCGTATGTAACATTCTTAAGGACATTAAACAAACTTACGCAAAGAAAAATGCGTCATTAACTAACATTTTTAATGCAATATTATTACCATGGGATATTTTGGCAAATAATTATATAAATACATCAATGCGTCTTTTAGAAGTTTAATTCCATTAACGGATATAATTTGCTAGCAGTTTGGCATTTTAATTAGATTTTGAAACTTATTGGGTACATTTATTCCGGTTTCTTAATATTTGCAATTGTCTTAAATTAGAAAGTCATAAAGCGTTTCAATTTTAATTGCTTTGGTTTTTGTTCCAATATTTCATTATTTGCAGATATTTATTTAACTGTGCGATATTTTGAATTGTTTTTAAATTTTACAGGATATTGGAATACATGTGAATTACAATATGCAAATTTTATTACATTCGACGTAAAGCCGATTATTACAATGGGGAACGGAATTGGAATTAAGTTGTGAAAATTTGTATCGTATGTAAAATTTACACATTTTAACTAAATTATTTAAGTATCAGATTATTATTGAGTCTATTTATCGCATCATAACATAGGTATCCACCGTACGAGTGCGTAGGATTCGCATACCAGTCCGTATAGATTTCCCCGATGCTATGTATGATTGTAAGGTCCAGAAATTTATTGATTTATTGTTCTCTTCTTCTTGTTCTTATGGTGAACTGCAATTTTTTATGGGATTTATTAAACTTGTATTGCGTTTTCTTAGTTTATTGGAGTGGCTAATGAACAATCATCCACATACCGATTAAGAAAATGTATTTTCATGTCAGTTTTTTAAGTTTATTTGTTACACAATTTTCAAGGTCTTTCATTGCCAAATTAGCTATTGAGGCAGAGATAGGAGATGAAGAATTATGGCAGAAAGTAGTAGCCTCAATCAAACAATCTTTAGTGGGGTGTGCCTTTTCAAAATATTCCACTTTTTTTAGAATGATGGTATCCAGGTCGATAGGGATGTTAGTGTACAAAGAAATAACCATACTAATAGCTGGTGGTCTTTGGGTATTTTTTGGATTTTATTAATTTTGCAAAATCCCATAAGTTCTTGATATTCTTGGTATATTGTTATTCCTAGGACTTGTCTTTTCGAATTTAACAACGTTACATGTGGGGCTCTGGATCCTACTAATTATTGGTACTAGGAGATTATCTTGTTTATGTAAGTCAGGTAATCCAATCAATTTTAGTGGTTGGGTATTATTCGTTTTTGAATCTGCTAATTTTTTGCCAAATTTTTCTTTGTGCCATTTTGTTATAAGATAATTTACTTATGTTTTGTTGATATTTGTTAGTAGGGTCGTGTGTAGCGTCTTGTATATTTTATTATCTTCTAAAATCTTATTTATTTTTCGGATTTCTTCCAGATTATTGTTACGTTACTATTGTTGTTTGTAATTATGGTGATTATTTTATTACTTACGCTATTTTGAACTCAAGTTCAAATACATTTTAAAACCTCAAGGTTTTAATTCATTTATGCCACTTTCAATCCTATCTATAATATCAGGGGTACACGTGTTGTGACGGTAAGCTTATTTTTTCTATAGAGACGTTCGGACTAAAACAGACTATGAACAAATTGAATATTTTCAGGGATTGTTTCTATCCAATTTTTTCTATTTTCTATCCTATTTTTATTAATAGTTTTATTAATAGGTTGGTATAGTTTCTCTTTTGATGCGTAATAAGTTTATTTATTTCGTTTTGTGTGGATATTTATAGTTTTTCATTTTATTTCTTGTTTTTGCGTTTTGAAAAAATTGGGTGGCCTAGTGGTGGTTACTAATTATGTCAGATTTTTCCTCTTGGATCGCAATTTTAAGAGTTTCTATTTTAATTGCCGTATCGTCGAATTAGAGATTATTTTTGCAGTTACAAAACTTCTTTACTACGTTATTAAATTTAATGTATCGCTTTCTATTTTCCCGAAAAATAGGTACCGCAGCCCGCCAATTTAAAAATTTTAGAAACAGAAAGGCTAATCATTAAGGAGATGATATACATTGAAAAAGACGACAATAATATTACCTATAAAACAGTCACAGAAAAAATGAGCCTAATCTATAACAACATTTAAAAATAATTTACGTTGAAACCCAAAACAGCTAAAAATGTTAAAATTTGTTAACATTAAAGTTTAATTGAAAGTGTGTTGTTATTTTGCCTCTTTGAATCATTGCTCCATTTCCTGTATTTGTGAACAGAATATTCGATAAATGTTAATCTTATAAAAGAGCGTGCGACATGTTTCCTATCAAATACATTTTAGACCATTGTCTGTCACAATTTCGCCATTATTATTTTCTATTTGTATTTCCTACACATCAATATTGTAACTGTTTGCTTTTGAAAATTCTACTAATATGAGTGTGTCTGTACGCTCTCCAGCGCGCGAAGTATTAAAGCTAAAGCTATAACTGTAAACTGAAAATTAATATATAGCAAAGAAGAAATCGTCATATTTCGAAAGCAATACCTCAATCGGAAATGATGGATTATTCTTATCACATTTCTTCATATCTAGAAAACGGGTTATCGAAAAAAATGTTCTTACAAAAGTTAAATATATTATAATTTGAAAAAACTTTTATTTGAACAGTTTCTTCGAAAAATATAAGTATAAGTAAGTTCGTACTTACTTATACTTATATCGTATATATATATATATATATATCGTATATAAGTTCAGTGCGGATCAGATTCTTTCTTTGCAAGCTTCGTTTAATGGTACATACAATTTCCTATACCAGTATTTACCCAAAAATTCTAGCTTGCACACTATCCATATTATTTTGCAGTTGACGCAGCTTTCTCTCGTTCATGTAATTTAATGAAGCGAATAAATAGAAAAAGTATTGTAAACTATGATTGTATGCTATCATGAATTTGCCCAAGTGTCAAATTTGCATTACGAATAATGGTTTAAACTTTTTGAAAGGCCTGCAGTATGCTTACTTGGTAGACCAAGCACAAAATAATAAACATAAATGCGTATAATTTCAAAACAGTAACTGAGAAGATCAGAAGCAGTGATTGATCATCTCAAGAAAAGTACTGTGCTATAATTACACCAACTCCACTTTGACTGAACTTTTTGACAAAACTTTTTGAAAGTTTACCAACCCCAAATATTAAAATATTTTCATGTACCAAAATTGCTTTCAGGTGTGACGAAGCTTTAATATCATCATAAAAAAAAATAATCTCCATTTTCAGTCCCCTCTAGAATATATGTTCCTTTAAACCTGAACTATATGTAAACAAGAAAAATAGAATTATTTTGATTTAAAGAACACGATTTTTATATTTAGAAATGTAAATGTTCATTATTTGTGCATTAATATTACAAACAATTAATTCCAAACTGTATAGAAAAATATTTGTAAAAACAAGAACCTTCCAACTGGATATACCTTGTTTTTAAACTAGGAGGAGTAAATTGAAAAGCCATATTTACACTGAAACTGAAGCTGACGCCAAAGTTGTATTGGGTACAATATCCATATTTTAATATATATATATATATATATATATATATATATATATATATATATATATATATATATATATATCATTTACTTTTGCAATTACGAACAAAGCAATTGCGAGCGCAAAACTGTTAACTGAAATGCAACCGTTTGGAATACCTGATATGTCGAAACATAGGCAACTTAGCATTATGTAAAACATACTCGGTTTTCGCCAATTACAGGTGTAGGTTTTTGCAAATTTAAATCACTCCTCCTACTTTAAAGTGTAGCGCATTGAAATTGCCTAAGTCGGGATATGTTTCGAGTTCGAGTTCAAAAGGCTTTGCATTTTTTAAATAGGATGAAAACACATCATCTTGTCTCTTTCAGAGTTTGACATTGCTCCGAATCCATTATTATTCTCAATATTTGCACATACACTTCCTTAGCAGCCTAGTAAATGTTCTTGTCACTGTTTATTTTCAATGGCTCTGGAAACCAAACTTGGAACGCTGCATCATGTGAGTAGTTGGATGACAGCAACAAGAAACCGATATTATTTTCTTCCAGTGCGACATGGCTAACTACAAAGTCATAAAGTTTTGCTAACTAAGAGGCAACGATAAAAATTAAGAAGCGCAATCTGTTAAACCAGTCTTGAAATATATTGGTATGGAACTATCCAGTACCACTTGCATTATATCTAGTATCAGCACGCCCACCCTTCGTACAGATACTCCAGATGTTGCCTCACTTACACACAACATATGGTGGTATGAAAATACCAGACACACACAGAGCAGGCAAACATTACAGAAATGGATGATTTAGAGATACAATTGTTTGACGACGAGGATACTTGTTGAAACTCCATATTATTAAGAAAATTAATATAATTCGATGGTTTCAAATGTTTTTATTATACACGACAATTGTTTCGCCATACAATGGCTTCATCAGGTGGATGATAACTTAAGTTATTATATAGTTATTATATTGTATGGCGAAACAATTGTCGTGTATAATAAAGAAATTTGAAACCATCGAATTATATTACTTTTCTTAATTTAGAGATATAATGGACACCTCTAAATAATCCACTTGTGTAATGTTTCCGTGCTCTGCGTCAGGTATTGTGATATTTTCAGCTCATTTACACTATTTTCGGAGAGTAACTATAAAGCGACCGGGATCGTCTATAACGTTATTGGTCCATATTTATTTTGATTTGTTTAATTTACTGAAACTATCTTTTTGACACTTCTTGTTCAATTACTTTAAAAAGGTCTTCCTCATCATCAGACAATGCAGTATAATGTCCATGATTCTCTGGATGTAGTTTATTAATGTCACTGTACAATGCAATAGAGGGGAATTCTATTCCTCACGTATTTGCATTAGATTCCATTTTTTCAATTTTGCAGTTCAGCTTAGTAGCAACGCGACCAGTGAACTCGCAACTATCTTTCTCTTATATGTGCGCACAATTTTCAAGTAGTCCCTAATATAACATTAAATCGACATCACTGACAGGTCAAATTTGAGATATATTCGCGCTTAACTAGGCTTAGAGAATAATCACAACGGCTAGGTAATAATTTTCAGTAACCTTTAGCAACAGGAAGTATTCAGACAATAAGAAATCCTTGTTTTTAACCCTTGTGTTTGCAACATTTTACACAACAACTGCTAGACCAGCTGAATCACTGGTGTTATTTTGCACCTGATTCACTATGCATTAAGCGTTTTAGATCAAATCCTTCAACGGTAACATCTGCTTACGTAAAAAACTGCATCTCTTGTCAACTAAACCCCCTAGTTTCAGTAGTTCCCTTGTTTGGTACTGATGAAGCCGCAGAACTAAAGTATGTGACTAGACTACTAATTTAAGTGTTGCATTTAAAATATATTTTTAAAATTACTTTAAAACAATTTCTAATTAATTATTTCACGCACTGGTGCGGGAGAAATTAAACTGATAATTGTATCAACTTGCCCCAGCATCCCCTATCTGAGAATTGGACGAACGCCGTCAAATTGAAATGCGAACTAATTAAAATGCAAGGACAACATATTGTGTCGTTCGTCGAAAATACCGCAACGGAAGCATTGAAAAATAATACGAAAGCGTTCCTTGGTATGGTATTTTTTGTTTTTGGCGTGAAATGCAGTTGGCATCAATTTAACAAATAACTTCGGTACAACGCGCGTGGTGGTCGTCAGCCTGCGATAAAGTACTTTATTTCAATAAATCTGTAAAATGCGGGGATGTTGCACATTAATATCAATCAATCATGCCGCGTGTCAGCTATGGAAATGTGTATTTATGAATTCATAAAGTCCAAACGGGTATTTAAATTATTATCGGCCGTAATTACCATATGTACACGAGACACGTGAAGAAAGTTGATTTAATATCAACAAGCTAATATTTTCCTAGAGAAATTGCATTTTTAATTTATTTAAATTGCGACGAAATCATTTAATTTCCTCAAGCCATTAATATGCAATACGATAAGCGACCCGGCAGATGTAATAACTAGAACAAATGTTTGTAATGTGAATAACGAATAAAATAGTTTTACGATTATTATAAATAAATTATGTGGGGGTATTGAATTGCTCGTATAATCGCATAGGCAACTAGCGACTATAATTGCCTGGTTGTATGCATTATTGATGCCGTCCTAGGACAATGATTCTGAAACGGGATTTAATGAGGAAATTAGGTAAAAATGTTATAACGGATGGTAGAAATACAGCATAGTTCTAATATGGAAGAATTTTATAATGGGACTTATAATTTTCGACTGCGGTTGGCAATTTTACCAGTTCTCTCTTTTTAATAGTCAGAGGGTTGCTATTTTACATTTACAATGTTTCTGCTGAGTGAAGTCGAACTTATTTTTAACGAGTGCAGAGGAGTATTCATATTTAACTAAGCGTAGCAGGATAAAGAGATTCTGGAGTGAATATTATTACTTCAATAAATTTTAATCTTTCTCAGTTTTCGTCCCATTCAAAACAGGATAAGTCGTGAATGAGTCATTTTTATAGTTTGAATGGGACAGTTGAAAAACTACTATTTAATGACATGAATGTAGAATAAAGTAGCAAGATGTTAAAAATAAACTTAATAAAAATGTAATTGTTCTGGTGCCTTTCTGGGAACCGGCAACTTTGTTCAAATATCTTTCTTCGCAGATATATTCAATAAATGTTTATATAAAGTGATTGATATTTTTTCTCTTTTTAAAACCACATTCATTCTTTTCCACTTGCAAATGTGTATTATGTAACATATTGATGTATACTTAGTTGAAAAACTAATAAATTCATGCCCATATAAAAATTTTCACTGTTATATTAATCGGTATATTCCCAGTCTACTCTTCGCTATAGTTATGAATAATTTGTATCTTCTTCTTAAGTTTTGTAGTTTCCTTAAATTCACGCCTTCTATTTAATTTTCACGTGAGTTTGAATTCTGCCTCGTTCCTTTCAGGGCCTATTGGATATGCGAGAATGTATTCTAACAGTTGATTGTACTGTGCAGTATTTATTATAGAGTTGCATGAGAGCAGTCTTTGTGCAGTCTTGATTTGATTGCTTGAATGAGATCCGTTACATAAAAGGTCATGTAAAATAGTTAGTAAAAATCATTCGAGTGAGAATAAATATTCTAGTGGTTTAAAATGTGTCCCCATATTGATAAATTCGTCCAGAATTAGAAATCATCCAATAGTTTTTATCCTGTTCGAAACAAATTTTAAAGTAAGGAAAGTAAGTTTAAATGCTTTTCTTTTGGGTAATTAATCGTGTTATTAAAATAACTGGATTCAAGACTAATAAATGGTTTAATTTTTGGTGATCTTGTATGTTTTATACAATGTTTAATATGAAACCGCGGGAGCTTAATAGCATCTAAAGTTGAAATAATATTTATTGTGGTACTGGTTTGGGAGCTTTATTGTTGGTTAACGATTGCCGAGTTGGTTTGGTCGACCTGCAGCTGTAGGCTTCTGACTTGGGTTGGTTAATTCATAAAACTATTATTAGTGACTAGTGATGTAAACTAAAATAAAACGGGCTATATATTTAGACAAGTTTGAATCCCTTAGAATTAATATATAACGGAAAATTTTGTAAGATTCCCTTCATGCAACATACTCTATAAGCATTTTTGTTTGGGAATTGAATTCCTCGCTATAAAAAAACAGTATATATGCTACATGACTTGTAGAGGATCCTGACTTCGACATAAAAATAACTAACTTGTAACTTAAAATATGACACTCTTGAAGTGGCCCCACAACAATCACAATTGAAGTACCCCTGAGAACTGCAATAGGCCCTATACTATTTATGACATATATAAACGCCTTGTCACATCTACACATAAATGGTAGAATAGTCTCAATAGTCTCCCTTGGAAGCAATTGCTGGTTTCATGAAAGTTAAGAAGTGATTTGGAAACTTTCTTGACACGCACAAATATACATTAAAACAATTATAAGTTGTACAAGATAATTTACAAGGCAAATATATCGATTCACAACACATTTTTGTAGATATGGAAAAATTTGAACATCGAAAATTGTGAGCCATCAGTTCTGGTTGAGATATTGTTTTCTTAAGTTTAAAATTTATTAAATTTATTAATTTATTAAATTTAAATAGTTTAGGCTGTACAGCGCTGAAAGACACACTCCAGCACAAACATATACGCGTCATTCCAAAAATAGTCAGTATCAGCTTATGGAAGGTTAAAACGTGTACTTCAGTATAAGAAAGTAAAATGGAACATGTTAAGCTTACTATTTCGAACTAAGAGGATATAAGAAGATATTATGTCAACTTGATCACCAGATGTATAACACGTATCCGATTTTCAGATACTATTTAAGTTAGTTTCAGTAATACGTATTTACATTTTTTTAATTTAAAGTTTTTACAGTTAGAAAACAATAATATTCAAATGAAACAATTTTGGGTCATGGTCCACAAACACATGCACTACAAAAACAAGCGGAGAATTAACTAACTTGTCAATGAAGAAATAATGTTCATTTTTAAAAATACTAATAATAATAGGGACTAGGTTACCATTAAATATTTAATTTCAAAACGTATCTACATAAATTAAAATACATAATATATACTCAGTGACATATAAACTGCACCACCTAGAAGGGGTGGGAATTTTTGGACCAAATTTGGCAGAAACATTGTACTAGTCTAAGGTAACAATTGATTAAAATTTGATAAAGAAAACACTTCATCTTTTGATTTTTCTTTAATAATGTGTTGGTCCGCCCCTATTTCTGATACACTCATCGACCCGCCTTGGCATTGATTCCAGCAGGTGATCAATGTCTTCGTGGGGTATGGCATCCCAAGCAGCCTGTACTTCATGCCGTAGAGCTTCCATTGTCAACGGTGGGTTCGGTAGATTCCTCAATCTTCTACCCATCATGTCCCACACGTGCTCAATGGGCGACAAATCGGGAGATCTTGGCGGCCAAGGCAAAAGATTAACATTGGCCTCTTCAAAGAAGTCAAGAGAAACCCTTGCTACGTGAGGTCGTGCATTATCTTGCTGGAAAAGTGGGTCTCCCAGCCCTCGAAGATATGGAAGAACATGTGGTTCTACCACTTCGTCAATGTAGCGTCGGGCGGTCATACTGCTCCGAATGACGAGCAAGGGTGACCTACTGCCGTAAGCAATAGCACCCCACACCATCAACCCCACAGTTCGGTGAACATGCCTCGCAATCGAAAAATCAGGATTGCGCCTTTCTCCACGTCTTCGTCTAACAGTCATTCGACCATCATGCATTCCTAAACAAAATCGCGATTCGTCACTAAAGACAACTCGATGCCACTCCAAGTTCCATTGAAGTCTTTCCGTGCACCAGGCCAAACGTTCCTGGCGATGTTGAGCAGTGAGGGGTAGCACAAGATGTGGGCGGTAAGTCAGCAAGCCAAAGGTTCTTATTCGACGATAAACTGTTCGCAAGCCTATCGGACGACCTTGTTCACCTAACCATTAATCAGCTGTTGATCTAGTTGTAGAGAATCGGTCTCTCAATGCCATTAGTCTTAAGCGGCGATCTTGACGTTCATTGGTTCGTCTTTGAGCCCCAGTGCCTCTTCTCCGACGTTCAACCCCATGTTCAGACCACGCTTGATAAACGCGCATTATTGTTGAGTGGTGCCGTCCCAAACGGTTGCCGATTTCTCTAAACGAAAAACCTGCTCGTAAACCAACAATCCGCCCTCGGTCAAAGTCACTCAACTGCTGGTAAACTTGAGGTCTCCTTCCTCTAGGCATCACTAAACACTTGAAACACTTTAAACTAAAGAACGGGATCCGAAAAAATTGAACAAATTCAAAAAATGACTCGATAATTGCTTGTCTATCACCACCTCTAAAAAATGACACAAACGTCAAAAATCCCATGACTACTTGATGATTGGGTTTCAAATTTTAATCAAGTATTTCCCTGGACCAGTCCACTATTCCTGCCAAATTTGGTCCAAAAATTCCCACCCCTTCTAGGTGGTGCAGTTTATATGTCACTGAGTATATAATAATAAATTAATAACACTGAAATGCACCAAACTATTTTAAAGTTTGTTTTTGGTACATAATCATATGGGTAATAAATTAAACTCATTTATTCCAAACCGATGGTTTGATGGACGTTGGGGTTTTTCCTTTTCTTTACTGATGTGTCATTTTTTTACTTCATATTCTTTCATAGTTTGCACAACTTGTGTGCAAACAGAATAACTTTCTTTATCTGCCACCATAAATGATCGTCCTCTAATGCCAGCTGTAACTTTCGCATTTCTGTCCTAGAGTTTAGTAACTCCGGTAATGTATATACTATTTCAAAGGTTAACAGAAACGAGTGTATCTTTGTAACTATTTAAAACACCTAAATACTCATATTGCAACCAGAAGATACATATTTTGAGCTTTCAAAAAAGTCGCTGTGTATAGCTTTGTATAGAATTCAAATGCAACATGAATAAAACGTAAAGTAAAGACAGATGAAAAGGTAGACGTAAAACTAGCAATGGTGAAAGTATTAAAGCATTTTATATAGATTTCAGACAGAGCAAGAAGTCAGCAGAGATGAAATACAAGAAAAACGAACAGAATGAAATAATTGGGCAGGAAAATGAAGAATAAATCAAGGAAACATTTCATGAAATAATACGCAGTAGATTGGTAAAAAAACGAAAAATGACATTTGTGGGGACTAAACATTGATGCAGATGATGCAAAGAAACTAAAAAATTATAGAGAATCTATAGAAAGGAAGTAGATGAACTTTTGAGGAAAGTACTAAAGATAGCCGCCTGCCTGATTGAATTGCAAAGCGAAAAACAAACAGAAATTTGAAAATGATAAAGCAGGCAGAAAATATATAAACGCTGACGGGGCGAGGGAGGAAAGAGGAGGAACAAAATACCTTTCCTTACTGACAATTTTATTTTTACTTATTTCCTCACTCACATATATAAATAAACCAAACTCATACTAGAATTGGTACATAATCTTGGTTACAATCTTTATAATTCGTACGCAGGAATATGAAAAGAGCGGAAATATATTGAATTTAGTATGGTTCCTTATTTTTTAGAAATGGATATCTTGGTTGTAAGAATAACATTTAATAGTAATCACTTCTTATTGCAGGTTGTCGAATGATAATTCGCAAAGATTTTTTCAGCCAGTCCATGCAAGCTAATTTTGTTATTTGTCGTTGGCTTACATAGTAGTTGCATTTTCAATTAGTTTCTATTCCTCGTGTACCTAGCACTTAATATATTTTTGAAGGAGTTTGTAAATAATGTACGTAATTCTTCTTACACCAATTAAACCATTCTTCTATTTTCAATGTTAATATTATGCATATATACAAAGGAATCTTCTAATTGTTTGACATTACAGTCATAGCTTTTCATATCGAGTTATTCACCACGTTATCCTTCACAGGAGGCTTTATTCGTTGTTGCTTCAGACTTCTTTTTTGCGAAATGTATCATTTATGAAACTGCAGATACCATTGTTGTGCCGAAACTTTCTCAGATATGTTTCCGCGTATTTTTCAAATAATTAAAAACATCAATTTATTATTGTGATTTTTACTTTGCAGATATATGGATATGGTTGCAGTATGCACACTTAAGACTCATTACAACTATTAGTTAAATAATATGACTGGTTTATAAAGCAACTTGGAGTAATTTCACATCAATTTGCTTTCCCTAGACGATAACTTCTACTTGGGAAGACGTATGGGCTATGAACACATATATAATTTCGTTAATAGTATAGACGCCGTGCCGTCTACTGATCTTTATATTTTAATTATACAAATTTCTCTTGTCTATCTATTAATACACGAAGCTGCTCATATTGCACTACTGTAATACTATACACACTGCAAAGTCTTTTCTAATACAATTAATGACAAATGTCATTAATAAAAGCCTAACAAATAATAATAATAATATACGAAGAAACTTGAATGCAAGCGCAAGTATTTGCGCTGGATTTTTTCTATTCAATCAAATGTAATATGCAATTCATTTCCAACGCAATTAAAATGAGCATGTACAAGAAAATATGGGCAGCATCAAAGTAACCAACCATCGATCTACGATTGTCTAATAACAAATTAAATATTGTACACCATAACATTACTAATTAATTTCCCGAAATTTGAAACACGAAGATATTATTCGCGTTAGTATTTATAAAAAACGGTTTCCGGAAGGAAAACTGGTTGTAAGGTTTTCCTTCGTGTATTAGACTGTTTACGCGTTCTTGTGATATTTGTTCGCTAAGTTAATAACATAGTTTCAGGATTTGTCGGTGTTAATGTTTGTCGTACATTTGTTTCTCATCCTACCGCTGAGTAGGGTTTAATACCTTACAAAAATGTCTTTGAACAAGATTTATATTCATTGGGGTGCGATTTATATTAAGTGCCTTCGTAAACAGCTACTAAAGTTACAATTAGGAAAGCGTTATATACACTTCAATCAAAAGATAAGACTTCGTTTTACATATATGATTAACTAATTCAGATGATATTTTGCTACCGCTAAAATTGAAAAAATATATATAAATATTGCTACGATAGTGAAGAGGAGTTTTTGTTTGAATTATATTCATATTGGTTTCAGGCCAACATTTTGAAGATTTAAATAATGGAACGATAAACTTTGCTATATATTTTGATTCACACATAAATGTTTATTGATGAAGAAAAACTAATGAAATTAATTATGTTTTAATTCATTGTTGTTATCATGGGAGGAGATTACATAATAAAAAAAACAAGCGTAAATACTACGCTTCACACTTTATTATTTTGATTAAGATTAAGATTATTTTGTACTTTATACTAAGTTTTGTACAACACTATTTCAAGGAACGAATTGATATATCGAAAAAAAAACATATTTACTTAATATTTAAGGTACTTTTCAAATATGAAGGTACATAGATGATGAGTTGGTTTTAGATATGTACAAACAAATCCAGTTTATTCTAAAATAGTTCTCCTACATATTTCCACTGTAAAACTTAAAATGTTTCCGAAATTTGATTATATGAATAACTTCATTAGTCAATTTTTATTAAAATACATTTTATGCGTTTGAATTAATTCTGAAACAACTTATTCTATAATTTTCTACACATATTAGGCACATTGCAAATATGCAAATACGTATATTCCAATTAAATTACGGAAATTGACAAAAATATGTTGGTTTTCAAAAATGACTCATGTTAGACGTTACGTCACAGCTTCTGCAGCTAATTACAAAATAAATTATATAAAGTATTTCACAACTAGTTATGAAAATTTCGTTTCAACATCAGTATGAAAAATACATCACATAGTAAAATGTTGCGGTATTTTCGGTATTACTTGGTATATAACTTGTATCAGGTATACTGATCACGGAAAATTTCTCTGCCAACAAAATAAGTACCGTGCCGTGATTTTCAATGTAATTCGTGAAAATAAAATTTCAGAGAATTAATATTTTTATCAATATATAAAAATAGTATATGAAAGGTTATCTCGTATTTGATAGACCCACTCCTAACAGATGATGTATTTCGTATACATATTTTGAAAAGAATTCAAAATTTCAAATCGAAACATACATTCTATTATTCTAAACATCTGGAATTTATTCGATTTTTGAACAATTGATACAATTGAACATACAAAAAACTCACAAACCAGTGCTTCGATTTTTCATTTTAAACCTAACGTTTTATAAATATCATGGTCATTGTGATAGTCTGTGAAATTATCAGTAGAAATTGTTTACTAGCACTAAAAAATATTTCGCAAAATAGTAAAGTTTTTTTTCGAAATCACTTTTCCTTAAACGGCTAGCAACCGCGACAGAAATAATAAATTCTATTTTAGGAAAATGTTGAGATTTCAAAACTGATTCACATTAAAAGATAATATTCATGACTGGAAGATACATATTGCGTATCGAAACCAATTTCGAGGGTTCTTTAAAAAGTCTGTAGCGTGCTTATTCGTTGCAGACCTGCGTTGTCATGTTGAAGAAGACATATGTATATATGGTACTTGAATATATGAGGTGAATGGGACGAATCGCGAAACACTATATAAATTTCCATGAATGGGTGATCTAATAAAATAATGAAATGTGATAAACTGATATTATATATTTTCAACGTAATATTTGGATACATTAATTAATATCAAAATTGGTGAAAATAGCAATGATGAGTGTAGAAAACATAGTGAAATGTTTTAAATGCAGGTTATCACTGCCAAACGAGGGGT
The DNA here is from genome assembly GCA_959613385.1 of Geotrupes spiniger. Lineage (NCBI taxonomy): Eukaryota > Metazoa > Arthropoda > Insecta > Coleoptera > Geotrupidae > Geotrupes > Geotrupes spiniger. The sequence continues at coordinate 17,513,715 of OY390736.1, read as the reverse complement.
GATTTGTCTTATGTAAAGAATGTAATGGTAGCGATCACTACGAATGTTCCACTAAGTCGTCAACGTTTGAGAGGAAAACTAGGGATGAAAAAATTAAATTGACATGCGAATATTCTAGGGGCGCACTAGAAACAGCCTGGAAGAGGAAACCAAACCACCGTAAGATTGCTCTTGATATAGCTGAAATGAAACGATATCAAATGTTGTTGAACAATTTAATAAGAATATTGAGAGGCAGATATTTATTACTGAACAATATGACGAAATTAGGAAAGGGAAACACATTATTACGCGAAAAAATTTTCCAAGTTTCCTATTCGTTGCGAAACAGAATTTCTGAAATGGAGCAAGAAATCTGCGAAAAGAATACTGAAATTGATGGAATAATGGTAGTTGATGTAAAACAGTGGTACGTGAGGTTACAGGGCACATCTGTATAAACGTTGTTGAAAAACACATCGAGCTTAAAAGATAAACATGAAAATAAAACTGGCTATATTATACCCATAACTGTAAAAATGCAATGAAAAAGAACTGAAAACGAAATAAGTAGTGGAGCAATTGTAGATGTAAATTAGAAATATGTATGGGTCCAAAATGATAATGTTCTTGCGCGTAAAGGGGACGGGTCAAAAATATTTAAGATCTGGAATACAGAAAAAGTAAACGATAGTAAGTGTGTTCAAAATAGAAATAATTAACAATAGATCTATCGTTTATTGAAATTGATTTGAATCGTGATATCAGGAAATCTCGCTTCATATTTGTATACAATCTGTAAAATTGAAGAATTCCCTAATTGTAGTGAATCTTAATATTCGCTTACTCGGAGGTCAATTCGATGAATTTGTTGCATTCATTAGTGAAAGTGAAATTGCATAAAATAAAGGAATTCATCGAATTATTCTGGCGAACGATTTAAAAAACAATTAATGGTTCATTCGAAGTGGGAAGAATCCCCAATATTAAAAAAATTGTGAGGCCAATTTTCAATTTCAATTTTATTGAAAGATACGTGTCAGACAGACCTGCTGCTCTCAAGACAAATTTAGAATTGTCGATGTCGAATATAGATTTCAAAAAAGAAAGGCATCTATACAAGAGAAATCATGTCTACTGCATGTTAGTAAACCTCTCCAAGGCATTTGATATTATTTACAACAAAAAGCTCTTGGAAACCTAACAAGTGATGGGAATGAGATTTCAAACAATGGTATGACGCTTATTTTAAGAATCTTGCATTTGTTATAAAAGTAGAACTCACTACAGAAAAGGAGGTACAAATACACTGGGCAGCATATTTGGAATGATGCTGTTCTTGCTCTGTGTGTATAAACGACGTTGGCCAATGCTACGACAACAGATATACAAATATTGGTCTTACGATGATGATTTTGCAATTGGCATAATCCACAAAGACGGCAAAAGAAAATTTACAGAAAGAAGCTATTAGATTCCAGCTCTGGGTCCACGATAAGAACTCATGATTAACAGCAAAAATCTGAAGTGGTCCGCACTGAACTTCCTTATATTCAGTTATGTTCAGAATTGTTCAGAATTTTAAAATCTTTAAATTTCATGAGAATAATTTGTTCGATATCTCGTACAGTTTTCGAGATAAGGAAAAACCGTCACTTCCAGTTGAAGTATTGCTTTCAAAATAGAACATTTTCTTTCTGTCTAAATACAAATCTTATGTCTAAAGTTTCATAGCTCCTAGCTATAATGGTTTGGGCGCTAGAGCGCACACCGACGCAAATACATCCGTTTTGTATTGATCTTCGAGAATGATATCTATAGAAATGACAGCAAGGTAATCTTCACAGCTCCTTTCCGACATCATATTGTTATATTGTTCTGTTTGCACATTTGCCTGACTCGACATTTTCAATTCATTCAATTTCATCAGATACATTTTATGTAGTGTAGTTCCGAATTCCGCGAAGTAAACAAAGTTGAAATAATATTGCATTTTCTTGTTTTGATGTTGAATACTTCGATATAGGTAGGAAAGTAGCGAAAGAATATGTTTTGTTGTTCTAAACTCACAAGTTTCACGAGCGAAAATGTTGTCATGATATAATTATACAACACACTAACCTGGTTTTAGTCAAATACATCCCATTCGAATTTGCTAAACAAAACAAAAGTGTTTCGGGATCATATATATGACATATGCCAAATGTGTAGAAGCTAATGATTAAAAGTTTATAGCGATTTTCTGGTTTGCTGAGTAGTAGTACTCGTAACTTTAGAGGCACTTGTATATGTAGAATTTCTTCTCGTACTTTTTACAATTATTCAAAATTATTTATATTATTATTTAAAAAAATCCGATGTAGCCTTCGGTGGAACTCACCGAAGATAATGAATTGTTGCTGAAACGATTTATTCAGTGAAAAATAACATTTTGTTGAAAGTCTACGACGCTTCTTATATACGATATTTCTATTTGCGATAGACGGCGATAACAATTGTTGGAGAAAATATATTTTTACATTTTATTGCTGCATAAAAATTAACTTTTAATCACGGCAAACAAGTAAGCGTTTTAGCTGAAAAATCAGGGGATTTTAAAGCGAACAAATAAACACCGACCGCAGACTTTTTGCTTTTAGTAGACCGTAAACCAGAAAATTTAATTTCGGTAAATATTCCGCGCGAACGTTTAGCAAGAATATTTACATACATTTTAAAAAGTATAGCGTACGAGATAATACCACGTTGTGTAAACATCGCATGTTATTAATGAACGGGGAAAAGCGCGTTATTTCATCAGTGTTATTACGACTTCCAGAGGAAACGATACCATTTTTAGTGCCCCCGATAGGCCACGAATCTGATATAACGGGTAACAAACATGGAACTGTCACATAAAACACGTGAAACCTATTATTTTATGCACACGAAATTTTATGCCCCGTAATCATAACGACTATTACCTTATTTTTTACGTTAATATTAATTACACTACACAATGATTTATTCGTTATTACAGAGTTTCCGTTCATTGAAGACGTCACTTAAAATAAAATTTTGGTTAACGCTAAGCATGGAAGACACGGCGTAGAATCACAATAAAAACAACTCGATACACCTAAAAAAATATTCCTCCGCTTTGTCTTGAAAGTGTACTCAAATGTCCTTTACCTTATGTTCATCTATTTAGGGAAATCGTGTACCTGGACCACCAACCGTAAGATCCATGCATAAAATATTACGAAGATTTACCAAATCATGCGTATCCGGAAGTCGGGTTTTTTGATATTTCTTTCACTATGGAGGGTTCATTGTTTTATAAGAGATCCGCAACAAGAACAATAGTCTATGGCCATTTACACTATCCCCTTGTTCGTGCGTCATCTTCTAAAGATTCCTGCCCCATTCAAAAATACTTTCTCAGGTAAGGATAACAGCTCGTTACTCAATTTCCCTTACATGTGACAGCGTTATGCAGTGGCAGTTACAAGGAAACTAATTGACATAATAGGATTCTTTCTATCAAGATCATGAAATATATATTTTTAGTGCATCAAAATGATTTTTTTGGCGGGACGTCAGCCAATCCAAAAAATGCATGCAAAGACATTTCGCGTCTGTGATGGCAACGACATTCCTAGCCCTTAAACAAAGTTTTCGAAAACATCTATTTGTCTTACTAAGGAAGTATCCAAGGGAGGAAATGGCACTTTACCCAATCGCAATATATAAGATTTTTTTCAACACCCTTTCTGAAAATATCAAGGAAGTTTATAGGATTATTTAGTCATCCTAACACAAAAGAGTGGTGCGTTCAAATTTTCTTCCGTGCACTACCAGTGCTTTTAAAAATCAATCAATCAATCAATCAGCAGATTGTTGGGTCAGTGTACATAGATCTGGGCGCACTCCATAAGTTTGTCATAATATAATTCCGAAGATTCAAAGTACCTTGCTGTGAGGAAATGGTCCACAGCGACATTTTGCAGGAAGCAAAAGAAAAGTCATATCATTGCCAACGGCTGAATCCCGTGAAAGGTACAGGCCATTCAAATACTGGTTGACAGAAAGAAATGTGAAGAAAATTTGCCAAGATACACCACTTCTGATTTTTTTCCAATAATTCAGAAGTCTCAAAGCCCTCAACAATACCGAGCAAATATTCATGTATCCAAAATTTATGTTCTTTCTAAAAACTCCAGAATATTGGTTACAAACCCAAGTAACGCAAATATTTCCCAGGGGATTTTCTTGTGGAGCCTCCTAACCAACATCATATCTCAAGTTGTTGCTGGTTAAATAAAGTTGTTTTATTTACTTACAAGTACAACTGACAATTTCAACTGGAAACAAGAGGTAGAGGTAGACGTGTCTTTCGAAGAAACTTCCGAAAACCCAAACTTAACGTCCATGTGCTTAAAAATCCGTTCGCTATCGTTATTTTCGTCGATCTCTTCTATATCAATTGTTCGTCTTTTGTAGTCATCGATCTGTTGGTGTATCATTTTGCAATCTTTCTCTGACTTTGAACTTCTGAAGTCAGTCTTAGGTAGTACTTTCGCACTGCGACGGAAGTATTCATGTATGTTGTATCGAGATGTTTCTACTAATTGTTTGTTTACTAGATACTGGTTAGAAAAAAATCAATATCTAGTAAACGTTAACTAGTTGTTACATTTTATCTAGAGTTAATGTTTTAAATGAAAGTATGACATGTAGAAATTTTTACCACAGTTCCGATTTTGATAGACGTGGAATTATCCGCATGAAAGAAGCTGGACTTTTGTGAAATTGGTAGAAGAGTAAATCGGGACCACAATACAATTGCAGGAATATGATCTGCCTGCCAGAAGAAGGCATTCAGTGACATCGTCCAGCTGGTAAACCACGTAGCAGTAATGTTCGTGAACATCGACTTCTTGAAGAATGCATATACGAAACGGCTTTCAAACAACAGGGCATGTTGCTGTAGGCAGAAAACGACTTCTTCATCGCCGCGTGTCAATGGCATCAGTCTAAAAAAAATCTCTTTTTTTGTACTCCGATCCCCACGTCTCTTCCAACAGCTTCATTTAACTGCACATCACAAAGCTGATAGGATTGTTTGGTGTCAAGAGCAGCAGCATTGAAATCGGCAATAAACGCATTTGTCTTCAGTGACGAATCAACTTGTTTGTGGGCAAATGACCGCCGTAGGAAGGTATGTCTATATCGAAAGAAAGAAGAAACTGGAGTATGTTGAAAAACATAGAACTTTAACACCTGGAGTGCGATTTATTTCAGTTGAGGATCACTTCTCAGGCACATTAAATGCTCATCACTATATTCATAATGCCCTGGTAGTGTTAGTGCCGTTCATGCAAACATTTCCGAACGGTATTTTCCAACAGGATACATACCCACACACTGCAAACATTGCCAGAACGTACCTCCACCAAGCATAATAGCAAATGTTGCCTTGGCCTCCACGATCATAGCATTTATCGCTTTTTTTGGACATGATGAGCCAGCGAATAAGATTATTGACAAGAACTCCTAGCAACTTAGATGAACTGAGACATCATCTAGCAATACATATGGAACGTGATACACAAGAGAACTTAGACCACTTGGTAGAAAGCATGCCTCGACGAGTAAATGCTTGTATTGCTGTTTATGGCGATGTTGCAATCATTAATTTTGATTCCGTTGTTGTTATTATTTTCTTATAATTGTTCATCATTTTTTACGAAATCCTGATCATTTCATACGCAATTATTGCACACATTATTTTAGCAAACTTTCAAACCAGTACCTTTATTATTAATGAGTGGTCCATTTCATATGAAAGTGAGTGTATATCAAAACATCCCATAGAATCGGATTTGACAATTTAAGTAGCTGCACTACTAATATTCTTAACAAATAATTATCGTCAATTTTGGTGTTTATTTTGTTAACAATTTCATTCATCCTTATGTTTATTGTGTAAGAAACTAGCTTTTTGGCAATGAGGAAGGAAATTACTTTCCGTCCACAGATTGGAAATTTTTCTACGGGGGTGTTCGGTGTTATTTCCACGATTGTTGAAGCAATACCGCAAATTATGGTGCTGTTAAAAATGGTAACTTACATGGTAACTTTAATTGATGCGCCCATTTTACAAACTAAGATGCCTGGAATGAAGTTTTAATATTCACTACAGAAGGTATTTAAGAACAAGTGCGAAATAAACATAATTTCATTCGAAAATGACTGAGTGACTTAATAGTAAGAAATAAGTATAATAATTTCAGTGTCAAACATTATGACATCAGTTATACTGCAATTATGTGGTTAAGGCTTAACGGCACTTAGGCACAAGTGGATATGAAAAACATTGTGTCTGCGAGCATCTTGAACCATAATATTGAAATTAATTAAAACTTATCACATTAATGAAAAATTTCAGGCCTAGTGCTTACAAATTATTGTTGTGTAATATATTATGGCGATTTAAGCATTCAAATGAATCAATTGTAACCAGAGAAGTTTTAAATATATTATAATTTCGTGTTGATTGTATAAATAAGCGAGTTTATTAATATTGTGTGATTTTATATTATTATATGCCATGCTATCGATTAAACTATTAATGGAGATAAATTTGGAATTAACTGTTCACGGGATACTGAATTATGTTTTAACAGGTACGTCATACAAAATTAATTTCATTTGAAACGTCAGCAAATATAATTATCTAGTAGTTTATATTGATTACTGATCGCAAATACGAGTTTATTCTACTAACACAATATTGATGATATTTTGGAAACGAGTCAGGAGAAGAAACGTATTGTTAATTTATTGATTTTAATTTTGGTTTTATATTTATTCTTCAAAAAATAAATTGAGGATATAAGAAATTACGCGAAATTATATGCATATATTCCTGCTAAAACCTTACATATTGATGTATTGTTTAAGCAATATTTATATTCAACATCAAATCAGTTAACGAACATATAGGCCGATATGTAGTATTTTGTGCAAAACCACGCGCTTGTGTTGTATGTATTAGAATTCTTCACGCCTTAAGAACAACCTTCACTCCCATATTTGTAATGTTCTAAAATTCAATATATTCACATCGGCATATTTTACGGAAAATAAGTATGATCAGTAAAATCTTTTTTTTATGAAAACCATCAGTTCTTTAATATGGGTAGGACGTAAAATTGTCCATAATAAACACATCTTCCTTGGGAAGTTATCGAACACTTAATCTGGACTTCAATAAAAACGAGCGCTAACATGTTATTAACACGCAATCCTGCTCTATCAATTCAGACAAGGTGAGGATAACGGTGAGTTTCCTATTATTGTATTTTTATTGTAGGCACTCACCTCTGTAATTGATAAATTAATGTTTATTTTTTGTAAAATGAACGTTATTGTTCTTAAAAAAATTCGTTAACAATTTTAGATTTTGTTATTGATTTTCTAACAATGGATTTTATTATAATATGTAAGATGTGAACTTAAAGTTGACCCAAACTAGAAATAGTTTAACATTTTTTTTAGATTCTGCTGAATATGGCAACTTATTTTCTTAAACACTTATCTGTTAAAAGTTAAGTATAAAAGTAAGGGGTTCTTAATTTATAGGAAGGTTATAAAAGTTAATTATTTTAAAGCATTTTTATATTGTTGGTAATCTGCAAAAGCTTGCATTAAAGTTTGAAACACGATAGTCTGCGAGTCCATAATAAGAGTTGGCTTTAACAAATTCATTCTTCATATAAAAGGCAATGTATATGATAAATATTATTGGTATAATATATTTAATTGAAAAATAATGGAAATTGATATTCGCTTTTATCTTCAAGACCAGAGTGACAAATATTTAATGAATGCTGTAATCATTTTATTAATTTTCGAAAGTCGTACTCGTTTGTCCTTTTTTTACTAATTACAGTGGGTACAATGGTATTTATGGAGGTGCCTACAAATATAATTTACAATCATCTGGAAGTTCTCTTTCAAAAAAATAATTGATATCATTTGCATAAGAATCTGCATTATTTGTATTCAAATAAATTAATAAAATTGTGCAATATCAAATATTACCCATTACAACAAAATATAGCAATTGGTTACTAAAAAAAACTCAAAAGAATATAATATTTGGATATAAAATAAACAAAAATAAAATATATTTTAATTTAAATTGTTTACCGCTATATTTTGTAAAACCAAATACTAATCAGTATCGACAACTGTTAACAAACCAAAAAATGATATAAATACAAATAAATAATTAATATACGGACATCATATAATTTTGAATTGTTTGAATAATTAAACCTAGAAAATAATCCACTTGTCGACATTTATAAATTAATGATAAGTGCAAACACCCCAATGAGTATACCAATGTATGCAATGAGTCGTTTGTCTTAGAGTATATTTCTTATATAAGAGTACACTAACACAGATAAAATATCAGCAGTTATTGCAAGATATGGAATTCCAAATCATTTGGATATGCTGTTTGTGGTTAGCAGAGCAAAGTCTGGTTAAATTAATAGAATATTAACAATTTTGGCAATGCAACTATAAAGTTCTTCGTGGCGAATAATAAATACAATTACAGTATTTATGCGTTGGGCATTGTTTTTCTATCGGTATATAATTTGTTATTTATATGTATGTAGGTCATGTTCATTGTTTTAAAATTGTGCGTCATGACAGGATAGAATTTTCTCTACGCTATCACTATGGAAAACATTTTAATAAATCTGAACAATAAAATTAGAACAATAATAACACAATTAGTAATTTCTCTTTAGTAGAATTTCAATGCAATTTCTTTAAATATTTATTTGCACGTTTGTTACCTACTGAAGGGAATTGCAAATCAGGATAAAATTATATGCACACAATTAAAGTCAATCAACATAATATAGTCAATTGGCAAATCGATAAAAAGTTAAAATATCAAAAGAAACGAAAAAAATTAAATGGAAAACATAAATTAAAACGGACGCATGGAAAGTAATTGAAAACGAAAAACAAACAGGCAAATTATATGAGTTATAAGAACAAAACTAAAATATAAAGACGAATAAAATGAGAAGAATATTTTAAAGCACACACAGAAATGTATTTGTAAAATATGTTAAAGGAAGTACTCCCCTAACACAACTCAACTTGATAAATAACTAGAAGAAAAAACATAAAAAACAAAACAAACAACTAATATGTAAAGCTTTTTATTATTGGTTACATATTCAAATGCACTTAGTGATGAAATTATCTAAAATTTTTATTGCCATGGTTGTCATATCGCTTTCGCTCAGTCATGAAATCTTCGTAAAATATCCATTGATTTAAAATATTATTTTCTCGTCGATATTCTTCCATTCTACAATTGCATTTAAAGTTGTATCAGAATGAAAGGGTTGCGAAGTACTTAGAATATCATTTTTGCATATTGAGCATTTATACTGTATGATTTTGTTGATATTTTCCATTTCGCTGATGCATGAATTTAAAATTCATGATTGTTCTTTTGTATGTCCGTATCGATGCTTGGATTTATATACCTCTTTTTGCGATTTCGTTGCTAAAGCACCCTGACATAAGCTTTTCAAAATATTAGTGTGCCTTCTCTCATTTTTATGCAAAGTTTATAGACTACAACAATTTATAAATCAAGGAAGACTTGATATAAAATATTACAATATAACTCGTACATGGGCCCTCACTCCGCTTGCATCCATAATAAAGCAATAATTGCATGACACTGGCATATAATTGTTTACCGACTACTAGTTAATGAAGCACGAAAAACATTACAAAAATATTAAAGTTACGGAGAGATTTAATGGTTGCATACGTCAATAAAAATTTTTTAAATGTTTAGAACTAGGATCGATCCTATTCAGTCGTAAAGTAGTAGATAGTTTCCTGTACTAACCTAAATCATGTTGTTTGTGTCCTATGTGACAAACTTAAGCGGTAAGAATTCATCGATTTGTTTGAGTTTGCTCTCTACCGTAATCATAAATCACAAACTTGAAACATAAAGGAAATTTAAATCAATATAAAATATGTACTTAATAAAACTAGGGTTTGCTATACCCGTGATTTTCTGGATTTAACATTCATTGACTAGAGAATATGTGGAAATTCTATTTGAATCCAGTTATTTCAGTTATCAAGATAATTATTATCACCAGTATTTTAGCATCAATGGTAAGGAACAAACTTCTAACCACCATAGTAAACTCTTTACTGTTTAAAATACCATTTTTATATATCTATGCTGGCGATATCTTAAGATCAATACCTGATATAGAAGTGACTAATATAATAACTTATTTCAACTCATTCAATTGTTACCAATAATTGATATTAGAAGTATATTCAAATGAATCAATTAACTTTCTGAACAAATCCGTGAAAAGACCTGTGGATGGAACATTGTACACTGATTGGTACATGGAATAAATCAGTTCCAGTAGACTAATTAACTATATCTCTCAATAAAGTAAATACGCCAATAGGTCGCCGTACTTTCCATAATAAAAATTTATAATTATTACCGATGTATATGTAATGTATTAACAGAATGATTGCCCATTGAAATTCATAAACACAATTATAAATAGATCGCCTCCAAAAAGACAACGCCAACCAAATTCCGATGTATTAGATTGTAAAGCGAATTACTGCAATTTTTACAATTTATAATTTTCCAGATTTGACTTTGAGGTCTAATATCTTAGACTTTGAAACTAATTTAAGCAAAGTTTTACTAGAAGAACTATATATTAATACCACTACAGAAAACGCATGTAATATTAAAAATGATAGCCGAGAACTTAACATAATATATAAATATATAATTGGATTGTTTTTAAATATCATCGTTAACAATTATATGTATGTACAATTGTATGTATATTCCAAATTGATAAAATAACAAAACATATTTATAAGAAATATTGTTGACCACAAAATGTGATAAAGTAAGGATTGTGTAGCGACAACGTAGACCCGCTTCAGCACTTTGGTTATTTATGTGCTTTTGGAATAGTTGGTATCATTTCCTGTCATTGGCCTCTACCGAAGGGAATATCGAACAATAAATATATATACAGGCAAATACAACTTCGAAACCAAATTTAAAACCAACAGAGCTAAAAATTATAATGAGCGTCTAAATTTCATTGTAACTTCGCGATGGGCCAGCATCAGTTTCCGCAACAGTAGTCGGCATATTTCGTATCAAAATAAAGAGGGGGTACCTACGATAATTTTGTTACTCCACGCACGCATATAACATGCAATGTTCGAGGAATAACATTTGCGAGCAAAATATTTGCACGTTTTTCCCAAACGCTCATACGACGAAGAAGATGAATTAAATAATTTCAATTTTTTATACTTATCAGGATTGCAAGTTGTTTACACATTTGCAAAATTGGAGCAATTACACACCCAGTTCTGTTAGAACTTTACTGAGTGCAGTTTTTCTAGTGTACAACTGATGATTAGTACTTCGATTAGTAGGTCGAACTGCAGCATCCACTATTCTTGTAGATCATTGTCATATATGTTAAATAGACCATGGACCCTCGTTTTCATTTCTGACTGGGGGTAGAATGTATGGATTGACACCTTTGCATGCGGCAAGATTCCACTCAAGTTTCCGACGGAAGGGTTTGTCATAATTTTTTCAAAGTAATGCATATAATCGGGTCACTATGAGGTTTGTGATTCAAGTTAATATGCATACATACAGCCACTGGAAGTATATATACCAATCAAACAAGGGGATGAGATACAGAAAAATAATGCCCATATAAAAGATATAGACTAAAGAAATAGATAAACTGAAATCGGAAGTTAATGTAGAAAAAGTTAAATAGTGTACATAAATAAGAAAAGAGAACCGAAAAAAAACAAATATTGAACAAAAACCAACCTATGGAAAAAGTGACCAAAAGAAACGGAATTATGAACAAAAGCAACATATATTACTATTCTTCATAATAGAGTCTATGGGAAAAAATCTGCGGTGGTCCGCACTGAACTTTCTTATACTTAAGTTATACTACATTTTTCGAAAACACATTTCAGATGATGTTTAAAATTTCAACACCTACAACTTTTATAAGAATAATTTTTCGACTCGTACTGTTTTCAATATAAGGAAAACGGTGATAGGAGTAAATCATCACTTGCGTTTGAGACATTGCACATTCTCTTCCTTGCTATATACAAATCTTAAGTTTAAAGTTTCGCAGCTCTAGCTATCATCGTTTGGGTGGTTGAGCGCGCACAGACACACATACGTCATTCCGAAAATAGTTCGAATAGATTTAGGGGACCTCAAAACGTGTATATCCGTTAAAATCTCTAGGTCGAAAATTTTCATGATTCCTATACTTTCTTATACATAAAGTATAAGAAAGTAAAAAGAAATAAACGAAAACAATTTTAATATATACAACACAATAGTGTCCTCAACGGTCTTATATCGAAGGGAATCCTCGACATTACGATAGAAACATAAACGTATTTTTTTCCAATAACGAAGATTAACGAATCACTGTCACGTTTGTGATTAAATAAGTTAGTATACCGTTCATAAAGTATATGTATGTGCGTGTAATATATGTTTTAAACCACATCTAAAAATTCCGCTGGAAGAACAATGTGTATACGAGATCCCATGCAGAGACTGCGACAAAAGTTTATTACACAATCGAACAGACGCATAGAAGTTCGCAAGGAAGAACATATAAGGCTGTATCACAAAAAGACCCCTCGTCGTCTTTCGTGAGTCATATATTAGACACTGGGCACAAAATAGACTTTGAAAATACCGAAACTTATGGTCGGTTTGACACATTTAACAGAGCGAATAATAAGCGAAATTATGAATTTGTGAAACATTGTGAAAAACCTTAATAAATGGGCCGATGCTAAACAACTTCCAAGAACATGTCGATTACCGATTAACTGAAAATTATGTATATGCTAAACCCTGCGCGACTTTTCTAATCCTACGCCGACGAAGTTTTACTAATGAACCTGAATTGAACCAGAATAATAGTTTGACCAATATTATTAATTAAAATGTTAACAATGCGCTGCAAAGAAACTAGTTTGCAATTATTGAGTAAGGTATTTGTTTTATTTGCGAATGCCGAGTATACATAGTACGCATGGAATATTTTGCGATGTTTGTACCGTAACGTAACAGAATTATCGTAGTATTGTTTGCTGCAGAATTTCCAACTGCAATGTTTCAATCTAATTAGGAAATATATGTATGGTGTATAGGTGCACATGTTTATACATATTAGGCGTATACCAATAAATATTGTTAATACAAAAGATATGTCGCATGGAAATTATTTTTTATGAGCTTAAGGCCAGTAATTTCTTTTCATCACTGGTTGGTGAACTGGCTGGACGTTGGTGACACTATCGAACATAATCTCGATAGAAATAAGACACATTCATACCTGATAATAAAATCTTATTTCAATCGTCTTTATTAATTGCGTTTCTAAACTTAGTATACATAACAATGAAAAAAAAATGCGTTTAGAATACGTATATAAACAAATACGTTCCGATATTATAAATGATATTGTAGTAGATGTCAATATTTCTTGATAAATATTTCAATACATCATGACTAGTGTAAATTATTTTGACGGGAGTTACAACTTCTCATTGAAACCAAAAATATGGATTCAACCTTAATGTAATTCGAGTTCAATGTGCTTTTAATTTTGTTTAGCAATGCATCATCAAAGATGAAAAAATGGGTGCAGATGACAGAAATGAATTAAGAATGTCGGTGGTCTACTGGAAATTGCAGAATTTATGCTAAAGCTATATGCAATATTTGAATATCACTCAGGACAAATCCAAGGCAGTGTCCAACTTGCGCACCACATCTGAAGGCATCTAATAATAGCCAATGTTAACAATATGCAGGGTGTAAAAAATGTGTCGGAGATACGATACATTTTGCGTTTACAACACTTACACCACATCTAGGTGACATGGACTTTCGAACTCTTTCGAAAAGACCTACTGTAGCTCGGATTCGGTGGCATTCTTGATATACTCGTTGCTCCAGGAGATCATTTACAGGCGTAGGGAACACTAACATTTTCAAATATCCCTAAAGAAAGTAATTAAATCGGTCGATCTTGCAGGTGATGATACAGGTCCGCCCCTTCCTGTGTATCTTCGTTCAAAAGTTCCGTGTATATAATTAATTGCCGTTAGAGAGGGCAATCAAAAAATGCGCCGGAGCACCACATTTATTGCCTTTGGTTCAAAGGAATATCGTCTAAAAGATGCGTATTTTGAAAATAAAAAAAAATCGAAACCGTCCATTTGCGAACATATGTTCATTACACTTATCGGTATACTTTTGGGCCATACTATCAGCCCTCAAAGTTTGTGACATCTTCTTTAACACCCTGTATAGAATGTCACATTTCATGTCACATTTCAAAGAACAGGTTACATATATTTTTATTTCGTATCTTTTCAAAATGAAATCACCATTACAACATGTGTAAGCAAAGAGGTGATTGGCTCCGAAATATATTTGGTACGTAAACTCCAACTAAGGCAAACATTTATAATTGCTACAGCGAATTCAAAAAATTAATTGACTAAGAAGGAAATGTCAGTTAAACTGCGCAACACTCGAGAAAGGTTGATCTTACTCATTCATTCAGGCTACATTGAATATTGGTATGGGTGAAATTCAAAATATTTCACACCAATAATTAGCCGTGAGAGTTTTGCCTCATAAACCTACTGTGAACCAAAAGGACGAAGGGGTCAAATGGTTTGTAATGTCGTCACAATCGGAGCCTTTCAAGCAGAACTTAGCCCTATAAGAATGCTGGTAAGAATATGATGCCTAGAAAACCTAAAATCCAATACACAACACTGACCAGCATATTCCAATTTCTATTTATTTTCAATGATTTAAGAAAAACGTTCAATTACTTCGTTTTCATAAGCATTGTTACATTATAAAAGCTTGGTATGTGAAGTATCTACGAAAGAATGGCACATGTTGTGTACGGACACATTTAATCGACTGCAAAAGGTGCAGATGTTAAAAGGAAATATTTTGAGAAACAATAAAACAATTTATTAAACAAATTATTCGCATACCAATAATAGATGCTTGGAAAAATACTTTTAGGTAACATCTTAACACCTAACGTTAATGAATTTACCTTAAATAATTTATTACAATTCCAAAGTTTTAATAGATGAACAAGAGGGAAATTCCGCATGCTATCATCTAGTAGATGCCACAATACGAGTATATGCTCCAGCAAGAACGTCTATGAAATGCATGACGGTCGATGTGGAGGTTAAAAAAGAGGACTCGGGCGATCATCGAACCAATGAACGCGATTAACCGCACCCGTAGTCTGCTGACAACGTACGGCCGGTTTTGCAGTGTTTATAGGCGGCGATGGGGTAATGTGCCGTTTCTCGCCACCTGCGATCGGTCACTAATTGAGAGATTCGCTAATCGTATCAATGGCATCGTCCTGGCCATCGCCATCAATTAACTCCGGATCGTTTTATCCCAATTAACCTTTAACCACATTATGTCGCTAATTTATTATCTTAACCTATCAAATAAGGATGTCGAATGCACAATTTTTAGTCAGAGAATTTTGATTTTTATGTTATACATTCTATTATGTAGCAGTTTAGATGAAATACTTTCACTTGTGTCGCGAGAACTCATTGCTAAACCTGGGTAAATAACTGGAATTCTAAAAGAATGTTTGGTGGTTTAAAGAAATCATAACAACGTGTAACTTCAAATTAAATCCTGAAAGGTAATAACGATCAGATTATTCTCAATGAATTCATTGTAGCCATCATATTCAGCACTGTGGGCACAACAACCTCGGCAAGGGTCTCTCCTCACAGCACAAGCCAAACTACAGGTTGATGCTCAACCTGAGCGTTTGTATGGACAATTTATTAATTAAGTTGAAAAATTTTCGAATGATATCAACTGGTATAATTCGCGGGTATATGCATCATTCAGATGCGTTCAGAAACAATGTTGCTGACATTCAGCAACCCTCCATCAACATTGACACATCTAATTACACGAACTATGTTATGCAACATCATTGTAATATTAGTAGATATAAAATAGTTTTCAAGTACTGCGACTACTGCATACCGACGTAAAAGTTTTTGCATTATTCCTCGATTTGCAAACTGGATTTATGAACTTATTCTTTATCTGTGCGATAGCTACATAAACCATTAATTAGCTCATGAAGAAATGCCTATGGGCACTAGGCAAAATCACGGTTAAAAATTTATTTGATTCCCTTCTTTCGATGCAAAACGATTTCGACTTTACATCAGAATTACTTAGTTCTGGGAACCAAGCAACAAATGCAATGCGTTAGAAACGTATAGACATTATTTTTCTAATAGAATGTCCTTACAGATCGAACATATCTTCCTTACAATTTTCCGTTATTATAGTTAAAGATTGTACCCTCCCAAAATCGAACAGTATTGCTGGTTTCTATGTAAACATTAAACACCACATTAACGAAACGAAAGTAAGATTACATTGGATATAATTAAGAAAATTACACATTACAGAAATATCATTGTTTCGTAATATACCACATTTCCTATGTAAATTTAATTAGTTTGTTTCAATCAAGATAAGAACTAATTTACTATATTATGTTATAACTACACTTACGATAATTGTTAGGAAAATTGTTTTGTATTTTTTGTATCGAGTAAATCAATAAAAATTCATTCTAGTTAAGCATATACTTTCACTCTGTTTCCGATACCTGTTAATATGGCGAAGTAACCTGATAGCTGTAGAGCGTATGGTACGATGTGAGAAATATACAATAGATACAAACTGCATTCAATAACAACACATACACACAATTAAACATAGCCATTATACAGAAGAAGTAATACCGTTTGGTACATACCTAATTCTAATGGATTATGTCTAAGAGTTATGTGATCGATAAATAGAATGGAGGTAGACGGTCAAATTCAGAACGTCAAGAGGTTCGAAAAGTTCAAATATCAAGGCTGGGTCAAATTGCTGTAAGTTAGTGGAAGGGAAGGCTATAACAAATAGTTGACCACGAGCCGGGGTGGATAAGTGTTGAAGTCATTTCTCGGAAATACAGAATTGGCAGGTGGGAATTGACGAGGAGATGAGAGAAGGAAGCAGAAACTGGTAAAATGTATTAGGGAAACATCGAATAATACTACCGCCAAAAAGAATTGAAATTTAGCAAAATAGATGTCGATTCCCCACACAAATTAATAAACAACAAATTTTACATGAGAATAAACTCTATTTTATTTGCAGCAGTTATAACGGCATTTCATTGTCACCAGAGCTCTTGTTCTCATTTTTGTCTGCGCTTCTCACGCTATACATAAATTATTAAAGAATATATTGGAAACGTAAAAATATTTTTTTTTCCAATTCCAATTAATGAAATGCTCATTTTGTATGTTAAATCTCATTATTAAAACAACAGTTTAATCAAAAGGATAAATAAAATATTTATCGCCACACTTTATTCACTTGCTATTGACGTCAATAAAATTTGAAAAAATATTGTATGATACACGCGAATAAAGAAATTTTATCCGCTCAAAAACAATATCACAGTCCTGTTCGCCTCGTGCGCAAAACAATTTTTTCGTGGATAAAATTGGATTTGGAATTTATACCACTACTATTTACCCACTACGTTGTGAAATGTCAATGTTTTAAGCTGTTTTACTGTGTCAAAAACGACATTTGTCATTCATTAGTATATAAACATTAAGGTAGCAACTTTTTTCAACTCAATTCGTCGTGTTATTCAGACTATTTGTCCATTGGAAAAAAATCTTCTTTTTTTGAACACGTGTTGAAATGTACCTCTTTATCACTCGATGCATTCATTTCGGTTAACACCTCCATGAATAATATTCACGTCTATATTTTACCACATGCTTTATAAATATGATATAATAGGATAATAATAATAGCTTCTCCTTATCCATAAATTTACTTTGATGTAAACATTACAACAAAAAAAAAACAAAAATAGCAACGCCAACGCTATAAAAAAAATAAAACATAAAAAACGTCTACAAACAATTAAAAATTGTATGTCGGTATCTGCCCATAATCTGAATTAAGTGCATTAAATCTGTTTTAAAAAATAAAAATGCTCTCAAAGGTATCCGACTGATTGTAAGATTTTAAATTATTTAAAATTATAACATGTCTATATTGAAATATATTCTATCATATGTAGTACAAGAAATTCCCTAAATTCCCGAATTTTGAAACACATCTATTTTGTCTTTTGGCTTTTGTCTTTTCTATTTGTCCATGCGATCCATGTGTCCATTATTAACTATTATTTTAGAAAAGCTTGTAGAATTAATATTACAGAAAAGTTACGACGTGTAAATAATAGCTTCGACGAATTGAAAACTATTAAAGGTTTATTATCGAAGGATCTAAAAGCGGACACCAGTAGCAAATTGGTAATTTTTGATAAATTAGATTATTTTAGTTGAGTTAAATTGATTATTTCTAGTGATCGTTTAAATTATTAAGTCAAAATCCATTCGCTGGTATGATTTCAATAACAAAAGACGTCATTAAATCTTGTCTAAGATACAAACGCGTACAGTTAAATATAAGTTTCAGTTTCTAATCCGATAATCCCAAAAATATATTGTTTACATCCTCTTCTTGTCCTCCTTCCTTACTTTTAGGCGAGTTGCCTGTTTAATCACCGCCCACTTGCACGAGGCTATCGCTCTATCGTTTGCAAGGGGGCACCCAACGTCTGTTCGTCCCAATGGACACTTGTAGCGAGCAATTTTCAGAAGTATGCAGTTATCCATCCTGCTTATGTGTTCGTTCCATTCCTTCTTCCTGTCTGCTACCCAGTCATTTTGACGTTACAGGTTGTTCTGATAGACTCGCTTCTCTCCCTGCCCATCAGTATCTTTCCAGTAATTCTGCGGAGTACCTTCATCTCAGCTGTTTCTAGGAATCTTTTGGTTTTTGCTGTTTCTGGCCTCGTGTCTGCGGTGTATGGCATCACCATCCTCTCGAGGAGGTTCCCATACTTTTACTTTACCGTCGACTGTTATGTTGAATAAGTGTAATAACCTTTGTAAATCATCTTCATTTTCTGCAATAAGAGCGGCATCGTCAGCGTAACACACTATTTTCATTTCTGAATCCCCCATTTTGTACCCCTTTAGCCCTCGAACATTTCGAACTATTTATTCCCCTATTAAATTGAAAATGGTAGGACTGAGGGATCCCCCCTGGTGAATGCCGCTGCCTGCTGGTATTGGCTCAGTGAGGTATCCTTGTATTTGTGCTCGTATTTTATTGTTTGTGATTATATGGGATTTTGCTATTGTAGAGGAGATGCAGTGCGTCTTTTAGTTGGACCCGATCAAAGCCTTAGTTAAATCAACAAAATATACAAACACTCGCTTGTTGTATTCAATCGATTTCTCCATTTTTTGTCTTAAGACGAACACGACGTCTGTGCAAGATCTTCCCGATCTGAATCCTTGTTGTTCGTCCGCCAATAATGTAAGATTGTTGACTTTGTTCGTGTTTACTTTAGTCATTAGTTTTAGAGAAGTGCTTACTTTTAAGTGAATTATAGAGGAATAAACCTTTGTGTATTCCTCTATAATTTGATGTTACTTTTTGTCCCCTTCTTTGAACATTGGGATAGTTCGCCATTCACCTGGGATTTTGTGTTGATATATAATGGTCTGTCTTAAAGTTGTTAATTCTTCTATTAGTATTTGCCCACCGTATTTGAGCAATTCGTTTTGTATACCGTCTTGCCCGGCACTTTTTCTATTTTGTTGGTTCCTGTACTGCGTTTTTTACGTGTGATGTGTTGATCGTGGCATCTGCGTTAATGGCTATTTCTGGTGTGGTAGGCTAATCTGTCGTGTTTGTCGTTTTATACAGATCGGTTAGACACTCTTCGTTCTTTATGTGGGTTGGTTCTAAAAGTTCGTTGCCCTCCTTTCTCTGCGATCTTATGAATCACCATATCTGCTTCTGGAGTCCGTAGAAACAATCCTCCAGACGTTTAGAGAACATTTCCCAGTGTTCATTTTTGATCTTTCTCACTAGTTAGCTACCCTCCAAGCTAGATTGATCTCGTTAATATTTGTGATCGGGTTTTCTTCGTTTTTGTTGTAATCTATTTTTGTATAGGTCTTTTATCGTAGGGTGCCATAGTAACTCAGTGATGAGTTTCTGTGTGGCCATTGGGTGGATTGAGTAGCTCAATGACCATACTGCCGGTCCTAAGCCCAGATAAAGGAGGAAGGCTCCAGGTCAGGCTAGCACCCTTCCCCGGGGTAAAAAGAAATGAAAGCTCACAGAAACGGACATTATTTACATAAACATGGTAATTTAAGGAGCCCTATTGTTTGTAATATTAATTCGATAACTTACTTCATTTCTGAGTGACTTGTGATGCAACTTCCGAATTTCCTGACCAAATTCAATACTTTTCAATAGATAATTCTTTATATTTTATAAACAAAGTTAATAATTTGGAGTTAGAAGTCGGTAACATCTTAGTTGCTTTTGAACAAATCATTGTTCCCAGCGCAACTATTCCAGATTATATAAAAATATTTAGAACATGCTACAACTTAACATTTTGAAAGGCCCGTTAATAAATTTATTAAGCTTTCCTTTCCTGTCTCCACGAAAGGTTTAAGTAATTTAGTACATATGATAAAATATATGGCAAACGAGACTTCCTATTTTAATTGGTTGCAAAGAATACATGGCCCATCTAAAACATAATAGAATGAAAAACCTAGTGTTGCCGAACATATATTTCAATCTAGACATGTTATAAGTTTAAATAATTTAAAGTTGTTAAAAAAGGTACCTTCTAACAATCAATTAAAATCCTTCGAGACCATTTTTTTAAACAGATTTAATTTATGTAATTCAATTTATGGGCAGATACCACTTTATGAATTGATAAAGATACCATTTTTAACTCGTTTGTAAACGTTGAAATTTATTTATTTTATAGCGTTAGTGTTGGTTTCTATTTTTATGTTTATTTTGTTCGTCTTAGATACTTACATTTTCTGATGATGTCATAGTTGTTGAAAAGTGATTAATACATTTGTGAAAACCGTGTAAACGTTTTACCAATAACAAATAAGAAAATCTCACCTTAAAATATTTTATTGCTTTCCCTTAGTGAACAACTAATTGATACACTGATGCATTTTTATATATTTATATTTATTTGAAAAGCAAATTAATTAATAGTTACATATTCCTCGCCTCCGGAACAATGTTGGGTTTGAGGTTTTATTCATAATGGGGCATTTTCACATGGGGCAATCGTCTTCAGATGCACGTATCTCACTTTCCCATCATTATTTTCCATTTATCATAGCAATGATGTGTTCTCTAAAAGTCGGTATCGTCATCTATCAAATGTTTACTTAAAGTGTAACTGTTTGTATCATAAGTGGTGGTTTGTATATTAAAACTTATGAATTATAAATTAAGAAACATATGTATTTTCTATTTCATTTTATTGATGAAACATACACCTATATGAATAGGTACTGAATGCATATGTGATGCAGATAAAACAATATCTTTTGGGTCACGTTGCCTCCCTTCATTAGATATGACTTAACAAAACATGTAACGACAATATTTTTTTAGTAATAGAAATATATTTTATAAGTACCACTAAACTGAGAAATAATGATACCGACATTCGTTGCCAAATCTGAATTTTACATCGGCACCTCAACTGTGCATCCCAATATAATTCGTTGATATATTATTTTCCAGTTTAGCACTGTGGGTGCCAGTCACGGATGGCAATATTGAACACGTGAAAGAAATCAATAAACCAATATTTACAAATGCGCGAAATTTATGTTTACTTTCTTTCCTATTCTACGTAACAGTTTGCATATGAAGTAAAAGACATTGTATATATTTTCTTGGTATTTTCGCAACATTGTGATCATGGCTAGCTAGGCTTCAGCACATACTTTGTTGTTCATCATGGCGCACTTAACACAACGATGCTTCTTGTCAACGTAATGATATACCATTATGTACTTGTAGTATTCCTTTCTGCGACACTTGTATATTTATAGTGCAAATGTATCTTGCCCCGTTGCTTTTGTATGGCACAATAATCCGTATTTCGTATCTAACATCAGAGTTAGATTTATTCTGATTTTTTGGTTTATTTCAAATTAGGAAATTTGTAACTATTAAGAAGATTAGATTTTACTAGCAACGGAAATCAAATTATAATAAATACATAAATTAATTTATGGCGTTATTTATATTTTAATTGTTCGCTTTAAAACTCCAATCAAGTGTTAAGCGAAATTTTAAGTTGTTTCACTTTTTACTTACCAAATAAAGTTTTGAATGATTTGAAAATTTCAAATCATTTGGAGTAAATTCACTGAATTTTCCAATTTTATTGTTTGTATTTAATACCACGTGTTCGATGTTGATAATTACGCTTGTAATGCTAAAAAATGCGCAGTGGTCCTCACTGAACTTCCCAGTTATACTACATTTGTCGAAAACACTTTTCAAATGAAAGTTGTTTAAAATTATTTTTTTTCGATAACGCGTACTGTTTTCGAGATAAGGAAAATTGTGATAAGAGCAAATCATCAGCATTCCTTGCTATATACAAATATTATGTTTAAAGATTTATAGCTCTAGCTATAATCCTTTGGGCGCTAGAGCGCGCACATACACATACACACAGAAACACAAACAGACACACATAGCCAGGCACGCTCCGAGACACCCAGACCGAGACACAGCACGACACAGACAGACACAGAGACAGACAGGCATACACTCAAACGTCATTCCGAAAATATAAAAAATTGATACTTCATCGATTATATTATTTAGATGGCGACCATTAAATTGCAGCTTTGCTCAAGATAAACTACGTATATCTCAATTATTATCATTATCGATGGACGAATTGGTAATGTTAAGAAACTTTTTTATTACCATTAAAAATTAACATTCGATCCATATAATAAATAATTTGCAAAAGGAATGTGGTTCTAGTTACCAATGCTGCTGTAACTCCAGCTTCTAAGAGGACACATGTAAGTCAGTTGCCGATATTGACGTCGTTTCGCTTAATAACACCTGGTTGCTTTCAGATAATAAGAAAAATAGTTGACATGACTGCTTTGAAAAATCTTTAAAATGTGCTAAAAGTTGTTCTGGGAAATGACCCATTACTTACCATTTGCTTCACAATTGCTCCAGCTGCAGTTCTAGTTCACAATATACAAAATTTAAGCGGAGCTGCCATTACTGCATTACATGCAACTAAATGTATTACTTCAGCAAACGTAATTTGCACTACCAAACCAATTCCTATCTAAGCCAGAAGTGATTAGGATTAAGACCTACATCCTGTCAGTAAGTTTGTGTCCTACGTCATTTTTTAAAACTTATCTAATCGTTGATCACATCAGATATAGCAATGATTGCATTACTTCGAAATAAATTATCGTAATCGTTACTTTTATAAATAGTTTCTTGGATAACATTGCATCATACATGGGAATATTTGGCTTCATATAGTTCCATGCAGAAATTGTTTAAGACAAAGACTGAGAAAACAGGTTGATTATTAATTGTGAGTTCAACAAGCACTGCGAAAATGCTACCGACTTTCTATTCTAATTGGATAAAAATGACAAATATTTTGTCAACAGCATTTGTTTAAGAGGATGACCATTTATTTATGTTATCGGACTATTTAATTTGATATCGCAATTTATATTGTTCTGGTATCAGGTTCAATTAAAAAAATAATGAAAACACTCAATTAACAAGCAAAAAAAATTGTTCAATTATTGAAATTTCGTCTTCGTTGTACTCATTATTTGATCGATCGAATGATGATGAGATCCAAATACATCTGCTCATTTCAATTTCATCAAAATCAGATTTGAATGCAATATCACAACCGATTATGTTACAGATACAACATACAACTCGCAACTCACCCACATATTACAATTTACAAGGTGTTAACGAGCACCGTTAAAGATATAAACTGGCATATTAATTGGTAATTCTGAAGTAGGAGATAATGTCGATCAAACATTAAGAGCAACAATGTATGCACACGCGATATTGGTCACTTAATTCTGTTATATGGCTTCGAGCTAATCGTGTTTTATGTAGATGCATATTAAATATTAAAATGGGCGACTTGTTTATGGCTCCGAAACGTCAGTATCGCATACTACAGTACCGCACTACCCATGCTGCCAAATATCGCTCAATTATACAAAACGTAAGTGCAGTCTGTGTATATTCGCATCCATATAGCATATTTGCGGTAATCCTATCATTAGGTAATAATGAACGCAAAATTCTCACTTATACAAATAGAGTCGTTGACTATTAGCGAGTACATAACGAGTGATTATGTGACAAACGTGTAGAACTTTTTCTATCAATTGCACATAAGAAATACTTTTATTTAGTTATTATTATTTATTCATATATTTCATTTCATGAGGCCAATGCTTGTCATATAATATTTTTCTATAGCTCAGTTGCGATTTGTAAACTTGTTCTAGTATGATAAATGATAAAAGTTTCAGTATTTTCACGCATCACAAATTATAAAAACCGATATTTGTCAGTCACCAATATTACAAATGTGCATTTTTTATTTGTTTTTGCCGCAACACCTTAACATTCACAATATCATAAACACACACAAACGCCATTGTTCTCAAACAATATTTGTTTCTAAAACCCGTTACTTTAGACAGAGTTTGAATAGTCCGATGTAAATGATCAATCTTAACATTTGAAGAAATTGTTTAAAACTACTCTGTACCTATATAGCTTCCTCATGTTCCGAATATTTGCGCCACGTAGATATCCAGGATGCTTGTTCCCGTTCGTATCAAACATTTAACGATTCTTGTTTACCGATATAACCAAAGCAACATAAAACATTCTATTTCGTCATCTGATGAAGCCACAGTGTTGGCGAAACATATGTAGTGTCATAAATAAAAATTTTGAAACTTATAACATTTAGTGTTTGAGTCTTTATATAACTTTCTCATAATCTTTGCCGGTATCAGATTTCTTAAATAGTAGAAACTACACGCAAAGAAACTTAATCGCTTTGCCCAGCTGTTAATATGAAAGTTCCACTGGAAATTGTGGTCTATTTTTTATACGAAGGTATTTATAAATTAATACATCAGCTAATTTCTACCTGGTAGATATGTTTGGTTGAGCGTGCATCCTATCGAGTGGTAAATGATTTGTATTGATCCAATTTTGGAAGCGACACATGTAGTAACTTCCATTTTACTGTGATAACGAAGGCCCAGAGCTGGGCTCTCATAAATTTGTCTGTAAATTCGGCAATACTTAGGTCCTTGTGGATTGTAACTATCGCAAAATCATCAGCGTAAGACCAGTATCTGCAGTTTTCAAAACATTGACCAACATCGCAGAGCAAGAACAGTATCTGTCCCAAGACACTGCCCTGTGGGACACATCCTAGCACAGTTATTTCCTTTCCTGTAGTAGTCCAACTTTTAAACAAATACACAAGACTTTAAATAAGCATTTTTTTAACTTGCCTCCCATTATCACTTCTTTCCACTTCTAGGATTTCCAAAAGCTTGTTATGCTTAATTATAGGAAATACCTTGGATAGGTCTACGAACATGCAAAAAATATGGTTTATCTGTGTTAGATTTAAGTTGATTTATGTAACTGTGCCTTTCTTTTTTTTGAAATCCAGGTTGATTTTCATTGACAATTTTCAATTTGTCTATGTATATAGCACGAAGTTTTTTCTGACACAATTTTATCGATCACTGGTAATATCTAATTCGATCTGTAGTTACTCTAATTTGTATGCACAGCCTGTTGTGGCTTCACAATAGCTTTTTTCAGTCCTTAGGGATTCTTTCCACTTCAAGTGAACAGTTAACAGTGATTTTTTAAATCGGTCGTCCGAATAATTCGATGAATTATCTTGCATTCTTATATTGTCTATTCCATATTTGTTAACAGTCACGAACTATTTCAATAACGTTCACTAGAGAAATATCGTTGATCACCATGAGATGCTTTTGGCTGTTCGTTCTCCCCCCCCCCCCCATGAAATAAAATTACATCGCAGCTATGAATTAACACTTTCTTTATATATTTAATAATTGCTTCGTCGCCATTTTCCACCTCGTCCTTCCCAATCTTTCATTAATATTGGACCACCTTCGTCTTAGATTTTTGTAATTTAGTACATGTTTTGTTCGCTAATTGTATTTGGGATTTCATTATATTTCTGGCGTTGTTATACATAGATCATTCTGAGCTTTTTCCTATTTCCACCATTTACTTGGAATTTTTCCTCATTTGGAAAAGTTTATTTCTTCTGTTGATGTCATCACATATCTGTCGATTAACCCAAGGCTTTTGCTGACGCCGTTTCCTTTTATCGACAGTTTTTGTGGCTGATATGTATGCATAGCAACAAGAAGAAACTAAAAGGTCATAGCTCAATGACGAAAATGGCAATATTTTGTCATTTTAATTACAAGCAAAACGCGAAAATTTTGTCATTTACACATTATATCTGAATTGGGAAAATGTTGTATACAAAATGTAGCAAAATGCTGCATTATATTAGTTGGCTGACATTTCAATAAACAATATTGACGTTACGTGATAAAAACAGTATATTTTGCAACCTGGTTTACAAATAGTAAGCGTGTAATTGCATTATCAATAAAAATATAATATTCTAGTTGTCAATCTACACATCAAAATGAATAGATAGAAAGTGCCATTACTCATATTCTAGCCCTGGCACTACTATATGTTATTATTGATCTATTACTTTATTGTTGTCATACCAACTAATATTCGTTGAACTTTCAGCGACAGATAACTAACACGAAGTGAAGTAAAAGTTGTTCGGTTCGACACGATTGATATGATATTCAGTGTATAATAGATAAATATTACCTCGTGCTATTTGCGGGCAAGCTGACTCGGACATAAAAATACACTTTTTGTCCATGTCGTTAATAAATAAATAACTATTATAAAAAAGTTTTTTCACGGTTGCTTCGGTAATAAATCAAATCGTAGTTGCATTAAAAATGCATACTTCGCGATCTGATAGTCATGTGAAAATATCAAATATCAACAATTTGACTGCTGTACAAAAGCATTTTTTTTTCATATACACAAATACAAACTTTACACCATCATCGGGCTACTGTGTTCCGTAAAGTAAAAAATCTTCATTACATTAAACTGCGCTTTTATTTTAGAAGTTTCTAACCACGAATTCTCTTGCTTTATCAATTTAATTATGGCAAATTCATTGGACGGCAGTTCCAGATGGTTTTAACAATATTGAAAATTATGTGGCAGAATATTGGTAATTTCAACTACATAAAGTACACATAAACTATTAACAATATTTATTCAATTTAGATATTGGAAAATCTAATAGAACAAAGCGACAAGGAATATGATAATATAAATTAATACAACGTAATATTATGTGAGGGGTTTTAATTTGATTTGTTATTTCAAAATTGTCACCGCAATTAATTGGACATATACTATCAAGCGAAATCAGAAACTGTTATAATTAATTAGTCAATTATACCGTTGTGGGTATATTATGTGTTCACACTACAGATAAATCATTTTCTAAACAATTGGGCTGAAATCATTCAATTACTGTTTATCTCTTCATTAATTTCAATCGTTTATATAAATATTATTCATGTGTGGTATTGTTTCCATTTAGTGCATTAAAGTAACGAAGTAATACTTCGGTAGTACAATGACCATTAAAACACCGGTATATATGCAGTATTTTTCCCCAGAGTCGCATTATTATATTAATGACTTGCCGAGTGCAAAAACACTCAATTAAACCCTCAATTAAATTATATAGTTTTTGAGAGTACTCAACAAAAGCTGGTGGAATTACTTGAAATTTCAATTAATTCCCATTGAAATTGGCCTCAATAGTTTCCTTGCATTGTGAGAAAACATTAAAATTTATTCGAATTGAGAATATTTACCCCGACCTAAATTGAAGCGCAGTCAATACGTAAATTCGATATATAAGTTTACACAATTATAACTTAACCAAATGTTCTTAAACTTTCATTAAATGTATTTTATAGTCGCTGTTAATTTCGCAAAATAAACATACTAGTTTATTTAATTAATACGTTCAAAGGTGTTCGTTTTGATAAAAATGCAATTGCAAAAAACTGCGCTTTTCTTGTGAAATTTAATCAAGAGGTTAATTTACATTTCAAAATGATCAATATTCATAACGCTTTCACGCATATTTAAGCCGCTGTGATATTCCCGGCTCTGTAGAAATTGTTGAAATTAAGTTACACAGATAATTAAATTTCTTCGTTTCTTCAAAATTGTCATAAATGTAAATTGTGAAATTAGAAGCATTAAGCTTCGCTTTTTCGTTTTATTTGAATATTCTCATCGGTTTAACAATTTCTAAATAGGTTCATTGTCGTTTTTCGGTTTTATATAGGTTACTTAAGTTGTCTCTTACGATGGATGTGTATGATGAATAAAATTAATATTTTTGCTTGCTTAGAAGAGTACCTATCGTTTATCGTTGTTATGGATCGTATTTTACGGGCGCATTAGTTTGATTGTAACTCGCAATTAACTGCTCGTTATTCTACAATTTTGGCCATTGTTAAATGCGTCAAAAGATTATATACGCAACCTTATTGTATATGTGTGTATATGTATATTGATATGATATAATTAGTAGAATTTATTACTGAAGTTGTTCTTTTTTACTGCCTTAATTATTGAAATCAAAGAATGGAAAATGTTAAATACGAACAAACAAACTTTAATTTTTTTCCGTAGTAGATGTTAAACTATTATTTTGTCAACTTATTTGAGTAGGTAAAGCACTTTAGCCGCAAGGTTAGTTAAAGTAACACTATAAGAGGAAGAGTAGATATAATATTTAATTTTTTTTTATCAATTAAATTTATGAATAAATACAGGTGTCCCTAAAATGCGTGGACATCAACCACAGATTCCTGGTTCGAAAATAAGACGATTTAACTAAACTTATCTATATGCAATTACGTTTCGTTTAGCTAGTATACTGCTTCAAACTTCTTTCAAGAAAAAAATATTTTGTCCATAACGACAGAACGCTTGGATCGATTTGGACAATATTCGGTATTCTAGTCCTCACGAATGTAGGTCATCTTTTAAGATGATATTAGTTATTATCAGTAGACCATTAGTGTACGAAACAATGGCAACCAGTCAAAAACTTTTTAATGTGAAGGCCAAAAAAATAATTTCAGAAAGAGGCGTTCAATAGTATTTTTTTTTGTTACTTTGTAATTGATGATATCTGTTAAGGTTTAGACACAAAAAAATTAAATCTGAGGGACCGCGCACTGCATTTGTTAAAACAAATGTAATCTAGCAGTATGATATTCTAAGAAATAAATGAAGATATGATATGTATTAGTGACAAGTAAGCGTACTTTTAATGACAGTAGCTGTTGTTTATCAATTGTGTAGTGTCTCAAATTTCTGTTGGTGTTAGCTAGTGATTTTTAGCAGTTAATATTCTTCGTTATTTCCGTAATAATTGCTGTAAACTACACTAACGCTGAGCAAACGGATATGTTGATGGTTTTAGGATATTGCGAAGGAAATTTTCGCAGAAGT
Source organism: Geotrupes spiniger (assembly GCA_959613385.1). Lineage (NCBI taxonomy): Eukaryota > Metazoa > Arthropoda > Insecta > Coleoptera > Geotrupidae > Geotrupes > Geotrupes spiniger. The sequence continues at coordinate 17,483,831 of OY390736.1, read as the reverse complement.
GTTAGAGTGTACAACGAAAGGTTTCCAAATGGTCGCGTGCCCAATCATAAAACTTTTGGAAACATTGAAAGACGCCTTCGCGAAACGGTAAAATTTGCACCGAGCACAGCTGATCGTGGACGTGCTCGTACAATTCGCACCTCCAGGATTGAGGAAGAAATTCTGGAAATAGTAGAAGAAAATCCAGAAATAAGTAGTTGATGCTTAGCATTGCAAGCAGGCGTTTCAAAGAATGTTGTTCATAGAGTTCTTAAAGAACAATTGCTCTTATAGTCTACCATATACAAAACGTACAGGAGGTTTTGCCAGCTGATACCATCGCGCGTCTTGAGTTTTTTAGATTCATACAAGAAAGAAGAGCTGAAGATGTCAATTTTCATACGAAAATTCTCTTCACTGATGAGGCGTGCTTCACAAGGAGGGGTATGACAAATTTGCACAACGAACATGTGTATGCAATTGAAAATCCACATGTCTGCAAGCAACGCAACATGAGTTTAGAATGAATGTATGGGTATGGATAATCGGCAGTTTCGTCATAGGCCCTGTCATTTTACCAAATCGTTTAAATGGAGAGAATTATTTAGACTTCCTTATAAATACCTTACCAGATTTATTGGAACACTTGTCGTTAGATCTTAAACGCGACATGTGGTTTCTACACGATGGAGCACCACCTCATTTTACATCGGACGTTCGGAATCATCTTCATGTACAGTTTCCTAACAAATGGATAGGCAGAGGAGATGATGCTCCTGCAAAATGGGCACCTCGTTCACCAGATTTAAATATTTGCGATTCTTTTATCTAGGGAGCTCTAAAAAGCAAAGTGTATTCTCGGCCTATAAACACACAGGACGAATTTTGGGCCAGAATACAGAGCGCTTCACAATCCATTAAGAATAATGCAGAAATGTTACAATGAGTACAATTCAATTTTTTGCGTCGAATCAACCTTTGTATGCAGGAAGATGGTGGGCACATTGAGCATTTACTGTAGATCTAATAAAGTACATACTAATAAATATAACAAATTGCCTTATCGTCATTTATTTCTTAGAATATCATACTGCTAGATTACATTTGTTTTAAGAAACGCAGTGCGCGGTCCCTCAGATTTTATTTTTTTGTGTATAAACCTTAACAGATATCATCAATTACAAAGTAACAAAAAAAATACTTTTGAACGCCTCTTTCTGAAACTATTTGAAAGTTATTGGCCTTCACATTAAAACGTTTTTGACTGGTTTATGCCGGGTTACCATTGTTTCGTACACTAATAGTCTACTGATATAATATCACCTTAAAAGATGACATCCGTGAGGAGTACAATACCGAATATTATCCAAATCGATCCAAGCGTTCTGTCGTTATGGACAAAATATTTTTTTCTTGAAAGAACTTTGAAGCAGTATACTAGCTAAACGAAACGTAATTGCATAAGATAGATAAGTTTAGTTAAATCGTCTTATTTTCGAACCAGGAATCTGTGGTTAAGTGATGTCCATGCATTTTAGGGACAGCCTGTATATTAGTTGGAAGGATTAACGATAACATTAATTGTACAATTATAGTTATTAGAAACATTTATTTTTGGAACACCACAACTTGTAAGTGTTTGCTTTGACAGTTGTACAGAGTTACTGCATTGATTTTCTTGTCCAGCAAGTATACGCTTGGATACAGCGATCTTACTACCTATGGACTCTTCAATGTACGTCTCTGCAGAGAATGACGATTTCCACCCACCCAAGCGTTTCACTGTTACAACATCAGCACCAGACTTTGACAGCATGGTAGCTGCAGAACGACGGAAACAATGTCCCGTAAACATTTCTGAATTTGGTAGCTTCAGGAAATCCGCAATCTTTATGGGGATCTTATATATAGTGTTCATCCCCACCGGTTGTGTAGTGCACTTTTTCTATCGGTAGTTGACAAAAAACTTATTGTGAGCTACGATTTTGGGGCGCAGGGCGATGTACTTTCTCACAATTTCCAAGAAAGTCACTTCACATTCCTCGTCAGTAATACAAAACGGTCTATCCAATTTTTTTTTTAGTATCAAACAATGAAACGACTGTCACCGATTTTCGGTCGTCCACATTAGACAGTCCTAACTTGTGCAATTCATTAGACCTAGTCGCTCCATTGACACCAAAAATAGCAATAACCTGCAATTTCAAACACAAATATATATACCAGCAATTATAATTATTATTATAAAACTCTAATCTTCATAAACAAATAAACGTCGTCCGGAGCTTGTTTCAGAAATCTAATAATGTCATCTGGTTCCAAGATTTTAGACCATTTTGCTTTGTATCCTCCATTCTAAAGCATTACTTACTTGGAAATGTCACAATTTTCATTCACCAACAATGAACGCTCCAGCATACGACCATAATGACGATGGCCTCACTTCGACTTTTCTGAAAAATACGCCAAAAGCAATTTTGCACTCAAACTGTTAATAATCTTAATGCGCTTCCAATTTTTAAAGCACTTGTATCCTTCTGATACATCTTCCTAGATTTTTCGGGCAATAATGTACGTTCTGCTTTCAACACTATATCTTCTACACCCAATGGCAGTTTTTCTTCTTCTTCTGTTAATTCTTTTCCGTACATTTCGTATTCGCTTTTTAGACAAAACGCAAAAACCAGAATGAAAAATTTGTTAACAGACTAATCCATAGTAACGGACAACGCAATTGCGAGTTTTGTGCCAAAAATTGTAATTTTCTTTGAATTTTTAATTTTCCTTTGAACTTGAAATCCTTCTCGAGCGTAATTAGCGTCTCTACTAACTTCTTGACGCTAAAAAGATAATGTACAATTTTATCGTCTTATATAATAAATAACAATAATTTTCAACAAAAATTGATATATTTCAATTTGTCAAAAAATTAGGCTCAGTATTTGATTTTAATTAAATTACAATTTCGCGTGTGTTCTTATGGTGAATAATATAACTTAATTTTAAATATCTTTAACAGATTGCGGATTTCGTGATTCAAATTTATTTTAGGTGCGTGGAATTTATGGACGTAGTATCAACTTGATTTAATACGTACGGTTGTTTTCCTAGTATTATGTGAATTTCGAAAATCACTGTCCTTGTCTTCTTTATCTCATTCAATTTTTGGCAAATTTGTTTTATTAACGACACTTCATTTTCTTTTATATATAACACCGTGACTTTGATTATCGTATATACACACCGTCGCTTAGCAACGTTTCATTTGAATTCTGAAGACAAAACATCGTGGCCACTATAAAGGTCGAATTGGTACTACTACTTTCATCGTTTTCTGACGTTTCTTTTATAGCCTTCAATGCCTGGAGCTGCTTGCACTATATTTCTATCGATATTTACAGATTTCTCTTTTCTCTTCCAGAACTTTAAAATCTTCCAAATCTTTTCAAATTTTATCAAACCGGCTAAGTCTTTTTCACTTTGCAGCGGTGCTTTTTCCTCTAAGTGCGCTAATAATCGTATAAATTGCAAAAAAATGTCGAAAATATGACAGCTCGTAAACATAGCCATAAACACAGATATTGCAATACATTTTCATTTTTCGGAAAACGTCCAGAAAATGTAAAAAAATCCTGTCAATCATATAATAACGTAGATAATTATATATAAATTATGGCCTGGTATTAAATTGAGTAACCGGAATGACGATCAATATCAAAACAATAAAATAATAAGTTTTGAAATTTCAAGTTCCGTCTTTAAACAAATGTAAACGGCGATATGTTTTAATAAACACGTCGTGTAGTAATTTCGAGTTTCATTCTCCGCCGTTCCAACATATTCAGTAGACCAAAAATAATAAACTCAAGTGCGCGAGTGCGAATAAAATCGTATTGGAATATATAATAAAAATTTCCAGCACAGTAACTACAGAAATTTCATTACGTTAAATTATTAAGCAGCCCCATTCTTAACACTTCGGTTCACACCGACAACAACAATTTAGCGCAATACCTGCCAGATTAATTATAAAACATGCCGTATCATAACAATGTATTTACAGAGTCCGCTAAAATTTCCGCATAACACGTTAATTAATCTAATTAGATAAACATTACATATTAGTTAAATGTCTTCTTATAAACTTTGATTTGACGTAGTGCATTATTTAGTCATAATACTATTTTGGAATGCAAAAATTTGCATTTTTTGCATTTTCATAATAAATTATCAGCAAATTTTTTGCCCGTGATAAGCAACAAGTTGGTATTATTACTTTAAGAGATAGTTAAAATGTTGACCATTAACTTCAATACAATCCTCTCTTGAAGATTTCGTATTGAATTTTCTACGGCTCCGTGTGGTATTCTATAAATTCCTTCCGTAATTCTATGTCCTGCAAATTTTACGGTCGGTTGGTGTATTCAGTTTCAGTTCAGTTTCAGTTCAGTTTCAGTTCAGTTTCAGTTCAGTTTCAGTTCAGTTTCAGTTCAGTTTCAGTTCAGTTTCAGTTCAATTTCAGTTCAGTTTCAGTTCAGTTTCAGTTCAGTTCAGTTCAGAGCATTTTATCGATGTTAAAGATATTTGACATCTAATTAATCCAATTAAATTAATATAACTTGTTCGATTTTTTATTATCAAGTGTTACCAGTATTGCAGCAAAATAACCTATTTTTCTACATAATTTTTAAATGCATTTGCCTAAAAAATTGTCGTTTGGATATATATATAAACAAGGATCACAATATTAAAAGGAGTGACAAGATAAAACTGGATACAGTATTCAAAGTGAAAAGGAACAACATTAAGATAAATTCGAGTAACCAAAATCTGAGTTTGTGAAAGCAATGGGAGAATAAGGTAATGACCGGAAAAGAAAAGTCCAAGTAGGGTAGATGTTGATTTAAACCAAAGGTGAAGATTGTAGGTAAAATATGTCCCACTATATTTTCTTAGAACTTACGTCTTCTATCTTTCCTTCATGCAGTGCCTTTCTTAGAATTTTAATTAACTTCAAACAAATATTACGAATATATAATACAAAACAAGTAACGGTATAAAATTACGAACATTTTAACTTTCTAACGAATATATGAAAATCAAGTTTCAGGCAGATTCGATTTAAAACCAAAAATATTTTGACTTTTAGCAATGAAAATTATGTTAATTTTAGAAATGTTAAATAACGATGAATCAGTTTGCATTTAATTTACTACTAGTATATTTATTATAATCCACCAGTGGCCACTAGAGTACATTGGTTTGCAAAATCTTTTGATTTAATCATAAAGGTGCGGTTTAGCAATATCAGAATTTTATACCCTCCTACATTCCAAGAAATGTACTTTTCACCACTGGCCAGTGGTAGATAAAAGCTCATATTCTGTAACTATAAGTGTGCTACGTTTATCTATAAATAACATTTTAAATAAGATTATAAATCATGAAATTATTATTTATAATCTATCTGATCCCCATTGCGTTACAAATTAAATTAATTAAATGTAAAGAGCGCTAGCTTATTTGAATTAAATATAATTTATGAATATAAGGACAATAATTATTACTCTTTCTTTTTTAACTTGATGTATCTGTACTTCTATGACAATTCCACTTGAACCAAGTTACAATTTTGCCCTGTAATAATTTAGTATAATAACATATGTAAATATCATGAAGTTTGTATGTAATATGACAAATTTGTAGGTTTCATAATTAAGTCATGCCACCTCCAGTATCATCCTATACGTAAATCATCTCGGCTTCATTTATTATATTATTAATATATGTAATATCCCTAGACAAGTGCAGTTTGCTTGTTTTGAATTTCTTGTTGGAAGATACCCATGTACAAGGCGTAGGTCAGGTCAACCACTTTAGTTCCGGTTACCACATTTGCATATTTTGTATGTATTTTAATGACGCGTTTGCATTATAATACCTTAAATTTATACGCTTTAATAATGGATGGATTTACAGACTGCTTTCCACCAACATTTCGCATTATTTTACACACATAGAGCAGTTTTTGCTTAAATTAAGACCATAAATTTTAACTCATTTTTATTTTGGTCGGCCGCTGTAAATAATCTGGTTATAGCTGTCTGATAAAATCCCCATATTACTTGTATAATATTTCTACTGATAATATTCTGGCCATATAGTCTAGCTGCAAATGGATTTTATGACAACCAGATCTATGCACAGTATTATAATGGTTCCGGTTATACGACATTAATCACATATATTTATAAAAGGCCGATACGGTAAACGACTGTACAAAATACATCTATTTTAATTCATCACCCTATATTGAGACCATAAAAATATACAACATCGTAAAATATATGGATCCAGGGAATGCTATTATTTTATGCTCAAATAACTATTTATAATTCGCACACATGCAATGAAAAGGATTCATTGTAATAAAATGCATACCATAAACATCATTAGAAAAATGAATTAATTATAATCATATCTCTAATAAAAAACTATATTTAATATGTATTGTTTTTGTTCTTAGTGCTCGAGGGATTTGGATAACAGCTAAGTTATTTTTATTTATATTAAGCAATAACACAATTATGAATTTAAGTAATGAATAAAATCAGTATTTTAATGAAAGGATTCGAAATTATAGTATAAATATTTAGTTTGCCTTTGTCACTGAGGATCGCACACAATGAAACTATATTTGCAACCAGAAATACATTAATCGTGTAATTATAAACTACACCAGCAAATACAGAATATCGGAACGAAGAGAAAAATTAGAATATGTAGATTCGTATTTATCGAAAAGATAACACCGCACCGCCGTTCATTATCACTCAGTAACGGAAATAAATTTATCTTACACCAATCTGAGATTTCATTCTTATTTAATTCTTTTATTCCTCAATTATAAAAAAGGAAATTCGAATATTTGCCATATAAATCGAAAATTATCAATAGCATAACTAGTTACATACCTAAGTAGTCATATATGATATGTAATATAATAATGGTTATTGTGAATATATACTGATTCATAGATTCTCGTGGGTAAAATCTGCTTTTGTTGGTTCTATGGTAATCAACTGCGTAGTTGAAATGGTTATTCCGAGGTTTCGGCAAAGTCACTTTTCTATTTTCAGGATCTGACGCTCAACCTTGGAACATCCGTCATCCTTTCATGTAGGATTCGCGGAAGTGTTTTCACAACTGTGACGTGATTGCTTTCTCTCATCGCAAAATCTCTGTATATATCTGCTTTTATTTAGCTATATTTTTATTTAAAACTTGATTTTTTTTATTAGTTCACGTGCATTTGCTTATTGCATAAATCGCCACTCAATCACGTAATTGTGTGTATTACATTTCATTCGACATCTGGATGTGCAAGAAACCACTATGGTTTTTTCACCATTCAACAATTAGTAAAGTTATATCAAAAATAACTTTTCTATTATACATTTTTGAGGATACTTTCCTATTATGAATATAGTAAATAGTAGCAAATATCTATCACTGCTCCAATTATTAAATAATTCAAGGAATTATTTAAAGTAGAATTTTAAGGCCATCTTGAATCATGAATTTCTGATAAATATGGGTACCAAAAATAAATAATAAATAAAAAATACCTGATTGGTTCAACAACACGTACTGCATGCTGATTTTTTATTGAACATTCAAAAAGTTTCGAGTATTTATAGAATAATAGTAAATATTTTATGTCATGGAAAATCAATCAATCAAAAGCTTTTGTTCACTGTCTGCTTTCCGAAATACAATAATATTGAACTTGCTAATTTAATTATTTCTGTAAATACGGGCTATACATGCAGAATTGTATGTCTGATTTGTTCACCACACTGTGGGCGATACAACCTTCATTAAATAAAATAAAACACTTTTGCATTTTTATATTTACGTTTGCAATATTTACAGCAATGCAAGAAAATATGCCATACAATATTGTATGGCATACTGAAATACAAATCAAGAACGACAATTAAAGTCTTACTCGGATTTTACTCCTATTACTTTATTTCACTCTTTGCATACCTACGATCATATGCAGAAAACTGCATGCAAGATTGAAAAATTGTAGTTAGTCTATATTTTGTAACAAAAAATGTTGTTTCCACACAATAGTCTGTGTTGTGGGAATGCATTTATTACAATGTATGTGTGGGTTAGAAATTCAGTTAATAGCTAATGTATGTTTCGAAAATATATCGTACCTTAAAATTGATGCAGCTCATGAATTTCCAAAGCTTTTTCTATACGTTCTTTCCATTTGTGGACTTCAAATATAATGTTGGTGGCAAAAATAACTTATGCTTCCTACACTTAAACTATTTGACTTTTACTGCTTTTTGCTGGAATTACTAAAAACTCTTGTTATCAAGGATTTTCATATACCACAATATTTTCTGTAACAACTAGGAAGTATCGTTGCCTAGTTAGTGTATTCAATCAACAGTTATTTCAAACAATACAACTCAAACAAGTTAATTGCTATAAAAATTAAAAGAATTTTAATGTAATGAAAGAAGCCTTGGGATTTTGTATAAATTATATTAAAAATTAACATTAAAGCCACAAAATCCCCACTGGAAGAAAATGTTTAATAATATGAAGTGCTAATATGACCAATGTTCAATTCTATGCAATTTTATAATAAAATAAATTAAATCTGTAAAATCGAGTTATAATTTCAGCATTTGTCAGACAACTTAGATACAATAATAAAAAATTTACAGTCGTCCACACTGAACACGTCTCATACTTAGATCAATTTTCCATTTTTTGTAAATTGGCAATACCTTTTTTTGAATTAGCGATGGTTTCTAATAATACGGAAGTCTTTGGATGATTCTCGATTCTCGATATATTCTTGGTTATGCATTTTCAATATCGGCCAAGGTTTTTGTGTTCTTGAACTCTATGTCCCCTATGTGATATAGGTGTTACACCAGAACAGATGTCAACGTTTTATATTTTATTTTCTACAGCTAATATGAATATCTTGACCCTATGTTTCTTTGCCCTATAGATGTTTCTTCATCTCTCCTGCCCTTTCGAATTTCTTGTCATACTTGCGTCGTATGCAAGGGCTTATACTGGTGTTATCTGTTGTTTCTTAAGAATGTGTCCAATTCTATCCGTTGTGCCTTTCATGTGTGGTAAATATGCCAACCCTATTCTTATTTCTTTGCGTCTTATTCTGCGATATTTCAATTGTCACTGGTTGGAATGCCTTGTTTATCATTTCAGTTATGTACCTGTTTGTCCGGAAGATGTTTCGAAGCTCTATTCTTACTGCAGTTATGTGGTCCTTGTCGGCCATCTTCTCAGATCTTTTACTAATGATATCGCAACGGCCATCAGTTAGCTAGGTTGTAATACAAAATTACGTTTCAATGTGTGTTTGAATAGGTCTACTTTCTTTGAACTGCATGGGTAGTTTTCTATCCTACTGCCTAACATTAAGGACCACATCTAAAAACGATAGGTTGTAGTCCTCTTCTGTTTCCATACATTTAATAATTGCGATGCTTGAGTGACGGGGAAAAAGATCTTGTTGTTTTCGCCGTGAGGTCAGAAGATAAAGGTGTTGTCTATGTGATGTACCAATAATGTTGTTTTCAAAACTGCTGAAGCTATTGCTTCTACGTACGCTTCTCGTACCTCAAACTGCGCCATAAAGGTGTTATAAATATCCGGAGAAAGCTATAAATATCCATCGGCGCGCCGAGTAACTACTTGTAAACTTGCATTTCAAACATGAATTATTTATTTTCAAAAGCAATATTTGTCTAACCCCACTAGATCTTCCGAGATGTTCGAAAAAAGGCACCATATACAATCGAGTCATCGCGAGGCATTTAATCAAAAGTCAGAATTTGCAACGCTTTTATAATATTTGCAAATTCACACCTGCCCCACTGTAATTACAAAGTCAATTATTGGCCATTATCAACAATTTCTTAGCATAATTTTAGCTGTATATACTTATAAAATCTTCTCAGACCCGCAGCCCGTTACTTTCGCGGTCATCACAGATGCCTAGCAAATTTGGTCGGACATAAAATAACTTCACAGCCGCTCGCACATGGGTATTTTCCACAGAAACAAGCTTGCACAGTAACAAGTTGTAGTCGCGCCTAGACTTGTTTTCTATTGTCAAATACTGTTGCTTAGTTTATGGCTGCCAAATTCTGTCACAACGTAAATTTTGTACAAAAATCCATTAACAATGCTCTTGGCAATTTAGATCAACCTATGGCCTACAATTTGGGTTTTCTAAGCTTCTGAGAACTAACTGACCAAAGAAGTGCCTTCTCTCTAATAACCGCGACAAGCGGTTTTATCTAACACGAAACGGTAAGTGGGAAATGCATGCATTTTGGTTCCATTAGGATATCCATAGGGATATCTCGTAAATTTCGGATATAACGAAGTTGTCCTCACTTAAAAAACAAGACCATAACATGTACAACAAGTGGCTAACAGGTACACAACACAACAATCTTTACAAAAGTGCAAATTATAATTGTAAATAAATAGTGTGCACAGTGTTTTCTGGAACATGCTCATTTCGAACGATGAGGCAAAACCCACATAATAGCGTCGCACAGCTATGTCATATATCCGCGACCGAGAGACTCATATGAAATTATCAAATTATCATATTACCATCAATTACAAAAATATTTTTATTAAAAGTTCAAACTTTTTAACCAAAGACGTGTGTTCGACAAAATAAATTGTATTAACATAAACTAATTTGACTTACTTTGCTTGACTAACCACAATAATTATTTCATAAAACCATTGTGACCTTCGCTAACTAAAGACATATTATATCGATGTCTAACTCAAAAAAGAAAACCAAGAAACAGAAATTAGTTCCTTTGAAATCCATATATTTATACGATATAGCGAAATCGCCTGAACACATGGTGGTTTGGTCACGTTTTTATGTACTAGCAGTAGAATGCAGATTACATAAAAATTCATATTTTTTAAGCACTACGATTGGCCGTTTAATCTTGCAGTGGTTAAACGGTCAGTCAGCAATAAATCCTCTCGAATCGTACTGGACATAAAAACGATTTTATTAATAAGGGGTGGATGTTTTGAACAATATCACATCGACGAGCATTGATGATTAACAATTGTAAAATTAATTATTAAATATTTATTATATATTATTGCCACAAAATAAAAATCTTATATGTAAAATATGTCATTTTGTAGGCAGGATAAGTGAAATTGTACGTATGTACGTGAACTTTAAATGTATACTAATGTATAAGAATTAAGTTCACTGTAATACCACAATGTGTACGTGAAGTCGAATAAATTCCAGGAAAAATAACAAGTAAATATCGATAACTAACTATATATTCATTCACAAATCTCAACTGCTATTATAATTAATTTAATTTTAATTCAATTTCAGATAAGAAATATTTTATTTATTAAATGATTGTGATGAATGCTGCCATTTAAATATTTTAGCATTTCTTATTACAGAGCCAGTGACGATAAATAAATAGATCCATCATTCATCGTATTTCTGAAATGTCAAAATATAAATAGAGCATTAAAAGTGCAATAAATCTTCATAATGTCGCATGATAGATTGCTAAAGGTTAGAATGACATATTTACTCGAATTGATTTCGCTTAAAATATGAACACCTGAAAATATGAAATTATTTAATATTAAAGATGTGTTTGGGGTCCACAATTAATACGTGTGTTTCAGTCATCATCAAACATTTGTGAAGCAATCCTGGAATGGAGTTGGAAATTTGGGTCACAAGCGAAAAATAATGCAAAAAAAAACGTTGTGTATGCTTCGAAATGGAAACATATATTAATTTGTGAAAACAATAAACATAAATCAATATAAACGAAAGTTGCGTGTTCTCAAACCAATGCTAGGGACGACACATGCAAATACTTAAAATATAATAAACGAATAGCAATATAATTCAAGTAATTACACAGGAGATATTTGTGTATAAAGGTACGAAAGTTCAGGTTGTAATCACGAATGTGGACGTGATTGATTGATAAAAATGACTTTAATATGTAAATTATATTTTTCTGGTATCTTAAAAATATACAACTTTTTGTAGATAATTAATTAATATTAGTAACATTTAAAATAATAAAATTAAATATCATGTTCGATAACTGTCATATGTATCATTCAATTGAAGTTGTTTCTACACAATTTAAATGAAAATGTACATAATATTTGAATAGAAGTTGTGAACTAAAAACTTGTTGAACCGCTTAAACGATTAAAACAAACCCCATCGTGTTCCATAATATCTTCCTATCCACCCTGTCGAATGCTGCTCTAAGGTCCATGAACATTACATACAACTTCCCTCTTTTCCTTGACCTTTCCCTCTCTGCTAAGTAGTTGAGAATGTAAATATTATCCCTTGTTCCCCTGCCCTTCCTAAAACCCGCCTGCCCTTCTTGTAAAATCCCCATTCTCTCTACTTCTACGTCCATTCTTTCCGCCATCATCCCCACGTAAATCTTATAAACCTCATCCATTAGCGTTATCCCCCTATAATTCTTGACATCTTCCTTGTTACCTCTTTTCCATATAGGCACCACCACACCCTTTTTCCATCCTTCTGGTATCTCTCTTCTATCCAACCATACCTCGTTTATCCCTCTCAGGAGGCTCCTCCACACCTCTTCTGTCGCATATATCAATGCATTACTGTCAACTCCATCTTCTCCGGGGGCCTTCCCCTTCTTTAACTTGTTCCTCCCTTTCATTATTTCTTCCCACGTGAATTCTTCTCTTTCCATCTCCCCCTGCCCTGTCTCTTGTCTATTTTTCTCGTTTCCCCCTCCCTCATCTGATCCTCCTAGCAACTCCATATAATGCCTTTTCCATTCCTCTAATTCTATCGACTCCCCTCCTCGTTCGGCTCTTCCTTTTTTTCTTCTCAAATAACTCCAAATCTCCTTCTCCCCCTCTAGTCCCCTTACCTCTTCTATGTCCCTCTCCTGTTGTTCTCTTTTTTTTCTCTCCCATAGGGTTTTCTGTTTTCTCTTCTCCTCCCCGTATTCCTCCCAGCTCTTTACCCCTTCCTTCGCCTCTCTCAATTTTTTCCTAACTTCCTTTTTCTCTCTTCTGCACTCTTCATCAAACCATGTGTTTCCATCTCCTCTTCCTCTCATCTTCTTTGTTATCGCCTTCCCCATTAATTCCACTATCGCCTATATCCTCGTAATTTCCTTCCAGTCTATCCTTTTTAGTTCCTCTTCATATTTTCCTCTTGCCACTTCTCCCCATTCATTTCTTAGTCTCTTAATGTCTCCCTTATCTTTTCCTTCCTTCTCTCTCTTCGTCACTCTTATTCCTACTCCAACCTCCAATGGCATGTGATCCGATTCTGACCTTTCCCCCACCCTAAATTCCATTAACTCTTTTTCCATCTCCTCATTTATTACAACGTAATCTATCACCGACCTGCCATTTGGGCCCACGTAAGTGAATTCTCCTTCTCCATCCCCCCATTTCCCTCCATTTAACTTGCTCCATCTCCCTTCTTCCAACCACTCATTTAATACTTTTCCCTCCGCATTTATTATTACGTCTTTTGACTTCCTTTCTTCTCTTCCCTCTCTCCCTCTCCATCCTGCCATTTTTTCCACTATTGCTGTTCTTGCATTCATGTCTCCCCCTATCATCACTGCTTCTTCTACCCCTTCAGTCGCTTCTTCTATGTCTTTTATTATGTCCTTCATTCTTTGATTGCTGTATATCGTGAAAATTTCCCACCATCTTCCATTATTCAAAATTCTTCTTACTTGCATGTTGTCTGACCCGCTTTCAGCTCCCTTTACTTCCTCTTCCCATTTACTCTTTACCCCCGTTATTATACCTCCCCTTGCTCTCCCCCTCCCCTCTCCTTTTTGAGCTCCCTGACACTTCCATCTAAACCCTCCTGGCATCTTGTCCTTTATCGTCACCCATGTTTTGCTATCTACCCACGTTTCCACCAATCCCATAAAATCAAATTCTTCCATATAACGCACTAACCCGCTGTACTCTCCCTCTTCTCCCTGTATCCATTTCTTCAACCCCGCTATATTCCAAAAACACGCTTTGAATCCCCTCTTATTCTCCTCCTCTCTCTCCTTGTCTGATCCCCTACTTTCCCATGCTCTTCCCGTTTTTCTCTCCCTCCCCCCTTTTTTTTGTCTTAGTTTTTGGTACGAGTGTTTCTTTCGCCCCATCCCACACCCACCAATTATTTTCTATTTTCAGCTTTCTATACCCCATTTTCACCCTCCGTCCTTGTTCTTTTTCCTTCACTGCTTGCTTCCATATCTCCCGTTGAACCTCTCTTTCTTTCTCCGTCAGGTCATGGTTAATGAATACCCGTTTTACTCCCAATCTCGCTTAAAAAAACAACGAAAGAAAATACCAAATTTTATTGTCGAAAAACAATTGGTTAACAGAGAGAACTGTGTTTTTCAGCCAAACATAATTCTTACCACACTCATATCTGATCTTTTGCATCCAACCCCTTTACTTCCCTTTTTAAATTACTAATTTATGCGCTCATATTACACATTTCTTTTAAGCTACATCTTATAATTTCCACATTTCTATATCCATAGTCTGTTATCATGCTAACACCATAATTATTTCTTTGGAATAAGTCGGCGAAGCTCAGGAAAACCCAGATTTATGTCGTTGTTATCCAAAAATCTATTTACAAGATTCAGAGTAGCACATACGAATGCAAACGATATTCTTGAATATTATACTGAAAACAGAACAAACTTGTCTATAATGGCATAAACTATGGCGATCGCCTTTTTTATATCTAGAAGTTTATTTAAAAAAATAGTTCAGCAGAACAAGTTGCTCACACTTACTTCTGTATGCGCATGTAATTATATTCTTGGAACTTTTTGTTATATTTAAATTTATTTCATGTCGAGTAGTATATGGACCAGATGAAGTTGAAAGTGACATCAAACAGATACATTTTGGGAAAGCATATAGGAAGCCTGTGAAAATAAAAAAAGGAAAACTTATATTAGCTGGGGACTTCAGTACGAAAGCTAGGAAAGATGTAGATAAATTGGAAGGAGTAGTAGGAAGGCACGGCAAAGAAAAGCTAAATAACAATGAGGGGAGATTATTAGAATTTTATGGAGATAATGATCTAGTGATAACGAATATCATGTTATGTGCATAAGGATATATACAAATTCACTAGAGAAATGGCCAACAGAGGAGAATGGTTCATAATAGATTATATAATCGTAGATGTGAAATAAAATGAGAAATAATGAATGCTAGATGAGAGGATATGACATACATCATTACGAAATGAAAATAAGGGAAGGAACAAAAATTATACATAGTTCTAAGAAGGAAAAAGTAAAAGTATATAAACTAAGAAGGTCAGATAACAGAAATATCAAAAAGCAGTAGAAGAAATGGAAA
Source organism: Geotrupes spiniger (assembly GCA_959613385.1). NCBI lineage: Eukaryota > Metazoa > Arthropoda > Insecta > Coleoptera > Geotrupidae > Geotrupes > Geotrupes spiniger. The sequence goes on along the minus strand of OY390736.1, from coordinate 17,468,351 downwards.
AGAATTACATGTTAAAGGATGACAAGGATTACATGTCAAAAAATACTATTAAATCCGGCAAAGAAAGTATGCGGTGGCACATTGATAATAAAAAACAGCATGGTGGATTGACCATGTAAGAAGATAAGTAAAAGATAAAAGGAAGCTTTGAAAAATATTTTTATCAGCGAAAATGATATAAGCTACTACCAAGAAAAAAGAAAAAAGGGTTAAACTGATAATTATAGTAGGAAAACGTAAGACGCGGTAGGAGTTTAGAAAACCAAAGGAGAAAAATGATAAAGAGAACCAGAAAATATTCTACAGGCTACTAAACACTTGTAAAAATAAACCGGAATGCAGTCACAACAAGTGAAAAAAACAGAAGGAAAGATTATCATAGCTAAAGACCAAATCATAAAAAGCTGGAAGGAATATTTCCATGATTTATTAAATGAAGATAGTAGAGTACTGTGGGTAAATGAAAGTAATATAGTATTAAAAGGAAACAGAGAGGGAGAAAAAGAAGCCAAAGAAGAAATCGAAAGGCATTGGACGAAGCATCCGATCGCTTAAAAATAGCGCTAAAACGGCGGGGGTGGAGGAAGTAGCACCGCAAGTTTTAAAATATATGGGAGAAAGAGGAAATGATAAAATTTTTTAAAAAATGTTGGAATAAAACATATATACCAAACGAATAGAAGAAATGTATAATACCAGCGATATATAACAAAGAAGAGACAAAAAATGGGAATATTATAGAGGCATCACATTACTATGGGCTGGACTCAAAGTATCGAAAGCATCAAAGAAAAAAGACTAATTAAAATATTTGAACCACAGCTACAAGACGCACAAAGGGGATGTCCACATACATGCAGCACACAGGACTATATTTTCACGGTACAACAAGCAATTGAAAAGAAATTCATAAAAGATCAAGTAACTAACTAGGGTAGTATTTTGAACTCGCTCCTGTTCATAACTGTAAAAAAATATATTCCAGAATATAACAAAAATATTGGTTATAAGGTATAATCTACGGATCGTAAGCCTGAACTTATGTGCATATGCGGTATTTGCAAGCATAGGAAATAATTTGGAGGAAAGCATTGAAGTACGGCAATATATCTTACGCACATAAAAAATATCAACTAAACCAGTCAGTATTACTACATGGAATTGAGAATTTAATTTTAAGAGACATACAAGAGAAACGAATTCAAACAGCTGAAATAATAATAATAATAAACTTATTTCCAGACTTGCAGTACAAGTATTAAAAATCCCAATAGAATATACAAATTGTACATATACATAATAATCACAAAAAATACACTATGTAGTATAGTCATTATACATATTAAAAGGTATAAAATAAGAAAGGTATAAAAATAATTTATAGCAATACGAGAAATAGCACTACCAGATTAGAATAATAAAAAATATCACTCGACTGCACCAGTTCAGTTTAAATATTCCGACACTGAATAAAACCTCTTCCTCAACAGGAATGATTTAACTTTACTTTTAAATTGGCCGAAATTTTACAACTCCTTTATTGGAACTGGAAGTTTGTTATATAATTTTATTGGCATGACCATAGGGCCATTTGCCGAGCATGACAGTTTACAAGTATAGCTATATTGTAGTCTGGTCTCTGTAAATAATTTTTGATTTCATTACTGTAATTCACAAAATATGACTCTGAATTTAGATGATATACAGAGTGAAAAATGAAACACAACAGAAAATTTGTAGGAGCAAGAACAGTAGAAGGGAGGAGAAGTGATGATATATGAAATGAGATAGGCAATAAATCCACGAAAGAAATAATGGAAGAAAAAAAAATAAATTGGCTTCCACTTCAATAAGGATGGGAGAGGAGGGACAAAGGATGGGCATATGTGATTCCAAACCTATGGGGAAAACAAAAGGATAAGGTCTAAGGGAAACTGAAATAGCACAGTAGTACACATTCTACTGGAGAAGATGAAGAGGAGGAAGCTCTGCGAAAGAACTGGCAAGTGATAGGAAAAGATGAAAGATGTTTGTAAAAGATAGTAAGATAGATAAGATAAAATGTAATTAAGTTAGGAAACCTCAGCGCCCTGTTGAGTAGTTAGGAGGAAATGATTAGGTATGTATTTGTTTCGAGAATAATAAGTCTTTTATATGCTTTGCTATGTTTTGCATACGTAGATTAAGCCCCTTCCTATAAAGACCGATGAATGTGGGAGTAAGCTAAGGCTCCCGAAAGCATTGAATTATTTTCTAGAATTAAGTGCAAAATGCCTCCTTGTTATGTAGTAGCCATTGGATTCATACATCTTTCTACCTGCATTGGTTGCATTCCTGCGTACACTAGCAGTTTGTGTACCTTCATTGTTCTGTACGTTAACAGGCCAACGTGTTGCTCACCTTTCCATGTCGACTGTATTCATAATTCCATACAATGAACGAGCCATCCAGTCATACCTTAGGTGTAGGTATAACGGGTTGCAATGCATCTTCTCCAAAATGTCCCGTTACACCTTCCCTATTATCGATGATTCTACTGTTTAGCCTTATTTTTAATGATACCATTGACTTCGATGTTGAGATATACCGCTAATACTTTCATAACTTCATAAAAATATTTACAATATATAATTGATAATCTGAAATAAACCTTTGATACAAATTCCAAAGAGTACTCGTCAGGGCTCAATTGGAATTGCTTCAAACAACTAATCAAGGCAATTAATTTTTATCAGTGATGCAGAAAAAAATATTTCATTGTTAATACTAAAATACTCGATCCTAGCTGTCATAAATTATCAGTATTTAAAATATATACCCTACATCAGGTGAATCCAAGAAGTTAACAGAGCAATCACACGATGCACAATCCCATAAATTGACGGTGATTTCCAGTAGAAATACCACTCGCAAGCTGATGAATATCAAAGAAAAATTCAATCAATCTTGGACATGACCAAGAAGATTCAGAAGAGCCAAACACTCAATGAATTGATTACGAGTGAACACAGCTAAATATGTTCTTATCGTGGATATGTTAAGAACATAGAAGTGTAGGGTATCCTGTAACTGCTTAATCTAACAAAGTTTCTTGTTATTATTATTAAAGTTAGTTCTTTTCATAATATTTTACATAGAAAATTGATTACATAAGGAAAAAAAATCTCAAGCTCTTACATTTTAGAATTGTTAATTTCGTACGATATATTTTTCTAAAAGTTTAAGCACTTGCAACGAGAACGAATTCCAGTATATTGAACATATGCCTCGCATAAAAGTTATATATTTTTGTAGTATTTAAAAATAAAAATTACAATGTGTCATTTTAATCAAATGAATTAAAATGAGAATCGAATGGGGCGAAGGGACAACGGATGAAAGATGGGTAAACGGAGGAACGCAGATGGTGCGAGATTAAATCATATCATGGATAAACAATACAATGATTAGTGCGGATTACGAAGCGGTGGATGAACATCTGCTCCGCGAGTCTTATGACCGGTTTCACAAACGCTAATCGGTCGTTAACGGCTTGTTAACCAATCGTGAAAAGTTTGCCGATTTGTTATCGAGTCTTTAATCCATCGTCAAATATTTGACGATGGACAGGACAAATACATTTGGTATTTGACGATGGATTAAAGACTCGATAACGAATCGGCAAACTTTTGATTATTCGTTAACAAGCCGTTAACGACCGATTCGCGTTTGTGAAACCGGGCAGTAGTCTGTGGCAAGAATGCGAATTTACATTGCATAATCGAAAAGAAAAATACCGCAAATGCAAAGGAAGCTTACAAGAAGGCATCAATCATTGTCGGTTATATGAAATTACGTGCACATAATGTGCGGTCTTCATCTCATGTTCGGCAATCTTCGTACCAAGTGGCGCCATCTAACCAGCCAAGTCAGCCAGCCCACCGATAATGTATGGACGCGAACGCGGTCGAAGAAAGGATTTATAAGCAATATGTCATAAAGCTCCGTACTTTTCCGTTATCTGTTACGTTAAATCACTTGCCTCCCCAATTTTCGTGACTAAAACAACGTCGGCATGAAAAATTCGGCATTATCAAAATCGATGAGAGCGTTTACATAATACATGATTTTGAATAAATTGACGGCGTTATGTAAAAAGCCATTAAATGAATTTTGATGAATGCAGATTTAATAAATCATACACAAATAAATAAAAATAATAAGCTTACAACACAAAAATAACTAATTAAACAACATTGATGTACGAAAAGCAATATTAATAATAGTAATAAAAGTAATAAACTCATAATTATTCCATTAAATTTACGTTTGCTCCGTCACAAGTATATTTCAAGGGAATTGACAACGTCATATGTTTCTATTTATTAATTATTACATAATGTAACAAAGTAGATTAAACTATACATGCTTTCGAATGCGAATTTTATTTTATTATATTCGATATACAACCAATTCAAACACGAGGGGAAAAGTTTGAGACAACATTCATTATGCTCTTTTGAATTCAAATTACGCAGTTAAATTGTGTGGATCTTTAAAATTTCCGCGAATTATACATAACCGTTGGTAAACCTTGCTGTCACGCGTAATATAAATTTATCGCCCGATTGTTTTGAAATTCGAATTTTCGATTATTAAATGTTTTATTCATTGATATTGGGCCAAACACAATAAATTGTAATTATGGGATTTATTTATAAACGGGCCGAAATTAGAACACCGAAAATTATTAATTAAACACAATTTACGTAGAATTTGCGCGAGGGATACATTTTTAGTATAATTTCAAACTTTCGCCGTGATGTTGCATTGATTTTCTTGGTGCATAGAATGAAGCAATTACTAAGCAACTGGTGAAGTATATAAATATGTAAACAAATACATGCATACGTATGTAAATTTAGTACCAACCCTAGAGAATTGAGTATAGAATATAAACTGAAACTTTGATACAACTTTAGTCCCCAGTAAAGTGGTATTAGGAACTTAGTTCACTTAAATACAGTTGCATGATTCAATATTTCGAGTTAGAATCCACACCTATTGCATCATAGGTATACATAGTGCTAAATAGGGGAACTGATCATTTACTAACCATCCTATCATCCATATTTCTATTAATGATTACATGATCATTACAAATAATTAGTTGAATAAGGTATTAGTACCATTTTTTACCACCACAAATTCGGCCTAATATTAAGAATTGTGTTAAGGAAACTTTCTTAGACGATTTTACTATATAAACTTAACTAAAGAAAATAATTAATACACTAGTAAAAATTCGAAGTTAATTTAAAATCGTTTTAATCCTAAAAGGTTCTCGGTCGACGAATGCGGGTATAAAGATAGGAAGAAAAACAAAAATAATCTGTGAAGTTCAGAGTGCGGGAGTGCAAAGTTGGGTAGAACTATTTTCGAATATATCGATTCGTCAAGTTTGAGTCGCGATATTTGGATATATTCCTGCTCCTTTTCCACGAAATAAACGTATTCGCGTCACACGTCAAATCGTTTGAAACCCAGGATTGTTTCAAATCCTCGCGAATGGTATATGTAAAATGGATGTCACTAAAATTTACGCAACTTAGGAAGATATAACCTATACGATATGTGACATGCTGGAGATTTGGCGTGTGGAATTTTTTATGGCCGTTGATATTTGCATATGAATACAGTTTGCTACGCATATTTTGTGAAAGGTAAAAAATGATAAATGTTGAATTTTTAAAATGATACCCTCGTCAGGCAACTATTTAATTCAGACATGCCGCTGATCAGTCGATATTCATAAATAACCTTCAGTGGCGCTACAACAAATTTTAAACTATATTTAAAATAAATTCATACCATCGTTTTTCTTTTGCTTCCTTTTGTACAATATTACATATATTATAATTATCCTCAACCTGTCCACCTCTCCATCGCATCGCTCTCTATCTATTTGCTATTGCATTGTCAACATGTGCTCATAACTATCCTGTACATGTGTACATGTGTGCACACATAATCTGCAGTAAAATTTTCATACCATCTACACTCTTTAGGTACTGACGCAAACCCTAAACATTCGCAACATTCCTATTATAGCAGTTTCAATTACTTCTTCATTCTTCATTTTGTAATTATAAAATATTATTGTTTAACAAATAACGTCCTTGGTGTATTCGTTGTTGGCAAGTTCAAAGAAGAGTGAAACAATATCGCCCAGTGAGGCGTTCTTTTGGCAGATTGTTTACATTCGTTGGTACATGATTTTCCATCACGTTTACAGTTAACAAATAAAATAATGCCAAATTATAACAATAATTTTCGTAACAAAATAAAATATAAAAAATCATAGAAATTGTGCAAACGTTACCAGGGAGTGGAGGTGAGTATGAAATCTGAAAACGAACGTAACAAGAAATAAAAATAGAAAGATAAAACAGAACTTAAGATAATGATAACTAAGATAGAGAGATAAATGTGCGGTGCGGCTATAAAATAACCTGGCTAATTGGGTGAAACATTTTACTCTAAATTTATATATCTCTCTCCCATCTGTATTTTCCATTGTCTGAAACAGTGCTGGAAGTCTAATGCAGATTTGACCTTTGGGAAGAGATAAAAGTTACATGGTGCCAGGTCAAGCACCATATAACTTTGGTACTTGGCTAGAAACATCTTGGTCTTGATGAGGAATCCATGACATGCTCTTCCACAATTGGGGTAGTTTTTTTCCTTATTTCTTCACGGAGTTGAGCCAGACCCTCAACCTCAGGGACTCAACGAAGGTACACAATCTCATGAAAATCGCAAAAAACAATCAATCGCTTTGAATTTTCTTTGCTCATTCGAGCTTTTTATGCTTTCGGTGAAGTTAGGCCCTTTCAATGCATGGATGAACGCAAAGTTTCTGGATCAAGTACAAAAACAAGATTCATAACATGCTATTACTGTTTCCAAGAATTTTGGCTCACTTTTAGTGACATTCAAAGTATCAGTACAAATATTTTCAGGTGCTTCATTTTCTCCGATTGTCAGAATTTTAGACACCATATTCATACACAGTTTTTGCGCGTGAAAATTGTTATCTAAAATTTGCCTTATGCATTATTTTCCAATTCCCAAAGTTTCAGTAATCGCGCAAATAATTACGACGGTCAGATCCGATCAGATTACAGATGTTTTCAATATTTTCGTCATTTTTGACATGGATATGTTGGAAACGCTTAAACCACTCACACTCGCGCACGTGGTAGACATTCATTGCCATATATTTCTTTTAATAAAAGATAAGTTTTAGTAGTGGTTTTTCATATGAAATTTCACGACAATTCGTTTCCCCAAGCCAATACTTTCATTCATTTTTCGGCAAGATAAATGAAAACAAATCTTATACAAATGAATGCCACGGTCAGATTAATGTGTCTACAATAACGGGAGGGGCATCAATCGAAAGAGACGGCTTAACGCTACACAGCTGTGTAGTTCTTCTGTAGAAGCATAAATCACGTTATGTAATAGCTATACTTCGTGCAAAGAACCAGCAGGAGTACAGAGAAGAAATAAAAGTAAACTAGGAAACAAGTAAAAATAGGCTTCCAAACATTATTAATTCGTAACAAAGAATACAAATACAGCAAGCCGGAAGGCCAGAAGAATCAAAGACAAAACACTAATAATACAAAGAACAGAAAAAATAGGGCAATGACAAGGCAAGGAAATGGGTTATGAGTAGAAACCGGAAACAATACGAAGAAAGGAGAAGAGGAACGGAAAGTTGTGTAGCAGTTGAGACATTAGTAATGTAGAAATAGAAAGGAATTGAGGAAGACAGCAACAGGCACAAAACATTATTTTAGAGAATATTGAAATCATGGGGAAAAGGAAAAGAGCATGATATTTGTGGAGATTTGTTAATAGATGATAAAGGAATAATGATGACTATTGAAAGGCTATCTTCAAGAAATGCTAAGCAATGAAGAAAATAATGTGGAAACCATAGAACTAGACAATATAAGAAAGTAATGAGAAACAGGTAACAGATAGTTAACACTACCAATTTATAAAGAGGGAGGTAGGTAAGGTTGTAGCAATTAAAGCAACGCATTGCTGAGCACAGCTATGCCAATATACAAAAAGATATTGCTGAAAGAGTACTGCCCGGTTTCACAAATGATTTTCAAATGATAGATTAGGTAATCCATGAAAATTGATTATATGTTAACATTAGTTTGGGTTTCATAAATAAAATTCTCGTGTTATTAACGGTAATCAGGTGATGCTTTTTTAACGCGTTATACGTTTGGCAACAACGCAGAAAATTACAGATCCCGTAACGAATGCTGTCATATGTAAAATTAATTGCTTTGACGCCAGAACTTGTTAATTACACTCCAACTGAAAAAACAAATGTCTGCTTTGTGTCGTTGCAAAACGAATATCTTAAATATAATAGTTGAGTTAATGTAATGTTTCATCAATGACCAAGTGCCAAGTTCCGTCCCATTTCCTTCATTGTAATATCAAATGTGTGCCCCATTCCTGTCTCAGGAGATGTAGTGGATAACAAATGCACTAAAACCATGGTGGCTTCAATTCAGCAAAAAGTTGATGTGTGGCGAAAAGTTGCCGATGATTTTAATTGTACTTCAGAAACTGGGCCTCGTTCCATAAAGCAGTTAAAGGTTCCGTGTGACAATTTATAAGCGAGTGTCAGAAATACTAAAGCTTCGACTTTAGAAAAAACATTTATCTTAATTATACTTGATTATGTTATTATTATCAGCCATATTACAGGTTTTGCTATTTATTTTGCATCATGATATTTTTTATCGAAAATTAAAAAAACTAAACAAGTAGCTAATAAAAATAAGGTATACTTTAACTTATAAATACAAAATATTGCTGTTTATAAAATTAGTAGTAATGGTAATTAGCAATGTTTCATAGAAATAGCGCATTCCAATATTTCATACCACAGCAATTGCAAGCTTCTTAGCTTGTTAATATTGAAATACAAATTTAGGATATAATGAAAACTTCTCATATGATCCGCCATTAAACGATGAGCAGGAGTTGTCACTCGCTCAAATTAAGGAGCAGCAAGTTACACCCCTTTCTAATGAGCGTGATAGTGATGTACTATATTTTGTTAATCTTTTTGATAATTCCTATATGTCTTTACAATCCTTATTGCTATGAATATCATGATGCGATAGTTTCTTCGCTGGAGCGATTGCTATTTATGTACATATATTTAAAGCTATATTCTGTCATACTGATACCATTGATTCCTTTCGCATTTCTTTCCACTTTTTACTTAGTTTACATCTTTTTCCTCCATTGTAATTTTTTATTAGAGATATTTTGAGTTCGTACATCGTTCTACATAACACAGTTCCATTCATAGAGTCAAAGGCATATTCGAAATCTACAAACATCATATGGAGAGGCATGTCATATTCATGACTCTTTTCACACAACTGGTTAATCACATGTATTGTGTCCATAGTTGATATATATAGGTATTATATTATTTGGCTGGTGTATTCTGCAAGTTTATTCTGTAGTATTGTTGTAAGTAATTTATACGCTACGTTAAGTTAATTCCTCTATAGTTAGTAGGTTCGTCTATGTTTCCTGCTTTGTATATTGATATTATGATTCCTTCTCTTCATTCCTTTGGTATCATACCTGTTTCCCATGCCACGCATATAATATAGTACAGTTTTTCTAGTAATCTAGTCACACCCATGTTAATAATCTCTGCGTATGTTCATTTTCGTCTTTGAGTTATTTGTCTATTTCCTGCTCACATCACTGTACTACTTTTACGCCTGTAAACTTTTTTACATGCCACCTCTTTCTTGTCGTTTTTCTCTTCACCAATTTACACCTAACTTTTGTAATTACTAAATAATGATCGATGTCGATATTTGCTCCTCGGTAGCTTCTTACATATTCTATTGCTCGTTGTCTATGTTTTGGTGACAGTATATGATCGATCTGAGTTCTTTTATTCGTTCCACGTTCCTTTGTACATTGGTTTGTGATTAAATTTGGCACTGCTTATTACATTTTGCGCTGCTGCCAAATTATATAACATGTTACCATTTTTGTTAGTTTTCCGATGTAAAGTATATATTCTGGCCACATCCATTGTATATTCGTCTTTTAGCTGGTGCATTGAAATCCTCCATTACAATTAGTGTGTCATACTTGGGTGCATGTTCACATATCTCTTGTATTTTGTTATATACTTCCAGTTTATCTTCCTCCTCTGTGTCCTCCGTGTGTGCATAAACAGTAATTATAAAAATCATGAGGGAGAAATTAATATTATTGAAGTAGAGAGCATGCACGAAGAAACTAGAAGACAGCTTTATCTAAAGAAACTAAAAATTGCTATTTTGCAACAACTTTGCTTTTAGCGATTCGTAAAGTTAATGTTTGTCAAATTTTTGACGACAGATTAATAACTAAACAGTTCATGAAACTATTGATGATTTGTTACAACTGATAGCCTTTGTGAAACCAGACATAAGTCTAATAATAGAAAGAATAGAAGTTCTGATTGAAGAATTACACAAGATCATTTTTACTGTCAAGCAAATAAAAGATAAAAGTAATATCGCTACAGCAAAATTATTTGTGGCATTTATGGACTTAAATATCGAAAGCTTGCTTTAAAGAATACCCACATTTTAATAGAAATAAGCAAGAGCGAAATAATAGAGACTATTTACAAAAACAATTGTAGCTACATCATTAGTAATAATAGATAGATAAGATCGGAGTCGTTCTCAGCTAAAACAGTGAATTGTGTATGTATAATATTGATGGACGAAACAATAAAGTGTACAAAGAAAATTAACCTAGACAAAACAGACATTTCCAAACGTTCATTTGAACACGGCAGATATTGCAATGAAACGGAAACAAAATCAACGCAAAAGTATTGGTAGTAAGAGAGCATGGAATAGAAATCAATACACATATCTATGTTAAGAAGATGGAGCATTGAGAACGTTTTAATATTTTGGAGTGCAAAGAGAAGAAAATTGAGTCCATTTCTCAATTTTCTGCTCTTTCGTAAACTAACAACGATAACAAATATTAAAATTATAGGATGCGATGACATATATATAAGTACGAGAAGATCCGGGAATACAATCAACACTAGAATCTATTAAAAGAAGATAGCCAAGCTGGTTGGGATATTTACAAAGAACGGTGACCGCTAGTGAGGACATGGTAGGCAAACATCCGGAAAACGAATAAAGGAAAAACCAACACACACTTGGGATAGAGTCGTTGAATGTATATTGAAATAGTGCTGACAAAGAACAAGAAGGAACTGGCGGAATGTGTAATCGGTTTATTAAAAAAAGACATGTTATGATATATGTACGTAATGTAATGCTCGAGAGCATTATATGGTGAAAGAAATAAATAAATTATATTTGATTTATGCACAATAACATTAGTATTTATTACCACTGTATAAACCGAAAAAATATAAAAAACGAAAAATATATCGTCATATCATCGTTTTCAACAGGAAGAACTTCAAACAGAATGTCTGAAATAATCTACCCTACTTCAGAATTCTAACGCACACACGAGTAGACTGTATCTTATAGATCTAATCGGGTGTAATTTTGTGAAGCGCCAATTTTAATTAGTCAATCTTACGTTTTATTATTCCGAACATTAAAAAATGTAAATTGTAAAATTGTAAACATACATATTAACAGTGAACTAACACATTATATAACAATTACAACAAATATTTCATTTAGTTAACTGCACAAGTGCTGCAGTACGGCAGCGAGAACTTAAAATCATATACGAAGAAATTAATACAAGCGTTGAGTGATAGCTATTCCTAACTTTCAATAATGTTGCGAAATGTTGGAATTAAATACTAACAATTTGAACTTCGCAGAATTAGAGGAATGGATAATAAAAAAGACTCAAGCGGCAAAAACTTCAAAGGGCAAAATATCCGAAATGGTGCGATAGTTTTGTGAGAGATTAATGTAAAATTATACGAAAGTAGAAGTTTAAATGGTAATTTTCTTTTCGCATATCAAGAAAAAACGTGGCTGCTTTCATTCACCAAATGCGCATAATTCGCAGAATGGTTAGCGTTTCACATAATACAAATCAATATTTCGAGAGTAGAACATTTTCACATTACCACACTTATGCATACATTCACGATACAGTTTTTTGTTTGAAACTGAGACCAGGTTTATAGGCAACAATGAAATATAAAACACAATGAAACAATATGCTTTAATAGCTATTCAATGGCGTTACATTATTCTATTTTTTTAACGAACACCTGTTTAAAACAGCCCGAGCGTGTAATGGAATTTGAAAAATTGAATATAATATTTGATACAGATGAAAGTGCAAATTGCAACAAATACATTAACAGTATTTATTTAGTTCGTGCAGCTAATAAATCCTAATAAGAAATATTAAAATTAATCTAACCTAAAGTATCTAATTAAATTAAGCTAATTCAAAACTATCCTAAGCAATTTTTTTCAATTAAACTATAAATCTATATTTACACAAGAAGATGTGAAGAGTCTTAAAAACCAGTCTCAATTACAATGATACACCTAAATCACACATTAGGTATAACTCATTCTACAGTCTCTGCATGGTATGCAGTGGTACATGAAACGTGGCCGCCAGAAACTTGAAATGATTTATAATAATTAGCATTTCATGTAATTATTTTTGATTACTTTCATAATAATTCGTTTATTTAACTTTTCATCTATATTTCTTCGATTTCTATTATTTATTTGATTATTTCGTTGGTTTTATTTTGAATTGTGCTTCATGTAATATATTATGTACTTAATTTCGCTCCTCTTTAAAAACAACATTTTATGTTGACGTTTGATTTATTAGCTGATGCATATCGGTATGATGTCTGAAATAAATGCTGGAAAAAATTGTTCAGAAATGTAATTCCTGAAATCACTCATAAATATTTGGAACCCAAAACTGTGCCTAGCCAAAAAATCATGTACTTAATTTATAAACTTATTCTTAATAATAATAAAACTGGATAGGTTACAATTCAACAAAAATTGTGGCAAAAACTGCCCTCCAAATTTAATGCCGGTTCGTCGGAAATTACATATAAAATAATGAAGCTCAATTATCATTAGGTAACGCAGCCAGGAAAACCAAAATTGCAAAATCAATCAATTTCATGTGGAAATATCATTTACCCAAGTATATCAATAATGGATTTCATTAGCGTTATCAACAAAATAAACAACGTGCATCCACAAATCGAGCCAATCCAATTAATGAGTATTGTTAGTGGGTTCCCAAACAGAATTAAATTTGGGTTTACGTAATTGCAGCGTAAACCTGCTGCAATTACCAACATATAAATATGCTTAATATTTTTTAAAAATAAAATAAAAATTTTCTGCGCAAATTATTTGAACATCGATTTGTTAATGCGACGAATTAGCCCACAGTACATCGGCGCGTAGAGCACACCATAGAAATTTATTAAATTTTATCACAAGATACGTATTACTGAGCAAGACAAAGGCTTCAAAGCTCGGCCAACTTAGATTTGCCTTATTTTCAATTAGCAGTGGGGATTAAGACGCGAGAATTTTAATCCAGTTTCAGACACAGACGACTGCTTCATTTGAACGTCGCTATAATGAATGTACCTACTTCATAAACGAAACTTAAAAATACAAAAGCTTTCGCATCCAGTTCAAATAACACCATATTTAATGATGTACAATATACCATGTGTATAGAAGAAGTAGTCCTTGCAATTAGAGCCAATAATGTCAAAAAACGAAAATTAATTTTAAATTGTTAAATTTAATTTAATAAGCATTTTGAACAACGTACTTTTATAGGAATGCATTACATTATCAATACTAAAAACGCAATGAACTTAAAAAAATAAAGATAGATTACGCACTATTTCCACAGTACACCTTTTGCCACCTAGGTACTTATTTCTGTTTTTTTTTCCTTTTTAATCTCAATATTTGCCTTGTTGGTATGATAGAACACAACTTAATTAACAATACATTGCGCAAAAGACTGTTGGATGTAATCGTCAAGAACGAACGATAAAATATACGAAAATGAATTTAAACGTCAATACCTGTTTGGAAGATAATGATCATAATAATGAAAAACATCAGAATTGAGCAAATTAAAATTAAGGTGAGACGTTAATTCAAAAATTAAAAAATGTTTTTAAATTTGAATCAACTAAAAGCCACGAAGGAGACGGTAACGTATACATGTTTGTATATGTTATGTATATAAACTCCATGTAGTTTATTGTTTGCCCTTAAAAATATGCTTAAATATTTATTTATATTTATTCTAGTACAATCTACTAATACATAAATGCCCTTATGTACATGATCTGGATTTTTTATGTGCGATATGTTAAATGTCACATACGTCCATAATTACGATGTTACACGCAATATTGTTCTCTGAGGAGCAAGCTGGTGGAAAAAATTTGCCCCTACGATTTTTTTAAGTTTTGGACTAGGCGCGAATTCCTTATAAAATAGTAACATTATGTTTTCAAATCAAGCCAGCCGAAATTCATATCTGGGTTCCGCGTGGTCCATTGTCAGTCCACGTGGACCGAAATAATCCGCCTTGTAAACGATAAACACAGGTTGTACGTTCCGCAAGCTGCATGTGATAATATTGCCGAAGTGACGCTCTTTGAGACATCCATAATTCTATCAGATGTCTTAATTGCTTTCGCGTGGCTTCTACACGACCTGCCGGGTGAAATTAGTTGACTCATAATTGGCGAAGCTTTAGGATCGACGTTTTCAAGAGGCGATGATATATTGTCGACAAATATATTAATGTTGGTGTGATACACGTTGCAGCAGCTTCCTTTTGTTGATTGAGAAAATCTTTTATACAATTTGCCTATGAGCGTTTTGTAAATTTTTTGTTTATCCTAGCAATATTTGTTGCATTTTGATTGACCTTGTTCTTCCGTTGCAAAATGATTTATTTCCATCGCACCTTATACATCGCTGGAAAATTCCTAGCCAACGACAATAGATATTGCTGTCAAGTCTCATTTTCTCTTTGGTTTCGTCTTTTTTTTTCATCGTAATCTCGATATTTACATGTTATATAATGTCATATTTTCTGTAATACAAATTTTCATTATCATTAGCAACATTTGTGAAAAATTTACCGAAAATATGAAAGATATATATACTGTAACATCGCATGAGACTTCTAAAGTAGTCAAAATAATATAAAATACAAACAGTACAGGTCTAGATAAGATATCATTTACATCAATAAAGCATGTCAATAATATTAAATTTGAAGAACTCATATGGAAGGCAGTAACATCAAAACCACCGAGTACCAACAGAATTATTTGCAGTCAGTGCCAATTGGCTAAAAACCAATCGAATTTAAATTGCGAAACCGACAGTTAGAAGGTTTCATCAGTAATTGACAAATTATGTGATGAAGTGAAAAGTAATAAAGAAGAAAAAATATTGTATATAGTTTTTATATCGGACCTAAAATTGATAAGGTCATTGTGCCGCCCATAGATGTGACACATTTCTAAAAATAAACGATGTTTGTATTTAGATTCAGATTCTCAACTAGAAACGCTTGAAAAATCAAACTAGTTATCAAATTCAAAGAAATGCAAGTCTCACCGATTCGACAATCATTTCTATGTTGAATAATCTTGAGATTGTAATGTTCAACCAATGTAATACTTATTGCGGATTGAACCTTGGTATCTTGTAAATTATGTCCGATGTACTATTGTACTTTATTTTGGCAAATAGATTATTTATAGCTTTAGAAGTACAATAACTTATTGCATCAATTTTACATATTTTAATTATATTTCATTCGTGATATTCTGAATGAATGATAGTCTTTTATATATGAAATGTTCAATATTAGCTGCGTTGTTATTGTTCTGTATCTGAGACGTATTAAATGTTAAACTGTTAACTAAGGAAGGAGGGTAGCCATAATTAATCATTGTCACAAACTTAAATCAACAAGAATTGCATTTATAATTTTTTAAATTCTGTTTTTTAATCCTAAAATAATATTTACTTGGTTAAAATGATGGTTTGAATGGTAAATGATGTACTTTCCTGAAGCTGTACATATACGAGTCAAATTAAAGACGATACGATTATTTTATCACGAATTACTTTAGTATCTAAAATTGTACAGATCTGTCAGTTTTTTATCGTGGTAAGCCGTATGTATTCATTGAAACTATTGAATATGTGTATGTAAGGTGCATCCATTCATTCGAGTGGAACTGCACATATCACATTATCCGCACACTTTTTTATAAAAGGATTGTCATATGGAAGTGCAGGAACGATGTAATCAAACATATGGTCTAAAACAATGTGAGCAATGATATGGCGGAGTGGGCATGTCATGGGAGCACCAAATATTTGTCTGTAAAAATTATTTTTGAACGTGAAATAACAGTTAGCGAAAATAAAGTCAATCGATGAGATAAATGCATAAAGTCTGAAAGCACAGTGATTTTTAATTAATAGCCATTTGTCTTCGACAATGTGCAAAACTAAATCGAAAGAGCGATGTTAATAAACAGAGAAACTACCCCAAGTGAAATTAAGGCAAAATTATTAGGTAATTCAAAGTAATTGAATTTTCAACTAAGGTGAAAAATCTTTAACGTTATAATCGGCACGCTCACCAAGAGAATGGGTTACTATCTGAAAAATGTGATGACATTACATTGATGAACTAATAATAGTTACAGTCACAGTCAAATGTTCTCGTTCTTGAACAGAAGGATTCGTCTTGTTAGTGTTTTGTTGTCAGTGGTTCGTTGAGAGTGATTGGCTCGCCAAGAAATTTTCATGGTCACTACATATAAAGCTAAGGTTCTTGATAATTGCTACTGACGAAGTGTAATAGCACAGAAACAATATTGTCTAACGATCCACCAGTTAATCTTCATGGACCTGTTTATTTAATTATTTAATGTTCACAACAACTTAAGATTATCCATCTTTCATGTAACTTTTACATTTTTCTGTCATTGTTGTCATAACATATTTTCATGTTATTAAGAGTAATATAATTTTCTCTCAAAATAATAATGACAGGAAAATGAGAATGTTTGAAGAATTGTTCATGATATTATGTTTTGAATAGAGGCATAACGCCTCATCGGTTCTTCTGACGCAATTTATCAGTTTACAAATATCGCACTAAATATTGCCTTGCAAAACCTGAATGCTAATTAACAGCATATCGAGAGGAGTCAGATCGCATGCTCTCGATGACCAATTAATTGGTTCATTTCGCGGTATAATGTTGTCGTTTAATCGAGTCCTGGATGACCACATATCATCTGGATGTCATCCATAGTTTCGAAGAAGTAATCACCTATCATTGTCTGGTACGGTTAGCTATAACAATCTCAGGCCTCATTTTCAAAAAATAAGGACCAATTATGCCATCAGGGTGAAGACCACACCATTATTGCAGGTCATCTGCCACATTATCACTCACAGGGGCTTCAGTTTCTTCTGTGCGCACATTATGTAGATGCGTTGATGGCTTTGCGTCATGTAAAGTGTATGAGGTACAACATTTATTCACAACATAACGAATTGCGAACTGAGTTGTTCAATTATGATGGCCATAAATATTATCATATCTTCTATAGATTTCGCGAATTGAAAACCGATTTTCAATATAAGTTTAAATGATTCAGACGCATTCTTCTGTTATAAATCTATTCATGATGATGTATCAAGCGATATCGAGCATAAATGTTACTACGGTTTAAAAGTTATCCGTATTGGAAGATCTATCTGTCTACGAGATCATATTTTATATCATAGAATGGATGAAGGTCATTATGTTACTGGCCTTTCTTCGACTTTCAAGGGCGTTTTGCAGTTTTGAATATAGTTTCATAAGAAAAAAAGTTGTTTAGTTTGGGTATTCGGAAACCGCTACTAAAGTGGGTCCAATCGTCGTCTTTTCTATGAGAAGATCATTATTTTTTTATTATTCATTAGTGACATGCCAATGTCAACAACCGCTGTTTATGTAGTACTGTTTGCAGATACGTGAATTGCCCTTTAAATTAAGCACCTAGTGTGACCTGATGTAAACAGGCTAGTGTTAAATTTAAATAAAACTGCAATTTTCAACAGTGCAACAACCTCAACATCTAATGCCAAAAAATAGGGGTATTTGTTTGACGAACATGGAAGATGTATGTAAAAAAATAATCAAGCATTTTATACAATTATGCAATTAAACTCCAGCTTGTCTCCTGCAGCATGGATGAATATTTACTGTGCAATAGAGGGGAGAATATTAAGAACAAAAGTGTAATACTTTCATTAGTACCGTTTTGTGAAATTGGTATTATGAAGGTACAAAAACAGTTCATTTATTAATAAATTAAATTAGTAAATGTGTTTTCAATAGCTTCCGATAGTTATTCGCGGTTTGCTGGCCTAAGGTCTCTTTGATAAATCTTTTTGACTATGAAGCACCAAACATTTTCTATGGGATTCAAGTCAAGATTTTTTGCTGGTAATGGCAAAACATTTATGTTATTGTAGTTGACCCACTCTCTTACTATTCGAGCCGTATGAACTGGAGAATTACCCTAGTAATAAAAATCAACATTTACGAGTATACCAAACTGATTTCTTACATGTTGAAAGGTAAAATGGCCAGGAAAAACATCTCTTACTAATGGTAACATCACATTGTCTAAGGTGTTTATGTAATGCTCGACTGTTAATTGCCTATCAATTTGCCAGCACTTTCCAGGACCCTTAACGCTGATCCACGCCCAAACACTGACAGAAAAACGCCCACTGTTAGTAGTACCCAACGTATAATTCTCTTAAAATCTTGAGTTTCTAGGACGATAAACTCGTAGCCTTCCGCTATTAGTAGATTGGAACGTATTTTCATCGGAGGATACCACGCCACCTTGTTTTAAACGCATTTGAGCTGTTCTGAGGGATCCTGGGAATAATGTTTCTTCTCGTGCTTTCAAAGCACTTCCAAAAGGATTTTGACGGACATATTCTACGAGTGTTGTCTTCATTTTCATTAGAGACCTGGCCCACGCCTTGCCCGAGAGGTCTTCGCAATCGTTGTTGATCTTGCCAGCGTTTCTTAACGTAATATATGAAACTTTTACTGACATTTAGTTCAGCAGCCACATCACTTAAAGAGCAATGTTCTTCTAATTTTGCTATAGCTCTCGACTTTTGAGCCTGAGTTAAATGTTGCGGCAATTTTGACACTTTATATGACAATAATTTTAAGAGCTGTCACGAACGACTATGAGGCAAAGTGTAAATCACACCATTAATTTTTTACGTTCACATTTGAGTTTCCTCAACCGTATATATACAAAGCAGTATTATTTGCAAAAGACAACCCTGAGCTGTCCAACTCATCTAAACGTAAATACAATACTCGTTAACCGAATTTACTACCTCTAAAATTTCATCGACTCACTCTCTGAAACATCGTCAAATTCTCTATTTAAAATTTATAACTAATTATCAAAGATTAATTAACAATTCAAATGCTTTCAGAAAATGTCTAAAATCACATCTAATATATAATTGTTTTTGCTCTGTTGATGATTGTCTTAATGCTTGAGTCAGATAAAAGGAAAGAAATTGATTTTAATGATTTTATGCTAATATTATTTTCTGTAAGTCTCCATGTACCGACTGTTCATGTCAACTAATGTGACAAATTAATCTTATTTTATTATTATTATTGTTATTGTTTTTAAATGGCAACCAAACAGACAGTCAAACATGAAGTGACAGAAAGACTGGCACACGGAGTTTTATTTTTTTAATTTCAGGTTAGATGGTTAAATATTACATCAGTATGTAATGTTACTGTTTACTTCTTTCACGCCCTGAACCCCTTGAACTTCAGAAGGCTAATGCTTCCTGTCATTCTGCAGAATCAATATTTCAAATGTTTGAACTGAATGTTTGAACTTGCCCTGTTGTTTGAAGAAGAAATTGCTGCATTCAGAGAAAATTTTAAAAAATTATCCGAGCATACATCGTTCATTGCTTACATATGGTTATCTTCCATTTGATTCGTTTTATTTCGTTTCCATCTTCAATAATAGTAGTAAACGTACACTTACAGAGTGCACAGGTTTTTGCAAAACAAATGCATTTTTTGATACAGTCGATGATACGAAGTTTTGATATGCTTTCCTCTCATTTTCTGCACTTCGATAGTTTCTAAATCTAAATTTCGAAAACATATAAGCATGGAATGAATAATGTTGAATTTTATTGTATTTACGTTTTTGGCATAGGGCAATGTAACTAAACTATCTCATTGCTCCTACTTGACAGAAATATAGTTTATGTCTTATAATATCTTTTAGTCAACGACCGCATATATCCCACTATATCACGCAGTCACACGCATGTAACTTTTTTCCCTAACAGTGATGTTCTTGAATACGGTCAACATGTAACATAATCAGGAAGACCAATAGCAATATTACAAAAGGGGACAGTATGAAAGGGATATAATACCATTGATATTAGACAGTGTATAATTACCACAAGACATTAGAATTAACAAAAGCGCGTGGTAACCTTAATCACAAATTTCAAAAGTTGACATTGCAAAATACTGAGTTTTTATTTTTGTTTCATGGCCAAAGAAATATTTTTCCTGTAAGTAAGGAAATCTGCAAAAATACTGCGCCGCAAAAGTTGTAAATCTTGCAAAATGATTGCTTTCCACATTCAACTTCCAATTCAATCAAATTTTATGAAATTGTACTGTTTAGTGAAATAGAAAAATATGTGGCCAAGGTAGAGATAACTGCCCAGATCGCCTAATATTTTCTCGTATCAATCAAAGTCGAATAGATTGTATCACTCGTTATTTTACAAATAATACTTAAAACTTAAAAACATA
This sequence comes from Geotrupes spiniger, assembly GCA_959613385.1. Classification (NCBI taxonomy): domain Eukaryota; kingdom Metazoa; phylum Arthropoda; class Insecta; order Coleoptera; family Geotrupidae; genus Geotrupes; species Geotrupes spiniger. The sequence continues at coordinate 17,447,327 of OY390736.1, read as the reverse complement.
TTGCATTTACTACAGGCAGTGTAATGAAAACCTTTGGTGGTATTCCTTTATGGACAACCCACCACAGCGTTCGTTTCTGGTGGACCACGACGGGTGCTGACAGAATTCTTTTTTTGCTGATAATGTGTCGATAAATAGTTTTTTTAAGTGCGATAAGCTCTTCATTTTGCAGATGTATAAGCAAGGACTGATCGACTTAATTTTATAACTTTATAACGAAGTCAGAAATCGTTGGAGGACTCTTTAAACGGTAATCTATTGATGAGTAGATTGTGCCATTCAGTGGAAGGTTGAACGTAGTAAACACAGTAAATAAGCTAAATCTATATGTCAAAATTATTCATGCCCGCAAAATATGAAAGTATAAGTACGGACTTGGAAGTTACATAATAGTGCATCAAAATAAGAGAACAGATGTACAGAATGTGCACCTTTATCTATATTTTTTTGTTCAAATTAAAAGCAATGAAAACGTTACGGATACAGGAAACTATTCCGCATGTACAGCCCGATTGGGTAGTTTAAAAAGTTAATAGTGACAAATATATGAAGAAGAAACGTTCGATAAGAAGCAATCATCAAAGTATCCGTACCAAATATTAGTTCAAAAAACTGCGTCACAAGGCTTCGATTTTTAGGGCTAATAGAAAATATTTGACCTAGTACACCTAGAGCATATGTTGCAGAAAGGCAGGAATTGTCTTTGCTGACAATTTACCAAAAGCACCAATGAACAGTTCTTGCCTATAGACTTTAATCCCATCATAAATTAATTAATGACGCAATATCATATTAAAATCGGATGCACAAAGTGCAATTTTTACTTGTGATTGCAAATAGATAAGTTTTTCAATAGAATAACATGGTAAGGTCCTTTATTATTAAAATAATTAACCTAATTTGGAAAAACAAGGTCACCCGTTAGCTCAATTTATTATTAGTTTCTATGCAAACTATTATATTTGCAGATGATAGTTTACTTTAAGTTTTTAATTACAAGTTATGTGTATATTAACTCCTACAAAGCTCCAACGACGTTTACACTATAAATACTGGCAATTAGTATTGCGAAATTACTTTATTACTTTATTACGTATTCACTTTTAATACGTTCGTATGGCATGTAGTTAAAATAGATTTTATTCGTACGTGGGATTAAATTTATTTGAAAATTAATACCCGGTAATTACAAAAATTTTACAGCGCTAAACATTCACGGGATTAAAACTTTTAATAACTGTAAAATGTACATTCACATAAATGTACATAAACTTTTGCTGAATGTATTATATTCATGCAATTTTCACTAACAATTACGCACCATGTCTGTTTGCACAGTTATATTTTAATCAGCTGCTGGTCGTATTTTTCGGTATTTACTGGTTGCATACATCAATTTGTTGCTATTTTTCACGTCTGAAGTTAATTAAAATAATGAACCTACTGTCAGGTGACCCTAACATGCATCATGCAATTCATTTTAAAAAATATGCAGGCCAAGATCCATTATGATTCACCGACATACCATGACTTTTTAACACCTGCCTGTGTAACATTAATTTAATTAATTAACATTAATTTAATTTCAGGTACTGTATTTTCTTCATCCATGTATATATAATTCATAAATATTGGTTATTAACAACTATGTAGATAGATTGATAGAAGCAACTCCTGTTAGGTTCCTAATGTTTTAATTGCGAATTTCATTGGTTTATATGTCGAAATATGTATTAAAACAGCAAAAGTAAAGCACAGATTGCAAACGATAGAATATCCCTAATAAATAGTTATAGTTTATAATAGAACTATAATTAAAATCGTGCTTATAATAACGGCATCATAATATATAAACTTCAATTTTAATTGTTCAGTTTCATTATAGTTGTGGTGCAATCTCCTATTTTCATTATGAAATTACTTCGCAACAATTCACTTCAGTTTTTAATTAATTTTTCCACTTTCATTAATTCAATTTCGTGGTGCAATTTAATAATGGCGAATAAATGAACTTGGCTCGTATTTTTCGTAAATAATTTCTTAAAATTATTCCACGATCTATGATACACTTTTAACGAGTACCCACTTCCTTTGATGTCTAAGGAAATTAATATTGAAACTAATACCACGAATTTATAATCATCTGGCAGCTGCAGTATGGCAAAGTTAGTTATTTATCGAATAACGCCGTCTTTGATCTTTCGTTGTTCTGAATTTAGTTTTGGAATTTTTCGTTCCACTATATTCTCCTTGAACGCATCAAATCCACTAAACTATGCTAATGTAAAACTTGAAGCTGCCACTTGTTTTCAATATCACCCGATAAATTCGATAAAGCGCTACTTTAAAATGAAGTGTGTCAGTTTTCGAGCGTAAGAATTTCTTTTCCTTTCATGATTGTATGATTTAATTTTAAAACATTTGAGGTGGGGTTGTAAATAATTTAGTCAAGATGTTCATTCTTATTTATTTACCTTCAAAAATAACGTATTATTTACTAAATCAATTAAAGATATATTATTTACAATTTATTGCATAAGTGGTGTTATTTATTGCATTAGTGCTTTTATTGTCTTAATGTTTCAAGATATAAAATGATACTACTACCGAGAATGAGCAACATTGATTAAAATCACCGAAATCAAAGAATACGTGCAGCATTGCGTGACAAAGGTAATAAAAATTGTTGGAATTGTCATTACAAAAGTCAAATTCGTTACAGGATCGTAATTTCGCCGCCATTAGATATTATTTATTAATTCAGGCACTTAAATGCTAAGTACCTAGTGTAGGTATGTTTATAGTAATGGTATTACTAGATTAATTACAAAGTATGTCCGCTCTAGCATAACACCGCTTCCTATAAATAAATTTAAAATTGATCGCATTATGCGAGAGTTAACTATATTTTATATGAGAAAAATAAATATAAATTGTATATATTGGATTGTCATATCAAATTTTCTTTTCTATATTGTACCATGCAAGAAGCATGTCTTTCATTCTTTTGAAATGTGGCCGTTATTTTTCGAATGGCCGTCAAAAAATACAAAACAATTACGAAGATTTAAATTGAAGAATTATGGAGATGTGAAGCGACGCTATGCTCGGCTGAATTAAATGGAGAATTTCAGCATTTTATTTTAAAGCGAGTTGTAAGAGAATCTCGGTATATAAAACAATTCGCCGCAAAATATTTAAAGCTTTACACGAGGGACATCATTCACATGCTTCGTATCAACCATATGCGTAAAGTAGAGTTATTATACTCCTTAGTTATATTGTGCGCCTAGCTAACTAACGTATTCGCTATTTATAGTAAAATTCCAGATAACATTTCAACGACATAAGCATACATTACGATATTTATAAAAAGTATCTACATGAAATTATAATAACGTATCATATGTAAAACGTTGGCATTCGTATTTTGAATTAACCGATGAGTTTTTCCAATTATATTGATATGCGATCCATTGACATAGTTTATGGTAGGTAGTAGGTTATATTGGAGTTACGCAGCTCCTCGTAACTAGAAACACGCTGTAAAACATAAAAAGCATGCATGAGGATATGAAAACCATCAAAACTTACCGCAATTTTCATTGTGAGCCATTTGGCGTTGGTAAATGTAGGATGTATATCAATTTACGATCGTGTTTGTTTACCTATTTTTTACCAAATACATATGAATAACTGTATACAATTTAAGTTAAGTTTTTATAGAGAGCTACTAAAATTTACCCACTTAAACGTGTTTTATGTTTTTAGTTTGCTAAAGGTTATGCTAGATTGACAGACTTCCAAGTAATTCACTTGCTGACAATGAAATGCCTAGGCTTCGTAACCTTTCGTTTGTCCTTAACATTCATTAGAACTTGGTTCAAAACATTGATTTTATCTCTAGATCGCAATTTATTCCTTACTGACACTATTAATTACATAAACAAAAAATTAAAATGTGCTGCTCTGTGTTTTGATATAAACTGCTCCGCATTAAGTTAAGGATATTATGGAAAATTTGATTTTTTAAAAGAAGAAAAATTTTTTTCAACGACGATTTAGTTTTTAAATGCTTGTTTTTTATTATAAAAAAGTTTACAAACGTTAAAAAAATTTTAAACAAAAAGACAAGAAAAAATTAATAAACGTGAAAGTGACTAATAACTTATTTCAAATTAATCAAAGAAAAAAAGAAAATGAACACAGATTTCTTCTTAATTTCCCTTTCGGCAATAACGAGTATGTCCTCCGTGGGCTTCAATGACAGCTTGGCAACGTCTTTGCAAGCTGGTAATGCTATTATTAAAGTTTTCTTGCGGAATTTGGTGCCAGAGTTGTGGAAGCAAATTTCTCGCTTGTTCTATTATTTGTGTCAGGCGATAGAGCAGGTAAAGCTGAATGAGGAATTCCTTTGTTTTCAATTGCATCCATAACTGCCATGCATCGGTGTGGACGAGCGTTATCGTCCAAGAAAAGGAAACCAGGACCCACAACAGCATGAAACTCTGGCACAATGTTGCTGATCACTTGATTCAAGTAGACATCTGCATTCATGTTTCCCGGAATAACTAGCAAGTCATTACGGCCATCATAACAAATGCCTCCCCATACACAAACAGTGCTTCCTCTGAAATGGTAAACTTCTTGCACTAATCGCCGGTGTCTTGGCACCAAAAGTTGTGTCCAGACACGCTTTCGACGACTATCCGAAAAACGACCACATCTCGATTCATCACCAACTCATTCATTACCAACTTCCACTCTTCTGTCCAATCGACACGCTCTCTTGCCCATTCTAATCTTTGTCGCCTAAGTCCGCGAGTCAATGGTACAACTCTAAAACGTAAATTGACTTCCCATAAACGTCTTCTAACAGTTTCAGCTGATATTGCTGCTTCTGCGGGCTTCCTAATCAACATGTGCTCAAAGGTTCTCGGCGTGCAGAAATGGTGACATATCGGTCTTCAGCAGGGGTAGCTATTTATAGGCGCCCAATTCTAGGTCTTTCTTCAACAGATCCAGTTTCTTGAAAACTGTTAAAAAGTCTAGAAATGACACTTTAGCTAACTTGAAAAAAAGTTGCTACGTCACGCATTGTGAAGTATAGCAACGAACAAAATTGATACCAAATTTGCACAATAAGTCAACAAATGACAAACAAACCACATACACAATTGTTTCGTTAGAACAGGTTTGAAAGAGAAGGACTCTACACAGCCCTCTACTTGCAAGATAATGCTACAATTATCCTTATGGCATAGGTATGATAACTACCAACTTTAATAAAATGTCAAACATAACAAAAATTTGTAAATTAAAAAAATGAGCAGATTTTCAGATATATTCTTGTTGAGCAATTTATTGTGGCATATGATTCAGTGAACCATACATTTTTGATTGATAAAATTTGCCTTTGTGTTGGAGGTAATATTTATGATTGAAGCTTGCTGTACCTCAAGGCATATTTTATAGGAATATCAGCATAAGAAGGTTTTTATACGTGGAAAGAATTCCTCTGCGTTCATTGATATTGCATTGATCTTTTATTATTGTTATTACATGTACCATCACGCCTGTCTTTCTGTATTTATTTTTGTTATGTTATGTTTTGTATTTATCACGAACGAAATGACAACATGACGCTTCACATCCACTTATCTGGCAAATGTGATTAATAAATGATCCGTCTTTCTAATGCAAGATACAATGTCGTATTTTGGCAAAAATATCTTACAGTTTACAGTAAGTTTTCCCAAGTGTTGCCGAAACAACCGCCGATATTCGGTACCTTGTAAAGATCGGGCTCTATATGTTGAACGACATGAATCATGGGACTTTCCTTGATATTACTCTTGAAACTTACTGCTATTATTTCCATTGCTATTTTAGAGGCCAAGATTTTATTATTCTATTCAACTACTAGTGGCAGGAATTAAATACTCAAAATATGTCGACCCCATTTATTATTGGTTTGTATTGGAAGGAATAACCAAATAACCGAAAGAAAGAGGATACATTCTTCTTCAACACTTGTAAAAGCTGTGGACATTTTTCGCCAGTCAGGAAAGCATTACGTTGTACCATTGCGGATTCAGCAATATATGAACCTATCATGGCAACTGTCTATGTCAGTACATTTGTGACGAATTTAGTTTTATCTGATGTGATGAAAATTCGCAATTATTATAATTTATCCATATCGCAACATTCTGTACACTACATAAGTGCTAAATGCTTCAATAAATTGCCATCATCAATTGAAACTGAAACAAATATAGGTGCATTCAAAAAACTTTGTTCTGACTTTTTCATTGACAATGAATTCTACACAATGCAGGCTTACCTAAATTCATAACATACTGAAATGTATTTATTTATTTATATCATTAACATGCTCTTGTGAGCATGTAACACGACAATATCTACAATGTATTATTACATTTTCTACTTACAGTCAATGATAAAATAAAGATCTATCTATCTATCTATCTATGTTATCCAATGCTGCGGTGGTAAATCTTATTTACGAAATAATATCTAATATCTTATTTCAAGAGGTTAATATCAAGCTAAATTATTTTCCAGAAAAATATAGATTAAGCAGCTACCTATACTATGAAGAAACGGTCGCTTTCCGGTATAAGTGTCTGAAAGTGATAGTATATCGGTCAACAACGTTTTTTATCAAGACACATTTCCACACTAGGTAGATCAATAACTACAGTTCCAACGATTAAAGCTAGAAACTTTAAACTTAACATTTGTATCTATCATGGAGGAAAACGTCCTGTTTTGAAAGCAATATCTGAACCTGAAGTGATGGTGGATCAATAACACACACATTTTATGAAATTGTTTTATGATTATTTTCATTATTTAATTAGAAAATTATTAATTGATCTTATATTTTTACTTTCTTATACTTCATGTATAAGTAAGTATACATAAAGGTGTTAAAAAAGTATCACAAATTTTGAGGGATGATAGTATGGCCCCAAATTTGCCGAAAAGTCATAATGAAGAAGGGTCCGCAAATGGGCGGTTTCGGAGATACGATTTTTTTTATTTCCACAGGTATCTTTTCATACAACAGTTGGATGGGTATTTTGGGCGACATGCGACATGACAGGCGCTGCTTATCTGAACTTTCTGCAGAACACACTTTTAAAAGAGATTCCTTTGAACCAAAGGTAACAAATGTGGTGCTCCGACGCATTTTTCGATTGCCGTTAGAGAGTATTTACACGGAACTTTTGGACGAAGATGCGTAAGAAAAGGCCGACCTGTATCATGACCTGCATATTTGAAAATGTTAGTGTACGCTACGCCTGTAAATGATCTCCCGGAGCAACGAGTGTATCAAGAATGTTTTCATTAAGATATTTTGGTCCATACTATGAGATTTTTTTAACACCCTGTATATACAACTCGAAACTTTAACAGATATACACGTTTTGATGGCCCCTAAATCGATCCGGACTATTTTTGGAATGACGTATGTGTGTCTGTGCGCGCTCTACAGTTCCGATTAAAGCTAGAAACTTTAAACTTAACATTTGTATGTATCATGGAGGAAAACGTCCGGTTTTTAAAGCAATATCTCAACCTGAAGTGATGGTTTACTCTTATCGCATTTTTCCATCTCAAAAAAATTATTCTTACAAAACTTAAACAGATATTCATATTTGAAAGAACATTTATTTGAAAAGTTTTTCAAAAAATGTAGTATAAGAAACTTCTGTGTGGACCACTGCAGATTTTTTTCTATATTCCAATATTTTGTATAGACAATTGCCGTTTACGTTATGCTCGGCTCATCAAAATTTAAGGATATGGTTTAAAGCTGGGGTTATGTTTACGTTATATTGCAGAACAAGCGAACCTGTTTGTGTACCCTAACAAGTGAAACAACGACTCAATTCAATGAATATCGGGTGAATTTGATATGCAGATTAGTTCAATTTTCGAGACTACTCTAAACAAGCGCATAATTAGCGAAATTATGCATGCATTTTAACACATTTTACGTACATAAAATCAAGTATGAGTTTGAATTATATATGTACAACGAATTCGACCGGAATATTGATATTTAATTCAAAAATTTTTAGAAATTGTTTGATGTATCATCAAAGTTGCTTAAATTAATTTACTTACTTAGTGTTACAATCATTTTCTAACACATTTACAGTAAATTTAACAAATGTTATAATTTCGATTATTGAAAACGCGTTTTAAATTATTATGTTGCGCTTTCGTGTTATCATAGAAGAATATGCCCAATTTTGATTAGTTACTTATTGACAATCCTTTCAAAATAGAAATATTGTAGTAAATATAAATGATGTTGTAACAACGAATCATTTCGTAGTTTTAATGTAAATGATTTATAAAGTGCAGAGTAAATACATCTTGACATATTTTGATAACTAAGAAGCATGGCAGAAAGAACAAACGCCCGAAGCGTGGTTTATGTCATTTTGTCACATTATAGAGGTATAGTACTAATCGGTACAACTTATAAAGTAAAGTGTCCTGGGGAATATCAGGCAGGTTTCAGAAGAAACATAAATCCAAACAACTTAGTACGAATATAAATTAGCCCTGCAAGTGCTATTCATTGGTTTCAAACAAGCCTATGCAAGGATAAAAAGAGAACAAATGTACAATGCAATGAAGACTTTAAATGTTCGAAAAACTTATACGCCTAACAACTATGACGCTGAATAAAACACAAAATAAACTGCTAAGGTTAGACTAATTTTAAAATGGCTTCAATTCCTCTGTGGGAGGTATGTTCGAATATGTTTTAAAACTGCTTCAACTGCTTATGTCATAAACTGGACCAACTGTTGCAAATATGAAAATTATGCGGATGAATTCTTTCGATGGTTACCTGAACTACCACTCTTCTGCCTCTAGTGAACAACATATTTAAAGCAACTCACCCAGCAATGATCATTAATCAATTAATAATTTCCAACACCCCATACTACACTCTTCAACCTGGCTTTGGAAAGTACAATTAGTAGCAGTAAGTTAAAAATGGTATGCACAACTTACAACATACATCAATGTATAGCATATGCGGACGACGTTACACGCATAGCAAAGACGGAAGCGAAATTATATAAGATCACAAAAAAATTAGAAATAAAATTTTTTGGATTAGAAATAAACCAACAAAAAACAAAATAACATGTATTTTCTATGAAAATAGAAAACTACGAACGATGGAAGGAAATTTGAATTTGGCAAGGTAAAAGAATTCTTATATTTGGGTGTCAAGACAAACTAAAAGAAGGAGGAGAAGAGGAGTAAGACATAAAAGGTTCATATAATGAACTAGACAATATGTACAAAGAAGCAAATATAACATCCGTCGCAAAATACCAACCACTACGATGTTAGGATATAGAAAGTATGTCCAGAAATAGATTACCCAAAATTAACAGCGCTCCAATTGAAAAAAGGAGAAAAGGAAGACCACTTAAGAGATGGCCGGAAAGTGTAGAGCAAGATTTTAAAAGTACGAGGAGCCAAAATTCGAAAGAGAAAACGAGAAACAGAAAAGAATGGAATAATAAGCTCAACGTCCTCACGGTCCCTAGTGCATATACATATGTAGAGAGATAGAACAATGTATTACTTCAGAACAGCAAATTTAGACCATCAGTTGAAAATATAATTTGATTTATATTTATTTATTGATAGAAAATTATAGTCAAAATGTGGCACTTTTACAAAAATTCTAGCGAAGGATTGTTAATTGTTCTAGTTAGTCTGACGATTTCAACAAATGATAGAGGACGATTCAGTATTAACTGTCCGTTGAATTCTAGTTATGTTTTAACATACCTCTAAAGCCAGGGGAATCAACCACTCAAACATAGTGTTCACTGAGACCAGTAAACGTGGCAAAGTGGTTGTTGAGATGGCAGTGGCTAAACTTGGTAAAGAAACTAAAATTCAATAAAATTCACAATGAAAACTTGAATTTTTTTATTTTTAAGGTTGATTGGCACGATACCAATTTAAAATTGAGCGAACTTTTTTCGATTGCGATTGATCTCATCTGTATTTGCTGTCAAAATGTATTCGCGTTAACGTCATGTGATTAGTTGCTAACAAGCCATGCGAATAATAACATGTAATGTTGTGCTGGGATAATATGTGCAATTTTATTTTACAACGTGGGTTAGGTTTGCACATTTTGATGTTCCCTGCTGAGGAACTGAAACAGACACTCAATTCTACAAGTATTGTTTGTTCTTTAAGCAGATCGAAGTTGTTTTATTTAATTTTAGGCATTTTGCGATTTACATCCAGTACGAATAAATCAATTTTTCAAAATATTGCATTGAAGATATGAAGCATATTTATTTTTATTATTATTTCCACCCACACTTTGGTATCATTTACATGCATTATCATTCCAAGTACTGTAATAAAGTTAAACCAACTCACTAGACGAACTAAGCCGCGAGTTACAAACCATGTCAATTACTAAAGAAGGAAAGATAAACAATTAGTTCATGTGCAGGTGTCACACACTAAACCAACTAATAAGTTGCATCGTTACCTATGTAATTAATTTGGTCTCTGCCCTTACGGGGTTTGGTTACTTAGTATGGTTTATTGAACATAAATTATCAACTTTCTCAAAAGCGTAAGCTTGTTCCACTTGGCGATAAGGGCACGCTATGTTTTTGCTAAATCTTTGTGGTAAAGGATCTTACTTCAGTTGTTCAATTGTTGAAGTTAATAGAATCTTATTACGCCTCAATGAACTCAAGACATTTTTCTTAAATATTTTATTTGAACATGTGCCATGGAAGTGGAACATATTTAGCATATTTGTGTCTTGTCAAATTAACTACATTTTTTAATAAATACGTGCAAGAAACGATATGTTCTTAAATCGCAAGCCACATACCGTTGTATGCTAAAAACAATCCAAATCCAACAAACATGTTCTTAACACAAAACTACTGCTTTCCAAAAGTTTCCCCATTTCCATTTTGTATATTTAAATTTATTCAGTACTCAAATTCGCGTAGTGAAGCATCCACTCATAATTGAATATTGATCTAGCCATAAACAACAACAATAATTAAAATTTACGCAAACGATATTATACAGCTGCAGAATTTTAAATAATGAACAAATTTACCCAAACGCCGACTTGACGTCAATATGAACACTTCTAATTGCATGCATATTGTTCTGAAAATTGATCGCTTTAGGCAAAATCCAGCCACGCGGGCCCGAATGCAGCATGAAATTTAATTGGAATAAAATTCTCCATAGATTTACAACAAAGGACGTTTTCATAAATCACAAAACTTCCAACTGGGTCATTTGCATCCATCATATTGAATAGTGTGTACTTCCTCGAATGTGAAATATTTATAACGCTATTTAAGAAAATGTTCATACTAATTACGGTTTTCATTTACAGTAATATATCAGTGAAATGTATCGTTTCGTTCCAAATGTCCGTTTCATTCGAAACTAGTTATTTTCGAGCGGAAACATTAAAAAACTGACAAATTGTTATGGCTCTATGAAAAAAGCATTAATACCCCCTGGACATGTATCATATATTCGTATTAATATTGACTTAGTTGTGACTTAAATATGCTGGGTTGTTTTAACGTTATTGTAGTACAATTATCTACAAGAGATTAATATCAGCTAGATTTTAGAAACCTGCACCTATGAGCCTTAGGAAACAAGTATCATTACTACGGAAAGGAAAACAATCAGTGGGATGTAGTTTCGATTACTGCTAAAGGTGGCAAACTAACTTTGGTTAACAAAGCTGCATTAAAAAAAAATATTTTCATGTAAAAAGGTTCTACGTTCATTTCATTCACTTGAATTATCGGATTTATAACATATTTATTCATCGACGGCGACGGTACCAATAATACTGCATTTACTTACTTGCATTAATTTTCAGTCTTTTCTAATATAAATTGAGAAAATCTTTAAATGGACAATCAGTTCTGTATAAAAAACTTGAAGCTATGTATTTATTTTAACGTAAGCTCTTTAGGTGATAGCTGCTTTACATTGGACGCCACAAATTTATCATTAAAATGTGTGATTAATACATTATTGCGTAGTTCTTACGAAGTGTTCATTTAACATTTTTGTTGTAAAGACACACATTTTCTTCAGACATAGGAAATAATACAGAGATGGTAAATTTAACACAATTATTTTTGCGGATATATTATACAATAATGTGTTTAGTAATAAATGAAATTCTTCGGGAAAATCTGGATTTGCCGTAAGGTGGTCGTTGCAATTATCAACGAGCGCGAACGAATTAATGAAATATTGCGTGTAACGTATGTACGTAACAAAAGTTTTGGGAACATTTTTGAACTATAATTATTTAAACTATAATTGTTTTACATAATTTGGTAGTACAGAAAACGGTTCAGTGAAGCTTTAACTATAATTACAATATAGCGTGCAGCAGCTATAGGCATGGGTTTCAATGGTTCGCAATTTGGTTTAAACTCTCGAAGTAGTTTTTAGTAGATTCTTTGTCATAGTTCTTCTTCATTTAGGGCTTCGTACCCATCGTCGTAAACTTTTCTACAGAGTAAAGTCCAAAACTTTTCTATAAGACGTGCCTTTGGAACAATCGGGGGATTATCCTCTTTAGGTACACGTGGCATATTTTATTGCCTTAATCAATCTTGGAAAGTTCTCGCATAATAATAGCATGATGCCAGATCCGGCCAGAACATAATATTATCATTAACATGATGCGCTTGAATAAAATTCATTGATTTGGAGAGGCATCTTCCAATATAAATGTCTGCAATTACAGCTTCGACCCTAAAATATGGTCTTGAAAAACCAGCTTCCGAAGTGGCGCACCACACTAGCACCTTGTCCTCAAATTTCACTTTTCTCTTATACCTTACGTCATTAGGAATGTAATCAATTATATCTGTATAAAAGTCTTAGTTTCCTTTTATTTCGGAGTTGTATGATGTAAACTATATTTCGTCGACTAAAATTATCGTTGCATTATTTCTGAAATGTTCGAATCTTAATTTCATCTTGGAATTCACTCTAATTGGGTATTTTAGATATTTTTGTCGTTTTCGATATTTTAAATTATTTCGGCTAATTACCCTCTTGGCAGTCATATGTGAAATGTGAAATCTTCGGCATAATCTTCTCGTTAAAACTCCTTTTCTATTTCTTGAAGATTCGATGAAGTTCTGAAATTTTGCCTGATTCAAAACTCGAAGGCGACCCGACTATGGAAGATTCATACACAGCAAGCCTTCCTCACATTACTTTAACACGCGATAAATTGTTGTGTTAGAAATTGTTGGTAAAAATATCACGTTTCGGCATTTGGCCAACCAAATTGTAGGCAATTGTTGGCAATTGTTTCCACAATTCTAATCTTGTAGGACATTTCGTAAATCTTTGTAAACACAAATGTATTGGTAAGGTTGGTTGCTTTATATATAATAGGAAAAAAATAATACAAAAAATTTTTCCTAACGTTAGTTTTACAAGTTTTTATCATGAGGAATAATCGATTGTGTTCATGTTAAATAAAACTAATTATTTATTACTCGCCCTATTTGCGTTACTGCTTGTTCTCAAAAATGACTCATTACCTGGCTACATACAATCACTATTTCTCTAGTTAAATCATCTTGCCCAAATCACACTTTTAATTATTTCTTTTAACTTTATAGCCTTAATATAGCACAATAATTCTGAACTCATTTGATTAAATTAAATTTTCTATAAATTAATCAACAAGATTTCGTGAATAAGCTATTTTATTTTTTTATATTAAAATCAATTCCAGTTGATCTGAATTCTCTATAAATAAAATAATTCCTTAATCACCCAGCATCGACCAGATTAGCGTGAAATAAATTAGTATAATTGTTTTTAATAAAACAAATTAAACATTTAATTTGTTTGAGTCTTTTTAAATACACCAACAACGAAAACATTAGACTGGCATATTCAATTGATTATAATTATATCAAAACTAACGTTTCACTCACTCAGATCTAGTTCTTGTTCACTTCAGATTTGTTGGGTGCATATCCGGACCAATCAAACGTCTGTTGCAGGAACTGCTTACGAAGCCAATTTCTACCTTTTTAAAACTTTGAAATATGGATGTAAATTAAAATTATTTCTTAAATTAAATTTTTAATGAACTAAATTATATAATATATTTTTTCTTATGTTTCATAATTATTCTCAGTCAAAATCTTATTAAATAAATTATATGTACAATTTAACAGTCTTTGATATTTTCTTTTGTTTCATCCTAGAAACACAGCATGATATAAATGATTAATATAACATGATGGGCTCTTATGTACGGATTAGCTCAAGCGAATTTCATTACTTTTTTCTTGTAAAGCCAGCATAGGGGTATTACTAGAGTGTTTTATATTTTTTATAAAAACCATAAAAAACTGGTTAAATTTAATAAATAACACGACTTTTAAATATTATTAAACAACATTTATTTATATTTATTTTTAACAGATTGTAGCCAGCAACAATTTGATGACTCTTGTCATATGTTTTAAAGGAGATAGACGGCAGTAGAAATAAATAATACACAAACAATTGAAACGTAAAACTGAAAAATTAGGTAAACATAACATTTCTAAAAACTAAAAATGGTACGGGTAACTTATGCGCCGGATAATTTCAAAAATTACCAATTGAGACAGAATAGGCCGTTTTGGAAATGGCAAGCGGATGAGATTCTAGGAATTACGCAAATAAGAGAATGAGAAAATATGACGAGGAGGAAAATATGAGAAGTTTAGGAAAAGAATAAACTGTCAGATCTCCAGTCAAATTATACAGAAATAATTATGAAATATTAATATATACTAAATGATAATTAGGGATATAAGAAGGATCACCATCCAATAACACGCATGTTTGTAAACTATTTAAAATAAACACATAAGTAAAGAACAAGATGACAATGATACATAAAACATAAACCCCATAGTGGTGTTTATGTTTATGATAAAAGAAACTAACCATAGACTTGAAGGTGTTTAACTTCGAATTTCGTTAAATGTGAAGGAAGGAACTCCTATGAGAAAAGAAGAATCAGGAAATACATAGTATGAGTATAAGCGACACAACACAAAAGAAGTTGGAAATGTATCATAAGGTATACCCTTCAGGGGTAAGAACGGTCGAGATCAAGAATAAGTTAAGATGTACACAAGTAGAGGCTAAAATTATTACATTTGGAGCAAAATATCAACAAGCATAATATATATCACATAGAACTTACATTATTGGATATGCTAATTCGCATATTCGGAAATAGTATAAAAACTATAGTAAAAACTATAGGCAGAGATATAAACAGAGTATTAGGACATATAAGAGGTTTCGGAGAGGAAACAATAATTAATTCTGTCACATGAATAACATGTTCATCCGACCTATGTTGCCTTATTTTGGCAACAGAGAGGTATAATAGAATAATACATCACATTATTTTAGTATACGAATAATATAAATCCCAAATATTTGAAGTGGTTTAGTAAAAACACAAAGAATTGTTCACTTTCACGTACGAGAATATCAACCTAAACTAACAAAATTTAGAACGGAATGTCGTACGATCTAGTGCGATACCAATAAAATATGTAACGACGAAATACAAAAAGACATTGCGGTACAATTTAGTTTAAAAAATGCCCCTTTAACACGCATCGATAGTCTACCACAACGTTACCGAGCCTGCACGATCCATTCGAACTTCGCAGTGGGTGACGATACCATCTCTACATGTAAACGATGACGGAAGCTACAACTGGCAAATAAATGAACAAAAATGTTTGAACGACGAACTAATGAAACTGTATTTTGGAATCAAAATTAAAGATTTTACTTCCACGAATTTCCTAACGTAACAGTATAATATATATGCTTAAAGTGTAAACGTTTGGTATGCTACATAGAATGAATGCATCAGAAAATTCTCTTTTACCACGCTTGGATGAAATTTTTCTCCCAACAAAGATATTTAGGGCATTCAACTTACACGAAGTTGTCAAATTTAGAAAACGTTGGTTAGGGCGCTATGGAAAAATCTCTTGGGCTATTATATCACTAAATGTAGCCCCTCTTTAAAAGAATTAAGAGCATGCATATAGGTAATAAACAATCTTAAATCATTTTATGAAAAATTAGTGTAACGAATGGAGCATTAATTTTTTTCATTTTCTGATTAATTTTTTCGTTCATTTTTGTTGTGACAAACACCCATTTTCTAACTTAAATTATATCATATAATAACGAGCTTCTCTATCTATAAGATAATAATTTAATTTAATTTTTGTCACAATCAACAATCACTGTAGTAATATGTCGATTCCCAACCTATTCGAAATTGGCAAATACGCCATTCCTAACTGCTATGATAATCTCACGTGTGGAAGTAATTTGAATTTAATTTAAACGCGATGTATTTTCGTAGGTTACTACATCAACTCACTATTTGGAAAACATTGAATTTATTTTAATAGTTATGAAATAAAAACGCTGATATTATTATTCAATAAAATATTATACAATCCTATGTAGAAAGTTTCATCAAGCCCAGAGATGTAGCTGCCTCATCACTCGGCTGTAATGAAACTATTGTTGGTTCAAAGTGCCATTTTTTAGCAGAATTTATTTATCGGTAACGCTTGTCATTCTACGCTAAACAGCAAATTACAGTGTTCGATAAAGACTGGGGTGTTTTCAGCTATCACAACAATTTTATCTCGTTAATTGTTTTATTTAGTCATTCCTTATTACAAAGGTTTATGTGGCGCAATTATTTGCTGCGAGGCCTCCAGAACAAAATTACAGTAATTCAATATGGCCAAATATTAATTACGTAATCGATTTATGTATTACTTCAGATATATGAATAATGCTCCCGAAAACCATAATTTGTTATAATTTTAATTTAAGGGCCAAGTGATGGAAATACCCAATATAAAAATATTACTTTCAAATAACTCGTTGTCTTCAAAAGAATCGTAAAATAAGTTGCTTCAAACACAATAGAAATCACTGATATTAAGAATTTTTATATTTTGTATTTTTTATAACAAAATCAACACTATTTAATTGACATTGGTTATTGGGCTATTGTCTGTTGCTATTGGCTATTGTATTATCTAAAATTGCTCAAAAATTTTTAATCAGCGCAAGAACGAAATTAAAGGAAAAGAAGCGTAGCGATGCATAGCATTTTATTAATATATTTTTTTTGCTTTAAAGAGTTGTTGTTTCTTCATGTATAGGTTCTATTTATTTACATTTTAATTGCTTGGATTTTTTAAAATTTCTAAATTATCAAGTATTGCTTCTATTTCCTCGCCTTCGCTCTAGCACTCGCATTATTTTTCTCTCTCTAAAAAGACATGGAATGTCGAGTAGCTGGAATGGTGGTCGAGTAGCATTTTGTACTTCAATTAAAGTTTTTAAACAAGCAAAAGAAGAAGAAATTCAACTTGCAGTATGATACCAATAAATTATTACTAATTACAGCAAAGATTATTCCAGTGTTCTTGTTAAACTGTTTCTTGATATAGACCATCAGATACAACTTAGACGACGCCTGTATAAGATTATAAATCACATATTTCTTTTTACTCAGTACCTATATATGGTAGGGTAACGTGAAGTCTTTAAAGTGCTACAATTTTCTTAATTATGCTTCAGAATACAACAACGTAGAAGAGAAACTGGCAGTTGATTATCAAGTGTTAAAATGTGGAATTCATAACGATTGTCAATCAGTAAATTAATTTGGAATCGTGCAGTGTTTAAAGATATTATATTGTTTGTTCCATCATCGCACAAATCTTTGCTAATTTGCTTAAGAATGTCGCGAATGATTACACCCACGCTCAAATTCAATGTCGTAAATTAGCCGGGATACGTCGTAAAACGAACCCCGCTGTTTAGCAACTTTGTCAATTTGAATTAGCGGTTATCGTGACGTTTCAAACAATACAGCCCTTGGAGTTTATGACGGCCGAACCGATAGTACATTTATAATTGAAAGCGTGATTAATATGTATTCAACCTTTATACAACATCCGAGTCATAGAATTCCTTTCTTGCCGTTCCCTTCTTGGACCTTTTAACAACCCCCACCCTCAGCTGATATCGTATTCATTACACACTCTCACAATTGAGATAAATTCAACAATTGGAAAATACGATTTTGCCGGTAGCGTTAAGAATATAGACCACAGCTTGAAACTTATTGACCTGAAAATGTAGTACATTTTGATAACTAATCCACAAGTCAAAATCAATGTTATAATCGACCATAAAGATGAGATCAAAGTAAACAGATCTAAAAATTACAAGCATTTCTTTACAACGTCGTATTTAATCCACCATAAATTCAACTTGAGCGAATAAATTGAACAATCACGAACCAATTTAAAATTAATTTCACCAATGTTCAATTGAAAAAATAGTACCATAAAATGTCAATTTTATAAGTCAAACCTTGCCCTTGTCTTTACTTGCTACGTGTATTCAAAATAAATTTGCCACACATATTTTTGGTTATATGAAGTGAGATTTAAAAAGTATGAAAGGGAAGATGTTTGTATAGTTCCCTAGTAAGGAATTAAATAATTTAATTAATAATAATTTCACAGAAATGTGAAACCTGTAATTTTTACAGAAATCTAGAACAAACTTCAAAGTAATGAAGCCGTATATATTTTTCCTGGTAATTACTAATCTAGAGTGTATATCCACTGAAATATTATTTGAAGTATTTCAGTATAAATTTAATTTATACGACAATATAATTGTATACCAGAAGTAAATTTGAAACATTAAGTTTTATAAGATGAAACATTATGATACTAAACTAATAAATTTTTACAAGGGCGAATAAAATTTATGTGCATAAACGAACACGCGGCCATTACGCAATTTTCAAATACTACACAATAAAACCCAAATTCAGAATTATAATATTGTTTTATACGGCTTGCGTGCTAAAGATATGTATTTTCCACCAAAGATAAACATGCATATTTTTCATTGACCACTAATTATTTTAACTTAAATTATAACCCGGGAAATGTATTAACATATTTCATATCGTGAATATATTAGTTATAAATCTTAATTTTCTAGAGCACTTAGCTTGTAGCCAATACATGAATATTTAAATATGTACATTAGGAATTCATTTTTAAAGTTATTAAGGTAAAACTTGAGATTACTGATTTGTGGGACGTATTCGATCTTATCTTCTACGGGCTACGTTCTTAACAAAAAGTCAAATTAACGTTACTACCATTTGCACATACTTGCAGTAAAGTGACTAATGCATCAAATTTAACCCTAAGATACATCGTTCAATGAGTGTGCAATTTTACAAATTGTGCCTGAAGGAACCGTATTAAAACATACGTAATTACGTTACATATTCTACGACCAATTATTTAACTTCGAATTAATAATAATGTGTAATTTTATTAAATGAAATGAATTTTTATTACTATTATTATTAGACAAGTTACAAAAAAATAATAAAGAATATAGTCTACAAGTTCAACATATTCTGCACTGTGCTCCTTGGAAATATTTTCCTTGCAATGTTTGCAAGTCATTTTACTTTTGTGTTTTACTGATACCCTGACAGGAATCTCCATGAGAACTGAGCTATTTAATTCGCTGGTCATAAGATAAATTCAGTTGGATATGACCTTAACAATAATTTTCTGGGACAGTGCTATTATTGTTAAAAAGAGTTATACAATGCGTTTTCTGACGTAATATTCTCACGTTTAACCAACTGAATCTAAGGCAAGAAAAGTTATCTACACATTTTAAGTAATCTTAACCATTCTAATAAAATATACATAATTTATTAAACTCGTTAGTTTTAATTGCCTTATAATATTTTAAATTAAATTCGTTACTTTGGTAATTATTAAAAATAAAGCAATGAACTTACCATTGAAAATTGAGAATATGTCAAGTTTCCCCTGCAGTTTGACATTTTTTTACAAAATGTATCAAAATGAATCATGCAAAGCAGAACTTTATTGAATCTGCAAGAAATAGAAAAGGAGTTGCAACGAGAAGATTAGGCAGAAGATTTCAATTACCCTTATGACAGCCAAGAGGGAAATTAGCAGAAATAATTATAATATTAATAATATAGAAAGCTACAAAAATTATAACATTTTAGAAACAATGGCACGATAATTTTTGACGACCAAAAATATTTTACCTTATCTAACTCCAAAATAAAAGGAAAGGATGCCCTTCTACAGACAACATTGAGGACGTTCCTAGTGACGTAAATGCTGTAAATGCAGACATTTATATTTGAAGACGCCTCCCCAAATTAGTGAATTTTGTTCAAACGCATTATATTAATGATAATATTATGTTCTGGCCGGATCTGGCATCGTGCCATTATGCGAGCAGAACCCAAGATTGGTTAAGGCAATAAAATATCCCATGTGTACCTAAAGAGGATAACCCCCCGAATGTTGGACAGGCACGTCCTAAAGAAAAGTTTTGGACTAGCTAGAAAAGTTTACGATGGTGGGTCGGAAGCCCAAAATGGAGAAGAACTACGGCGAAGAATCTACCAAAAGATTCAAGAGTTTAACCCATTTACCGTCCAAAGGCTGATGAGAGACATTAGCACCAAATTGCGAACCATTGAACCCCATGGCCCCTTAGCTGCTATGTGATACATTAAAATTATAGTTAAAGCTTCACTGAATCGTTTTCTGTACTATCAAATTAAATAAAACAATTATCGTTTGAATAATAATATTTCAAAAATTTCCCGAAAACTTTTGTTACATACGTTAGGTATTGTCAATGACAATCTGACACCAATCGTCTTGTGATGAAGTGAAAGTTATCTGACTGGTCGTGAGATAAACTCGAACTTACCAGGTTCTCCATGATATAAACTGTCCTGTTGCAACGCCGAATGCAACACATATTTGGTAAATGTGATGTGTCGTATTTTAATTTTTAATACTCGAAATACAGGCTTTGCATATTTCAGTGGAATGTGCCTAGACTGTGGGATCGTGACTCTGGCTCCTCTAAGCGTGATTCTATACTAATTAATATGTCGATGTTTATGTCCTGAAATCGTTTACATTGCAATTTGCATGCAGAATTGTTGTAGAAATGAGAAGTGTTTCGTGCCCTTGATTTAATGATTGGACATATATTAGACTATATTAGAATCCGGTTCAGGTGAAGCAAAATTCAAATTACGAATTTTCCATTTCCTTAACTTTGCAAAATATGTGATACAGCAAGCTTATTAGTTTCAGAATTCGGCCCTCCTGGGCGTTTGTCCTCAGGCATCAGGTACCTTCTTATTTCTTCAAACTAATCCATCGCCAATATACCAACTATTGTTAACCCCAGCTTGCTAAACCAGTTCCAAAAAGTACAAATCTCGTTTCAACAATTAATACCAATATTGATAGCAACAAAACTCTAATGATTTCATCACCGAACCACGATATAAAATAATGACCAACCTAAGAATTATAATTAGTTTAATATGATTCCGTGTCCTAGAGTCCTGGACTATGCAACCTAGCATTAATATCAACCTCATTATATAACCTATAAAGGTTGATAAATTTTGCTGCACGGCAGAAAGTACAAACGTAATCCCTTTCGATACCACTACATTGTCCATTTCGCACATCTGCAACAATCACATTTCTCTATTACCAGAGTCATTGTAAAAAACACCGGTGATCATCAAACGAGCGATGGTTGCAAAATTCGAATCAATGATGCAAGAGGATTCTGAATCTGTTTTTTGATTTGCAGTTTCAGTTTACTTTTTAGTATTCTCTTCATTTTATTCTGTCCTGCGTTTTCTTTTTTATTTCCGCTTTACCTTTTTCATTTCAAATAACTTCTGCACCTAATTATTTTCGATAATTTTCTCTGTGCTAGTCTCTTTGGCGGCAACAAGTGGAAATATTTTTTATGAATGATCAATTGCTGAAGAAATTTGAACGGCATATTGTGTTTTTAGAGCGAGGCTGTTATTTTCAAAATTCTCTAATATACTAGCTGATTATTTTACGGAAATTCAATTAATGAATTTATTGAGAATAACTTCATAAGTTCAGTATGAGTAGGAAAATCTTTGTTATCAACAATTATTGAAAATATTACCGTACTGTACTGACCGGTGACGCACTAAGCTATACTTGTAATGATTCAAAATTCTAGATTAAATATGGCTGCGATATAATTTGTGTCAAATATCCAAACTTCATGAACAGATAACACTCCGGGTAATACCTTCCTCTTTGACCCGTGTGCAATGCGCTGTGAATTAAAATTTGCTAGTCTGTACAGCATATGCTTGTATTGTGAGGTGGCTAGTGCGACTGTCCAGGACAAGCAATGTCTCTTGCTGGATTAGCATTATTTTTAAATGACATTTCTAAAAAAACAAAGACAGTTCCATTATTACAATTATTCGGTATGTTGAACTACGGAGCTCCGAATGAACCATCCCTTTCAAGATGGCAACTCAATTACGCTTTTTTGGGAAAGTGAATGCAGGCGATATGGAATTTTCAGTGACGCACCAATAACAGTTCTTCCAGCTGTCGATAGTGCTAACTTTTAAGGTCGATATTCGCCATGGTTCCTGTATGGTGGAAATCTCCGATTCGTCTATGTTATAAATGTTGGACGAGGAAAGATGTTTGTTCATGAGCTGTTATATTTTTCGTTCCACTTCTGGTTAATTCAAAACCTTGATTCTGGTTTCAGTATCCCGATTCAACGATTCGGTATTGCTTCTGACGTAGAAAACGACATTCTCCAAGTTAGGGGATAATATCGATAGCAAGGAATATGGGGGCAAACTCTATAAAGGTCACTAAATGTTAAAAAGTAGCTCTCAAGCAGTTATGTTAATAAATTACGGCATTATCATTGCATATTTCACTAAAATTATGTTTTCTTTCAGATGCTTGCTAATTAGGTTGAATTCAAACTGAATTACTACTAAACCTTTCACATGTTTTAAATTAATATTTGCTTATACTGTATTCGACTACATTTGAACTGAGGGAGAGGTTAATTTCTAGAAATATGGCTTACCTGGCCACTGTTTATCGTGTACGGTTCTTCTACATTTGGCTTCTATGGCCGCATCTTAATAATCTTTGCCGTTAATATTATTTATGACAGAAAGCAACAAATTGTTCAATATACTTCAAGCAATATCCATATTCCAAGGAATTTATGTGTTATTAAAAAACTGCACTGCTATTTGAGTACATTGCAAAAAAAATGCAATTTGTCGCTGGTGCAAAAAGCACGTCATTGAGATTTTCAAATTCTGGTAGTTTGGTGCTTGTGTCTCCAACACCAAGAATTCCCCTATACAAAACATTTGAAATAAATAACGCATTTATCAAATAACAGGGACTGCTTTACGAGTATTGTTACTTTTATTCGTATTTGCAAAAGAGCAGTTTCCAGTCAAAATTTATTCTGGGTTGGTGCACTTATGTTCTTGTAATTTTTGTAATTCGGGTGGAAGATTTTTGGTATTCCTCTAATTGTATGGCTCATCATTGCTTATTTTAATTTCCTACTATTTATATCTTAAGATCATTTATTTATTTATTCTAATATATAAACATACAGGTATGACCCTTTTACACGTTTTATATGCTTTTTACTAGCGTAGAAAATAAAATAAAAGAAAAAAATAGTTAATATTTTTCGAATTTGCTGTACTTAACATTTCAACGCAAACTATATATTGTATATTTCTTGCAAATTCGATTTATGGATAGCAAGTGATTAGATATTAATTACACGAAACGACGGAGCAAGTCTTATACTGAAATAGTTACGTGTAGCTAAATAGAATTAGCAAATATGCCGAATCCAGTACATTATTAAATATTTTAATACAATGTTGAATATTAGTAGAATCTATGGCACGCCTGAATTAGTGGTAGAAGAAATTGATTTCTGAATGGAGCAAATAATTCAAACGGTGGGTTTCGAGAGCTTTAAAAAAATAAACATTTAAGAAATTGGTGTTAAACCATTTCTATTTGCTGTTGTTGACATTTAGTTTCCGGAAAGCATATTACCATTTTGAAATAACAAGAGTGTTAAATAATATTGGACTTAAATATTACTCCCCGAACACTTCCCTACATTGAAGTACAGCTTGTCATTATTGCTCCATTTGAGCATCATGAAAGGTATCTGACCAGTTTCAGATCATCTGCAAACAGAAGTAATTTGGAACCCAATAAGGTCTAGAAAATCATTCATAAATAATAAGGACAACAGCGGACCAAGTTTACTACCTTGTTGTACTCAGAGCTTCGAATATGCTCCATTATATACAACTACTACCATCCGTATTTTTAAATACGATAGTAATAATTTTTGTAACGTTTTTGTTAAGTCAATCAACTGCATTTTATAAATTAAAATGTCACGGTTAACTGTGTCAAAGGCTTTAGCAAAATCCATATAAATTGTGTATACCTGAGCACCTATGTTTATTACTTCTGAATTTTCATGGGTATAAGTTAACAAGTTAGTTTCTGTTGATTTACCCTTAGCAACAGATGACAAAACTGAGATGGACGGTAATTTTTAATCCCACAGGAGATATGTACTGTTTTCACCTTCACAACCAAAATTCAGCTATGCTGGGTGATGAATTGTATAAAAAATGTAAAGGAATTAGTAATACATCACTACAAAATGTGTTATAGTTATTTTCATAACAAGTGTCGAAAGTAAGTTATATCGTGCGAGTGAGAATGTTGATGCACGGGCGTCAGCGAGTGCAGAAACCTCACGAGCAGACGATATAACACTTTCGAGCCAGTTATGAACACTATTTTTTACACGACCTGAAATGTATTTAAAAAAAAACCTGAGAAAGTGACGTTAGATTGCTCAAGTCCATTAGTCGGTAAAACAGAAATTGGAAAATTAAATCAAAATCAAATTTCTCAACACAACACACTTGTCCAGAATATTATAGAGTATTCCATAGAATGTTGCTACTGAAATTTACAGTCACAAATGAATTATAATAGCTTTGTTATACCTTTTTCAGATTTTATATAAATGCTCCCATCTCTGGTCCAAAAGTTGTTTAGTTAGATCCTGTGCTATAATTATGCTTCAGCCTTTCGGCTTACTTTTGCGCCCAAAAAACTTGCATCACGCATCCCGTTTTTAAATTGATCATTTTATCTCAGCCACTTCAGTTTTCACGCTTCCACCCCTATTACATTTATCAACAATGTTTTCAAGTAGTTAATTTAACACATTTTCAAATATAGTTTTGATCATTTGCACAAAATCAATTCTTCTCAAAAGGTTGCGCTATAGCACCCTCTCCCATTTCGGCTACTTAACCATGGCGTTAACTTAACACTTTTAACTTTTTACACGGTACAGTATTTGTATGTACGTATTGTGATTTTGACACTTTTTCTCGTCCAAATTTCTTCATTTACCATATGCAGCAATTATTCTCTCTTCGTATTTACTCTGTTCTACCACATCTTTTAAATTATTTTGAGAATTTATTAAGCATGACTCTGTCCTTGCTATGATTTTTCACCACTCCAGAACAAACTGGTCAGTAACTCATAAATTTTGCCGTGCTGTAGTCGCGGTTTTTTTCAATGTTTCTATTTTTTATTATGCCCCGTGGTTCTGTTTCATGATTTTTCGATAGTTTTATTTTAGGTGGAGCAAAGCACAGCAATATAACAATATTTTCAATTTATAGCAGGCTTTTACGTGCGTTGCGTGACCATTGCAGAAAAACAGAACGCTGTCGTCTCGGGGGTCCGGAACTTACCAGATATTTTTCGTACATATCACGTAGCAGAAGGAACTTGTAGAAGCTCATTAGAACTCACATCTCTAGCCAAGAAAGTAGGCTCTGTACAGCTAAGCTCAGAAGCATAGAGAGGTCATATAGCGTGATAACCTCCTCAGTCTTTTAACGCTTCTAAGTCAGTGTAAGGAACTTCATTTTCGATGCTTAGACCAGCCGAAATATCTTCGATAGCCTGGTGCATACTCATGACAATTCTCCTTCTTCTTTCTTGTATTTCCATTGCTCTAAACTTATCCTTTTAGAAAACATTTCAATTAAAATACAGCTATACTAATTTAATGTATAATTGATATAATTCTTCAAATAGTAAGTAAAATAATAATACATAATAATGAATAAGGTTTCAGTTATACTCGGTATATACTAATTATTTTATATCTCCTTGCGGCGATAGGCATCACAAGTACTAGAACTACGAAACCCCTAAATTCGCCTTGAGGTGATACAAACTACATATACTTAATATACATGTTTAGTACATAACGCTAATTCGTGCGATCACAAATACAAGCATCGGTATTATATTGCAGAGCACATTAGCAGTCAGCACGTACGCTTCCGTAGATACACAAAATATAATAATAAAGTCATCTACTTGCCCGGAGGCAATCAGATTGCCAGATATAGATGATAGTGAACCTATCAACTTCAAATTTTCCATCGTGATTACATCTGAAATATTAAACCGACGTCAACATCTCTATAAATAACCAGCACTAATACCCAATCAGAAAGAAATGATCATCAATCACTCAAAATGGAAGTTCATTTAAATTAGCGCTCGCAGAGTCCGTTGACACAATTTTAGAAAGACTTCTACACTGCGGACGGCAAAGCGGGCGATGAGCGCTCTCGCGAATGACTGTGTTCGCCTAGTGAACTAAATCCACGGAGCGAACGAGTAAATTGCATGTCACTCGCCCAAGACGAATAGGCCGACGTGAAATTTGTTTCAACTAGTTTAAGAAAATTCGATTGAAACCGTGGGGTGAACAATAAACTCCGAGCAATCTGATACAATAGAACATTATAAATAATAAATAATCAGGTTATGTTTACTCGTATACTACAGTTCCCAGTGTAAGTGGTTGTTTATTTGACGATAACAAGTTAAATTTAACAAACTTGTCACCATGATATTTGTTTTCTAATTCCATGGAGCTTATTGATAAACGCCACATTAATATTCGAATCTCCAAGAATAAAAAAATATCATTTGTACTGAATATAATAGGAACGTTGGGTCGTTATACTTATTTCATAAAAAATTGGAAATAAACTATGTTTGCGACGGAGACTTAGGAGCCGTTGTATACTTATTTAAAATACAGAGAACGTTACAATGGGATTATAAAGTATGCTTAATACAATATGATAATGAGCACAAAAAGCTTACGGTTTGGCTTAGTCTTTTAATGAAAAAGTATGTTCTTATTAAATACCTTTTAGTGTCCCTTTCATCTAATTCTTATATGCATATAGGCTTTGTTAATACAATTTAACATCTGCTCACGATAACAGAGTGAGTTGTCTACGATAAATCCCAGGTTTTTTGCTTTGCTAACTGCAGGTACTTGGTATTTTATTTATGTGCATATTAATATTATCAGTCATATTTTTACATATTTTTGATTTCCCAAATATCAAAATTTTTGATTTGTCCGGATTTATTCAAAAATTGCTCATTATGAATAATCGCTAAGTCCCTATTAATCTTGGCAGTAACTTCAAGATAATCATCAGGATTAAAGGAGTAATACAGCTGTGTATCATCGGCATATATGAGCGAGCTGCAATATTTAATGATTATATCGAAAATAATATTGGGCTAACGATAGACCCCTGGGGAACCCCCCACGCACTACCGCTAGCTCTATACTCTGCCTTCTATTACACAGGAAGTGTCTGATCAAGAACTTTTAATAATGCTGGAAGCAAACTAATTGGACGTAAATCTTTAAAGTTAGTGGGATTTGTATTTGTTGAAAGAAGACTGGCAATTGCATGCTTCCAGCATTCGGGGAATACACTCGTTTCAATAGAACTATTAATAACGTAAGACACATACCGGAGTATTAATGGGCAGCATAGCCTAATCATGGTAATTTTAACGATTTTTCATGGTTATTATTTACATAAGGTGCCTGTTGAGGGTTATTAATGTTATTTGGCAGGCTATTGATAAAGTAGTCATTACTTTTATTTACATCGGATACATTTTCCAGTATCGCAGCTCTTTCTCTTTTGTTAAAACTCAGATATCCAGGATTATTCCATAGAGATTTCTTATTAGATTACTTAGAAATATGATTGAAATAAGCTTTCTTTTCTTGTTTAAGCGTGGTAGTTGATAAATTTCTTAACGATTTATAGTAGTTACAATCGTGCAATGCTTTTGTTGTCCTGTATGTAATTTTTCCTTTATTTCTTAGTGATATGAGTAGTTTTAAATTATCTGTTGACCACGGGATATATTTTTTAGTAAACCTGTTCGTAGTTAAAGGAGCATATTTGTTAAATAACTTTATAATATTTGTATTTAAAAAATGATAAAAGAGTATGGTTTGTTAATCGTAATTGAACAATTCTAAATTTATATTTTAATAGTCTTGGTACTTCGAAATACTGGAGCAGTGTTGGAAGGTCTAATGCCAATGCAACAGAATATAAAATCATGGTCTGACAGATCACAGTCAACAACTCTGGAATCGGTAATATTGGAATTGTCAGTTGTGATCAATTAAATATTAAATCAATTAAGTAATTCTGGTTGGCTGAGTTATAATTTGTTTAACCCCCAAAATGCTTTCAAGTAAATCCACGGCGCATTTTCAAAGCATCCATGTTAAAATGTCCAAGACAACAAACCTTGTCAGTAGTAGGAAAGCATAAGGCCAATGAGTATTCTAGTTCCTCAAGAAATAATTTATAATCGAACTGCTGCCGTCTGTATGCAACCCCAACAACAAATTTATACTTTCCCTTTCGCAGCTCCAACCAAAATTGCTCAATATTATGACTTGTCTCAATATCCACGAATTTTATAGAATTACATAAAAAAATTGCAACTCCACCCCCACGACTTTGACGATCGCTTCTGACAAGTGTATATCCCCTGATGAACAAAAGGTTAAAATATGGATGTTGTATTCATTTGGGTAGTTATGGAAATCATATAACTTTTGCAGCAGGGATCTTAAGTTAATATGTGCGAGTTTAAAAAAATTACGATTCATTTCAATAAACCGAATCCACAATCAATACATACGTACATTAATGCATATAGGTACACCGTATATGCGAATGTTATTGCGCCTAGTATATTGTTCTTGTAGTTCTAGAGTATTTTCCAACCAATTTTGAATGTAGCACACTTTCTCATTAAAGGCCATCACCTTTTCATCACATGCCTTGATCTTCTCTTCTTGTACATCTAATTTTATATTAATGGCACCCATTAATTTCTCGAGGAAAGAGGGTTTACTATTACTCTTCCCACAACTTTTTGCATTAATAGTTCCTCACGATCATCACTATTTGAGCGAGTAACTCTCTCGGAACCTGCACCATTTTTATAACAAAATTCGACTCTCCTTATTTAAATGTACACGCAGCGTCTATCTCGCTCGAGGGCACATCAATCATTTCTTTTTAACTTTTTACGTACGTTCGTTTATTAATTCAGCATCGTCAGAAACCATGTGATGTAATTACATCCGTACCTGAACATAGCACTGAACAAGCAATTTACATACTAGACAAATTTTTATTCATTTCACCCCAGAATAGACTTCACAATAGAAGTCGAAAACAATACAAAAATAATTTTTCATGTCACAATACAACCAGGGCAAAGTATTTACAAACTGGTACCAAAACACATCAACTTACAAAAAATACAACTTGCAACTCGTCAACCATAGACAGTAGGCAATATAGTAAAAATTAAATCCATCGTGATCAAAAATAATTACCCTGAAAACATTTACAATAAAATCACTAAAAAAGAATCTTCACTCTAACCAGCAATGATCAAACAAACTAACAAATCAATAAACACAATATGCAACAGAAATATATACCTACCACAGGCAAGTGACAAATTATTTAACACATACAACATTAAAACTACACACACGCCAAACAAAATAAGAATGTTTTTTTTTACAAAACTACAAAACAAAATACGTTTAGATTGTCCGGGCATATATGTACATTGGACAAATACAACAATATTTAGAAAATTGAATATATTCACACAGGAAAAGTAAACTGCTTTCTTCAAACATGCAATAGAAAAACAAATTAATTTTAATAACATTAAAATACACTACATAGAAATAAAATATGATAATAGGTTCGTACAAGAAATCTTCAAATTCACAGCCACAACAAATACTAAGTATAAAACTGACAAAAAACAACAATGTATGTGTAATTGGTTGTTCTGAATATTTGAATTATCTTTTTTTTATTAACGTAATAATAAAATCTTCACACTATAACAGATAACAAACCTTTCCCCATTCATAATAAAAATATAAACCTTCTTCAACCCCACACATACTAACAATTTTAATAAACACATTGAAGGAAAAACGACCAAAATACCAACAAGAAAAAACGCCTATCAGTGCCGAGACAATTACACACGCGCGTTGTAGCAAACTTTAGCACAAAGAATACACGTATACAAAAAAATTATATCGTCAATGTTTATTTTAGATAATAACAACTATTTTAAGTGTAAATATAAAAAACTTTCTTACAAGAAAACAAATGATATATAAAAATATGTGTAAAAACAAATTTGGTAACTGGCGAAATTATCCTTTCTCTGTAAATAATTTACTCAAAATTAGGAAATTTATTTGTATTGATAATGAAGAAATAATTTTCTCTAATAGGTCAACAAAAATCTATTTAATTATTTCATTTAATTCTAATATAGTTTAACATATTTCATTAATATTAATAGTTATATAATTGTAACTGTAATGTTAGTTGTAGTTTCTGACAGTTTAATTAATAAGCGAAATGTACGTAAAAAGTTAAAATGAAAATATGAAAAGCAACGCACCTAGAAACCTATGAAAAAGAAATAAATATATATATATATATATATATATATATATATATATATATATATATATATATATACATATCCGTATGAGCCTTGTTTAATTCCAACTACGGGTTAGATGATTTGTCTTCTAGTATCGCGAACGAGGCTTAGTACTACCCTCAATAATGATCACGTGAATGTTTTGGAACGTCGCATTACATTTTATTGCTACCCGACTGGCTCTCCACCTGCCGATTCCAAGATTCTCGATTGTTTAGAGCTTATAACAAATGTTCAATATACCCCATAGACCGAGATAGTAAAATATGGGGTGTGCATATCATAATGCGTTGAATGTAATATTTGTATGTCATGTGGACAGGTGAAAGCTTCAGTACACGCTTCAGAGAACGCATGACATCATTAAGCTCGAATAAACACGACTTTAGCAACCGCTTAACAGAAAACGAACATACTCGAACTAAAATATGTAAAAATTTAAACTTAAATTGGATTGAAAATAGTTTACCCAATTGTGAATTACCTTATTTATTATTTATTTCTGCCACTCCTCGCAACCCTTGTTGATATTGTTGATATTCAAGTATTCAAAAAGACAATTACAGTAGAAAAAATGTAATCAAATATGTGTTTACTTGCTCTAAATATAATCCGAGAATAGGAAAAGAAGAGAAAGATATGATTGCATAGAATTCTTCAAACGCTAGTTGCCACTGCATGGTATATTTTTCGCTTTTCAAACGAAACTCTGTGGGTGGTCTTAAGTTAAGTTTCATAAGTTTTGCTTCAATAGTGTTGGGTCTAGAATACCTGTTCGTTTATTCCATAAAATTGAAAATACTTTGCTTTAAAATTCACGCAAACTTAATATGATTTTTATATAATTTGAAAATTAGAAAATTAAATTATCTTATCTTTCACAATTAAAAATTTTAAAGCAACCATTTTTTTCTAAATTGAATTAATAAAATTCGACCTGTAATAAAATTTTGTTTAGCAATGAATTGTTTTTCCAATTGATTTTTTTATCTTTTAGGAGTAATGTAATAAGTAATACTCCGCTTTCGTCCCATAATCATACTTCCTGAACATTCCTCCAAAATCCTTCCATTAAAACAATTTTGAACGAACGTGTTGTAATTACACGGACCCTCACATTTCCATCACCCTTTCCATAACAAGTTGTGACGCAACGTGCCGGTAAAATTGAATGCCGTGTACAGTTAATCCCCCAATTTTTCATTCAATCTAACAATAACATCGGGCTATTTTGAAAATTATGCGTTCCTCATCATATCAGTTGACGCTCAATAATAGCGTATTTTGTTTCATCTGGACGTTTAGCACAGTATGTCGAGGCAGTTAGTTACTCTGGTTATGTACTTAGGGAAGTTCTAAAAAGAAATACATAGTGCACAAACTTGATAGAAAATCAAACTTGAATAAAGATGTTATAACCATGCTTATATAAACATTTCATCTCGTATTTATAATTTAGGATTATTGATAATGAGTCTTACAGTAAATTAAATAAAGACTCAAAACATCGAAATACGTAACCTATCTGAGTGACCAAAAATGCTTCTCTAGCCCCAAATTACTATTTTTTTTGAATTCATAAATAACATAATAAATCACAATACAATTTAATACCGCACAAAAATGCCGCAATAATTCTAAAGACAACATAAAACCACTTATTCCAGTTTCCCTTTTTCAAAAATAAATCCTTGTTTTTCGTACGCCCGTTAAATTGGTCCCTTTAGGGTTGTTTAAAAATGTAGAATGCCTCTTATTTATGTAGCTTGTTGTGCGTTGCAGATGATTTAAAGTCTTACTTTTAAACACGTAATTCTCTTTAATCCGGTAAACACACCTTAATGCACTTCAAGTTTGCGATGTTTATTAATGCAATTTCAGCTTCTTATTGTTCGTGCACTAATTGGGCAAACTGTGCAATTTGCACAAAATATATGTATATCAGCGTGGTTTTGTAATACAAAGTTTTTCTGCATATATTGATGTAATCTAAAATCGCCAGAAATGAGTTTTATTTCGATAATATTGTTCGGAAAGATGGAATGATTAATCAGATTTTCGATAAAATCAAAATTAAGAAGTAATAAATTTTGTGCATTTCATGTGCTATAACTAAAAAATGGTAATTATGAATTCACTATCTAACAAATATGCATCGACCTTAAATCGGAATTGAATTATATTGTGTTTGAGAAAAACATAAACTACAAAAGATAATCAATTATGAAGAATAAACCCTGTACAACGTAACAAAATTTGTATTAAGTATTTCTTTCGGGTTTTGCTCTGGTCTTCAATGCCAAGCTTCTTCAGTTCTCTGGTTGTCTGGTGCTCGTTGTTCGAAAGGACATACATTCTATTGCTCCAACTACCAAATACCAATGCATTCTACACTAATGGAATCAGAAAGTTATCTTATCTTATCGAAAAAGTACCAGAAACTATCTGCAAGGACAAAAACATCAATCAGTTGCGAGCGGACAAGGGCAGAGCAACAGTAGTTGTGAACATAACGGATTACGAGAAGTAAGAAGGTTGATCTAAACCACTAACTAACGATACTAATACTAACGGACATCACACAAGTATCAAATTATCAATGGAAGTTGAAGAGGAGAGGTGATTACATTTCATCAATATTTGAATGAAGTGGAGCAACGACAAATTAACGCATTCAGTATACCGAAATAAGACACATGTGGACCGATATGTATAGGCAACATCACATCACATCCACAACAAACGCAATCAATAAATAAATTGAAATCTGCATCTACAAGTTAAAGTTTATTAATCAAAATTTTTGAATTGATTTCTGTTTTATAATTTCTTCCAACGATTAGAAACGATTTGCATATCGGTACCGTATAAATATCGTTAAGTCAATTTCCTGTCGTGTTAAATGAACTTATTATTAAACACATGAAACGGAATTTATTTATTTATAAGTTAGTTTACGCTATTAATATGATAATATGATCAATTAATTATAGGATTTATAAGATTGATTATCAAAGTCGTCAGAAACGACCAAGTATACGTCAACGTATCCAAGTCTGTAAACCGGCCAGGTAATTACTTAATGGGTAATCTCTTTAAATTTTATTGATTTGCCTGCCACCACTCATCCAGATACATCTTGTATCACATTTTGGTTATGCTTAACAATTGAGAGCAGACCCGATAATAAGGGGGCGGGGGGCATAGGGCATGAGCAAAGTAAGATGTTCTGGAATGGCTACAAGTACAAAGAGAGCCCTGACGAATGAGCAATGGTGAAGTGGTTATGAGGAGAATAGGAGTAGTTTAGGAAACTTATACGGATGAAATAGGATGTTAAATGCCTGAAACGATGAGGGAAAGATAAAAAGGCGCTAAAAGAAGTGGAGTGTGAGAAATCTATGGGTTGAGAAGCTAAGATCAAGGCGATAAAACCAACGAAAAGGGGAGTTAAAGGGTTAAAAACATGGTTTGATGAAGAACGTAAACGTGGAAAGAGAAAGCTGAGACGAATATTGAAATAGACATGAAATTAATATCCTCCCTGTATGAAATTCGCAGGGAGGATGGAGTAGATGGCGATGTTTGGTTACACGCGCCGGGGGCGATTTGGAAAAGACGCTGCATATGGAAATATGCACTGGAAATAAAATGCTAACCGAATAGATGTATTAAACACATAAGTTATAAGATATGGGAAAGATTGTAAGAGGATATAGAGATATAATTTAGAAAAGACAGGGTAACGAAATGGCTTGGGTAAGGTTGGGGTTGAGTTATGTAGTCGGCATGCAAATAAAATGGCTATATTTATAGGGTTGATAGAAAAATCTAGTTGACAAAATGGTAAAACTAAAAAGAACGGATTACGACCTTAAGGGACAATTCGAGTCAAAATTTAATAACAAAATAAATTCTTATTTTTAAAACAACAAAACTGATCGCACTAATCTTACGAGCGAAGACCAGAGCAACTGTTTTACCTCCAAATATATCATCCCACTTTAAACTGTACTGAACAGTACAGCGAAAATATATAACAGCGTGTACCATCCGATAAGGGCGAAGCTACAAAGTAAAGGCATCTACCAGCACAAATGTAATTGTGGGAAGCCATAGTGCAATGCAGAATAAAGGAACATCCACGAGGTTTACAGTCACTAAGATCCAGGAAGGAAACAATATTATTGATTACGATAAAGTTAATATACTAACCACTATTACCCAAGAATAATAAGGGAGTCACAGGAAATAATGAAGACCATTTCAACCGACACGACAGATATCTGCGTTCAAGAAGTTTTTATTTCCATGAATTAATTGCACAATAATTACAGAATTTCTATGAAGACAAAGCCGATTGGCCACTGTTATACTCACTCGTTCACTCTCTTAGCTGACATATGAGTTTCAGAGAAATATTAGCAACCTGTTAGTTGGGCAGCAGAATGTTGAAATTACTTTCATTATTATAGAAGAATATAATTAGTCAAGTAAGTATGTATTAAGTTTGTGCCTTTTTGCACGCGAGATGTATTATTTTATGAAATTTCAATAATCTTTCAAATTAGCAGAATAACTAAAAACATGATAGGGAATCCTAAATCAAAACAACAGTTCGTCAACCATTTTTTAAACGCATAATATTAAAAAGAGACCCATATATTCGTTAAAGTTATTGAAGAATTTTGTATCCTTCTGTACATAAATATCGTGATCATGAAAATGTTCGAACTCGAGATTTTAATCAACGCTGTTCTGTTCGAGCCTATAAGACACTAAAGGAATTTAAATTGTTTGTAAAACTTATATACTGATATAAAGTTGTTTTATGTATTGTAATACCATTCTGGTTGAGCTATCGACTTGAATCTTCCTCTTCATAAAATTCTTGGAAGTCTATTTGAATAGATTTCGGTTTGGCAGATCTTCTCTGGCTAGACCCCTCCATATTTTATATGGGAATATATGAAATATAATGCATTTTTCCGTTTTTTTTTTGTTTAGTTTCTCTTGTTATTTTTCATTCAAACTGCCTTTTATACTCTCTTACCGCCTTACATACACCCATGTGAATATTGAGATGAAGTATTCAGATGCATACGTGTTCATATGCAACTATGTATACACACACACACACACACATCTACGCCATTGCGAATCATTTTTTTTTAATATTCAAATTTTACGCGCGAAATTCTTGTTTGGTTCATAAAAATAAACGAAGTTGCATTTGTGTACATTACGCGATTGCGCAGACTTTTGATTACGATCCATTCGGAGACGATGACGACGATAATGATATGGATTATGGATTACCGAACGAAATTATCAATAGTGACGAAGACAATATAGATGGAGAAGCGCAAGCTGAAAATAAACAAGCTGCAGCTGATGCGTTATTCGTTGACAAATACGACACAAAATGGATTGGAAAAGAACCTGCTGTTGTTGGTCGTTTGCCTCATCACAATATTATGCGTTTTCGTGCTGGATCCATTCATACGTCATCACCACCGAAACGCAAGCTTATGCAAGAAATGGGGTTCAAAAGTGGAGTCTGGAAAATCCCGATGAAAAGACACGAGTTTGAAAAAAGCTAACAATCACTGAATTAGATGCATTTATTGGTGTACTTTTGGCCCCTGGTGTTTCACACAATAACAGGCAAAAGTTCTTCGGCGTGCAGACGGCGATAAGCGATTCCTTGAATTACTACGATATATCAGTGTTGATGATAGGCCTTGCACGTGCATTTCGTCAACAAACTGACAAAGCCGCACCAATTAGTGATACATGGCATTTTTTAATGAAAATCTTGCGATACACTATGATCCGCATGAAAATGTTACTGCCCATAAACAGCTACTTCCTTATCGCTATATATTCAAACTATGGCATTAAAGTTAGGTGGGCATGTGAATCCAAAATAAAAACTCCCTTGCACGGAAACTTATACACATGCCATGACGATGCAGAAGGAAGAAAACCAAGCAAGGTGATAATGTGTTGTGCAAGTCGGTACACTAGCATCGGCCATACAGCTGTTTCTGACAATATTTTCACCACACGGAAAGAGCAAAGCGACTTGCTCAAATTGGCATTGCATTTCTTGGCACTATCTAATCCAGTAAAACATGTATTCTTGAAGAAATTAAAAAGTCATTCTGTTCCTGTTCGTTCGTCTCACTTTGTATTCCATGATATGGTTTCAATTTGCAGAAGAAATAATTGGGCCGTAATATTACTTTCCATCATACACTACACAGAAATGTGTAGGCGGAGCAATGGGACCAGAAGAGATTTTATTTTACAATGCAAATAAAACCGGCGTCGATTGTATGGATCAAATATGTATGTTCGATGTGATGACATTGGCTGCATTTGGATTTGCAAAGAAGTCAATAGACTCGACAAATATGATGCACGGCGAAATTTTCCATTTACTCTATCTAAGTCATTGGTTGTTCCAAATATTGAAAATCACATGAACGTTCATATTATCAAGATATTTTCTACTCGTTGCGGTTGAAGCATATCTTGGCCGTCCAATAGCCGTATATATTCAAATTGTCAAATTTGCCATTTATTTTCATTTTACTTCCTACAAATTAACTTTCATTTCGACTGCACACCATCTAATTTCATTTGTTTATGTTATGTTGTCTCCTTCCAAATTCGAGCACATGTATCCGAAAACCAATCCGGCCCTAGTACAATGGACAAGAAGAGATAATGCAAGCATACATAGTTCCCAATGAAGATAAAAGTTTCGCAGTAAACTCAATTCTTTTATGCTAAATGCTCAAGCACTTTGTGCTATCAAGGCACGACTCGACACGAAGGATGAATAAGACGATTAGTATCGCATTTCAAAATACCTACAAAAATGCATACCCATGTAAAATATACAGGGTTCTGCCCAGATCACATGTGCCAAGCCGAAGGTTATCGAAACATGCGCCAATATATTCCCATGTTTAACCTAAATACCAATTTCAGGTAGTTTATAAGATATCCTGGAGAATTTCATAATTAAAAAATAAATAGTAAACATGCATTTTGAACTGTTTGCATTCGATCTTTATTTACAAAATCCAAACATGGAGAAATTACCAGTCAGCAATAAGTGAATTGTAACAATATCGATAATTGACAAACCAATTTTAGTGTTCAAGATTTTTGTATGTTGAAATTTGAGTTGTAAAACTTAGGGTAAAGTCAAAGGTAACACCAAGGTTTTTGTCTCATCTGTGATGGGAATAAATTATCATTAACCATGGAAATTGATTTCGCAGAATTTAATATCTGAGAATGTTTTCTTGAGTTATGAGATAATTTGCTTAAATCGACATTCAACTGACTAATAGCTATGTACTAATAAAGTACAGAAAAATAAACACAAATCTCAAAGTCGAGCGCAAATGTGTCTAGATACAAAAGTTTCACTGTCGTGAAAAAAAAAACACATAAAATAATTCAAAGTTTTATCTATTAGACCTTAATGCAAGTAAAACAAACAAAACTCAGTTTAAAAATTGCAAAACTACACCACACAAATTAAGACTCGAAATAAATAATACAATTATTTACTCAGGGAATTTATACACAAACGATACACAAATAAATCGTTCTAAAATATAGCATTCGAATATTGTTGTCGCAAGCGAAGCTTTCGGTCTCGACGTTGTGGACTGATTGATTTTGCGTGCCGATACCGGTCTGCTTATATACCCGATGCTATTTCACATTATTTTATCAAATTTAAACTAAATTTTACCGAAAGTCATAAGTCGAATAGCTATTGGTTGTTTAAAACTAACCGCAGTTGCCAAGCAGGTTCTAAATGGTGGTTGGACGCAATTGTTGCCAAGGCGAACTTTCACGGCTTTTGCATCATCGAGTCCACTCCAACTCGACTCGGACGGACCAGTGCCGTGAGTCACCTCTCGGAGTCCCGCCCACTGCTCTCGCATTGCAAAGTTTTCATGTATTTAAAAATACTTTACGATTTAAATTATATTAATATAGTAAAGCCTATTATATCGAGTTCTAATTAAATTATCCTACTTATATTCTAACTTAACTAATTTAATTATACGACATCATTATTTGTTCAATTATTTACATGGAGTTATTATCCGGATTCGATCTAACAGTTCTACTCCCGTCTCGGCGTCGTATTTTGTTACTACCAAACCTATTATTCTATTTAACGCTTTTGTTGTTAAATTTATGACCTTTACAGTATAAATGCTCGCGGGAAGATGTAACATATCATTTCCATTCTTATGGTAGTAGCGTTTTCCAATGAATTCGGTATATCATACGTATAAATGGTATATAGAATTGGCCCCAAAATTGACCACAGTAGCATACCAGATACAACCTCTACAAATTCAGAAAACTTATTTCCTATTTCATTTATTATAATTTTTATAGAAATTGAGTGCTTCGAATCTGTGCTGCACATACCGCAAAATTGTTAATAACATGAAATGATCTAATCTATCAAATGCCTTACAAAATCCAACAATATCGAATTAACTTACGGTTTGAAATTAAAACAATTCTTTTGCATTAGGATGCTTATGATGTATATCTTCCGTATATCTCTCATGCAAGAATTTTGAATTGTATGATTTAAATGCGCCTTTTTCTCGATTTGAGCCACTAAGTGACAAAATTTACGAAGTAATTTATGATTTGTGTTCATTTTTAGACGTTTTCAAGGACTAGTAAACTGTGTGTCGTAAGTTCATCAACTTTTCAGTGGTTTCACTCGGCCAGGGTGAGAAAGGTCGTCTTTTAAACAGATTTAAATTAACTGGGGCATCGATTTAACAATGTTTTCCATTGTCTATTGAAAAAATCTAACTTATCGTCAATATTTTCCATGTAAATTATCTGATCAAAGTACAACAATACTAATCATAGCAAAAGCTATTGCAATCGATATGTTTGATATCTCTATAAAAAACGAGCCCTTGTCATTTGATAGAGTTTGCAATATTTTACAATATATTAGCTCGTGATAGTCAAATTCTAGCCAGAATCAAAAATTGAATTATCTTTACTTGAAATAATAATGTTTGTAAATCTAGTTGAATTATTAATAATTTGTCCGAGACTGAGACCGCTTAAAAAATGGTAATATATTTAGCATTATAGGAAGCAGGTTGCAATAAGTCAATATTAAAGTCACCAATACAATTAAAATCACTACTCATTGGCAAGCACATAGACGTCGAAGACTGCAGCTCGCCAGTAATGCAATGACATTAGAACATGTGGTCTACATATAACTCCTACTATATATTGTTTACCACATGCACTGATATCCACAACTGCTCAATATTTATTTCAATAGCTGTGGTTTAAACTTTTCAATACCATAAATAATTAAATATTATCTAAATTAAGAAAAATATACAGGCAAAGAGAGAGTATTAACATGTGCCACAGTAAAACTTGCGAAAGGTGAACAACATACTAATATCTGTCTCAACATTATCTCTACACAATTCAATCACAACTTTGACACAGGAAAGAAAACAAATGCACTCCTCACGTGCTAATCTGGTGCAGCATATATAAAAATTGTAACACGCTGAGTTGTAAATTTTACCTAATATACAACTATTTAATGCACAACTGCTAAGTAAATAACTTAATAGCGTAATATTTAAACAATTAAACACAAATTCGGCTTTGTACTCTGGTTGGATACTTATGGCCATCGGCTTCCCTAGGTACCTATAAATCTTTCCGCATTACGATATTAGCAAACCCACGAAATTGTACTACTAAAACACATCCACTACCTGTAATCAGAATACATTTCTATGTATAAAGTTTACTGAAGCTCATATGAATCTTGAATTAATATGCTGGAGGCCTTGTGTTATTACGTGATGAGAGAACTCACACGTGACCGGGTTACAGCACAAACGCAAGATCTCAGATAACGTAGCATCTCCGAGTTGGTAATTTTATTTACATGAAAGCGCGGTGCAAAAAGTCTTTGTTAATAATTAGCTCTAATTTAATTTCTGAATCTGTTGTTGTCGAAACGGGTATGTATTAAACGTGTGTGATATAGTAACTAGTACAAAGGATATATGAATATATTTAATCACTTACATAACGTTAATTCTCGTACATCAATAGCACGCGGAAGCGTCACTTAGATATATTTTGAGCCATTAAGTGAAAACAATTACCGTAAATCTGTCTACTTTCCGTCCATTTATAACGAATGAAATCGAAAATATAAGAGTGCATTAAGAACACGTAATCTAAACATTACAATTTTCATGTGCGATATACCTACTCGTACAGCTATGTTATGTTCGCCTATCATAACAATTCTTAGTGGCATTTTCTTCTATATTACACCGATACTAAATGCTGATGACAAAATCAATATAAACCTACAAATTATCAAATTAAGATAAGAGTGGTCTGATTATTGTCGAAAATATTTATATTTCACAGCACAAGTACATGATTGTATTAAGAATTAATTATTTATCAACATTGCCATGCAATGTACACTTAGAATTAATATTAATTCCTTGAGAAGTGGTTAATGAGTTGTTCATTTCATTAATTAAAAATTGTTTATCTGACAACCACACCGAATTAAAGTAGTAGTTTAGGTAAACTAATTAATTAATTGCTTAAAGTATGTCCCCTAAAATGTGGGTAATTCAATAAAATAATTAATTAAACTTGATTATGTAAACCATGTTCACTTGCAAAAATTCTATTGAAATTCCATTAATTGGGGTAAATTATGATTAAAAACCAGTCAACGAAAAGTTTTCCACAATAAATACGTAAAATATAAGGACAAGGAATTATAACTTTGCTTAGAATGAATCAAGAAAATATTATACCTGCATAAGAAAACTAATTACTACAATAAAAACGAACAATACGTTCTATCCACTGAAACATGGGATACAAGTAATAAAACATCAATTTGTCATTTAAGCTTAGATATGATTGCTCAAGGTTTTAAAATGATTATTAAGATTACTATTTGAAAATAGAATTTGTATTTAATATGTTAGCAATAATATATGAAACACATTATAAAGCTACAGGCTTAAATTTGTACTAATTATGTATACAAATAAGTAAAAACACGAAAGCTCAGTTGTACAGAAAACAAAAGTTTCCTATATTTTTCTGCATAAAAAATTAAGGCGTGTTCTCTGCACGACTTTTAATTTAATTGCATCCCATTTATTTATATAAATGCGTACTTATTGAACTTTAACGTTTATTTTCCGAAGCGATTGCTTGTTCCTTAAAACGTCAGCATAACATTAACAACTCAGCATGCAATTCCGAATCCGAAACTCATTTAAAATTACTTAGGTAGCGTGTTTGAGAAGTAATTTGTTCAAGGAAATTAATAACCGTCCATTATTTGCAACATTTTCAAGATATTAGTATACATTCGTAATGTTTTTATGTGCATGAAATTAAATCATAGTGTCTTGTGTATATAGACCATATCTTAAGACAATAATAATAATAACATCCAACGTAACTATTGATTGTTTCCTATACACGCTTGACGGTTGAGGATCGATTTTACAATTCTCGATTGTCGATCGATAAAATCACTGCTGGTGCACTTATCGAATGTTTATCTTGGTTTCAAAGTATAATGAAAATAAATGAATAAATAGATGATGGACTCGTTCAGTACATTACGATACTCTACTCTATGTTCGATAATAATCTAGAATCACTTGAAATTCATGGAAATATTTCTACCATTATCTCACACTCTTTGAAATACTAAATTTGAATATCAACAAATTATAAGTGGTTTGAATATTACGTAAGGAATTGGATATATGAGTTGGAATATTAAAGGCACAAACTAAAATATATTTCTCAGGGTCTTGGATTTTCTTCAAATCATAGAAACGCGAATTGGAATGAATGGCTATTCGAACTTCATCGACATTATTTTAATTTTTGCAACAACCACTGAAGACAAGCGCGAGTGTAAAATAATATAGAATGTTTGCATTTCAACATTTATTTAAAATCCATGCAATATTGCATGTTTATTGTTTTAAAATTTCACCGGCGATGGATAATTTAAATTGCGTATATTTTGAAATCAACGATAAATTAAATGTATGTTCCTGGATAATGGAAATTTATTAATTGGTAATCGAAATTGCATCGAACTGAACCATTTATCCGTTCAATAAACCCGTATTTTTTCAAACGATAAAAGTTAATTTGTTATAATACATATCACAAACGCACATCAAATGAAATAATATCGCACTACTTTTGCGAGTGTGAAATTGCGTGGTTTAACAAGACTGGAAATATGAAATTAAATTCGCCAGTTTAACACGGAAACCCTCTGTAACGTAGCTGTAAAAAAAACAGGAGTTCGAATAAACTAAGTGGCTATATGTTAATAAGCACGTAGATGTAAAACATTTACTCTCATTTTTTATTTGAACATTAAATTCAATTTGCGTTTCCATCAGATATGCTTTTAGTATTTTACGCAATGTTGGGGCATTAGCGATTGATTCATAAAACGAAATGGTTTTTTGTACTTTTGACGAAATCCGGAGGTAAACACATCGAAATAATTTAATTCAGAATTTTCTATTATTAGCAAAAACGCGTTTCGTATGTTACTAAAATAAACACAATCGAGCAGCATTTATGTTGAACAATTGAACTCCATTTTCCCGTTGAGCATTGT
This sequence comes from Geotrupes spiniger, assembly GCA_959613385.1. Lineage (NCBI taxonomy): Eukaryota > Metazoa > Arthropoda > Insecta > Coleoptera > Geotrupidae > Geotrupes > Geotrupes spiniger. The sequence continues at coordinate 17,403,440 of OY390736.1, read as the reverse complement.
ACTCATATTTCATAAGTCATATACATAGTGCCTTCAAAAAAATCTCATTTAAAGTCACGGTTTAAATGCTTGTTTTTAATAAAGGTTTGTAGCAGTGACCCTATCAACAAATTTTGTCAGGTTTTATTCTTAATGGGACCTAATTTTGCGTTTTCAATTTCAGCGAGTGAATTCATGCTGGAGGAGATTATTTTGTGCATCTGCTTCCACTTTTTAACTTTTATTGGGTTATCACTTTTTGAATATCAACTTTACAATAAAATCTTAGCTTACCTATTACCTATACAAGTAATAAAATAAAAAAATCTAAACAAAGATAGAAAAGTGTTAAACTTAATATTTCTAGCTAAGGTGCCTTTGAACATATTCTCTGCACTAAATTACCAGGAGGATAATTACTGTTTGATTTTCATTTTCATGTTGAATATCATGAATAACTTAAACTATTCAGACCCACTTAAGTCTGAAGGATAGCATTGCTGAATAAGGGTCTTGTTGAACTTTTTGTACTTTTTGTACTTCATTAAAATTCTTAAAATCAATTTTCAATAGATCTTTCTAATTATACCATAAACTAAATGCAAAATTCCACATTCACAATATTAAATATTTTAATATCAATCCACACGCTCCTGCCTCAAAATATTTCTATTGGTCTTCTGTACTAACCCCACACACGCAAGTACCAATTGATCAAACGGCAATTGACAACATTTGGTTTATACAACATCCCGTTGAAGAAGGTGCGTTGTTCTTTTAATGTTGAAAACATTATCAAGGGCAACAAAATGCATCAAAGTTTAAGCTGTAAGATAAAATTGTTAAATGCTGATATTGATTTCTTGAAACGATGCAAATACAGAGTTTAACATTTTTCTACCTTAACTTTCTACTGAAGATGACAACTTAGTTCTCAATATACTTATATATTAGTTTGTTAAATTTATTGAGTTTAGTTATTTTCACATCCAAGTTGCTTGTTAGGAATGTATCTGATTTGATTTTTCGCCACGGCAACATTTCTTATTCTAAACTACAAATATTGTCGCCAATAACTAGATTCACCATTATATCAAATCCGACAGTTCCATTACTATTAATGTTCTCAGCATCATCGAACATAATGTATTGGATACGAAATTACTATTTCGTAAAACTTCATAAAGGAGTAGTGGTACTATGTATTAATACTGCAGAACTATTATTGTAAAAGACACACTGATAAAATAAATAATCGTTAGTTACTTTCAGCAATTTTACAATAATTAAATAGGGAGAAATTAGAGAAAAAAAAATTGTTGAACGAAAACCACAAGGGAAAAGAACGTTCAGATTTTATGTTGCACCTCTAACATCCATCCGCAAATTAAATATATACAAGTATTAAATTAATTAACGCAGTACCAGTAACCTAAAATTAACCTACAATTGTATTCTGTGATGATATAAGTGCTCTTCCATAAACCAGTACCCAATATATTTATGAGTTTGCTGTTTCAAAATGAATGAGGCGGTATTCTTTCTAAACGTATATTCTTGCAATATTTTCAAATTATTAGAAAAGATTATGTGCCAGGTAAATTGTGTTTATCTTTTCGAAAAGAAATCTTATTCAAAAGAAAATTAGACCAATTGCTGCTTATAATATTATGATATAGGCATATATAGTTTAGTTTTCATCCATTGCTCATATTTAACCATTTAGTTGTTTCTGAAAGTAAATGAGTATGTGATATTTTCGAAGGCCAAATATGATTCTAATACACGAATTTTGAACGTGTTGAATTTTTTGACTAGTATCATAATATAAACATGGCTCATAAGGTGCGGAACAATTTTCATTGAATTTATTATGTGAATGTTGTGAAGTTACATTTCAAATTAAAATGTATCAGAGTTGATACAATTAGAAAAATAGTAGTTTACAAAACTTGAGATGCTTCTGAAAATCACTAGTATAGATGCTAGACAGTAGCGGATCTAGAATTGATCCTTAAGGGACCCTAAGACTGAATGTTCTAGCACCCGAATTACCAGGATCCAGTCTCACAATCTGCATTCTTTGATAATAATGTTGAATGTGATATGGTATTAAACGCTTTAATAAAATCTAGTGGAGCCAATACATTTAATGTACCACTATCACTGGCCTGTATGATATCATCAGTAACTTTGAGTAATACACATGTACAATTATACCCTTTTCTAAATCTCGATTGAGTTATACACAAAATATCATACTTTTCCAAGTGTGCTTTTATTTGCATGTATGTTATCTTTTCTATAACTTTGGATAGAACAAGACGAATACATATAGGCCTTAAATCACTTTATGTAGAAAGTTCGTTCTTTTTAGGTATTGGTGTAACCTTTTAATAACTAAGTAACCTTTTATTTTTAATACTTAAGGTGGTAACATTCCTTAGCGACTTGTAATAATACCAATGGTTCGATGGACGACTAAAATGTATTTTTGCTTTATCCCTAATGGAGAGTAGTAGTTTTATATTTTCTATCAATAAGAGAGCTTGTCTTTACAGAGGTTTACGTGCAGACGCCTAATAAAATCCAACTAATACCTATTGCTGTGGGGTTCTATTACTTTTGTCTATAACTCAATCATTCTTAGCACTTCATTCTTCTTATCCTGTGCTTGCATTATGATATCTCTCTGTTGAAGGTTCTCCGCAATTGCAAAATCCGATCTTGTTTCTTGGTCTCCCTCGCTCTCTTTTCTTTCATACCTTGGCTTCCCATATCCATCTGATAGCTATTGCCTTATCCATCCGTCGCATATGACCTCACCAGCATAATTGCCTTTCTTCATTGTATTGCAAGATTGATTCAATTTGTAGTTCCTCTCTTACATCCTCATAGCTTATGATATCCCTTTTTATAATTACCTTAACCGCCCTTACGTATTTTATCTCTACTGATTATATTTTGCTTTTCATTTGTTCTGTTAGTGTCCATGTTTCACTTCCGTAGGTTATAATTGGTTTGAATATTGTCTTAAATATCGCCATTTTTGTTTGCATTGTTACCTCATTCTTTCTCATAGTCCTGTCTTGTCTCATCATATAGTGTGTGTTCATCGTTTTTACAACTTTGTTAACGATGTCTTTTCCTCAATTATAATTCAAAAAAATTGTTGGTTACCTGTTTTCTCTCCTACTTGTATATTCAACATTTCCTGTTTAGCATCATTACTTTCGTTTTATTTACATTTATTTTCATTCCTTGTTGTTTAACAATGTTATGCCATGGGTTCATGTTATTCTGTAGACCTCACTCACCCGCCATAATCACGACATCCGTGTACCCACATTCTGATATTTCCAGTGGCGGTAATATTGTGTATCATGTATGTATTCTTTTTATATTTGATTGACACTCACATAACGTGATAACAATTCCATCGATAAATAAATTGAAGAGATAAGGCCTCAACACTCCCCCTTGCCTTAGATCTCCCTTTGTTTGTAACTCCTTTGTTCTCCTATTTCACATGTTGATATAATACCGTGTATTTTTATAGATACCATTTGTTGCTCTTATGTGTTCCATATTTATTGCCCTTTCCTGTATATCTTTCCCTAGTTTTTCTCCCTTCACACGGTCAAACACTTTTTCAAAGACAATAAACAAGAAAAATGATTTTTGTTTTACAAAGTTTTCCGACTTTCAAATTTAAAATTTCTGTCAGTTAAATATCACGGTTGGCATTCCCGGACGTTTATTCATTTTGCAAGATTTTGCGGAAACTGCCAGCGGCAAAAAACTAATAATAAAATATAATAATTATTGTACTTGCAAATTACATGATTTGTGATTAATTTGGTGAAAAAACTTTGATTAATTATAACTAATTATGTTGTGTCTTCCGGGTGTTGCCGTGTTTTTTGAAGTAAACTTGACGTTTCGCTGATCATACTGTCTTCTTCAGAAGGTTTCTAAAGGTTGGTGTTGATAGATGTTGATTGTTGAAGATATCAACACCAATCTTTAGAAACCTTCTGAAGAAGCTGACAGTATGATCAACGAAACATCAAGTTTACTTAAAAAAACACGGCAATACCCGGAAGACACATCTCTTTGGAACGATGGCCGTGAAAGCCTACATTCGATTAACTAATTATGTTGTCGAAGTTAGTTTCAATCAGATGGAGTTTCGTTAGACAAAAACTAACTTTCATTCAAATAGTACTCTCCTTATAATAATTGCCAAACGTGCTTTTCATCGACGACCTGTTATGCATCATTGAACGTATCAATTTATAAATAAGCGTGTGTGGACTTCATGAGTCACGAAGTCGACCGAAAACAAAAAATAATGGAACAAAACGCAAATATAGCTATGGCATTGTCATTTGATGCAAGCGTGAAAATTCACACATTTCTAAAAAAGAAAAACTTAGTTCAAATTAATATAGTTTCCAATTGTTAATAGTGTGAAACCTTTGAAATAAAAACTTAGTTCAAAAATTAAATTACTGATAAAAAAATTGCCCCAGAAATGACTACTTAAAACCTGGCGTGTTTCAAGGGGCATCCATTGAATGTTGGAGTAGGAATTGCAGTATCTAGGAGAAGAATTATTGGGCCAATTTTCTTCACCGATACCGTTATTGCGGAACGTTATCGTGTGGCATACTTTTATAGAGCAACTACACGATGACAACGCCACTGCACATACAGCCCAACAACTTGTCGGTTCATTGAAGCCTATTGTGATAACAGAGTTATCGGGAGGGAACGTTTTTCAGCAATATCTCCAGATCTTATAGCTCTGAATTATTTTCTATATAGTTATTTAAAAAATATATAATTTATCAGAATCGATTGCACACACTGGATGAATTAAAAGTAGCGATAGAAGGTGCTGTGGAAAGTATAACGGAAGAACAACTGCACGAAAATATGAAAAAAGAACAGACGTATATATATAACCAATGGTGGTGCACCTCAATGGTGTAGTGAACATTAATTAAAACAGGTCCATGAAGACTAACTATAGTTCGCGCGGCGACGAGACAGAGTAGTCACGAGGTGTTCACTCACTGTTCACGTGATAGTTCGTAAAAAGCCTGATTTACACTGCCTCGCCAAATTTGAGTTTTGTGGGGGAAATTTTAATCTTATAACTTTAAGAATGTACTTTTGCATAAGTCGAGAATAAGCGATAATACTGCAAAAATTGCTCGTAATATAATAACCGAAATGTAAAAAAATATTCAAGTTTAAGAATTGTTAAAACGCTTTATGGCAGCTTGAATGTTTCGGCTGTGTGCATTGAGTTACGCGATGCTTCTATCTAACCAATAGGAAACGATCTCCCGAAAATCACGTGAAGTGCACGCCGGTTTATTACTCTGTCTGGTCGCCGCGTTGAGTATAGTGAATCGCTAGACAATATTGTTTCTGGGTTGTTACCCTTCGTCAGTAGCGATTACCAAGAACCTTAGTTGTTGAAATCCCATTACATCTAGCGGCCATCAAAACTTTTTGGCGCGAGCCAATCACTCCTAACGAACCACTGACAACAGAACACTGACGATACCTTGTCTAACACCTTGCGGAGACTAAACAAGACAACTGTCAGATGTCCAGTGAACTTAATTGCAGCAATCCTTTTATATGTTGACACTGGACAATTTTAAGTTATATTATATACATAATTATAGATAATTTTTAAGTGGGCGCAACCAGCATCTGACGATAGTGAAGCGGCAACAAATGCATAGACGAACATGGTTCCGATGATATGAAAAACAAAAAACATTTCTGTAAGAAATTTGTCCGTGAATGAAAAAGCTTTACGGCCCCACTTTCGTATAAAGTCGCATACAATTGAGGAAACACTCATTCCGCCTGCTGCAATTCGGGTTGTAGAAAGCGAGTTTGATGAAAATGTCGGCCAACAATTGCAGTCCATGCCTCTTGTAAATGATACTGCTCGCCGTCAAATTGGTCATGTAGCTGAAGATGTACAGCATCAGCACAATGCAGCACAGATAACAATAAGTTATGCTCCGTTAATTGCATATGTTTGCAATTTTGTGAGGGTATGCCTGCAGTAGAAAAACTACTTTTCTGTATTTAATCGAACTCAGCGCAACAGCAATTGCATTATTTGCTATCTGTTGTGTCGAAATTTGCAACGGTGCTCGTACAATGTCTTGAAAATTTATCAGTATACTAGTGAAACACAAATCTCAGCAGTGTGTCTCATTCCAAAGAAATGAATCTGAATATTGTGCTAACCACAGTTGTAGCCATAGTAAATTATATAAAAATAAGACACCTACAACCAATATTTTTTTCTGCATTTTGTAACGACATGAGAGCAGTACATTCAGCATTACTATTTTATTGCGAGGCATTTTTACAACGTGTTTGTGAATTAAGAGATAAACTCGTCAAGGTTCGGGAATATTTCTTTGTGATTAAATTGAGCTGCTTGGTGGACATATTTGTAAAATTACATCCGCGCATATGGATACGGCTGATAAAGTTAATGTATTTTGTAGAAAATTGTAATTGTGAAGCAGAAATTTAAAGTAAAAAACCTAGAAATTTTTGCTAAACTTTACCAGGCTGAAGAACAACATATGAAAGTTGTTTTTGTAACCATTGAAAATCATTTTGTCGTGCTCGCAGAATTATAAAAAGTATTTTGTTGCTGGAGACAACTAGATAGTAAGGAACTAGTAGGTTAGAAGCTCTTTGAGCATGTTCAATACTGATACAATTCTATATTTATGAGTGAAAAGTGAAAACGCGTATGTTATTTCTCATTATGTCATATTGTATTTTATTGCCTTTATTTCAATAATTAAATAATTTCTCAAAACGTTGAGAATCGCTGGATTATTTTCTTCTAAGCGTGTGGCTGAATTCTATTAACTCATAGATTTAAGCACTTATATAATTACCTGAAACATTTTACCTCGAACCCTTTCAAGAAGGCAATTTTTCTGTTCAGTATTGCATTCATGTTAAACAAGTTCACAACAACGATAGCTTTATCGTGCGGGCATTTCTTATATAACAATATCATCTCAGATACAATTTCAGCACACAAGATTTTCCAATTTCCATTTGTCTCTTTTTGTAACAAAAAAGCCGACTGCATCAATTGAATCGAATGCTTCTATTTTCCAGTGAAAACTCAATTTCATTTATTCTAAGTTACGCAGAGGCTTACAGTTAAATGTGACAGCGAGATAATCCGTGAAGTCGTTCTATTATTTTCGCACAATATTACCACGTTCAAATTTTAATTCGCAATATCATTTATGATATATATAAGACATTTGTAAATTTTACTTACTGTACTGTCTTAAATAGGAGAGATATTGATGCAGTGTGTTGCCGAGTTTCTGTTGGGTGATATAATTTAAAATAACGAGTTTCATGTTTCAATTGTTGCCGTTTTGATCCGTTTATAATAAGAAAATAATGAACGAATAGTATCTGTTGCGCAAAAAGTGCATCTATGTTTTCGTTCGTTCCAATATTTGCCATTCATTTAAATATACCCACCACCATGATCTATTCCGACATTGATTCGAATTGTTCTCATTGTGCCTACTTAGATCGTATTGTTCTGGCAAAGTTCATTACTAATAGTGCACAAGGTTTATTTATCTACATTATGGCATTTAGTTTCAATGTGACGCCGACTACAGTAACACGAAGCTAGGTTAGAGAGAAATCGACAACAATAACAGTAGCATGTTGCACATCGAGCATGCAGTTCCTGAAATTGCAAATGAAGTTATTTAAATTAAAATAATACCAATCATAATAAACCTACAATTATTTTCATTGTAATAAAACATAGCAAGGGAAACAAGCCAACTCAAAGCTTAACAAAGCTCATCGCAACAAGTCGAGAAAATCCCTAGAAACTACAAGCGCGTCGACGAATTTCCTGCCGTTAACTCCATTGATATAAATTGCCACACATTAGGACTTGCGATATTTAATGTTTAAAGAGGAAATGTTAGAAATAATAAATAAGATATGGAAAAATGGAAAGAAACTACTCAAATAATTATATTTCATGGTGAAGTGCAGTTCTAGTGTAATGGGGAGGTAGAAGCTCTGCAATAAAATATCTTAAATTAATATAATAGATACTAATGTAAAATAAAATAAATTTTGATTTGTCATTCGAAGTATTGGTACTCGTATTGTTAGTTCATGAGGGCTTAGAATGCGTTCATAACTTCCCCATATCGATATGGAATACCATCGATCTTTACAGAAAAAAAAATTGTAGAACATGATCTTTCAAATTACAAAATCAGTTTGTCGATATAGAAATATTCGAAAATATATTCCTAACCTAAATCCACAATAGTAATATAATAGTATTAGAGGGAACTGTGAACATTTGCTGACGACGCGGCAATGACATCTAAATTGAAAATTCGTGGTTATAATTTTCTGTGATATCGTTAGGTCAAGGAAATTGATGGATTTAATTATTAGTATTTCGTAAATATTATGTTGGCATGAATGGTGTTGCTATTATTATGTAAAATTTCTAATTGCCCATTAGTGGCTGTGAAGCAAACTAATATGTCATCCACGTACCTGACCCAGTAAACACAGCATTTAAATAACGGATGTGTGCTAATGATATTTTCCAGGTTATCCATGAATATTTCAGCTAATAATGGCCTTAAGAGGTTTCCCATTGCCAATCCTGTAGTCTGTTTATAAAATTTTGATTGCAATCGACATATATTTAGACAATATAACAGTTCGGTTTTTAAGATGTAATATATAAAAATAAATAAATAATAATTAAGTGTCTTACATCCTTTAAGGGTATAGTCGGGAATAGATTAGTGACATCACCTGAAATTATCCTCCGTTTTCTAAGTATTTGAATATTTGTGATTTTTTTGATTAATTCTGGTGAATTTTTAATTCAACATGTGGGTTTAAAGTCATCTAATCAATGTAATACATGAACTATATACTATCACCTATTATATTGATTAATGTTAATTTGAACAACGGGGTTTTATTGAATAGGCTTTCCGAATAATTTATGGATTCTTTAATTTGTTTCTAAAATGTTGTGGTAGGGTCAGATTTTAATTTAACAAATGCAATGTTATTGAGGAACTACTGCACTTTATGTACATACCCTATCTTTGGGATTGCAATGACTGCATTACCCTAATGTGCTTTAGTGAAAATAATGTTCTTGTCGACGACTATTTTTTTGTTTAATCGTTTTTGGTGTTTTTTCCTCATTAATCAGGTTAGGCTTAGTTTGTGATATTCTATTATGTTTTTGGCTTGGTAATTTTGTACGAGATTTTCAAGATTTAATTACTAATTTATCAAGTTTTCACCGTTCTATAAAGGGTTAATTCTCTCATGGGTGGTTTCCTACAATAAGTCGAACTCAATGTTATTAAGTTTTAACGTTAACTGCGAATGTAGTACCTTAAGGTATAAAGATGGATTGTCGCGGATGCTGTAGAGGCCCTTCAGTCCTTTTATCCAGGTTTTCTGTCCAATCTTCACTAATATTTGGCTGTTAAACTGTTGGTGTTGGTTTTCAGCTGTATGTGTTTCCATTCAATTCCATTGATCCCAATATAATTCCTACGATCGGAATAGAAATAAACCAAACCACCAATTTCATTAAGTTAACGAGATGACACAAAAATAACCTTTTCATCCATACCCCATAAATTATCAGCCTGTAAATCAATGATCCATACACTTATCAATACCAAAATGAGTACAAACAATTTTAATTGAGAGAAATAGAATTACAATAGCTATAAATAATTGTCATCCGACGAACATTTATATTTTAACAAAAAAAAATAAAAGTCTAAAATACTCTCTTGTATTTACCCCTAAATTTATTCCAAAGCAATTAATTATAACCCAATCATGTATATTGACAAAATTTCAGAAAAAAATGGTTTTTAATCGAAAAACCAAACTATTGCTTTCAAAACCAACAACTCTGTACTAAATTCTATTAAAAATAACAAAGACAAGACGGACAAAACGTTGAACTCGGGTTTATGCGAAGAATGTAAAAAAGTCTACATGCAGGCAGGTCATTCGAAATCAGTATCAAAGAACACAAAAAAGCTACAACACGAATAAAACAGACTCTATTTTTTCTGGCCAATGTTTAAAATATAATCATAATATAATAATTCCCCCTACTTGCAAAATACTATGTAACCAACAAAATTGACAAACTTGATTTTTGTGGAATCTGTAAAAACAATTTCTAAAATTTGTAAATGTCGTCTTTTTTACGATTTCAGGAAAAAATTTAAACAAAACCCGTCAGTAAAATCTCTTACTTGACCTGGAGCTTTAAAATACTTTGCACATTGCCTTGCATTTCAATTTAACTCCTCTTCAGTAATGTGACGTTTTCCTGACTTATGTAAATAACTATTATTCACAGTCACTATAGTAATATGTCGATTCCTAACCTTTTCCAGGTTTGAAAGTACGTCATTACTAACTGTCCTTATTTTCCCACGGGTCGAAAGTAATCACTTTCCACCAACGGGCAAAAAAGTAACTAGGGCTGCTAACCATTAGACAATAATTAGTTCAACAATATTTAAAGACCTTCATAGAAAGAAATATAATTTAATCTTGACACACTACAATAAAACAGTAATAAAGGTATTACTATTGAATTTAATAATAATTTAATAATAAATAGATAATACAAAATACTAATTTAATACTGTTTATTCATTGGCATCTAAGTTCAAATTTATCGTCACATTTGAATTGCCAGTTGTCAGTTAATTAAACTCCGTGTGCTGTTTGCTCTTTAGGAATTGCAAATTCTTGAGTTGACGTGCTTGGCTCATAAATATTATATGTAGTAGTTGACAACATGCTCGCAATGTTTACCTGTCCATCTGAAGAATTATCTACATAACCTTCGGATTTTCATCCCCCTAATCTTTTTAATTGTAAAATATTAGCTCCAGTATTGACAAGTAAAGTGGCTGCAGTTCTCCTAAAGCAGTGACCTGCAAATGCATCAGAATCCTTTAATTTTAAATAGTTCGCAATTTTTTTAGGGAACGATGCAATTGTGTTGTGTCCGATCGACTGCTTTGTTATTTTGCTATATCTTACTTGCATAAAGAATCTGTCATTTTCAATATTTACACATAAATTTATGTACTGCTTCAATATTGATATCCATTCAGTATTATTGGTGATAATAAATGACCGGGGACCGTTTTTGTATGCGGAATAGTAGCACTAACTTTGTCTTCTAAAAAAATCGCTTCAGCATGCTCCTGATAGGCCAATTATTAAAGAGACCTAAAAATTAAAAAATAAAATACTATACACGTCGACAACAAATTAATAATTACATTATGGGGATAAATACAAATTGAACACTCCCTCAAAAACTTATAGATATCGCTCTTAGAAAATATGCTTGACTTTTTAGGTTTATAGTCTACATTCTGTGTTTTTAAATAAGCCTTCAGTTCAGAAAATTTTGATATATCAATATCAAAATTTCAACATCGAATACATGGACCATGAAGTTGGCCTTTTGCATTTAGCTAATTCGCTAAAATAAGCGAGCACAACACTTTCAGAATTTATATTTTTTACTGCTTTAGCAAAGCAGCATTCCTTATAAGTTCTGCATATATATATATTCGTACCGACCATTGTGTTTCTGGGGTAATAAATTTGCAACCGCATAGGCAGCAGCTTCTTTTAACTCAGGTGGAGTACCATAGCCTATTTCACTCTTTGAACTTTCAGCAGCCATATCTCCTCAATGATTTTCACAATTATTCGAAGAATATTAATGTAAATGGCAGATGAATTGAACAAATGTCATATGAATTTAAATGCAATGGTGTAGGCTACTACATCAACTTACTATATTGGAAAACATTGAATTTATTCGTACTTTCATAATTATTGAATAACTAGTATACAATCCTCGCTGGAAAGTTTCATTACAGAATAACTTGTTAATGTTACTTATTGTAAGTAAGAAAGAAATCAATGTAAAAAATTATAATCACCGATTCACGTCATAGCATTTAGCAGAAAATGATTCGACCTGTCCACTACATCAAAGCAAAACAGTTTCCAAAATTGAAACAAAATTTGCAAAGATCATGAACAGGTTGCGCTTAAATCTAGCGATTTGGGGACCCTTGCCAGGAATGCTTGAGGTTGATTATGAGGTTTGTTATCGATAATTTTTGGACAAACGAAACGTTCGATTAAAACACTCTATAAAAAGCACTTAGCATATTTTAGAGCCAGCAGAGCTGAAAATTAAAGCAGTTCAACATATTCTTGAAACAGGCGAAGCATTGCTACCAGATTTTTTCAATTTAATTGCTGTTGTATAAAATTGTAGAGAATTATTATTATTATTATTATTATTATTATTATTACGAATATATTTTCCCACAAAGAAAAAAAGAAAATTTTATTGATTCTAACAACGGACCGATACGACAACTAACTTATTTGAATTGCAACAGCTCACCATCTCAACCTTTAGCTACCCGTTTAATTATGTTTTCCTCTGCCTTTAATTTAGCGTTACATCATAGGTAGAAATATTACGTTTAGCACTTTTCTTTTTAGGATTGTACTGAATATAACAACTTAATTGCCGAAATACGTATTTAGATTTTCTTAAAACAAGTGTGGTAAGGATGTTTCCGTAAAAGCCTGAAAATAGTGGTCAATACTTTACTTACTGACGACGGATATATAAAATATTAATTTCTCACTTAATTTCAATTTCCTCGTCTATTCTTTACTACGATACAGCTAAATAGAAGAAAAAATATATCATTTGTAGTAAAAGAATTACTAACGGATATATCCACTTTAATACAATACACAAAACATTCATATTATATATTGTCAATTATGCATTAAATTCTAGAATATATCGTTTAAATTATTTAACTTCAAATGTATAATTAAAGTGCCATAATTTAATGTTTTTATAGTTATTAGACTAGTCGTTTGTATCTACCCCCTGTGTTGAATACAAAATAATGAGCACCTATTTCTGAATATATTTGTTACATATGCATGTCGTCAGGTATAATATACTAAGACCAAAATTTCAAAATTTTTACTTGAATTGGCGTTGACACATAAATACCGCATATATCGAATTACAGTTTCAATTCGCGGAATGAACGAATGCGTTCAATTAGATACTTCGGCGAAATTAAATTCATAGCTATCCTGTGCCATTATTAAAGCTTCGCGTTGGTAATATTCCAAGGACTCATTAAGCAGATGCGCCGGACTGAAATGCATGTTTGTTGCAGGAGCCTGTAATGAACCACTCGGGATGGAATCCGGAGCTATTCCAGACGACGCCATCACAGCCAGCTCTTCATATGTACCTAATGTTGGTCCTAGAAATGGCAGGTAATTTATTACGTTTATGCTTCAGTAATTGCTCAAGTTTGCGCTGATATTGTCATGACATTTTGCTAATTGAATATTATTATTTCCATGCGAGCCGTATCACAAAATAGAGATTTGTATGCAAGCAGTTAAATTGATTCAGCTATATGTCGCAACTATCGTTTACCTACATGAGTGTAACTGAAAGCAAGTTCTCCTCCGGTGACTTTTATACATAACTTTGAAAAGACGAAATCTTATTCAAATTTGAGTTATTATGTGCACAAGATGTCATTATATTACATCAATTTTATATTTGCATTGTATTTTATTTTACATTTCCTAATTTAATACACTCTAGAATACCGAGAAAAAGGAACAAATATTTCGTTAAAATATTTATTCTACTGCTATTTTATTTAATTTTAAATCACAACTTTTGTTGCAATAATAAATATTTTCTTTGATCTTGTTTATCTTAGAAGAAATTGTTAATTTAAAAATGTTGGTTCAAATATTTAATTGAAACTTGAATGTTTCTCTTCAAATGTCAAAATACGTCTTTAGCACGGAGTAATATTTTCAAAATAAATATTTTTCTATATTCAAAGAAATATTTCTTTGCCATTAGACTGAAAAGAATTGTCGACGAAAACTTTTTCGCGGTGAAGAGTAACTTTAAAAATCCCTTATTCTATTTCATAAATTACAAAATTAAAAAAAAAAAACGCAAGTTATGTAAGAATTGATACAAATTACAGCAATTCTATTGATTTTGAACAAAATATATTGCCTCGAAATAATGATTATAATGAAATTGAGAATAAATATTATTTTCCAAAATTAATTAAGAATATGCATTGAAAACTCAAAAGTTGATCTCCCGGAAATTAAGGCAGAGTTGAATATATTCAATATTCACCAAATAAAAGACATTAGCTCGTGTAAGAATAAAGCAGCATAATATATGGAGGGCAAATAATGCATGCCACCAGTGTATTGTAAATGAATTCACCCCTAATAACACATGTTTATTGACACACTCCAAATGAAAAACTTCCTTGTTCTAATCATAGTTTCACATAAATACGTCCAAACTCGTTTCCAATAAAGTACAATTGATTATTTATTGCGGCTGAATGATGTCGCCATTTTTAAGCAAATGCATATATTTATTTTAACTCATTAAAAACTGCTTCATAATTAACAAATAACATAAACTGTAAATTCGTAAAATTGTTTACGAAAGAAGATTCTTTTTTCTCATTATGGAAATTAAACATAACCTTTTAGGCAGTAAATGCTGGTTTGTAGAAAGTCGGTAGTGAGACCATAATAATATTTTATTTATGTTTCATGGTTTTCCCATGGTCATGTGTTAAGCTGTAACAAGAATGTTTATTGTTCACAGAAGTTTTTAATCGAAACAAAAAATTGTATCAAATAAATGTCAATCTCGCAAAACGTTTACTTGACGATTGCACCCACAGCAAATTAAGTAAGTTTTGTTGCAACCAATATCAACATCTTTGACTTGATATTTGTTTAATTCTTTATTGTGAAAACAATACAAAGACATCTAATCGCTATGGTGCCTATTTAATAATACATATTATGTTTAAAATAAGAAAAATATTATCTTTACAAAAATAAATCAAATCCATTTATAAGAATATAATTTACAACTAGTGGGATTATCGGTGACTTTAGCATCCTTG
This sequence comes from Geotrupes spiniger, assembly GCA_959613385.1. Classification (NCBI taxonomy): domain Eukaryota; kingdom Metazoa; phylum Arthropoda; class Insecta; order Coleoptera; family Geotrupidae; genus Geotrupes; species Geotrupes spiniger. The sequence goes on along the minus strand of OY390736.1, from coordinate 17,388,279 downwards.
CTTGAAAGGGTAGTTTTTCCCTTGTTACGCCAAAGGGAGTATTATTAATTTGTTTTTTTAAATTTAATTTAATTGTTATCAGAAGCCAAAGTGATTCAATATTGTTTCGCTATATGTTCACGTTATGTAGAGCGCGTTATTTCTTCCCAAAATATTCGTATTTAAGATGTAGATGGTATACTGTTGCTTTCAATGAGACCAACTTTCAAAACATTGTTTCCACTCTGAACGAGGTACCCGAAACAACTGCTTCAACAGGCGACCACCCGCCGTGTATTTTATTTTTGATGGGCAATGAGTCATTAATTATAGGTTTTTAGTGGGTTGATCAATTGAATGGCACGAACAGTGGTGCAAAATGGTTTATAACTCAGGCAATATATTTGGATTAAATTGCAAAATACCAGTTTTTTGAAAACCTCTCAAAATATTATCACGTGTAGTAGCCCTGCAGTATGCTTTTCCAAATAATGCACTAACATTATATATTGTCACTACATTGCCAGGATTAGCTTCACTGCCACATCCTGGCATGGCTGCGTTTTATGGGTATAATGGATTGGAGGATTGGAAACGATAACAATATTATGCCGTTTATTCCGCAGTGTTCAATAGGCTCTACTATTTTATGAGTTGAATGTCCGTCAAGTAGGCGAAGATCTCTATTTTCCACTGTGCTTTGGATGTGTTTTTGAAAATGTTGTTGAGATTGACGAAACGTGTCTGTTTTCATTTAGCCTGATTAATTATGCAAGCAGAGACGTCCTGAAAAAACAAGTCATTGTTACGCTTAAGAGGAAATTTGATTCCTGGTGGAATTGTCCTCCAGCATTAACACATCAAACATTACTGATACATTGCTCTCGTTCGGCACTTGTTTAAACCCTTAACTGGTTGCGAACTTTTTATACAACAACTTGCTGTAACTTGCTGAAAACTGTTTGAATTCAGGATTCGTCCATGTTGTAAACTCGCATAGGATTAGTAATGTTATATATCGTGGTTACTACAAAAAAAATGCTTCTGCTTCGTTGTTGAACCCGCGAGCTCGAGCAGTTGAAGTGGCCACAGGTGTTCTAAATGAAAGTTCCGAATCCACGCAGTGCCAGCAGAATTTTTATTCCTCAAAAGCTAATTCATGAGCCATCTCAAAGAGGCGGTCTGCCATTTCTAAATCATATTTTTTAACAGACGTTTCTATTTCATAGGGTAGAGTTGAAATATATCTAGATGTATATCCTAGATGTCTCTAGTGTCCTTTTGCCTAAATTATAAACCAACCGTTAGTAGAAAATGGATAGGATTAAGTACCTACATACACACAGAAAATAACACCATAATACTACTTACTATCTTGTTCTGTCCTTTGGCTCTGAGTTTTAAAGTGATTAATGGTAAATTAAGTATTTTCGCAGCTCCATTAAAAGGCATTCCGTTTGAAATTTCTTTTAAGAATGTCTGCATAATATTTTTGCCTCGTTTCTTGCCTATTTGATTTACTGATCTAATGTCGAACCATGATTGTCTACAACATATTTTTTTTCTAGTATAATTTAAAATAAATAAAAATTGGCGTCAGTAATTGTGTGGGAGGTAAACTGGTTATGGCGTTCTGTTCAGTAGTTAGATGTTCAAGTACACTTCAGTAGATGGCTTTACTGACTTGATAGGATATGTTGAAGGATATCCTTGGACTGTTTGACACACTTTCAATTCCGATTTCGCGAATTTTAGCAATGCACTGCGTGCATTTCTCAGGTTTGTCTTCCTAGATTCTGTTCGCTGTATAACTATTTTTTAAACATGGGTGACTCGGCAAGTCTTGTTGTTACAATGCAATAATTTTCCTCTAATAACAGTATTGATTTCATCAAATATTTAGCTCAAAGTTTTTCTGTCTTTTTTTGTCCCCCAGCATTTATTTTTGCCTCGCCGACAACAGTCTTGATACTCTCTCCTCTTGCTTTTGTATATACGTAGGAGTCCTTTAAAAGTCTGTTTTATCCTATACTCTAGTTCTAACCTCTTCTGTCCTCCATTACTTTCCTTTTTTCTTCTTTCCTCTTCATGGCTACACAGCTGCTGTCCGAAATTTTGCTTAAGAGTCCCTACTGTGTCTCTCTTAATATTTCTTCTACTAGTTTATTTGCATTTGTTTCCCCCCTTGCTTTTCTGTAAATGTTGTTTATTCATTGGTTTCAAACACATATTGCATGTTAATAGAAAACGTTTTTGAGCACCAGAAGAAAAAGATTAAAAAATAGAAAAATAGAAGGCTCTAAATTATTTAAAAGTTTACCAAGTAGTCACTAATATGTATTCAATGTATTTAAATTTTGCATTTTACTTATACGGCCCTATTGTTAGTGTTACTGTGGCTCACAACTAATCATAGTTCACCCTCCATTCCAATTCTCTTTAAATAAAGAAGGATTTTAGTGGGTGAAATTTTGTAAAGTTCGCCCAGTTCCAGTTATGCCTTACCAAAGACTGTGAACCTGATTTTGTCCCCAGCGGGGCAGGCACACATAACGTGCTCTGCTCTTTCTTCAGTTTCACAGCATACTCTGCACTCAGAGGCCTCGGCCACTCCCAGCCTATGCATATGATGCCTTCTTAGTCGGCTATGCCCAGTAGTCAGGGCTGTCAGAGTGCGCAGGTCTTTCCTCCCCAAACCCAACAGTGTCCTGGTTCCTGCAGGAGATGGGCCCTTCAGTACTATTTTGGAATGTCTCATTCCCTGGCACTCCTGCCAGTATTCAAGTACCTTGTGCTCCATCCAGCTCTTATTCGAGCTTCTGGCCAGGGCTCTTGTAATCCCAAGAGCCGGTTGTGAGCCAATAAATTCTCGGTTAGCCCCTCTCTTTGCCAGGTCTTAGCCAGTTGTCTTAGAGCCATCCGTAAACCAGCTCGAATCTGGCTGTAACAGGGCGACTTGATTACGCTCGTCTCTAGTGGCAACTATGACTTTGTAAGGCAATCCGAAGCTGTATATTTTACACATTGTATCAGCCCTCATACCAAGGATGTCATCCGCTTCAATGTCGGTCGATAGCCTGTTCCGCATGAAGGCCAATGTCTGCGGCCTTTGCATATCCGCATTGTGAAATCCATGTGTTGCCTTGCTGGCCTCACTTTGCAACAAAATATGCAAAGGAGTAAGATCCAGTAGCACTTCCATTGCCACTGACGGCGTGGTGCTTAGCGCCCCAGTTACCGATATGCTGACTATTTTCTGCAGGCTTGCCAGTTTTACTCTGGCTGTCCTTCGTGAGGAGGCCGTCCACCTGACAATACAGCCATACGTAATGATTGGTCTAATAACCACCACGTACAGCCAGTACATTTGCTTGGGGACTAATCCCCACGTCTTTCCACAAATTCTGCAGCACATCCAAAGTGCCTGTCTAGCCTTGTGAGTCATTTTTTCCATATGGGAGTTGAGTTTTCTATCTAGTGTCACCCGTAGATATTTTGCTTCCTCCGCTAATGGTATCATTTCATTACGGCCCTATTACCTTTAACAAAATCTTTGTTTATTTCATGCCCTTTAATTTTTCTTATAATTTAATATTAAATTTCGTAATACGCTACGACATATTTCGTAGTATCTTCTACAAGTTCAGACCACTCGTTCTGAAGTAAATTAAATAGTTAGTTTTTTTATAATATTACATATCTCGGCCCAAAAGCGAGTCGTCTATATACTTTGAGATAGTTTCTGTTTGTGCCTAACAATTGTATATTTCCAACATGCATCTCAGAATTTTCTATTAAAACTTTATTTTATTTGCATGAATAGAATATTTCAAAGTAAGTTCGTATTCAGTTATTAAGGTAGGTCATGATTATTTCTTAAAGCAGATACAACTCAGGTCTCTTAAAATAATATGTTATTACTCTTATTTTCATTAAAGTTGCATTTTTATCCAATTTCGGATGTTGTAATACAAGTTTTTCAGTTGTTTTTTTTTATTTACCGATTGACAGTATTAACATATTTCATTCTTAGCTTCATAATATTTGAAATAACTATTAATTTAGCTATTGCCCACAAATAACATATCTCATTTTTAAAGTCATCCATGAATGTAACTGACCTTCAATCAATAACGACGCTTAGCAGCCTCTGCTTAACATGTAACCATGTTCTTTAATTCAGATCAGGTTATGACAACGATAACTTTCCTATGATATAGGTATCTGTAAAACTTGTATGAGTTTGTGTTTCATTTTGTGGAATTCGATGCCCTAGTCCACAAATATCACGCGCGTTACAGATTTCGTAAATTGTTATTAATGTGTAATAGTTTTGATGTTAAGTTAAATAACTGCTAATATTTAAGTAAGTCAAATTTTTAAAACTGCTCATGTAAATACTCAATGTTTATCCAACAAATTAGAAAAAATGGAAGTGTTTAATCGATCAGTGTAACTAAATTTTTGGTGTATATCTGAACACTGTAATAAGTTGGAGATTGTTGATATGATGCAACTACCTTATGTCTTATTGTTGTCGCGAAAGGAATATACATGGAAGAAAAAGATTTTTGTAGACACAGAATATGCATACTTGGTCCAGGAACATCGATGCAATAATTTGTTTTCCGACGAATCTAACTTTAAATGCTGCGCAATCAAATTCCAATTTGATGTTTGCAAATGTTGTATTGTCAGTGTGTATAGGCCATGTAATGGTTATTAGAAAACTAGTAGATACTTTAATTTATTGCATGAAGGTAACTACCAACAGTTTTGCGTGTGGCGATTTAAATATTAATTACCGCAAAAGTAGCCTACCGGAACAATTTTTAAGTGACGTAATTTTGAGTGTTGGACTCGAAAAAAAAAATAAAAATACTGGTGTCGTTGGTAAAACTGTATCATCCTATATAATTCATCCCTTGTTTATATCTTTTTCAAGTTCCCTAAAATGGCTTCAATAGTACCCATATACAAATAAATGAATCCGCTATCCATCAATAACTATAGATTAATATCGCTGCTGAATACTTTATCAAAGTTATTTGAGAAATTTCACAAACAAAAAATAGTATACTATTCGCTGCATAGATGGAGTTTTCATATAATGTAATATGGTGGTTTTACGCCAATAACTGGGTTGGAGTTTTTAGAATACAGAAGCGTATTACCAGGACCATTGAACTTTTATTGCCAATAAATTATCGCCTTTTCCATGTATTTACATGTATAAACTCTTAATGTTAACGAACGAAAAATCAGCCAAAATTCAACTTTTCATAATTATAACATCAGACATCAAAATTATTTATGTGTTGATAAATATCACATCCAAATATGAGATAACGTTTGCATATACGGGTAAGATGTTATTTAATGAGCTACCACATCATGTTAAGATATTCAGTTTGGGAACTAAAAAGGTGATAAAAGCACAACTCACATAGAAATGTACTACTCAGTGTCGGAGTTCTTAGCCTACAGTGCGCGTCATTATACTTGAACGCAAATGGACTTTGTTAACTTTTTAATATGTTATATTTGTGTACATATATGTTTTTTTAATGTAACACCTACTTCCTGTAGATAGACATATTTGTAGTTTTATCGTTTCATTGTTTTATACTACTATAATGTATAACTAAATATATTGACCTGTTCATTCAATGAAATTTATAGTGTACTATAATACGCAACAATCATTTTGTGGCATATCATGATAATAATGGAACAAATTTCATTGTACGCTGCATTTCTTTATACATATATTCACATTTACATTTCACGTCGTTCGTTTTAAACCACAACATTCCATTTACTAACGTATTGTTATCGTAATTCAATATTGAAGCCAAATTTAGAACATAATATTTAAGCAACAAATAGAATCAGTGAGTCTTGTCGATTTAGGAAAATGTAAGTAGAATCAGTCATGGAAATTAAGTCGGTGAATAGTAAGGTAATCATGTAAACAGAGAGATATTAAAATTCATGATGACGTCACGCGAGGAAAACAATTTGAATTGAAGTGTAAAGAAGAAATAAAAAGCGGCGATAAAAGTTAGAATCGGTACAAAAATTTCTGGACGGATAAACTTTTTTTAATTCTAGATAATGACAAATATAAACAATGTAATAGGTTTTGAGTATACGAGCGAATCAGTTAAACCCTCTTGAAATATATACAAACGAAATTAAAAGTAGCGTTCCGTTTGCCGACATTCAGTATAGTTGTTGTTTTTGTTTTTTGATTCTGTCAGTCGAGTTTATATTCAAATTTGTACACATCCTTAAATAAAGCGTTCCGTAATTTAAACTCGGGTGTTTCAATTATTGTGTATGGTAATTTTGCATCGATCGGTGCATGTGTTGTGAGATTTTTCAATAAATTCTGTTAAAACAGAAGGTACGAAAACGACGTTAGTGCCGAATTAAAATATAAGTGGAAGGTATAAATATGGAATTATGGAATCATAATATCAGTATACTAGCTAAATAAGTTCATGAGTGAAGTTTTTATTGCATTAGAATGTGTCGTTAAATTTAAACCAAATTTTGCCGTAGTTCGATATAAATATCGACGGAAATGATTTTGCAGTAAATCTGAGACGATTTAAACGACCTTCCACATATTTTGAATCATATTACATTAATTTCTGCGTCTTGGAATGTTCTAGTTTAAGAAGTTAAATAAAAAAAACCTTTGTTGGGATCAATTTACGTACATCCGATTTCATTCATTTAGCTCCCTTCTTCTAGGCCCATTAATCCTTCCGTCTCCTCCTGCTGCCTCATTCCCTTTTCCTCCTGTTGTTCCATTTCCCTCAATTTCCTGCTCTCCTCCTTCTTCCCCTTTATTTTGATTAATATCCTAGACCCCGTCCTCCGCCTTCTCCCATGATTCTTATCCCTTATTTTCCCTCCTTCCTTTTGTCTTGTTTCAATATTATTTCATTGCATTCTGGTACATAATGTTCCCATTCGTCCTACCCTTCTCCATAGAAATTACATCTCCTGTACTTCTCGCCCTTCCAGAACTTGTTGGATTTCCCTTCGCTTCCGTCCCTGTAAGTTGCTATTATTTTTCACCGATTTCCCTCTTAAGACACTTATGGTCTTGGTATCCTTTTGTATTTTACGTTGTACCTCGCATTCCTATTTTTGTTTTCCCTTTCCTCTGCTTCTACCAGCCTGAACCTCTCTACTATCTCCCTCTCCACTTGTTTTTCCTCTATTCTTCCCTTTTCTGCCTCTTCTACTGATAGTCATACATTTTCGTAATTTTTTTCCTACAATCTTAGCATTTGGATATTTTTGTTCTCTTGATCCGTCTTTTCCTTAGCGCCGCCATTACCTTCTTACGTAGGCTTTGTTCTAAAATCTTCTAACATTTTCGCAATTTTTTTAATCCCTTCCCAGTGTCCAACAATAAAATTAAGTCATCCGCGAATGTCAATGACCCACTCTTTCCTATTCCTAATTTACTCCCCCGTCTTGCCCTTTCGTTAGCGTTTATTCTAATTCCGCAATATAGATATTGAAGAGTTGCGGGCTCAGCGGGCAACCCTGTCTCGCTCCCTCTCCTGGTTCTAAATCGAGTTTTCATTACTCATCCTCATCACTCTGCACCATGTTTTTTTTATATTTTTGCTCAATCCTTCTTCTTCCGAAATCCCCACCCTAATCTTTATCATTATTTTTATATCTATCTTATCGAATACCGCTTTTAGGTCCACGGACATCGCGTACGTTTCCCCTTCCTTCTTTGCCATCATCGTCTCTATCATGTAACTTAATACGTACAGATTGCCCCTCGTTCCTCTTGTCTTTCCTGAATCCCGCCTGTCCTTCCTGAAACAACCTTCTGCCTTCCATCTCCTCCTCTAATCGTGTACTCATCACGCTTCCACCTATAGTTCCACCACAACGCTTCCATAGTTCGTCTGGTGCATTTAGTTATCCTTCCGTATCTACTCCGTCTTCCCCCGCCGCGTTCCCCTTTTAAAGTTTGCCTTTTACCTTCATTAGCTCTTCTCATATAAATTCGTCTACTTCATCTACTCTCACTCTCAGCTTAGTTCGTTCTTCTTCCACTTTCTCTTTCCCCTTTTCTCCTAGTAACTGCTGAAAATACCTCCAACATTCTTTTATATATGTGCTGCCTGCTTCTTGCTTGCCCTTTTTCTTCTTCTTGAGGAATTCCCATATCTCATTCTCCACATTTACTCCCAATAGTAGTTTGTACAACGAGTTGATGTCCATATCGCACGAGAATAAATCGAAGGCGATTTACACATTCCACTCTAGCAGTACAGTGTATTTTTTCTACCGCCTATCAATGGATAAAATGGAGAAATAACAATATTCAACGTTACTTCATAAGACCTTACAACAAAATCTCATAGCCTAGCATAAGCATATCATAGAACATATCTGATTTTTTTAAATTATCCTTCGAAAAAAGTACAGTTGTTAAATGTACAGTTTTTAAGGATAATACCTTCTTTTTCTAAGTGTGCATATTTGTTCTATGTAAGACTGGTAGATTTAGACGTTGATGCCGGCATATTTTTGTTTTTTGTTTTTGGTGTTCATCAATTTAACTTGGAGTTATGTCTCAAATCTCTCACATGATTTATCTTAAGGTTCTTCAATTCTTGATGATAATAATAATAAACAAAAAAAACTTCGTAAACAAACACTCTTTATCGGGAGCTTCCACGAGAAATTTTAAATTGTTATGATGTCATTTTTTTATGTTTTTTGGCTTGTGTATAGCTCACTGTGGCTTCAAAAAAGACCGAAGTTAAAACATGTCGAAAGTTCAACATTATTTTGAACATTTAAGATGGTCCTCAGCTCTGTACCTTGTGCACAAGGCCGGCAGCTTCTTATTTTTCGAAAGGTTCTTCATAAATGAAGTTAAAATGTTTTCTGTTATGCTTTTTATTTGATTTTCTACAGTCTAGCTAATTTTTTTGTATACTGATTTACATTTTGCCTTCGGTTTATGAGGCAATAATGTCTCACTTGCTACCAAACCAATATCTATAGGAGTATAGTCCTTGGATTCATCATCAGATGAACCGTTCAATTTTGTAATTTTTAACTAAATTTACCACAATAAACTTGCCACCGATTTTTTGAGATGTTTGACAGGTAACACTAACTGATGAATCTGTTTGTGGTAGTTTTTTACGATAACTTAATTTGCAAAGTCGATCTTCCATCTATGACAATAGAAAATATCAGTTTCATTGGTGTACGCTTTCCCCAAATAGAACATTTCTCATAACCGATGTGCCAATCCTTGTTGCAGCCATGGCAATACTAACTTTTAACTTAAGGGGGATCCTGCTTTAGGAGGCCTTAAAATAGCGTTTTTGGGGGAATTTTTTTAGGACAAAAAAAAATTTGCAAGTCTAGTGAACTTTTTAGAGCATCTTATTGCATATTTGAGCATTAAAAAAAAATATATTTCGAGAGAAAAATATTTAAACGGAACCGATTTTTATGCACTTTTGTGCAACACCTTTCAATTGCAATTTACAATCGGTGGGAAAGATGCAGCCCGTAATTTTTGTCTGAAACAAAAAAAAAACCAAAGAAAATGGTAATTCTAATATATTTTCTTCTATGTGAACTAAATTTTGAAATTCAAGATTTTTCTCAGGTTTGAAAATAAATGTGCTCGTTGCAGGAAGAGAAAATCATTTCAACTTGCTAAAAAAGTTGTTTAGATTTTTTTTTCATTAATCTTTTTAGTTCAAATAGAACTAACTACTGAAGCCAACAAAAGTTTTGTTTCGTTTTGATTGCTTGTCTAGTTTTCTCGCAATCACGCCCACCAGTTTAGAAAAATTGTAAAAACGAAAACTCGAGAAAACGCGCTCTAAAGTTTACGATCAGCAAAAATGTTAATTTTCGATCACTTACGGAATATCTCGTTATAATCCTACTATAGCTCTTACGAATTCAAAATATTATTGTTTCGAACAACCGATTGAACTTGAGTTCAAGTACATAGTTCGGTGTTGTTCTGCGGGGAGGGGCGGGCGCTTGGTTTGTCCGAGCGTTCGTGCGTTCGTATATTTTTTGCTCGACACCTCACTGTGTTTAGTGCTGTATCTTTCAAAATATTGCGAATTAGACGCTATAATACATTATATTTATACATATTCTTAGATATATTTGGCATAGATTTGAGCAATAAATTTTTTTGAGATTTTTTGAGCCTTCTAAAGCAGGACCCCCCTTAATGGAAGCACGCCTTTCTGAGATGGAATACCGCAATTTTCTTGAACTAAGTTAATAAGTAGTTTATATTTTTACAATTAAAAAACTAATATTTGAAATAAGGGAATACTGCTAATATGCCACAATAAGTTAACAATTTGAAATTAATTTGAACTAAGTTGTATTTATTATAAATAGCTTAATTATTTCATAATTATCATATTCTGTGGCGTTATATAACGCACATTATTCGAAAATAAGCAGAAGTCCAGCTTTGAAGGATTACCATTTCTGAACTATTACAGATAGGCATATACGGATACTACTCTACAACTTCATTTTGCGTAGTTTTGTGGTATCTCGTACCCAAATATCCCAATTCGATTATTCACAAGTTTCATTAATGAGTAGTATGTTTGTAGTAGTTGCCATCCAATGATTCTGTACAAAGTGGTTTATCTATTTTAATGCAAAATCTCATCGTAATGAGTGCACGCGTCCCTGACATAGAATTACGTCATTTTCTATCGAGATTGCGGACATTTTATCATAACCCATTTGCCAAGTCCGTGTACCAGCTATGTCAATGGAAAGTCTTAGGATAAAAAAATCTTTATCCTTTTTCACAACTTTTGGTTTTAAAACCTGTTTCTAATCCTTGTATTTTCTACAATATTTTATTTTTCTTAATTTTTACTTTTTTCGTGTTTGCGCTAAATGACTTTAATTTTGTTTGATTAACGTTTTGCCTAAATTAGTTTTATTTTTTCGCCTAGATTTTAGACGTTTTTTATTTTTCAAATTTTTGTAAATTTTTTTATTTTAGCATTTCTTTTTTTATTTTCGGTTTCTGAATTTTTTATTTCATTTTTTAAAATATATATACTTTCTTATATGTTTGACACGTGCAGTCATTTAATGTTATGATATGTAATTTTTTGGCATGCATATCTTAACAATTGCAAAACAAAGTTTTATTTAGTTGTATTTATTTACTTACGTTCATGTATAGGATAATTGAAAGTTAACTATTGCATCAAACGAAAAGAAAGTGTTGTCGCACAATGCATTTAATATTAATTACAAAAATTTAAATCGATATGACTTAAGTTTTCAGTTATATCACTTGTTATATATATATTTGTTGTTATAAATGTTTTGAAAAATTAGTACTTCGACCCAACCTCCCAGAACACTGTAACAATTATATTCCAGTTTGTTCTTTTACTTTTCAGCAATATAAAAACCACCCAGTCTTGTTAATTCACCATTGTAACAAAATATATTTCAAAAAGACATTAATTACAATTTATGAAATAGACAAAAGTTAAAAATAACACACATCTAAGACCTCATTATCTAACTGATCGAAAAGATTTAATGAGTACTCATTTTTTGCAATGATTAATTTTTGAATTGAAGTGTTGTATGTAACACAATTAATTTGAGTTTGACACTTTTGCCTTCAATCGAAATTTGGTCACAATACTACCAACACTATTAGGATTGAATTTTTTTGCTGTTCTGACGACAATCGATGTGTTAGTTTTCGCAAAGTGAAAAACGTACAATCGATGGAAATATAAAACTGGTAGACCTAAAATTTTGTCAATGTGAATCAGCTACTCAATCGCAATCAAAGTTTTAAATTGTCACATTGCCAATTAATTAATTCGAAAATATTGCAAAAACGTATTTTACAACGGCTTGAGGAGGGAATGTCCTTAATTGCTGACGAACTGCATGTCCGTAAAAGCACCGTTTTATTGACGATTGTATGTTTTTGAGAGTTAGGTAACAGCTTTACATGTCCACTGATTGTATGTTTGACTAATTCACCATCTAAATCTGACAGTTAGTGACAGAGATAGCCATGCAACACAAGTCGCTATCAATTGCCAAAAGCCTCTAATAAATCGTAGCTAATTGAATCCACTACACATTGGAAAACTGAAGTCAACCAATTTTTGAAAGGTTACGTACACGACTTGTATGATTTCAATTTTCAAAACTACCCAACTAATTCAAATTAATCTCTACGACCTAATGAATCAGTTGATTAAACATTTCCCGCCGAATATTTACAATGCGTAATTTGTAAATGTATTTGTAAGTCATACGCAATTCGCACATATATCATTATTAAACGTCGATGCTGCTAAACCTGTCGCAAATTTGCCAACAATACTTGACGATCATTCGTTTTTAGCTGCTTCCTCTGCACTTGTGTGGCTGTTTCCGTTAATTCTTGGCAAATTCAAAAATGTACATTTGACATCACGAATTTCGAACGTGGCATTTAACCGACAGGAGTGAATCAATCAAATCGGTGGTAATACCGAAACAGTCAAGTGGACGTTGCGAGAGAAAATAACTAAAAAAAAATTAAGCAGTGGTGCAGCTACAGAAATGCACATTGTACTAAGGAGGTTTTGCTCGCTTATTTCCATAAAAAGAAAGTAGTAAGCTGAAAAGTCTAGGAAGTTTATAACAAAATATTCAATCACCACATTTTTGTATGATTCTATTAGTATTTCCATATTTTGATAAATGAGAAAATGTTGGACACGGGCCAAAAAAAACTAAGGTCTTCACGAAGAATCATATGATTGTAGATGGAGGTCTACGCCGGTGGCCGAAGGTTATTTCCAAGATTGTTTACAGAATGAGATTCAATTTGCTGATAAAATTGTATCTAGTTATAGAGTGACCACGACTTTCACTCGGAATATGCTAAAAAAACGAATGTGCATCTTCAGCAACACCTTCTACTGCTTTAGGTATACATAAAGAACATGTACTTTCCAAAGAAATCAATAAATTGTACATTTAATGCGATAATATTTAATAATAACGATTATATTGATTGTTCTTTTAAAAATACGTCGGCATGTATTTTTTCTGCGTGCGTTAAAAACGCGTACATTTTTTCATTCATTAGAGTTCATCAAAAATAGTGAAAAAAGTGCAGTACCGATTGCTTAAAAAACTGTAACAACAACAACAAGTTCGTTCACGTAGTAAGCTGCGACCTCTGTGGACGCTTCGCTTTGCAGAAACGGCTCTGAAAAACGTAAATCTTTCGTATTTATATTAGTTTGATTACTGATTAACATAGGTCATTAATGTGATGGACAGTGACAGTGGCAGTATTGACTGCACAACAGAAGATGTTGAATCTGTAACTGTGAATCTCCTGCCAGACAAATCTAAAGGACATTCCTTCATTCCCATTCGTAGAAAATTGCCGCACTCCCGTTTGAGCCATGCGGCCATTACTTTACTGCCTTGATACATAAATAACTATTACCGTTCTATTTTTAGATCGGTGCTGTCGTCGTAGTTATAGCAACTGGTAACTTCCACTTTCTGTCGGAAACATCAATGGTAAATAGTCAGAAATAACGGATCATGCAAAAACCTATATAAAGGATGAGCAGTGGAATAGATTTTCTTCAATTCGTTTCCACGCTACGAATTTTGACAGTATAAAGTTCTTTGAGAAGTACTAGAAACAGGAACCCGTTATTACTCATGCATGTGGGGTGTTTCGGATTGAAAGTTACCTATAAGGTGTAGTAAGTTCTATATTACAACCCCCTTCATCTGTATAATTAAGTACTTTTGACGAATCTAAACGCGATACATTTATAGATTATACTTTTAATGCAGTATGCATAACGCATATTTAGTAATTGCCGTCAAGCCAATACATTGTTGCAAATATAAATAGACTCATGGCCGAAGATATTTTGCAATACAATTCAATTTTTGTTGTACGGAAATTACAGTGTTTTACGTGAATATGTTACCTAGTAACAGGAATCTCCCTCGCACTAATCCGTAAAGCAGGTAGAGACAAACGCTTGCCCAAATCCGTTCCTGATACGATTATCAAGTATGAACTCTCAATCGTATAGCGTGAAGCAATAATTATATCCGTAGTCCAGCAGAATACGAGTACATATGGATGTATCAAACAATAAATTTATAATCGTTGACCGGTTCTCCTAACAAGCTCTAGATTCAACATTGGTCGTTACGCGAACAATGGCGTAGTAATTCTGCCTTGATATACATTTTAGATCTAGCATATCCTCGTTTTCGATGTAAATCAAAACGTATCACGTAACGAAAAACGGGTTGTGAAGATGTGGTTCTTATTTTTATGACTAGGAGGGCTCCAATTATAAAACAAACCAATGTTTTTTTTTAAATTTTTGTAAATATGTGTTACTGTGTTACTTCGACTGTTGTCGTGTTACTGTGTGTAACACGACAACATGTGTACCTGTTAGACTGTTGTCTTGATACTGTTACTTTGTTACTCTGCGACTGTGTGACTGAACTCTGTTTGTGTCACTGTGTGTGACTGTTAGACTGTTGTCTTGATATTCGTACTTTGATTGTGTATAACTGACACTGGTACTGAACAGTTTGATTGGTGCCGTGATACTCTTGTTACTTTGAATTGATCTATCTATTTAAGTGTGAAAACGTTCGTTTGTGCCATTGCTTGGAATGAAATGTCGCCACTTTGATGCAAAATGAAGAACTCGTCGTGATTGGTGAAAGAATGAATTTAAGGCGATGAAAGAAAGGGAAGTTTTGCTCGACATTTGGTTCAGAGGATTAATCTAAAATCCCGAGAGCCATATAATAAATTAAATGGCCAAAAATGTTCGTAAATTGCTTATTTACAACCGCATTTGTGTAAAATGCGGCAATCGTAAAATGGCGGCTTTATAAGGGGAATTAGAGCCGCAATTGTTTTGAAATAGATAACGTCTTGTACGTCTTGTAAACGACCGCACCGACCGTTGAACAGGGTCGTACGAATTACCATAACACTATTCTAAGTAAAAATAATTGGGACGAATATTTACACGGTTTGCGCGGATCTTAATTAACTTAAGTAAATGTGGAACCGAACAATAATAATAGCATAGAAGCAAATATCTGAGAAGAACGAAATAATTTTATTTTTCAACATAGTCCCTGTCAGGGGACTTTAATATATTTTTAGTATTGGTGCCGAAGTGCTTGAATATATTTAGAAAAATTCTGTATTTTGTTTCGCCAGCCACTCATTTATGGCTGTCATCACTTCTTGGTCATACATAAAATAGGTTTCCCAAAGATGTTCTTTTAATATTAGAAATAGAAAAGGGGGGCAAATATCGCCAATAAGAAAGTTGAAGAAAGAAAGAAAATTTTCAAGGCAGTGTTCCGAACTGCAGCTATTGAAACATAGCTTTTGTGGGCCGGAACGTTGTCCTGATGAAACAGCATACCTGCTTTCAATTTTCCTCTACAGTTTTCCTTGATTGCTTCTCGAATGTTTGGTATTGAATCTGCTAATTTTGGCATGTTACTGTGTGCCCACCTGTTAAATAATCCACAAAAATATTTCTCTCAAAATTCCAAAAAACCGTTGCCATGATTTTGCCTACCGATTAAATATGAAATTTTCACTGGTTCGCCAACCCTTACATCGCCATTCCAAATTTTGCCGCTTCGAATCTTTGTAAAAATTCATCGGTGCCTCTGTTAATGATTGGCAAATTGGTGTCTGCGGTAACGTGTCGGAGACGTTTTTTATCTGCCGTTGGCATTTTTGATACCAAACGTTTTTTTGGAGACCCAATTCTTCGTGCAAAATTTTTTCATCGCTCCTAACTGAAAAGCCACATGTCTCCGCTATGGATCTGACGGTAATTTCTTTATCATCCAGCACCATATTATGGATCAAATTAATATTTTCCTTGGTAACCACAGTTTGTGATGGTCCTGCACCTAGCGCGTTTTCACAGAACTGTCTCCCCAGTTTGAAATCTCGTCACCAATGTTTAATTACTTGGTAAGAAAGCGCAGAATCACCGAATACCTCAGTCATGTCCTTATGAATTTCTTGCTGTGATAAATGTTTCTTACAAAGGTATTTTATAACAGCTTTTGTTTCAATTTTATCAATTTTGATAAAATTACAAAAACCACAAAAGAAATGAACATCTCGAATAAATGAAAAGATAGAGAGACGCAATTTTACATACACTAACGTCAATAAACGACACTTCGGATGAAAACAGTTTTTCATTTGTCAATTAGTATATGTTAAGGACAGTAAATGGTGAATCGCCCTCGTACCGTCTTGTAAGAATTTCATCGTCTTATATTTGACACATACTGCAATGGTTTGCAAGATCAATTGAACTGCCGGCTTAAACATCGCGGAGTAAATATAATCTACACTCATAAATCACTATCACTTTCACTGAAGGTTTTCAATGGATTTCTATCAAATGACAGATTGATCATTTTATGACGTAAAGTGATACCATAAAACCACAGTTCATTTCTGAATATTTATTTATGTATCAAATCAGTAAAGTGATTCTTTATCGACTGAGTCTGAGATTATGAGCCGAGGGAGCGAAGTGAGTAACAGGCGAATTCCTTAGACACTTTACTGACGTGGTGCATACAAACTTTTATCGCCAACCGTAAAAACTTATAATTAATAAAAATTAAGACTTTTAAGCTTTTAACTTATCTATCAAACTAAACATGGATCAATATATTCCACGAGATGTTCAAAATTTCGAAATATAAGCTATTTTGAAAGGCTTAACCCCATTATTTAACATACAATCGATGTAGGTCCATCATATGCTTATCACTGGAATTTATATAAAAAGTGTTTTAATATAATTTTTTCACCCACTTTGGTACAAGCAAATGTCAGTATTTAATACTTCGTCTGGCATCGTTAAATAACAGGCTCATTGTAAGTTCACTAATGTTTATTTGTACATTTTAGAATATTACCTAATTATTTACTGAGAAACTTGGTGGGTTCATGAACTATGTATGCATCATTGAAGAATTGCAACTTGAAAGCAGCGAACGATGAGAATAGTTATATATAAACATACAAGGAAAAATGCGTCTAATAAATAAATTTTTAATTTAAATGTTTCTGCGTCGATGACTTTAAACAAAGCTATTACTAAATTACCTCTAACTCCCAACAAAATAACCTGTTACCGTTTACCTATAAATCATTCGGCAAACGATGCATCAAGGTTTGATTCGCATTTTGAAATGCAAATAATTTAAGTTGATATTAATTGTTCGCTTGTTTCAATTCCAAAACAGTTAACAAATGGGCGAATTTAATGTGTATTAAACTGCGAACATTTAACATATAAATTAATGCAATTGTTGCCGGAACGTCAGCAAAAACAGAAAACACATTCATCTGGATATTTGCAACAAATGGCCGCTGTAAAATTGCGAAAATTAAATCGAATGTTCCGCATTATGTATCATAATAAAGGGAACCCCAATTTGCAAGCCCGCCGGGACGACACTTACATTATATGTTATGATAAGGGCTCCCTAGAACGCGTTATATTATATTAGCGTGACTTAGACATCTTTTGCTTTTATATGTACTGAAGCCCCAACCACACACGCACAATCTAGTTCACTCTGGCGATGGCTGATACGTCCGTTTCTCTTCGTGGCTATAAACATTTCTTTTGTACGATAAAAGAATAAATACAAATACTTTAAGAAAACCAACAACTTACTACTTAGTAACTCGTATTTGTATATTACTAATATTAATCGACCGGAGTTTGCGGAGATCTTTGCGATGTTAACAGATACCTATTCCCAAAACTCCATTTCGAGCTTTATTGAACTGGCATACATTAACAGCTTGAAGTTGGTGATTCTATTAAGGTACGAAAAATAACTATACAACTTCGAAATATAACAAAATAATTGTGCTTTATTTACAGATGGCCACTATCCTCTTTCACATCCTTACTCATAAATTATATACTCGTACGTTAAGTATTAAATAAAATATAAGCAATTTCAAGAATACATTTTAGTAAAATATTTCTAATATTGAATGAAATTATTTTTAACCTGTTGAACCTGCTGAATCGTTAAATGCTCTATTCGTCAGACTAGAAATTATTATTATTTTAATTTTAAATAGGAAATAATTAAAACGTTCGAGTAATTAAAGCTTAGTGACCAGAACGAGGCTCGTAGCGGAGTGAGTTATGTTCTCCGAGCGAATTAAACATTTTATGTTTTACGACAATTTCGCACAACACTTTGTAAAAATAAATCATCTTTCCGAGGAAAGTGGCCAAACGCGATACTAGATTTCTTTATTCGATGTGTTTATAAAACGTTCTCGTAAATGTTTCGACGAATCATTCATAAAATTAATATATAACTATTTATAGCAATTATTTACATTTATTTGCAAAAACTCAGGACTGCGTGATCAATAACTTATCAATAATGGGTAGTCCAGTGTTGGAGCACTTGCTAAATATTTGTGCATATTTCTCTGTACGCTCTAGAAATGTATCATAAAATTTAAAATTTAAATTTTACTCCTTCGTAGATCTTCTTATGAAGTAAGTGGGTACACAAGAAAAATTTCATTTATACACAAAACTTTTTTTTTTCGATACAAGAAATAACACAGAACTCGTAAATTTAATACAATTATTTTACCAACAATTATATAATACTAATAATTTTTAGTTTCAACATTTATTTCGGACGAATAAAAGTACGGCCCTTGTTAATAATGTGTTTTGCCGTCAGATGGTGGTCGCTGGTGTTTTATTATCAAAAGTTTCAGTTGGTTTGATCTTAGCTCGGTCACTTTATGTGTGTACTTCTATGAATTGAAATATAAT
Source organism: Geotrupes spiniger (assembly GCA_959613385.1). NCBI lineage: Eukaryota > Metazoa > Arthropoda > Insecta > Coleoptera > Geotrupidae > Geotrupes > Geotrupes spiniger. The sequence goes on along the minus strand of OY390736.1, from coordinate 17,369,326 downwards.
ACTTGATCCCTAGTATTCAAATAAAATGAAGTAACATAAATCATGCATCATAATCGTTTGTTAACTCTATAAAAAAATAAGCGATCATTCCCCACCGACAGATATTACCGAAAAAATGTTTTATTTGTTTATATTAAATTTCAGATTACCGTTGGCTTTGTGTTACAATAGATTTATTTTTTTACATTTTTCTTGGACTTTTAGCTATTTGGAACTGCAGAATTGCACTTTTATGTTATTTTTCACAACCATCCCTTTGCCTTGTCCATATCCTGATTTTGATATTTCGTACCGTTGCCGAATTGTGTTTAATAGCTTCTCAATCAAAATTAAATAAAAATTGTTTAATAAATAAAAACTGTTCACACATCTAAATAAATTATATATGTTTACTTAATTAAAATTTTATATCAATCGCTTACCCGTTCAATCTTACTAATTTACTAAATGCATACAAGATTGGAATATTTTTTCAATTAGACTTATGTAAAGTTCACATGTGTGTATCGGAGCTACTGTTCCATTTATTATACAAACTTACTTACTCGTTGGAACACACATCACCTTTTACTCTTGGGTGTTTTTGATTTCATAATACGTTTTCTCCGACTATAACAGTTTCATCGTTACTCACTCGCCGTTTACTTTGTCCGATACCGCGTTTTCTCCAAATATTTTTTTATGATATCCACTTTAGTTTAGAATACAACATGCACTTATCAACTTGAATCATAAATACTGATAATAATAGCTAAAGCGTCAGCGAAACACTTGCTTTTAGCGATGAAATAAAAGAATTGACGTTTCTACCACAGATAATTTATTGTTATAAATATATATTACTAATGAATATATAGCAATACAATACACGAGTTAAGTTTAGACTTTTGAGAGCCTATCTCAAGTGATAACAAAAATACATTTATGCACAGAAAAAGAAGTGAAAGAAAAAATAAGGCGCATAACAAAACTTTGCCTTCATACGCCAGATATTTTTAAGGATTCTAAAGATTTTATCTTTAGGATTAAGTAACATATTTGATAATTTGCAACTTGCTCTGATTGCGATTTGTTGATTTTGTTTTCGAAGAATATGTAATAATGTGTTAAAATAGGTTAATGTTGTAGATGGATCATGTGTTAAATTTGATATTTTTTGGATAAATATGAGAAATTGTGTTTTGCTATGATTTCAAATTAATTACGTCTTGTATAAGATTGACCGGATAACCATTGGTATGTCCTTGCCTTTACAGAAAAAGTTTGTTTTTACTTAACACCGTCGATGTGCAGAAAGTTATATGTGTCAAGAAACATAACTCTTCCTAAACTTGATTAAATGTAGCATTGAATAATATATTGTCCAAGTAATAAGTAAATAAAGACCGCGTGTCTACACTTCCTAAATGTTTAGGAAGCCTATTTATAGCACTTATTTAATATCGTAAATTCCGCGAGATGCTCTGAGAAGTGTGGCAATATAGGCTCTCCAACAGCGAATAATAGAACGCAACATTATATTATCATTGACTAATACCTATGCCAGAGTATTTGTTATGTGATAGTTGATTGTGCTGAAAATTAATTTAACCATGGGGGGTTGTTGGTTGAAAAATTATATTATATTATTAATTACGCATGATAGAACTGCGGTGCTTATGTATGAAGACCTCAGAGGGAGAATTTTCATAAAATCAATATCTAAACGTGTGTAAAGGTTAATCTTCATGTGTATTAAGGTATATTATCAATGCAAATGGAAATTAAACCATTACTGCATGAAGTTAAAAAAATGAATTTGGGGCTCTATTCATAGAATACAACTGATGTTATATTGAAATTAAAAATTATTTTCAAGTAAACGTTATTAAAGTTAGAATTAATGAAAGATTGTGTTTTACTAAATACATGAATCACGTATTGGTGTGATATGCTTCAAAACATAACTTTGGATGCAGTCCACAGTCGCACTTTACACAAATGAAGTTGCTCTTTTTCCTACAAACCTGACATCGTCTGTCAGATTCGTTATACCGAAATATATGTCCCACGTTGGCAAATTGAAAAGGATTCACAGCAGATGTAATTGTCTTTCCTCTTGATCGCTTTTTCCCATATGTGTTCAAAAAAACCCAGTGTGACTTCGAAATGTCAACAAAGACGCACCCTCTGCATCATTTGGATTGAGCCGTTTGATCAATAACCACCATTGGAAAGCTGGCATCTAGCAAATACGCGAATATTCGCCAATACTAGTTCTTTGTCTTATTCTGCTTCTATAAAGGCCATCCATCTTATCGACACCTACCATTCTTTTATTATAATGTGCAATCAATTTTGGTTGCGGAGTTCATTTCTTCGACGAGGTTCTATACCATCTTGTGGTGTAGAACGATATTGTCGTTTTCAAAATTAGAAGCGAAACTTACTACTTTATTAACCTTCCATTGAACTAAGATTGTATTGTCTTTTGCCACAAATTTATGAGAACCTCTATCAGTGGCCTGTGCGATTTTCCTTAACAGTTTCTGTAGCGAATATATTGTTTTCCGACAAGTTACCAAGTAGGTTGTAAAGTAATTATCGATAATAATATAACAAGACCTTGTTTTTCTATCGGATACATTTTTTTATTTCACAAAAACTTTTTGGTGGTAAAATAAACGAATTTGAATTCGATACTTTTATTCTGATTAAATCCCGACAGCGTAGCTGCAGCGCTTCAATCTTTGAAGAAAAGTGTCCAATTCAATCAATAAATTTATCAAACACAAAAAGTTTGAGTAGATAAATAAAAAAAAATATCAGATTATTATGAGATTATTTCCAGAACTTCCGAATCTCGACGAAGAAGTCATTTTCATTAAATGAACTGTCAAATGTGAGAGGAGAATTTTTTTTATCGCTTACAAGGGGAAGCGAATTTTTATCCGCGATAAACCAAAATGATTGGTTCAAAAGTTAAATTCTCATTGGACCATGGCCTGTGTTGCTATAGCGATGGAAATAATTCTTTCTAGCCATTATTCGGTAAAATTTGTGATTTTTAAAACAACTTCAGCACTACATCACCTCCAAGTCCAAAATCTTGATCATCGGTATTATTTCATGATTTGCCAGTATATGTGTCAAAAGAAACCATTGCTTGTGCAAAGCGCCCAGTTTTTGTAACCAAATCGGATTAATTTCCCTTTTATATAATGTTTTGCGCAATGTTTTCCGTAGTATGGTATCATACTCTCGTCAATGGATATATGTTTCTCTAGTCCACCATGCTTCCTAAATCTATCATTGAGCCCGTCAATTATAGGTATTTTTGTAAAGTGTATCGGAGCCATCAATTTATAAATTATTGTTAAAACGTATGTGATGTAATAGGGTTTCGAATCTATTCAAGGGCATACAATTTTTCAAAATTGTTGGAACGTAGGATGTACCGTTCCAGAACATTCTTTTACACGGGTATTTCGCATAACCAGAAAGTAGTAACGCCGCAAGTATTACATATAACTCAGCTTTGGTGAAACTGAGTTCAACGTTCTTGTGTTGCGCATAAATATATTAGTCTGGTGAACTATCCCATCTAGAAATTCTTTCGTCAAAAATAGATTGAAAAAAATCTGATGGACTTTTCGCCAACTGCGCTTATTCTGACACCTGACACGCGGTTCACAAACTGTATGTATGGGAAAGTTAGGATTTATAGGATTTAAATTGCGTAAAATTCTGTTTAAAAAAAACATCAATTAGGCCACACGTACTTTTAGATTTCCTAAAGATTTTCTTACAATTGGAAAATTGGTTGATCTAAGAAGTTTCATTACAGACATCTTGCATACGTTAGACTTGTTAATAGGTTGCCACGCTTACCCGCATTATGCATATGAGCATTTCTTTCATGGATGTGTAGCAACATATCTTAAGAATCCGCCGCCCCAAGTCACGAAATACTCTCTTCAAATATTTTGAGTCGTTTTCATTACCTGGTAGTCTGGAATGTGTATGAAGAGAATAATGATGTATGGAGTGCATGGAGTATGAATTGACGCTGAAATTTCCAGAATCTCGCCGGCATATATAGTTTTGCAAGAGAAAGGAAACCTATGGATGGTAGAACTGTTTGATTCGAAGTACGCACAAAATGATTATAGGCACATGAGGGTAGGCACGATACAATGCAATATACAGTTAATATAAAAATATTAACGATCAATCTGTGGTTTAGTTTTGAAGTTATTATCTCAACGTGTGTGTAAATTATTCCTCATCGGCTGCTTTAATGTAATCAATATGCTGTGTTTTAATGCAACCTTGTGGAATTTAATGGTAGAAAAATTGAATAATTCTCATTGTGTATTTTAAAACTATGATGGTGCTAAATATTTTTAATTAACAACTTGAACATTTATAACTACCTTCACGACGTTCACTTAAACTACAATGATTTTAACAATTACAGAATTATAGGATATACCAATTACTATACTCTTTTTGATAGTTAATCGCGATTGGGGTTCTTTATTTTTATTCATTGCTTGACAAATGTAAAATAATTCATCTCATAGTTTTAAAAGTTTCTACCGGCTCAAAACGTGTGATGACTGGCAAGTAATTGCGGCAAATTAGAAACAAACAATATTCGAATAGATTTCAATTCCACTTTCTTTACTCGACTAATTCAGTTCCACTGCAGGATTACATTTACTTTCGACTTGAATTTACAAAATTAAGCTGACTTTTTGACACAAATAGTAAATTGGAGACGTGGTTGGCAAATAAATTGAAACAAACCACACAGTTTTTTATTAACACTCGGTATACTGCTGAAGATGATAACTTAGTTGTCGAAATGTACATCTAGTGTTAATAAAATACTGTGTGGTAAGGGTAAGTTTGTTTAATTTTTCACACAAAGGTCAAATTTAAAATTTTAAGTTACGTGGAGTTGCCTCAAAGAAAACTGAAGTAATATTGGTTGATTTGGCTTTGGCCGGAAACTATCTGTTAGTGACGAATCCGAATTTTCAATTAAATTTTTTAATTTTCAAATCAAAAAGCGGTACTTTCGTTTTATGAAGTTCTCATCCGAATCGCGGATATTCAGGATCGGCCATTTTATCTCCAAAAAACTGAAAAAAATTGCAATATTATTTGTATATAATAATAATATTGTCTTTATTGTGCATTGAGAAAAAGAAAAATTTATAAATGAAAGTAATGTACAGATACTCCAGCACAAACCCAAGTCGAGATTCAAGTTCATTAGAAAATCTGCTTTTCAATCTAATCTGGAATACAATAACAAAATAATAAAAAAAGAGACATTATGCTTATTGCTAACCTTAACTAAATATTATCTAAATATATAATACAACACGACATAATTAACACTTATATGAATAATTAATAATAAAACTAATAATACTTGATTTACATAACAAAATTAAAGTTAAACGGTGCACGCTCCGCATGTGAGATAATTTGGAACAAATAAAAATAGAAATAATAGGGCAAACCCCGCATGAATTACATAATCTGTTGATGAAAAATAGGTGCTTTAATTCGTCTTTTAAACAGGCCGATACTCAAATCCTTGTAGTTGTTTAGCAAGTTATTATATTTGCTATAAATGCAGTAAGTAAAAGATCTCGTAAAACGTGATGTTTGGTGGATCGGTGATGATATTAATCCCCGAAACCGCATAGCGATGTTATATACATCTGTACGAAACCGTATTTTTTGATGGAGATACGGCGGTGACTGAAATATTAATATCTTTTGAAACAAATAGAGGCACTGAAGCTCTCTGCGATTCTTCATGTTAAGCCACCCACAATCCACAAGTTTGTGAGAGATATGTTCATATTTTCTTATACCATATACAAGCAGGCACTTTGAACTTTTTGAATACGATGAACAGTCATAGAGTCAATTGCAGGACTCCGGCTCAATAATAAGTGAATTGCGAAAGTACACACACATAGTTCATATAGTCTCAGTTTAACGTCTACATTCAGTAGCAAACAATACCAAAAGAGTTTTTTCAACCACAAATACGCATGCTTAAAATATTGTGCAATTTGTTCGCCATATCGAAAGGTATTGTCGATCATAAAACCCAGATATCTTGCTTTCGGTACGATTGGATTAGTATTATGGTTAAGTACAATACAAAATTTAGGATTATCAAAAAGGTAGCAGAACCAGTGATTCATCCGGGTTAACCTGCAAATTGTGAGCAACCGAAAAGGCTCTGTAAATCTGTATTTAGCCTTGCAACACTCTGCTCCCAATCCCGAGGTCTAAACGAGTGGTAAAGTTGCGTATCATCTGCATACATGTGGCTTTTACAATGCTTTATGTAAGTTGTGAGTTTATGTGTATAAATTGTAAAAAGCACCGGACCTAAAATTGAACCTTGCCGAACTCCTTGCAATACGAAAATTGACAATGAAATATCATCGCCTATCTTTACACTTTGTTGACGTTTATGGACGTAACTGCGAACTAGTTGCTAAATCCTATTTCTTGTAGTATTGATAACAAAATATTATAATTTACCGTATAGAAAGCTTAGTTTATAGAAAGCTTAGTTTATCATCAGCGACTTTTAAAAGATCAGCTTCACAACTATATCCTCGACGAAACCTTGATTGTATCGGAGGAAGAACATTGTTCACATTCTTAAAGTCAACAATTTGATAATGTACTAGTCGTTCGATGACTTTGGAAATAGTCAGAAGGATACTTTCGTCTTTGATCTTTAAGGCGAGAGGGCTCATTATTTTTAGATAACGGAGATACCATAGAATGTTTCCAACAATCATGAACAGTACTATGTTCAATTATATAATTACTAATATGGGTAATATAAGGAATTATATATGAACAGCACAATATAATCATGACGATATTTATTTTATCAGCGCCTATACATGCAGTCTCAATTTTATCGATTATATCAGATACTATATTTTGATCAATAAAAGAAAATCCAAATAAATTTGTAATGTTATAATCATCGATATCGTAGTCAAAAGAGCAACTTGAATTAGAAGCATCATTACGAAGTAATTAATAATAGCATTATCATCCACTAATTTTACTCTTTTTATTGAGATCTAAGTAACCAATATATCTCTATATGGTAACCAATATATCTCTATATGGAACTATTTCTCTTTTTTGAAAGCAGAATTTGTTAAATTTCTCAGGGACTTATAATGTTCCCAACGTGCTGGAGATGGTGAAGCTCGATATTTTGATTTGGCCTTATCCCTCAAACTCATGCGTAATTTTAAATTATCAGTTAACCATGTGGTATAATATTTTGTAAAGCGTGTAGTAATTAATGGCGCATGTATATCGAAGAGATCCTGTAAGCTATTATTTAGAAACGAAATCTTATCGTTTACATCATTCATCGCAAAAATAAATTGCATTGGTATCAGAATTAAGTCTCGATGAAAATTATTAATATCAATTCCCTTGAAATGTTGACATGTGCGTAGTATTGGGGAAAATTTCTTTTGAAGTAGTTACATGTTGCAGAAAATGATGTCATGGTCAGATATATCAGAATTCAGCAGCCCCGCACCATCTACAAAATTACTATCAGTGCTTAAAATTAAATCCAATATATGATTTATTGATATATGCCTTCTGGAAGTTGGGTGCATTCGACGAAGTTTAACATTACTAAAAACATCTGTTAAGACACGAATATCTCAAACACATCAAATTGGATCCGCCTTACCTCAATAATCTTTTACCGTACCGCTAAACGTACGATTTACATTTATTCACGGGAATTTATGTTTTCAGTGTTTTCAGAGAAGCTCCCTCGTTATATTTATATTTCCGATACCTATTATTAAAACGGCATGAGTCTTTAAACACTTTCATTAATCTTTCTTAGTCCATTTTGTATCTATTTCAAGTAAGTTTTTATACAGAGCTATTGTAATTTCCACGTATGAATTTGTTTTTTCAATTTTGTTTTTAGTAGGCTATAATTCATTACATCATTAAAAACAATTTCTGTTATATTACTGGAGGATATCTTCACACACAATGCCTATTGTTTTACTTATTTGTGTGAATCAACAGAACTTAGTTCAATACATTTCCTTGTTCTTCTATTTTTATTTATTATCGGTACTTCACATTGGATCATATATTTGTGGCTGCACATTTACGATATTCGTGATCCATTCACACACGAATTTAACAATCAACCTAATCCCGAATTTCCAAATTTACATTACGTTGCATAAAATCTTTCCTTCTTTCGCAAAATCGTGTTTTATTACAAAATGTGTATTGAGTATCTACTTACATTCCCTTATTTTATTGAAATATTACAGTATATGATTATTGAAATATTAATAAAAAAAGCAATTTATAATAAAATGTGTGTTTGAAAGAATATCTCAGTCTAGACGACGAGACGACGAGAATTGTGATAAATATTGGTTGGAAAAGGAGTACACGAAATGTGCGATTTGTGTGAAGGACATAGAAGGGAATGGGTAAAAGATTGAGCGGAAGAGTGTGAGTGGATGTGATTGAGTTACCTATGTATATTCCCCTTTAATATATTAGCTCGATTGCAGAAATTTGAAGGGTGATATTTAAATTTCTGCGATTGTCAAGTAGCGCTAATACGCTACCCAACATTCAGTAATTGATGGTATAAATTCCCTTATAGTTTAAATCATTTGCATTACTTAAAATTGTTGCAAACATAATATGATTAAATATTTTCGCGTGAAATATAATTCTTCATTACAATATTTTAATTAAAACTGCAGTAGCCATATTCTGAAATATGGACATGTGCAATCAATGACAGCTCACCGACTGCTAAATGAAAAATAACGTTGTTTAACTTTTAATTAAAATAGGATTGCACTGCCATTTTTTAAATATTTCAATCAATAATTAGCCGAGCCTGAATTACGCATTCGCGTTAGGATTATACGCATGCATCCTTTGAAACTATAGCCGCGTCAAATCGACACAAACCAGGCGAATTTAACGTAACGTGCGGTGCGCGTAATTTATTCCCTTGTCCTAAATAAACGCTAGATTTGGCATTACTAATCGAATTTCACGTTACCAAATTAATTATCATTACTAAATGACCGTATAAAACTAAGAAAGTTTCTTATACTTAGTTTAATTGAACAGATTTATTTCGGAGATTCATTAATCTAAAGGTACAGAGAAGGAAAGAAAAAGCAAATCTTTAACAGGGGTGAGAATCGATATCTGATTATGTGAGTAAGTTTCAGAGGATGGAATAGGTTAAGTGATTATTCTGCTTTATTTCCTTGATCTGTGTATCTTCTTGGGTAGTTTGGTGGAATAAAACAATTACTTTCTTATGTCACTTATAATGTGAACATTCATCCACTGAAATTCTGCCGAATACATAGAAACTTTCTATAAGTGATAGGGCATAGCTATTATGTATTATTTATTTATTAATCACGACTGTGATCAAATATATGTTTGATTTTAAAGGAGTCTTAAATTGGCCTTCGAAAATTAAGAAAAAAGCCACAATTACATATTTAGCATAATATAAATTCAATATTTGATATAAATTGTAATGAACATTAATAATCCGATAATATTCATGAAAATATAATCATCGACACTAGAATTTTAATTCAAACCCACAAAATTAGGGGCCATTGATAAATTGTTATATTATAATAAACATTTACTACTACCCAGAGAGAGGAGATGAAGATAATAAATTTGATTGCTTACCGTATGGTTCAACTTGCAGAACCGTTAAGATTTTTTTCAAAACATCACGTTTACACCAAGTAACTCAATGGAAACCCTCACAACCTCAATTTATTATGCTTCTTCATTATTTTAATTGAAATTCACCAATGGGAACAAAACATATTTCCAAATGTATCGAGAAATACAGCAACCATTTTGATCTCTATTTGGTAATATAACAACAAACTCAACTAACGTCCGTATGTTATAGATTACGTAGTTAACTCTATTTCCTAGATAACAATCCCAATCAGTCTCATGAGTAAAACAATCGAATCGTGTTTTGAACATTGTGGCTCGATCAAAAATAATGACTATTTCCGACACACTGAAAATGGCTCCATCGTAAAACAGTTGCGACATTAGATTGGAAATATTCTTCATATGGATTTTACTTATTATGACAAACACATCAATATACAATGAAAGTAATAAATTAGGGAATCAAGGGAAACCCTAAATGAAAAACGAAATAACCTGAAATAAGTTTATGAAATCGCCTCATATATAAAATTACGCGCCCCTACTGTCGGGGTCAAATTGAAATTTCTCTTTCCTACTGATGTATCCGCTATGTTATTGCATCCCGTTCCCTCCTACATATTTATGTTTTGCTTGTCGTGGAACCAACTAGTACAGGGGTGCTTACTTACGTAAATGCCCCGAGCTGAATTATTTTTGTACGACGTATATGCCTCAACTTGCGAAGTTAACCAAAGTTTCCGTTTCATTTTGCTGTTACATTCTAGTTGTTCGGTAGGAGTTGTCCCGTTACTTTGTAAAATATTTTCTACTTATTTATAAACACAAAGAGCCGATAAAAGCATATTATAAATACACAGTAAAAGATTAAAGCACATATAATAATATAATAAATTTTAATTAAATTAAATTATTTAACAAACAAATTAATTAGAACTGCACATATGCACACTTCCTTAATGTACTTTCTTGTGACTAAATATTTATATAACTGTCCAGAAGTTGGTTACTATAAAACAATTTAAAATGAAAACTAAAAGAATTTCCATTCATCCACATCTTTTTATTCAATTTAATATGTCGCACGAAGCCTACCTGTTCCATACGAAAATGGAGTTATAGTCTAAATGAATAATTGCACTTTAAAAACTATAAACCAATCGAGTTCGTGAATCACATACGGACAAAATAACAATTTATGTGACACTCTATACTCTATATTCATAAATGCGTGGGCCTTTGTGTGCCACCCTAAATTATTAAACAAAGGATTCCGACCAACGAATCTACGTTCGACCCCGGAGACCTTCACAGACACATTCAACTTCGGACTTGAGGTCCCCGAGTGCATCTGCGGACAACACACTAAATCAAGATGCTGAATCTACTGGGAGTGATAATGCGACTCGACATGGAGAAATATGTACAGACATTCCATTCCATTTTGCAACGTAAATTCATCCTTTGTCTCTTATTGCAAAGTACTTAAGACTTCAGCCAGTACTTGGGATATTAAGAGGGGCGTCGTGGATAACCGCGGAATGTTTCGGCAGTTTGCCCGGTTGGCTTCGCGATGCTATTTAAGATTTGAATTTGCTGAATACGGAATCTGAATAGTTTTGGGTTTCAATGAAAAATAACCGCGCTCCAGAAAGCTACAGATATCTACCTCATTCTTATTCGAGCGTACGTAATGCGAATTAGGTAGTGTACATTCATTGTCGTTATATTCTAATTCGGATATACGTATGTGGACGTTCATATTTCCGCGCTGTTTACCGTCACAGATTACGATACGTTTTTGTTCGATTTGAACAAATTGGTGCAGCTATTTATTTATTCAACAACATTAATGCAATTGTATCAATATTTAGAAAAGCTTTCCGTATAACACGTGGAACCGATTCGACCAATAAGTCACCTAGTTTAATCGATTCTGTTTACTTTAGCATACACGTACAATTGTACAAATTCAGGTGACTTTATTAGAGTCGGTAAATATGGCCGTGACTGCAACACCAGTGATTACTCATAGGTGAATTCAATTATAGTTTGTAAATAAGAATAACCATTCTCTTGTAAATGATATAGCTCTTTAGCACCAAAAAGTAAAAAATAAATAATTAACGCACACCAGTACAATTGGATGCAACATAATGCATGTGAAAACTCTATTGCTGGTAAGTAAATGAGTATTATGTCTATTATGGTGACAACGCTCTTCTGCAACAAAAAACATTACAGCTTCCTTACCTTTACCAATATCACACTCACATGTGAAGAAAATCGGTTTAAAGCGATGGCCACACTATGCATTTAGTTGCTGCAACTTTGATGCCGCATCAAAGTTGCAGCAACTTTTCGTGGCCACACTATGCATTTAGTTGCAGCAACCGTGATGCATGGGAATAGAACACGTTCTAATTTGTGAGAAAAATGCATGCATTTCTAGTGATATTTTTAGTAACTGTAGTAATGCCAACAGTTATTATAAAAATAAAAAAGCACCATATCCCATAACCTAACATCGAATCGAAGCACGTTGTCGCTTTGTCGGTTCATTGTGTTTGTGGCGAAGATGAACATGAGTTGTGGTAATGTTACAACAAAAATGGAGTGGAGTAGAGAATCAACAAAGCTGCTTATTAGTCTTTATGAGGCCCTGCCAGTATTGTATATGGCCCATACACCAGAATATAAATCTAAAACCAAAAGGCTAGACGCTTTACGTGATATTCAGATACAGCTGCAGCGAAAGTTGCCGCTGTATAGAGTGACGCCAGAAGAGGTAAATAAAAAGATTCATGGTAAGTTAACCGTAAACGGCTGCGCATATTATTTATAATGTTTGATCATTTGTAGTAATAAGAACGCAATACTTTAAAGAGTTAAAAAAAGTTAAGGACAGCCAAAGGAGTGGAGCCAGTGTGGATGATGTATATGAACCTAAATTGTGGTGTTATTCACTCCTTCACTTTCTTTCGGAAGCAACCCTTACTCGGGAATCAACTTCAAATATTGTCGATGTAGATCTTGCAAGTCCAGAAACCAATACAGATGAATTAATTTTTGAGGGCAGTATCGAGGACTTGGAAGAAGAAACTTTTCAAGCCCGAAGTGGTACGAGCTCGAAGTCGCCTCCAGATGGGACTCCATCTACCCAGGTGAAGAGGCGACGGTTGTCATCGCAATCGTTGCAGAGCAGTGCTCTGGACGTAATTAAAACTGCCAGTGAGCGTTTGCAAAACATAGGAAAAGAGGACGACCTGAAGACTTTTGGAAAGTAAGTAAGTAATTTCTCATAGAAGTTTTATTTATTTGTATGTGTTTTTAGTACAGTGGCTATGGAATTGTCAAAAATACAGACCGAAGCTATAAGAAGAAAAACTAAACGAAGCATTTTCAACATGTTGATGGATGCTCAAGAAGAGGATGAAGATGGTTTTTAAAAAAATTATATTTTAATAATAAACATGGAATATAAATTGAACTATCTTTTATTTTTTACAATATTTACAACAAGTTATTGCAGAAATATAAGTCCAGTGCAGTTCTCCCGCTCCTGTTTCCTGCTTGTTGGCTTAGACCATATTTGAAAGTGTACCTCTTGTCGATACCGCAATCTTCTACACTTTCGCATGGCACTGGACAACTTGTTCTCAAGAAATTGTGCAGTGCACAGCAACTGAGTGTTACCAGTTGCACTTTATCTACTGGGAGCTCACTAACGTGTAAAAGGCAGCGCCACTTATTGGCCAATATTCCAAAGGCATTCTCCACAACTCTTCTTGCACGGCTAAGACGATAATTAAAAACTCTTTGTTGCCAGGACATATTTCTGAACGGAAATGGTTTCAGTATATTGTGAGATATGTAGAACCATCTGATCGGAGGGGGCGAAAACATATATGTTTCCCATCCATGGCTCCTAATACGTTTGGAAGATTCCATTTCTCTTCAAACACTTTTGATATGTAAAGCCACTCGGCTGCCGTATTGGGTACCTACACAATTGAAATGTTATAATTTAAGAACTTAATACTACTTGAGCAACATACTTTAAGATATTCCGCTTTCAAATGGGAATAGATACTCTCACAGGTCTCTGGAATAATTTTGCCAATTGTTGACCTTCCTATTCTGAAGGCATAATGCAGACTTCTGAATGACTCTCCTGTTGCTAAATAGCGAAGTGTTAACGTCAATCTGTCATTGGCAGATATTGCTTCTCGTAAATGTGTGTCCCTCTTGGAAATATCTTGTTCGATTAATTGTAATAACTTCTGATACGTGGGTTTATCCATTCTCACAAAGTTCCTGAAACTCCCCAAATCGGCACACGCTTCAAATTCATCATTGATAAGACTGAAATTTCCTCTTTCACTTCTTTTTTCAATCCAGGGTCTTACCCACCATCGTCTCTTTCTTTGACTACATAATAATAGTGATGCAGCCCCGATTAACACTGCACAGACTGCCACTGAAGTATTTTGATCCATTGTAATCTATTAATTATCCATTACAATGACAACAGTGCAGTTTTATTTTTGTAGGTTGGCATTACAAATATTTTATGTGTTTGATGCATGCAACTTTTCTTGTGTGTGGCCGGGTGTGCATCAAAAAATGCACGCATCAAGAAATGCTGCAACTTTGATGCAGCAACTAAATGCATAGTGTGGCCATCACTTAAGAAGCTTGCTGCATATTAAGGGTTTCTTTGTAATTAAATCATGTGCGTGGATTCATTATTTTTAAGATGAGCCCAAGCCAGAACACAATAAGGCAACCGCATGTATACGGCTAGCCGCGCTACCACTCATAGGTAAAGAAAATATTCGTGGCACCTACGTACTACAACCTTCTTATTTTTTATTTTTATTTTGTAAATGCTGAATACGAAAATATTAATGTGTAAATTCTTTTGGCTTAAATTACATTTTCACAAAATAGAACGCATACAATCAGCCTCCGCAGATAATTTAGCTGCATTCACGTAAATTGTTTAACAGATTCTGTGGATAGGTCGGTTTCTGATCCAATCTATCAGACCCCAAAATGTCGTATTAATCTGTGTGAAGAGCTAGTCAGTTAAAGAATTTGATGATGAAGTGGCCACTGTGAAGTTGTGCCTTAAGAGTATTTGCTTGATTCTGTCTCTATCGTCATGTTGGAATACTGTCGTTATCGTTAATCGTTCTCCTGTAAACGGAAATGTTTGTGTGTATCCAAGTAATTTAGTTTCGTCTCGCAATGCAACTTAACTTGTTCGATTATTAACATTGTGATAATCTACTCGCAGAATTGCGTTATTTATCTGGTACATCATAACCGGTACACATGCACTAGGACATAATACGTACAATTTATGTAGCCATTGTACACTATATCGTTACTACTTACTTAGTCCTACACATTTCTACTTTTCGGTGTAAGGCCTATAGCTCGGTAGCGGTTCCCTCTTCCACATTTCTGTCAATTTCTTTCGATCAACCGTCTATTCCCTTACATTACTGCATACTGCCTGGTTGTCTTGCGTCATAAATTTGCTTTCTGGTGCCTTCCTTCTCCCATTCTCTTCACGTATCCTAACCATCTTAGTTGGCTTCCTTGTATTTTATTTAATCTACCTGTTTCGATTATTTTTTGGTTGATTTCACAATCCAATTTACCCTTTTCACGCACATATCCCCCAGGTATTTGAAATCTTTTACTTGCTCCAATTTTGTTTACTATATTCTATGTTGTGTGTTATTTTCCGGGTTTTTTTATCAATTTTCTTATTACTTTTCTCGTAGTTAATTATCATATTCCTTTTCTTTAATTCATTATCGTATATTCTCATGTCGTGCCGCAGGTCTTGTTCGCTTTCTTCTAGGATCCTCATATCGTCTGCAAAGATTAGTTCTGTCACCTGTATTCATGTTCCAATTTCCTATTGTGTATGGTTCAATTTCCTTTATGCACTCCATTACCACATCGTCCAGGACTACTATAGATAGAAGCGGGCATGGTACGCAGCCTTGTCCGACTTCTACTATCATCTCAAATTTCCCTGAGGTTTCATCCCTAATGCAGACCATCGCTATTAGTTTGTCTCCCATTCCTCTCTTCCATAAACATTACACTAGGCAATTTGCTACGCGAAGTTCCAGTATCCACTATCAGGTTGTTTCGAACTTCTTCACACTGTTTCCCTGGATAATGTTTAATATTTTTTGCTGCTAACCCTGCACTTCAAGTCCCCCATTATGATAACCTTCTTATTTTTTGTCAATCACTTCCTGTAACTTTTTGGAAAACTTTTCCTTTTCTTATTTTCCTGCATCGTCACTAGTGCCGTACGGTAATTATATTTCTACAGATAAAATTCTTTCATTTACGTGGGTGAAGATACTGATGTGAGTTACATACTCTGTTTTCTTTTATTGTGAACCCTACCCCTGCTCTTGCTTTCGCTCTTTCCCTTCGACTATTCCTACAGTGTACATCTAATATTTATTTCCTCTTATCTTGGTCTGCGTGACCCGTAGGTAGTCTATTTCCGCATTTCCATTTCTTCTACTATTTCTACCAATTATACTCTTCAAATTCCACGTTCCTATCTTTATTGTATTTATATATTTATATATTTTTTATTCTTCTCTTTTATTGCATCTGTCCTATTTATTGCCTGAACAAAGACGCGTCCTTGTTCTCGTGAACTTCGTTCATAGCTAGTTTTTTTTTCTAGGGTTGCGTCTTACTTCCACAATTCTTTTGATTTCTGGGCTCGATTTATATCCTATAGTAATTATATATATATTATATATTCTTATTATCTCAAACTTCTTCTCGAAGGAGTCTATTTTTGCAATGATTAGTTTTTGCGAGTTACTCTTCACTGTGTAAAATGCTTCTGCTCTCTTTACTTCCACACATGGTTCGTTTCTCATGTATTTTGGTACCTGGTTTATCAACTCTTCATTATTTGTATCCAGGCCTCGTATAACAATATTGTATTTCCTCCTTTTGTCATATTCTGTTTTGGTAATTCTATTCTTCATGTTCCGATATTCAATTTTCTTCTCCTTTTCCATGTTTTCTCTTAATTTTCTTATTTCAGCCGAGTTGTTTTTCATCTTCTTTGTCGTTTGCCTCGACATCTCTTTTATTTCTTCCATTATAATTGTTTCCTTTTCTTCTTCTTCTTCTTCTTCTTCTTCTTCTTCACTCTTTGAGTATTCTGGGGACCTCATTATTTTCTAACAACCATGGGTATAAATCCTGCACACGACCTAACTTTAATTTCAGATCGCAGTAATTTTCATGATTATTACAAAAAACTATTGCACTAATATCTTGAATCCGGTAAATTGTAAATTCATTAACGAAATAAATATTTATTCAATTATGTAACGTCGAAGGTTTATAGAATTCTTCAGTTTATCCGAAGTATTTGCGATAAGATGATAATATGAAGTAAAATCAATTGTGATCAATTGGAACAGAAGCCAATAATGAAATATTACAAGTTACAAATTGTAAATTAAAAATATCTAAAATCAATAATTGATGTCATTCACATGATGACCCATATCTCTGCTATTATTTTCAATGGAAAATTAATCTAGTATGCGTAACTGTTATCAATAATTGCAAATGCCGTCATATGAAAAGTCGAATAGTTCGATGTCATAAAGCTGAACGAGTGGCAGTTTGATATACACAAGCATTGGAGAAATACAGAACATAACATAAACTATAATTATATAATTGACGCAGAAAAAAACGCTAAAATAGAAGAAAATTAAAAAGATATCAGGAGGAAATGAACCTTTTAAGGAGAGATGACAACCCTTTAAAAAATGATGGTCAAAAGGAATGAAATACGAGTTAAAACTCGTATTTGAAGGAATCGTAAAGAAACATTAAACAGAAACTGGGAAGAGATCGAAATCTTAAAAGGAAATAAATAAAAATAAAAACCAGGAGAATAATCGAGATAGAAGAAGCAGGTGGATAAGACATGACCAAAGATGATTAAACTCCTAAGGAATTGTCTGAGAAGCATGACAAATAGGAAAGGTCCCATATTGTTGAAACTAAAGCGTTTTATTGGTTCTCTACTAACTTCAAGTTATGCAATAAAATAATAGGAAATTGCACCAGAATAAGCATAAACAAATATTTTTTTACACTTTTTTACACTGTTTCCTAGAAAAATTAAATGATGCACTGGAATGAATTACCTCATCCACACAGAGTATTGGAAGCAGGAGCTAGAATATACATTTCTTGGTTGAATGTATGGAAAAAACAATTGGTGGAATTGTTTTGTTCTTGCAGTCTAATTTAAACCATCATTGAAGCATCTAGAGTGACAACATGTAGTTCTACCAGATTACACGATATATTCGGTAACAAATATTGAAGAAAGCAGTCATTGAATATTATATTTTCATTTGGGTCATCACTTTGCTCAATTGATCACAATAAGAACTGAATCACAGAATAAATATCAGAATGAAGCAATTGTGCTGAGGAAAAAACCGGAAGATAATAGTTATCCGCTGAAATGTCTTCTTTTACATAAAAACAGGGGCACAATGTTTTACAGATTTCCCCAATATCTTACTAGAGGCTTATAATCGAAAACCATAAATAAATTTAAAAATTATAACAGGAAGTTAAGCTGAATGACGAATAATTTAACTATAATGAATAATACACTGGAAGGAATTAAACATATGCAGAATAGAAACAAATAAGAAATATAAATATGCGGATATTATAAACAAAGCTGTGAATAAAACTAAAGCTATATGTGTAACGTCTGGTAAGGTTCGTTCTTTGTTTGGTATGGAATTAAACAAGTCCTATCAGAATATATATATTTCCCCAAATAACTCGTATTCTACATACACTAATCGTTTCTTCCACGTATATATCCTTTCTACTACTGGCTTTCACAGCCCCCCGCCAGATAAGCCGCGTATGCGCATTCGGCCTAAGCTACAATATGGATGGTTGTGAAATCACTAATATGGATGCTGTGAAAAGAAACCCTTTGTGGAAATGTTTAAAAAAAGCATTGAAGCACATGATAACAATGAAGCGATTTAAATATCCCGCGAGCTAAGTAAAGCTTTTGAATCTCTCCCCTGCTCAAATTATGGAGTAATAGGTCAATCATTTCATACAAGATGATCAAATCGTACCTATCAATAGCTCCATTGGGACATCAGCTTATCAAGAGAATGACGCGTTGAATTTGGCGCACGACAGGGCTCTGTATTTGGTCGCATTCTCTTCATTACATATATCAATGATTCAATTATAGGTAGGGAAGACGTTGTAATATATCCGTTGACGATACGTAAATATCTATTAAAAAACAGGTCGATGAAAAAAAAATAAAATAAGAAGAGATAAGTGGTTTGCAGCAAATGCACTAAAGATTAATCAGAAAAAAACGCAGTATATGATATTCAAAAATGGCGACGCGCTAAGCCATCTAAAAATTCTGGGGACACATTTAGACAGTAAACTTACATGGACCAAACACAAAACGAACAGTAAATGTACTCACCTTGTAGCGAAAATTAGTTATCTCGCGAGTTTCAAAGCTTACTGTCTTACAGCTTTCTCCTGTGTGGGTAGGCAAGTGCAGTAGTGGACCTGCAACTGCAAACAATATTTCAATCAAGAAGGAATACGTACGCTAATTTCAATTTCCCACGCAATTGCGCAAAAAATTTTAAGCACCATAGTACAAAAAGAAATGTTTCAAATACCGTTTCGCAGCCTTAAAAAACCCAGAATATGGGTTTCTGGGATATAAAATTTCACTTACCTAAAGAAATGAAATGCAAAGCACCAAAACAATTTGCAACGGCGGCGAAGTTACTATTATTAGAACATACTATATATACATACACCAACCATGAATATTTTAATCAGAAATATGTTTACATATCTAAACATTTCATTTTATTATGAGTAGGTGTACAGTTTTATTTCAAATTTTCAATATATATGTTGTACTTGTAGCCCTATATATTAGACTTTTCATGAATGTTTTCGATGAATAAACTTATATTATTATTATTGCAAACCACGAGCATTGTAATATATATATATATGAATATGCAAATTTAAATTTGGTTCCCGACATGGCAAAGAATTTGAACATTTTACAAGTGGTCCCCATTTGGAATACTATTACGATATTTAGAAGAGTATAATATTATTAGTTAAATATTTAACAAAAAACCAACAAAAAATATAATTACACAACGTAACCTATTTCTTTCTTGAAGAAAAAGTTCTTTAAAAAAATATTCTTTAGCTTCTTTCAATATTTCTTGACTTAATTAAGTATTTTTATCTATTTTACTTAATGTAACTTTTCTCAAAGCCTAAATTTGGCACGTCTTCAACAAATTCGTATAGATTGACCTTTTGGTAGTTGATTTATAATCATACATTACACATATTTAAAATAAATAAGAATAGATGGATTACCTAGTAATCTTTGATTTGTTTGCGATAGTATACAAAGAGTTGTTAAACATACTTTGGGGTTTGTTTTTGTAAACCCCTAATTAATTACAGCTTTGTAAACACTAAACATCGCTATTTACATCAAAGTAGTTAGCAGTAATCTACAGAGCACTAGATTGCGTAATTAACTGTTGATGATTTAGGGTGGGAATTGTCATTAGTATGTACGTTGTATATTTGGTACCATGCGATTCACAAAGTACACTGAAGTAGCCTTTCAGGGACTATCAGCAACCAATAATTAGACGCACATATATCGCATTGTAAATCTCCCCCACGTGAATTAAATTAGATATTGTAACGTACAAAAAATGGCCGTTTTGTTCCTTAAAATATTAACGCAGAACGATCATTCTGACTTAATAGCGTTACTACCCAAAATAATTATAAAATATGGAATGCACAATCTTTCTGAGCCCCCATATTTTCTCAGCTTTGCATATTGAAGTATACCTCTACTGCCCTACAAGAAAAACACAGAGCATTTATTGAACAAGTTCAAGGAAAATATAAAAATTAGATAAATGTAAGATGAAGTCAACTGCTATACTTTTCAATAGTAGCATTGGGGATGGTACTAAAAACTGCTGACCAGTATGTCAGTTTGATTCTAAAAGCTTCATAATTGGATCGGTTGAAATGGTGTGGAAATTTTGCAGCAATTAAGCTACTTTATTTATCAGAGGCCGCACTATTGATATGCTAAGAACAGGTATTTCCGTTGGTGATATTTCCAAACGAGTAGGTTCAAGTATCCGCCGATCTGCGCCCTTGGTATAGACTGCCTTGAAATAGATGCAATGTCTAAGGGCGTTCCAAAAGTACTGCAGAAGGTGAAGAACGATTCATCTTTCTGATCTGAATATGCTTTGCTATTGCTATTGTGCCCAAGTATAATATATAAGATACACATTTTCATTGTATTGTAATTTTCATATTTATTTATTTATTTAACTGTATTTCCTATGCCATTTTTTTAAACTTAATCTTTTTTCCCAGGGTTGACTGATGTTTGCTTGATTTGTGACATGAAACACATTTCTACTATAAATCTTGATTTAGGCTGAATAGTAAATATCATTTTATAGAAAAGCGCAACCCCTTTTAGTGTTATAATTTTTAATTAAACTTACATATATGTTAGCCTTGTATAATTCACAGTAGCGCATTAAAAAATAATGAGAACGGTGAGTAAATTGTACGCCGGCATATTTATCTACTACGATAACATTAAAATCTAGCTGACAAAGCAAACTTCGTTCTTTTCTTAAATTATTTGAATCGTAAATCTTAAAGTGGTGGGTAAAGAGGAATCGGCAGAAACTCCTTAATTCTTCGAGGTTTATTACAAGCTCATTACAACTGCTAATTCAGATGCTAATGATCGCATTACCACAATAATGAAAATAAATAAATTTGAGAATTTACAAATGCAATAAGCTAAGAATTATTAGCTGTTTAAAATACTGTGCTAAAGACTTTCTCTTTAAACGGTTTTGGAAAAATATTTTGCTCCCTGTCGCAAATCCCATCGATGATGAAGAATGTTTTTCTTTCTTTCGCTTATAATTACATTCATTAGATCAAACAGATTTCATCGTCAGTTTCGTTGTTTTGCTCTCCCTCCTAATTTTCAATAAATATTTTCATACGTATGGCCTTTCCATTCATCGTGATACTCTGTCATATTTATTCTCATAATGTCTATTAACAAATGCACAACAATTTTCTTTACTCGCTCAGTTTCAAAGAAAATCTGGGAACACGTTCCGTAATGTCTAACTAATAAAAGTAATTCTTTATTTACCAATTTTACGTCGTCAGCTTGTATCCACACACACCTTTGTTTTATATGAAAGTATTTTTCATCGCATGTATTTTGCATCTTCATAACCTTGTCCAAACTTTCATACACTCTTCCTGTGCAAATTTTACATTTAATTTCGGCACACACACATGGCACACCTTGTAGTCGATCTTCAGCCGCTCTCTTCGTAAATTGAAGTTCTATCAATATCATTCTCTTTTTCCCACGCATCTAATCCATATGATAAGATAATACATGTTTAAAATGTTTCGTATAATCAATAGTTTCATATTTCTATATTCTTTCTCCGAGCGACCATATCCAAAATATTATTGTTTTCGTTTTGCAATATTTACGTTTTGAATAAGTCTATGATAATTTTTCCATTCATTGAAAATTTCAATGGTATTACTGTTAAATTAGATGCATATACACACATAATCAAATCCCCCTAATACCTCTCGGTGTGGGGTTCTATTACTATTGTCTCTATCTTAATTATTCTTAACTCTTAATTTTATTCTTGTTGTCCTATGCTTGTAAAATACTTCTAGAGGTTTAGTTCTATTTGTATTTCCTCTCTTACATCCACATCCCTTATCCTATCCATTTTTTGTAATTCCCTTCTTTCTTATAAAGCCTTGTCTCATCATATGGTATGCGTTCATCGTTTTTTCATGTCCTTTCCTTGTTTCCCATTTCCCTTAATTATAGTTCCAAAATAATTAAAGGATGTTACCTGTTTTCTCTCCTGCTACTTGTATATTCAATATTTCTTTTTGTTTAGCTGTCACCATTACTTTCGTTTTATTTATATATATATTTCATTCCTTGTTTAAAAATGTCCGTAGGTTCATGTTATTCTGTAGACATTTCTCACGTCCCGCTATCATCACAACGTCATCAGCATACTCACATTCCACTGGCTGTAATCTATATTTAACCTTTGATTGTAACTCCTTAATTATTCCATCCATAAATAAAGTGCAGGAAAATTAATTAGATAAATGTAAGGGTTCAGTCCTCCTCCTTGCCTTAGTCCTTCCGTTGTGTAGAAAACTGTTATTCTCCTATTTCATATGTTGACATAATTACTGCTATTTCCATAGATACCCCTCGTTGCTCTTATCATTCCCATATTTATTCCCCTTTCCTGCATATCTTTCCATAGTTTTAGTCAAATCAATGAACGTGAAAAATGTCTTACTTAGCTGTATTTTCCGGATTATTTTTTTAATGTATTAGTCATTAGCGCGTCTGCATTTTCTTAACCCACTTATTTTTTTTTCATCAATATTTTCATGTACCTTTAACGCCGTGCTTAAAAGCGTTATTCCTCTATAATTATCTACCAGTCTTTAGGCATTACCCTCTACCCAAGCGTTTTTACAGATTTTTATGATCAGGTCTATTCTTTAATAACCATATTCTTTGGCATTTCCGCCGATATTCTGTTGTGCTGTATCGCTTTGCCATATATCATAGATATTGTAACTTCTTTTGTTTCCTCATTGTCTATTCTCTCTCTTGTTTCTTCATTCTTATTATCTTTAACATGTCCACAACTACCTTCTAAATAATCTTCTTGCCCATCACATTCTTCTTCTACCTTGTCCATATGTTAATATTTCTCCTTTCTCCTTTCCTTGCACTTCATGACGGTTTTTTTCTCCTTTATCATATTTTGTAGTATTTTGTAGAATGGTTTTTGGTTACTCGTCTTATTTATGTCTCTATTTTTTCTCCAAAAATTCTCCAACTTTTTTCTTTACTTTCTCTCACCATATTTCCGTGCTCCTATGTATTGTTTTAATTTATCCTTTTTGATTTTTATCGCTTGTTTTATATTACGAGTCTTAAAAATGCAACATGTTTGTTTTGCCACTGCTAACATCAAATTGCATAGAGTTATCTATAATTCAGAACAGTTTTAACCATTCTACTTTTCTTTCCACAACATACTTGTTGGGCTATTACTTTTATAAACGCATGTTGTAACTTTTCTTTAACTTCTTTAATTTCGCCTTGATCTTGTTACTTTACAATTTTGCAATTAGAATGTAATGGTCGCTGTATATTTCAGCTCCACGCATCACTCTCACATCTTTCACCACCCTTCAATTTTTCCTTATCTATTTTGGATTTCTCTGCTGTATTTGTCCTTGTTGTATTTGTCCTTGTCGTGAATATGTATATCTTTGTGTTGGTAGAGAGTGCTCGCGATTAGTAAATTATTCGTTAACTAATACTAATACAAGTATTATGCCATAGTTATTTCTTTTCTGCTCTCCATGACCCCAGCCCGATTCTCATCTCTTCCCATTCTGCAATGCCTATCTTCTGTTACATAAATTGTGTGTTGGCTGTTTTCTGTCATCGTTTTCAATCGGTTCCAAATATGTCCTTCCTTTCTGCTTTCGCGTCTTAATTGGAGCCGTATTCTACTATTATTTTTGTTATTTTTCTATATATCCCGATTTACTCTGTGAGGATTCTTTCTGTATATCCTTCCATGATATCATATACTCTTCACACTTTTTATTTATCAGGCAGCCTACTCCTGCCTCTGCCTCTCCATCGCTGCCTCACTGTATATCCATATATGATCCACTTCTCCTCTTTCTTTCTTTTAGTGTCTATGACCGTTAAAACGTCAAATTCAGGTTTATTAAATTCCTAACTTATTTCTTGTCCTCTTCCATTAAAACCTCTTATATTCCACGTCGCTAACTTCCATATGTTCTTATTTTTCCCCATTCCTGTTCATTTCCTGATATATATCTTTGCCCAGTCCATGTTCAGGTGTCCTTGCCCCGATTTACGCAGCAGTTTTTTGTCCTTTAAAGCATTTCCTCTATTTTCATTCCACCGCCGTACTTCTATATTTATATTCGTCTTGTAAAATTAATGAAAGATCGGTGTAGTGGACATTGAGCTTTTTCACACACCATTCACAAGAAGCTTCGTACGCATAGATTGACTGAAAGCGCCTGAAAAAAGACCTACTCTAAGACATTAACCCAGGGATTCATCAACGAGGCGTAACGTTAGTCGGACTAACGCTATTTGCGCCAAAAATTTACGCCCGTCTTGCACAGGTCTAAATAAACGGTGTAGGCCTGTTCATGAAAATCGCGTAGACCGGGCGCAAATTAATCTCTGACGACATACACGACGTCATCGTTTCGCATTATGGACCAGACAAAATTCGTCTGACCTTGACAATTGTGTGAGAGCGCCATTCTCGAGTTGGGGCGCAGAGGCAGGCAATAGGACTTTTTAAGTAACAATTAGTTTCATAAATACAATAAATGAATATAAATAAAAAATATTTGATTGTATCTTTTTATCTCGTAACAGACGTAAGGATTATTTCAAACTATAAAAATAAGTTTCACAAGCTATAATTACTGCCGTTATTAATTGCACAAAAGACAATACTATAATAATAAGTAAACCAATAGCATTGCACTGCAATCAACTGGGTACAGGTTGAGTCTTACGCCAGTGAGAGGTTTATATAAACCACTTCATGGGATGGCGGTTGATCATCCAAAGGATCGATTAATCCTGCTCTGGACAAATGTCAACATTATCAAGTTTATTTGGAAGCTTTTTTCTAAACATTTAATTCATTTATAGTGGTCCTTTTTAGTTCTATTGAAATAATTGAAAATTTTATTTAAATTATACTCAATGTTTTTTTTTAATATTTTCTTTACAAAAAAACATGATTTTGGAAGGACTATTTAAAATTAGGATTAATACAAAACTATTAAATAAATAAATAAATAAATAAAATTTTTTGAAAACTTAGCTTGTATACAAAATAATAAAACTTGCTAGGGATACAAATTTATTAAATCAGAATAAAAACATATTTGGTAGATTACACGTTGCGCTTTCGCAGCACATAATGCTGCTAATAATTTATAATGCTGATGCGTACAAATAAATATACAAAAAAAAGGAATGCATGTTAGAAAGTATTACAACACACGCTCTAGACACAAATTTAAAACGGTGAATATTCATGTCTATAATTTGTAATCGACCTCTTCGGTTGATCATCCAGAGGAATCAATTGATCCTGCTCTAGACTAATGTTTGCATTAATGCACATTATGCAAAACCATGTAACCAAGCCATCTAACCAAATTAAAAATCTGGAGCTGTGCATTACATACACCTGTACATTTAAAGGTGTTTGGCATTTACTGTTTATATGGTTGGGTGTATCTTCTTTTGGAGGCATCAACAACAATACACGACTGCAATGTATGGCTCCTATCACATTTGGTATATTATCTATTCCATGAAATACTTTCTTAACACCGATTATATAACCAGGATCATTTATACAATAGGTACACAGTAATGTGTCACTCCTCGACTACATGTCGACTGGCTCACATGAACAATGTCTGCAATTAAGCTTTGGAAGCCATCCGATGCTACACATCTTAAGCCAATGAGTACTCGTAGCATCACGGATAAAGAACTTCTCTTATTGTAGGGTGTTCCAGCTGTGGTATTAGCTCGTATAATCATATGCCGTGGCAAACTATAGTACCTACAATAATATTGCAGTAATATTTAAATTTGATTAGTCATATTGAAAAGTGTTTACTCACCTCGGGCACTTGTAGTGGGTCTAATCGATCGTGAAACAATCTGACACTTCATATATTTGTCAATGGCAGTTGCCCAGTCACATCTTGGCCTGGCTCCTAACCTTGGCCATATTCCTCCTCCAGAGCAAGCATATTCTTCCCTGGACCCGGTACCATGTTTACTATAACGTTATAAATGTAGAATAATACTCAGGTGCGGAAACTTGATGAAATAAAATAGTTCTAATTGCAACTTATTAGTAGCCGAAAAAAATTTTACACTCAAACATATTTGTAAAATGTGATTTAATACTTACTTTGATTACTCTGAAAATGTTGTATAGCACTGAAAAGTACTTTTCGTTAAGAGAAATTCGCGTAAATTAACAAAATGAGCACACCGCAACAGTTACGCCACGACTTACACACCCCAACAAGCAGGTCTAACTTTTCGCGCAAATATTGGCGTAAATAGGGGCGTAAAAAAAGGCGTATGTTTCATGAATAGCTTTGCACAGGCGCAAACCGAGTTAGTCCGACTAACGGCTTAGACCCCAATGATGAATCTGGCTGATAGACTCTAAGACTATATCCTAATGTCTAAAAAAGGTTAAATATCAGTCGGGGCAGTGATTCTCAACATGTGGAGCGCACCGCGGTGAAGAGGTTGGGTGATGGCACTAAATTTGGACACGGGGTTATGGAACATAACAATAAAAAATATTATTAAATATTATTATTATTATTTAATTTACCGAATGAAAAGCAATCAAATACACACATAATAAAAAATAAAATACACTTTTACACCGATTACAATTAATTTAATAATTAACTAATCAATACTAATTGAAGAAGTTTAGTAATAATTGGTGACTCCCTTGCACCTGACTTTCAGAGCAAAGTCCTTCGAAAGAAGCTTTAATGTTAGAACTCTGAGTTCTGTTTCTATATTTCCCTAGATATATATGTTGTTTTCAAAACGCAGTTCAGATTCACAGAGATAGGATGTTGAAAATGGTATATTATATGCAATGCTCTTATATTCAGTGCAGAAAACTCATCATCCATCCCTGCCCATAATTCAAAAATCGAAATAAAATATATATTTCATTAAAAAAGTCATTTATTACTAAATTGCCTTTTGATTTCGCCACTTCCGGTGAAGTCTATGAAGATTTTTTCTTCAGCAGTATTTTGAAATGGGCCCCCAGTCCAATACCTTGTACCAAGTTATCGTCACTACGCAAATACTATTTAAAGTTCTTTGCCATTGTAACTAAATGATTTTTAATAGTTGCAAAATAACTTTCACATATTGTTATTCAGCATTGTAAAGTTTAACACATTCATCCACATTTGCAAATATTGCTAGATTCTTTTGCTTTAAATTTCTTCTGTGCAATTCCAATTGCTACAAAAAGCATTTACTTTATTACTCGCATCCAATATATGTGCAATTGCTCTTTGGAGTTGAAGGTTCAAGGTATTTAATATCTTGAATACGTCGACCAACTAGCTCAATTTCATCTCAAATAAATCGCCCCGAAACTTCTCGGCTTATAGTCGGTTTTCCTCTGCTCATGTTGAGAACATGTTCCACGTAATAACCACAAAAAGTGGAGAAAAAGTTGGTTACAACCCTCAGTACAATATTCAGACCAGGACCAATTTCTTTGGAAGCCAAAGCTTTTTTGTGGATCACGCAATGTGTCCAGACTGTGGTGTTTTTTCACAATACTTTTAAGTGTTCCAGACACGAGCAAAATCGGTGCATATTCCGACGCCATTTATTCCTCTAACGCATGTCCCATAAGTTTTGACAAAATTTCAGTGGCCATAAAATTGGTAAGAAAATGGCAAGTTGGTCTGGCAACAAAAATGGCAAGAGATGCTAGAAATACAATTACAAGACAGTTACAAGCCATACCGGAGACTCGAACAGAGCTCTGCACCTTTATCTACAGAAGATTTAAACAAAATTTTACTACAATTCGACGAAGACAATTCGGGCGGCTTGCAAAAATTATTTTTCCGGAAATCGTCTCGAAAACAACATTTTCCTGCTTATTTACGGGCAGGAAGATTAAATTTTCCGGACTAGCACTGTAAAGACTTCACAAGACGTAAATACTTTGTCACCATAGTTGCCAAGAAAATTGACAAAATTGATTTATGTGAAATTTGTAAAAACAATTTCTAAAATTTGTAAATTTCGTATTTTTACGATTTCCGGAAAAATTTAATACAAAACACGTCAGTAAAATCTCTTACTTGACTCGGAGCTTTAAAATACTTGGCACAAAGTGCCTCGTATTCCAATTTACCTCCTCTTCAGTAATGTGAGATTTTCCCGACTTTTTTGAAAATAACTATTATCATATCGCAGCCGTAGAGCTTGGGTAGCGTGGCAAATTACACTATTTCAAGGAAGAAATTGATAACAATGGGTATAGAATATAATTCCATTTTTTTCACAAGGAAGTGATAAGCGTTTGGCTGAGCGGATATATCTGATGCGAAATCAAGATAACCCCAAATTTTGCCCCGTCAAATTATTCAAAAAACTTATTTCTAAGAGGACCTACAATATAAAAACTGTCAGATTTTTTTAACGCTTTGAAGAATGGTAGTACTTGGTTTAAAAATATGCCCATTGGCAAAAGCGAAATAAGTAAAGGGACCAAAACTTCCGCAGAACGTGCGGGCCTGAACATTAAATTGGTAAAAATAACAAACCATTCAAATGGACCCACGGCTGTTAGTCAGCTGGCGAACGCAGGGCTTAGTGAGCAACAGATAATTAAAATTACGGGACATAATTCTACTCATTCCATAAAACCTTATTTACATTTCAGTGCCGATAAATATTTGGATGAAATTTCACATTTGCGTAATTCAAACGTTTCATGTACATCATCACGATCACTACAAATGAATATCCAACAAGATCAATTTCAAGTTACGAATAAAAATAACTCAGTCATCAATTACAATAATTGTACTTTCAATATTAATTATTACCAGCCTAAACTGGAAAGTAATGAAGAAAATCGTTCTTAAAAATGCTTTCAATGTTCATTTTGTTTTGTTCCTTACTAAATGATGTTTTCTTATTATCTTAAAATTAATATATTATTGTTATTTCGTGATAAAATCATGACAAATACCATTTGATCACTTCTGTATATTCTAAATATTTTCCCTCTTTCTATACTAAATTGATGTTGCCCTTAATACTAATACTAATATTTCCATTGCAAGATCAATTTCGTAATCGAAGTCGGGAAAAATATATCCGAATATACGAAAGTGCTTTTATGATATTATTACTGATAATAAGTTAATCTCAGATGTAAACAAACGCAAAATTCGCAAAAAATGTGTTGGTGTGGTTCGGCATTTCCACAAGGGTGTATCCAGGCCATATGTGGGTCAAATAAGTGGCGAAAAGGTGGACAGTCAAACATATAACGATCATTGTTTTGCCAAATTGGTTAATTTTATTGTAGTCACTATGGAAGGACAGACTCAAAATTCGATAGGAAACCAAATCATAGCATTTATGCCGCGAAACGACAACCCCCTTTACCTTCCCCTGGACCGCCCCATAAAAGATTTTTAGGGTATTTGAACTCGACAAGTTTACCATGACGCATGGCAAGTCCAAAATGAGGAAGAACGTCGACGCAAAATATATACAAGC
The DNA here is from genome assembly GCA_959613385.1 of Geotrupes spiniger. NCBI lineage: Eukaryota > Metazoa > Arthropoda > Insecta > Coleoptera > Geotrupidae > Geotrupes > Geotrupes spiniger. The sequence continues at coordinate 17,338,872 of OY390736.1, read as the reverse complement.
AATCAATGATGTAAGAAACCTAATTGTAAATGTCCGCAGCAAGCCACAGCTTATGGAAGACCATTTCAGTTTTTATTTCATTTGAATTCGAAATTTCATTGCTTGTGGTTAACGGTTAACTACTAATGCATTACAAACGTTTAATTAAATCCATTTCCTTGCACAAAAAAAATGTTGAAATGTTGTGCCACAACTTCTGGGAGATACACTAATGTATGTGCTGTTGCTTTGAGTTCGAATAGCTTGCAAAAAAAAAGTTATTACCATTAAATAAAAAGTAATGTCGCAATTAGGATGTCAGTGAAAATTATTGTATGAGGGGAGGTGAGAATTGTGAAAATTTGTTCGCAAATACTAAAAGTTTGAGAAAAGTTGAGTCAGGGCATTTCGAATTTTAGTTCAGATATAAACTTAACGGTTACTCAGATAAGATTTACAATGGTTTCGCGGAGGATTCGCTTGCTTAATAGTTGAAAAATAGAAGTATCTTCCGGTATACCTTATAGCAGCAAAAAGGGATGTCACAATAAGCTACAATATTCCTGCATTTCATTGTACTGCTGATATAGCACATTTCTAAGCACTTTGATGTCATGATGTTTTTATAATAAGTTGTAAATATAGAAATATAGAAATTGTTGTAAAAATAGAAATATACGGATCGTAATGCAGTAAAGCAGTCGGTATGTAAACCGATCACAATTACATACACGTGTAGTGTTTTCGACTAACACTCAAAGCACTTGACTTTTGAATTTATTCAGAATAGTTTCCGCCTTTGATTTTATATTACGTATCGAAGCAAAAGCAGAAAAGAACGACGCTAAAGCGCATTGCAAATATTGATTGGATCTTGGTTGCAATATACGGGAATACGCAAATATTTCATATAAAATGAAAAGCAGTTTCTAAATCTTTATGATAGGTGCCATAACCATAAATTTTACAATGCATATAAACGTAAAACAAAGGTAAAACACCAGTTATGCATATTGTATTATTGCCGGGTGCCTCGTTGCGGACGTGTGTTTTAAAAATGAATGCATTTTACGATTAGTTTCATTTCTCATTTATTCAACAGGGCAATTACATTATTATCAATTAATTTTATTTACATTAGCGCTCGTTGGATACATGCTGTTGATTTTTTAAACGCTCATTTATGTTAAACAGATGATTTCAATTTCCAAATTATTATGAATAAATATTTGGAGTCTGTCGATTGTGTCTAAATATTAAGTCAATGTATATAATTATATTAGTCCTTAGGGTTTTACCTTGTTATTCCAATATATGCCGCAATATATTCCAAAACAAAAATACAATTACAATCATTACGATTGGCGTAAATTTTTATTTAAATTTTTTTATAAATTGTTCGTTGTTCCACATGCAAATAGATTCATGTAATGTGCAAAATCGACCCGAGCAACGCTTTATATTGGTGTACTTTATGTATATTTTTTTTTTATTTTTTTTTTAATTCCATTGATTCGATAAATGTTATTACTTATCTTATTGATATTTAATACGAGTCGGTTACAATATTCTTATATTACTATTTCTAATGATGCAAACAAAATAAATATTATTGCTAATTTACAACTGTATCCCAATTTTATTTATACAAGAAACAAATAAATGCAACGCTTGTTTTGTAAATTTTCTTTAAATATTGATTTGTTGTATTTTTTTGCAATATCATAAATTTTAGGATTATCAGTATGTCTATTTTCTTTTGCATGTTTTGAAAGTGTTGTATCTCCGGCTCGCGATGTTGTACTGTTTTTTTATGGGAGTACATTCTCTTTTGTAGATATTGTTCCGTTTGTCCAATGTAAGTACCATTACAATCGTTACACTGTATCTTGTAAATTGTATGAGTAATTTTGTTTTGAGGTGTTCTTGATTTTAATTTTGAGAAGAAAGTACTATTGTGGTTTTATGATGTTTATGAGCAAGTTTTATATTGTAGTCTAAAAGTGCTTTTTGTAATTTAAACCAATTGGTACATCAAACCAACACATTCCAGGAGATACTTAAATTATCACTCGTGCGCCCCGAATATTTATAAAATTAGCTTAATTATCAACTTGATCGACAGATGTTACTCCTTTTCCAATAAAATATTCTTAAATTAAAATATAATAAATACAAAAAACAAAATAATTATCCCATTAAATAAATAAATACAAACATTAATACACGTTTAAAGAAACTCACGTCAGAAACAATTAATTCAATCGTGGAACGAAACCGAACAATATCTACACAAGAGACTGTACTCCCATAAATACAGTACATTGCGAGCGGGAGATACAGCAGCACTTTCGAAACTAGAAAATAGACATACATTTGATAGTGATAAATATTGGAAATTGCAAAACAATACAACAAAAGAATGTTTAAAGAAAATTTGCAAAATATTTGTTGCATTTATTTGTTTGTTCTATAAATACAATTTGGATACAGTTATAAATATTAGTAATAATATTAATTTTGTTTACATCATTAGAAATAGTAATATAACAATATTGTAACAGATTCGTATTAAATATCAATAAGATACATAATAACATTTATCGAATCACTGCAAATATAAAAAAAAAACAAAGAATGTATACATAAAGTACACCAATTGTTCGGATCGACTACACACGTTAAACGCGTCTATTTGCGCGTGTGGAACAGATGACGACGAACAATTTATAAAAATTAAAAATTAAAATTTACGCCAATCGTAATGATTGCAGATGTATTTCTTTTTTGATAAGTTATAATAGGTATACTAACTTTGGGATTTTTTTAATATGTAGATGTTATTTGTATTATTGTTTGTAGCTGAAACATTCCACAATGCTTTGAAAATTAATTAAAACAAATTCGAAACGCCAGCAATGATCAATAAATATAATAAAGCACGTATTCAACAGATGTAGTGTTTATTTATGTATAAGAAAAAACATCGACTGGCATTATTCCCACAGAAAGAAAAGAAACATTTAAATAACATTTAAATGTTTGTAATGTTTGTAAAATGTTTTAAATGTTGTAATAAATAACATTTAATCACCCTGTCACTCAGAGGAAACGGGAAAACAAAAAATAGAAATATATATGCATGTGTGTGTGTGTGTGTGTTTGTTATGTATTTTATTAAATTGTAAACTATGTCAATACCGTGGATGTGTTCAGTTTATAAGCTTGGCCATGTTTTGAAAATGAATCGACAATGGTTTAGTTAGTTACAATATGTAGTATATCGAAAGGCTTAACTGCCGTAGATGTTATCAATAGTTCTAATCCATCAAGGTTTTCTGTCATATTTTGTTATGTGACAAAGTTCGCATTTATTAATATGGGTTTGTACAGAATTCGTTTGATTAGGCCAAATGTTTTCAATTTGTTTTGTGTTTCGAGACCACGGTGGTTGCGTTTACCTTCGTGATAATTTTGAATCGTTTCGATTATTTCGTCTTCATCACGAATGCCTATTGATTTGGTTTAATTTTGTTTTATTAATTTTTATTAACTTGGTTTTATAGGTTCATAATTATTTGATGTTTTAGAAAATTAAAATTGTTTGTAAATTGTAAGATATACGTTCGTCATGATATCATCATTTTATCTTTATTCCCTTGTTTCGCTATTAGTGGTTTTTTACATAACTTTCCGACGTGTTTTGCATTTCAAATTCTTTACAAAATTTATTCATATAAATGGAAATTGAGTTGGAAGTTGTTGGTGATTTCCTTCATTCAATTCGCAGCGTTTTGTTTAAACAATCTTTTTTGTATATAATTTGGTAATCGTTAATCTTTATTACTTGCTCATTTCGTGGTGACTCTGCTATAAAATTTGTGCTTGGATACAATTTTTGGGATTGCCATGTAATTTCTCAATTCGGTGTAATTAATACATTAAATTTTTATCATCCAGCCCTAGTAAGCAATTGAAAAAGTCAAATTTTAAATGAAGATCTTTTTGTAAATTAAATAATTTCGATCGTGATATTGAAATACAGTACTAATGGGGCATCTTTTATTGAATCATTAAAATATTTTTTATATGTTGCGATTTAATTTTAAATTATTTTCAGGAATATATGAATATATGTATGGTAGTTCACTGTTGAATACATCAGCTCGAATTATTTTCTTCTTCTGGAAATACAACTAAGTCGACTAGGTTGATAAGCATTTCTGGTTGAAGTACATTGAAATTGGTTTTGGAAAATTTTGAATTTGATTCAGTGTAAAACTTAATAATCGATAAATATAATCGATATTTCGTTGTGCGAAATATCGTGCATTATAATCAATATTAGTTATTTGTAGTGGTTCATTAAAGATAGGTTTTGGAACTAATTTATTTTGTTCCATTTTTTGCCAATTCATATCGCACTGGAAATCGTTCATTAGCATATTTAAAGCAATATTTAAATCTGCTGGATTTCTTGTGCGCATAAGAGGTCCTATTGATTCTATCAAACATCTTAACAATATTCATAATGCATATTTACGAAAATATTGTATTAATGCATTTGCTTCGTTAGCCATTACCTGAGTTCTATCTGTGAAATCTGTAAATGTAGTAAATGTGGAATGCGATTATAAAACTGGATAGGCGTTTCATTTCCTTGTTTCATTCTGTCATTTCTATATTTAAACTAAAGCAATCTCTTTTGTCAGAATAAGTATTTACTAAACCAGTTTTTAATTTCATCCAATTGTAATAATACAAGACGAGATATTCGTCGCAGCTTTTCCCTTGATTTTTGCTAAAATTCTAGACATCAAATATTCTCGCTTGCATCATGGGCATTGCAAAACATATTTAAAACTTATTTACTAGCTTTTCGCTGATTTCGAGAAAACGTTGTAAATATTCCTATTAAAATTGAGAATCATATTTAAATATTCATGTTCATGAACAGGTGTTTGATTCAAATCGATTTTAGTATAATGGTCGCAAGTGAAATCCGAAAGCCCCGAAGGAACAATTTTTACTAGCAAAATTTTATAAAACAGAAAAATACTTAAATAAGGTAAACTAAGCAAAAACGAAACATAATTTTGAAAAAAAAACTAGTAGTTTGTGGGGCCGCCACGTAAGCGAATGCACTCCTATAATCGACGAGGGAGGCTATCAATCTGGTTGTGGATGTAATCTAAGTTCATCTAAAGTCGTCGTTGGCTGCGACAAATTCTTAATGTAAATATTCATCCAATCCCACACTTTTTCGATGGGCGATAAATCTGGCGGCCGAGGTGGCCAAGGTAAGGTGGGTCTATGCTCCTCTTCTCAGAACATCATAGAGGTTCGCGCAATATGAGGGCGTTGAGAAACACTATCTTCAATCCCTCTTACATAAGGAAGAGCAACGGGCAACACATCATTTACGTAACGTGCGGATGTCATTGTGCCATGGATTACAATTAGTGGAGATTTGCTACCAAAAGCAATAGCTCTCCAAACCATAAGTCCGATGGTACGGTGGACGTGACGCGAACAGCAAACTCGAGATTACGCCGTTCTCCTCGTCGTCTCCTGACCCGCCATAATATTCCCCAAACGGAATCTAGATTCGTCAGAAAAGGCAATGTGATGCCGTTCATTGTTCCTGCGTTAATTGCTCCAGTTAAGATGCTGACGTCGGTGAATAGGTGTTAAGGGGAGGACGAGACGCGAACGGTAAGAAGCGGTGCGAAGCCGAATGGGCCTTCCTCCAGCTGCAAACTAAGCATCGGCAATCGACCGAGTAAACCTCCGTCTTTCTCATAGGGCAATTAATCGAAGAAGACGATCTTACCGTTCGGTAGTTCTTCTGGACGCTCCTGTGCCTCTAGCTCGCTATGTTCGCCCTCCATCAGACCACACTTGCCTTACTGCCATCACGGTCGACACACTACGTCGAATAGCTGCAGCGATTGCATGCTACGAAACACCATGTTCCCTCTGTCCCACAATACCACCCCTTTCAAATGGGATCAATTGTGTAAAATGTCGTTGCTGTCGCCTGCGAGGCATGATCGAACCACACTAATGTCAAAACTAACGTTTGGCAAAAAAACTACAATTGCCTTTTCAACTTAATTCTTAAAAAAAATGCTAAGACCGTCCGAATCATATGAACCTTTAATCGTTTGTTAGGGACGGTGCCCCCACTATTCAACCAAAAGTTCGTTTTAATAAAAACATTTTTTCGGTGTGTTCGGATTTCACTTGCGACCAGTATAATATTAATTGGAGATCTTGAACGATATGATGGAAAATTTAGGAAATTTGAGACAGACTCAGAACTGAAATAATATGTTTTATGCCGATTTTTGTTGTTGCAGTAATATCAGTATCCACTCGATTTGTCGTTAACATATTTATTTCAACTCCAGCACTAATCAGTACATCGTACATCGTTCTTCACCAGTACATCGTTAACATGATCAGATATATTACATTCGGTAATAAATCGGTTGGTAAACCTACCGAATAATAAAGTCGCTTTTAAGAAGATTTATTTCTTAATAAAACTATCTTAGAGTGTTAGGTGTTAGTTACAATTCATGACTAACTGTATTTTGCTGTTGCATTACATTGTACATATGCGAAAATACATAGTAAGCGAAAATCCAAAATCCGCGATGTAACTTGTTGAAATACCTTTACATGTAGTGGCCATCAAAACTTCTTGGAGTGAGCCAATCACTTTCTCTAGCACATTGCTATGATGACTAAACTAGAAAAACTGTCAAATGTCCAATGTCAACATACCGGTTCAACAAATTTGAGCACGATTAGACAATTTTTCGCCTCAAGCAACTCTTTGTTTTTATTATTAAAAATAAGACACAAAATCGTTTATTTTTTATTTTGTATTCAATATTATTTCAAAAATTAACCTTAAACCAAAATATTGTAATGAATTACATATTAATATTAATTTAATTGAATAGTGACGTCATTTTAAAGGTAGAATATTTCATATTGTATTCTTTGATGACTTTGATCACTTGAAAAAGGAATTGTTTCTGTTCTTCATTTTGTGTTAATTTATCATTATAATCTGTAATGAATTTAGCACCTCTTTTAGCAGCATCGTTCACTACAGATAAGTTTTAACAAATTTGAGAACCTTGAACGTAGTCAAATCTTTCATTCCAATTCGATTGATCTACGATTCTTTGAAAATTTCTAAGCGATCAAAGAACGCATGTGTTTTGAGTTTACAAAATCGCTTAAATCTTTTTGTGAATATGTTTCAAGGATATCTGTTGAATTAGATATGATTCGCTTGCATTTTTCTTTATTTGCTTCAACATTAGGATCGAAGAATGAATGACCGGCTGCTTCTTCGGACAAATACCATAAATTATTGCTAACTTTTTGTAGCAAAGCGAAAGATTTTTAATTAAATTTAGGTGCTTTGTAATTTGGTGCTTTAGTTGGTTTGGTGCATCCAAACCAGTCTTTTACATAAATCCGAACTATGAAAAGACTCTTGTTTTGTCATATTGAATTGATCACAGAATAAATACATTTTAAGTGTATACGTTGATTTTGACATCCATCTAGCATGGAATTCGAAAGGTGCTAAAATAATAATAATATACTCAGTGACATATAAGCTGCACCACCTAGAAGGGATGGGAATTTTTGGACTAAATTTGGCAGGAATAGTGGACTAGTCCAGGGAAATAATTGATTAAAATTTGAAACCCAATCATCAAGTAGTCATTGGATTTTTGACGTTTGTGTCATTTTATAGAGGTGGTGATAGACAAGCAATTATCGAGTCATTTTTTGAATTTGTTCCACTTTTTCGGATCCCCTTCTTTAGTTTAAAGTGTTTCAAGTGTTTAATGATGCCTAGAGGAAGGAGACCTCAAGTCATATTGTATTCTTTGATGACTTTGATCACTTGAAAAAGGAATTGTTTCTGTTCTTCATTTTGTGTTAATTTATCATTATAATCTGTAATGAATTTAGCACCTCTTTTAGCAGCATCGTTCACTACAGATAAGTTTTAACAAATTTGAGAACCTTGAACGTAGTCAAATCTTTCATTCCAATTCGATTGATCTACGATTCTTTGAAAATTTCTAAGCGATCAAAGAACGCATGTGTTTTGAGTTTACAAAATCGCTTAAATCTTTTTGTGAATATGTTTCAAGGATATCTGTTGAATTAGATATGATTCGCTTGCATTTTTCTTTATTTGCTTCAACATTAGGATCGAAGAATGAATGACCGGCTGCTTCTTCGGACAAATACCATAAATTATTGCTAACTTTTTGTAGCAAAGCGAAAGATTTTTAATTAAATTTAGGTGCTTTGTAATTTGGTGCTTTAGTTGGTTTGGTGCATCCAAACCAGTCTTTTACATAAATCCGAACTATGAAAAGACTCTTGTTTTGTCATATTGAATTGATCACAGAATAAATACATTTTAAGTGTATACGTTGATTTTGACATCCATCTAGCATGGAATTCGAAAGGTGCTAAAATAATAATAATATACTCAGTGACATATAAGCTGCACCACCTAGAAGGGATGGGAATTTTTGGACTAAATTTGGCAGGAATAGTGGACTAGTCCAGGGAAATAATTGATTAAAATTTGAAACCCAATCATCAAGTAGTCATTGGATTTTTGACGTTTGTGTCATTTTATAGAGGTGGTGATAGACAAGCAATTATCGAGTCATTTTTTGAATTTGTTCCACTTTTTCGGATCCCCTTCTTTAGTTTAAAGTGTTTCAAGTGTTTAATGATGCCTAGAGGAAGGAGACCTCAAGTTTACCAACTTGACTGAGTGACTTTGACTGAGGGCGGATTGTTGGTTTACGAGAAGCAGGTTTTTCGTTTAGAGAAGTCGGCAACCGTTTAGGACGTGACCACTCAACAATAATGCGTGTTTATCAAGCGTGGTCTGAACATGGGGTTGAACGACGGAGAAGAGGCACTGGGGCTCAAAGACGAACCAATGAACGTCAAGATCGCCGCTTAAGACTAATGGCCTTGAGAGACCGATTCTCTACAACTAGATCAATAGCTGATCACTGATTAGGTGAACAAGGTCGTCTGATAGGCTTGCGAACAGTTTATCGTCGAATAAGAACCTTTGGCTTGCTGTCTTACCGCTCACATATTGTGCTACCCCTCACTGCTCAACATCGCCAGGAACGTTTCGCCTGGTGCACGGAAAGACTTCAATGGAACTTGGAGTGGCATCGAGTTGTCTTTAGTGACGAATCGCGATTTTGTTTATGAATGCATGATGGTCGGATGACGAAGACGTCGAGAAAGGCGCAATCCTGATTTTTCGATTGCGAGGCATGTTCACCGAACTGTGGGGTTGATGGTGTGGGGTGCTTACCCTTGCTCTTCATTCGGGGCAGTATGACCGCCCGACGCTACATTGACGAAGTGGTAGAACCACATGTTCTTCCATATCTTCGAGGGCTGGAAGACCCACTTTTCCAGCAAGATAATGCACGACCTCACGTAGCAAGGGTTTTTCTTGACTTCTTTGAAGAGGCCAATGTCCCGATTTGTCGCCCATTGAGCACGTGTGTGACATGATGGGTAGAAGATTGAGGAATGTACCGAACCCACCGTTGACAATAGAAGCTCTACGGCATGAAGTACAGGCTGCTTGGGATGCCATACGCCAAGAAGACATTGATCACCTGCTGGAATCAATGCCAAGGCGGGTCAATGAGTGTATCAGAAATAGGGGCGGACCAACACATTATTAAAGAAAAATCAAAAAGATGAAGTGTTTTCTTTATCAAATTTTAATCAATTGTTACCTTAGACTAGTCCAATGTTTCTGCCAAATTTGGTCCAAGAATTCCCACCCCTTCTAGGTGGTGCAGTTTATATGTCACTGAGTATATAAAAATAAAAATAATACTTCTGAAGTTATCGATACCTTGAGATATGATAATGATTCACAAACAATCCACCACAATTTTTTTGTAACATTGCACCATCCCAGTGCAAAACAAAACTGGAAATAAGAAATTAAATTTCTTAACTTAAACACATAAAATACATAAGTAAATAGAAACTAAAAGACGATCCGAAAGAAGAAGAAGAAGATAGATAAACACAGAGACAGAGACACTTATTAAATTACATCGAAGTTTTGTGCAATGTTTTGTGGTGTTGTTGCACGATGTTTCTGACGCATGCGATGAATTGATGAACGATTCAGTAAAAGTTCTTCGATTTGATGGCCGCGTCAGCACTTGCACTTAGAATATAAACTGCAGCACTATCAGAGATTCTCCACTTATCCAAACTTGAAAGCAATCTTAGTATAAAAAAATCTGTTCTACCTCTTGATACACCTGATGAAGATTTGTTAAATTCATTTGCCTTTACATTTTCTGCTGATGTTGATGCTTCAACTTCAACGTCGTTTAGGTCGTCAAAGTCAATCATACCTGTAATACAACAATAATTATCATTTGTTTAAAAATTAGTATTTTAGTAAACATAATTTTATAGCTCTTTGAGTCTGTATAACCCTTTTCGTTTATCTTCTTTTATTTTACGCTGGTCTTCTTTTTCTTTCTCGACTGTTTTCCTTTTTCTTTTTGCGTACCAATTTTATCTGTTCCTATCATACATCCTGGCCTACCTTTTTCTCGCTGCTTTAATAAAATCTCTCTGTTTCACTTGTACTTTTATTAATTCCAATGCGTCTGCGTGTGCAATATCGAATAAATCATCCAATTTCTCTTGAAATTCAGTTTCCTTCTTGTTTTTAGTTTTCCTACCATGATTCTTTATGATAGATCTCCACTCATTGTATAATTTTCACACTTTGTCAATGCAGTGATTTTTGCGATGTGTTGTAATTCGTGCTTTCTGTCAAAATGTGCTAACATCTGCACCTTTCTCTTAAATTGAACCCAATATTCGAAAATTATGAAATAATACTTGTAGCACGTGCTTTTTTGATGGTAATTTAGCACCAGTAATTTGATGATCATTGCTTTGGATTAAAACTATAATAAAACACAGCGTCAACGTTACGCAATTACTCCTACATTTATTTTAAATAAGAGTGAAAGAAATGCGTTTTTCAATTGATGAAAAATTACTAATACAAAATTAAAGCTATTTACCACACATAAATTTTAATAATTATATAGAATCCCAAATTGAAAGCATTATTTAATTACTATTCTCATCAATAAATATAAATATGCCATTATTATTAATTAATTATTAATCAATTGGCTTCTCACCAATACTGTTTAAGACTAAGAATAAGTTTGTAGTACTTAATAATAGGGTGTGTTATAAGAAGTAAATAGTGCATGCAGAACGGCGTCCCTCGAGAGAGATTAGATAGATTCATGAGACAAGCATCGGAATTTCTCGTTCTCAATCTGGTGGGAATTTAGGACAATCCTAATGAGAAATAAAGCTTCGGCCCGGAACTTGCACATTTAATGGAGTTTTAAACAACTTATTAGTCCATTAACGGCTCCGCTGAATGCGTGGACGGGAAGATCGCGTGCTCGCGCAAATGGTATGAAACCAATTAGCGTTGCATCGTTCCAACCGTTCTATGTGGGTCTCACTGTACAGCTAACTGCACCCTGTATTGCGGAATACGCCATTTTCTGGTCCACCGAGGCTCACTTAACAATTTGTGGCCAAGCTGACGAACACTGTTTGCGACAACGGTCGATAATTCAATTGTAAATTAATTTAATGAACTGACTACAGGTAAATCACTTACGTATGGTCTATCTGTGACCACTGGATAATATGAGACCACGCCAGTGCTCAGATATCAGTATACATTATTTTAAACACAAGGTCATAATTAGATAGTACAATAACGTCAATAGTAATTATAATTGTAACAATTGTAGCACAAGCAGCTCTCTTATATAGCTCGTAATAATGTCTTAACCGGAAGTAGATCAGCAAGTTTATTAACTACATAACTGACATAGCTACTAATTTTCCTTAATATTCAATGATGCTCTTCTACGTCTGTGTGAATAAGTTTGAATTCAATGTTATGAACTTTCATGACACGTATAACCCAATCAAAACCAAATTATCAAGAATATCAATATGTGTGCGATAGATAGTGATCAGAACTTCATTTGCAGTGAAATTATTGCCTGACTTATTTCATCGAATGCGAAAATTGAGTTATGTAACTAGGTAACTAGATGAAAATATCTATTCGTGAATCTCTGGCTTCGTTTCCGAAACTAATAATTATTTTTGTATCCAGTGCGCGGTTGATGTTTGTGAAATCGTAATTCAGTTAAAAAATTGCACACTTCATGATCTGAAACTATAAGAGATGTCAATTTTTTACAGTTGTGAGAAAAAATATTTAATTTTAATATGTTAAGGCAGACGTGAAATATAAAAGTCACATATTCTAATTTAAGTTTGAAGCAGAATTTCATAAAGTCAGTGAATAAAATGTAACCCAGAACCAAAAGTATAAAAAAATGAATAAATTTGATTTTAATTCCGTGGGTTTAGGTTTCATGATGAACTTATTTTAATACTATGTAAACATAAACTTGGTTTCTAGTTTCTCTAGTTTTGACTAATTGAAACTTATTGCGGCGCCCTTTTTTGCATTTAATAGATATAATATTAGTAATACTTGTCAGGTAGAAACGACAGTTGAAGGTAACCGCAATATATTTCACCTCGCTTATATTTGACGAGTTAGACAGACATGAAATTTTTAAATATCAGTGGTTATAGTCTAATTTCAATGTATTGTAGGTCGCAATTTATCCATGGTGGCGTGGCAATTTGGGCAAAGGATGGGGATTTTACACAACTTTTATTTAATACCGGCCAAGGAAAAAGAAGGAAAAGGATTTTGAATACGTTTCCATAAGTAGTAAGAAACTTGAACTTATTATTGTCACTCTCTATAGATCTCCGTTGGGTAGTGTTGATGTGTTTTTGGAATTATTTTGGAGTCTGCTGTATGAAATTGACAAGTCCCAATTTAAAAATATTATAGTATGTGGCGATTTTAACATAGATTTTTCATTACAAAATAATTTAACAAACAGCTTAGAATCAGTCATCAAAATGTTCAACCTTAGTATAACTATAAAAGATCCTACACGCATTACGAACCATTCGGAGTCAACACTGGATAATATATTAACAAATATTAACTTTCCTTATCTCACCCATACCATTGAGACGGGCCTGTCGGATCATAGTGCACAAATAATTAAAGTTAGTGATTTTAAGTCAATTAGAGTCAATGATACTGCTCACTTTGAGAAAACGCGATGCTTGAATAAAAAGAATAGACTTAAATTTAGTGGCTTGTTATCTGCCACCGACTGGTCTAGCGTTTTTCTTGAAACAGATACTAACCAAGCGCTAAATATTTTTTACGATAAATTTATGTCTTGTTTTGATCGTGCTTTTCCTTTAAAGACTACGCGGATTAAATGTAGCCCGCGCAAAGGATGGATCACGGAGGGCATACGGGTGTCATGTCAAAATAAACGGCAATTAATTTTTATGAAAAAATATAGTAGTGACCAATCCTTTATTAGATATGTCCAAAAATATTGTAAAATTCTAAAAGATGTTATCAAAATATCTAAACAAACTTATGTACAAACTCAAATTTTACATTCAACTAATAAGATAAAAACAACTTGGCAGATAGTAAATTGTGAACTAAATAGAAAGAACTATCAAAACTTTACTAATATGCAAATAAAAAATAATGATACAATGATTACTGATCAACAGGTGGCAGCTGATATATTTTTGTGAACGTGGCACAAAACTTAGCAAGCAATGCTCCAACTGATAACACTGCCATAGAATATTTGAGGAGTGTAGTTTTTGATAACTCTCGATCATTTTTCTTTCAGCCAATAGTTGAGGAAGACATTGCAAACATAATAAAAAATATGAAAACTAAAACTTCCTCCGGCTTTGATAAGGTACCAATAACTGTGGTAAAAGATAACATAGAAATACTGAAACACCCTCTGGCTTATATTTTTAACTTATCGCTTTCTACAGGAATATATCCACAAAAAATTAAATTATCAATTGTTAGACCTGTACTTAAAAAAGGGGACAAGAGCCTCGTTGCAAATTATAGACCGATATCACCGTTGCCAACTATCTCAAAGATTCTAGAAACAATTGTTAAAGATCAGGTGCTTAGTTACTTGGATCACTATAAAATTTTATCACGATCGCAGTTTGGGTTCCAAAAGGGGTGCAGTACACAAGATGCAATTTTTCATCTTATTAACGAAATTAATCATGCCCTAGAGCGCAAGGCATTTGTGCTTGGATTATTTTGTGATCTCTCTAAAGCATTTGATTGCGTTGACCATGTTATTATGTTACAAAAATTATTCTATTATGCGATAAGAGGTGTTGCTAACCAGTGGTTTCTATCGTACTTGGAGGATCGTAAAATAATTGTCGAATTGCAGAATATGGAGTTAAATATTAAATCTACAGTGCAATCGGAACCGGGCTCAGTCACGTGTGGGGTTCCGCAAGGATCCGTGCTGGGACCAATACTTTTTTTAATTTATGTAAATGACTTGGCGTTTAATTTTCCAAATATACACTTTTCACAATTTGCAGATGACACTAGTCTGATTATTACAGTAAAACGCGGGACGATCTAATATACGAGGCAACAATGATAGCTGAGAATATATCAAAGTGGTTTCAAGCAAATAAACTAGTATTTAATAAGGATAAGACAGCAACAGTGATTTTCCACCCTGTCTATAAAAATTTGGAAAACGTAACTGTTCCTATAAGTGATGGCGGCTATATTGAACCGGCGGAATCGGTTTGTTTTCTAGGTGTTTGTCTTGACAAACATCTGGACTGGAGTCAGCACATATATTCATTAAATAAAAAATTATGTAGTGCAACTTACGCCATACAAGCAGTCAGAAAGCACATTGGTTTCGAGGCGTCGGTGTCGGTTTACTTTGCTTATTTTCAGAGTATTTTGCAATACGGAATTGAATTTTTTGGTAATTCACATGACATTAATAGCACGTTAATTGTCCAAAAACGGGCCATTCGATTTATTTGCAATTTGAAACAGACTGATTCATGCAGACCATATTTCAAACAACTGAAAATTTTAACCGTAACAAATCTATATATATATAAGCTATCACTGTTCATTTTTAGTTACAATAAGAAATATATTATACCCACTTCTTCACAATTCCACTCATATAAGACAAGGTTTAACGATACATTCCTGTTGCCGCACTTTAATGCACAAATGAACAGAAACGGTCCTCTCTATACTGGAACAAAAATTTATAATAATTTACCAGACGAAATTAAACGCATCAACACACTCAACGGTTTTAAAAGACAATTAAAACTGTTCTTACAAACAAACGTGTTCTACCACCTGAACGAATATTTCGAATAAATGATAACCATTCTCCCTATAGATCAGCTTGTGTTTAACCAAAGATGTGCACTAGCAAATACATACATTTAAATTGTGCCATTTATTAAGTTATTTAAATTAATCAGTTTCCCCATGCCTTGCTAAGGCTTCGTTGCAGTATAGTCATCTAAATTTTATTTCATATTGTTAGTTATGTAGTAATATTAATAGTTATAGATTAATGCGGTATACTTTTTGGGAAATAAAAATCTATCTATCTATCTATCACAAAGAACCAGACAAATATCGATGGCCAAGAAATACAATTTAATGAAAATGTAGAATATAATAATTAAAATGGATAATTAGTGATACAATAAGTATTACCTTGAGGAATCCGTTAAACATATTTTCAATACAAAATTAATAAGTATTAGTTTAGTGACGAAATTCAACGTGCAAAATAATAAAAAAATGTCACGACGAATGAAATGTCGCGAAGAAGGTAACGAGGGAATACTTTGAAATGAAACGTTGCCCTCTAATAATTGTGAATTATTGTTTCAGATTGCGGGTGGAAAAGGCTGGCGGCGGCTGGTGTCCAAAACAGCAAGTGGAAAGGGGAATAAGGGAATATCTCCAAGTGGATTTGGTAGATGTGTACGTGGTGACAGGGGTGCAAACTCAAGGCAGGTACGATAGGGGACGCGGACAAGAATACGCCGAGGAGTACACCGTGGAATACTGGCGCCCAGGATTTGAAGAATGGAAAGAGTACAAGCGCTGGGACGGAAAGCAGGTAAATAATTCGTAAATGCATTGATGTCTGTCATAGATTTGTATAAGCCCTATTAAATTATATATTTTGCATAGCTTCAATACTTCAATGTCAATAATCAATAATTTGCTGTAAGATCTAACAAAATATGTAAAATTCAATTATTTCGTTTAAAAATAAAATTATCTTCTTATCTTATGTGAAAAATTAATTACAGAAAAATACCATTGACAACTAAATTTTATTTTTCACATTTATTTGGCCAAAATATTTGGCCGCGTGGGGGTTTAAAGAGAGCATATGTATAGCAGAGGTATATATATTCTTGCATAAAATGTGTGTACCCAATGTAACATTTTGAAAAATGTAACAATGATATACATATTTAATTCAGTGTCTTAAAGAGACTGCGTTCAAATCTTTATTAATTTTTTTAATTTTCAGTTTAGTTTACCTGATAATTTGTTGTGATCATTTAATACAATCATTTACAGCAAATAAAAAGAAATTAGAATGTTAACCTGATATCAGAGAGTATGGAAGACTTATTTTTGTAATTCTTAAATTAATACAACGGTAATGTGGCTGTCTCCAATCTGTTTATATTCGACTACCGAATTCATAGAATTTATTTTTATATCACAATAACTTAGCACAATAGATTTTATTAATAACTCATTTAAATTATCGATTAATTTTATTTCAATTTAACTTGAGGATTGTTGTGCGATAAATAATTAAAATTATAAAGTTGCACCTGCAATCAAGTATTACGTTTAATCACAATTCATAGAAACACTGACCGGGCAAATATCATTCCAACCGCATTTCGTTGGTAATACAACACCGTTGAAGAACATCACACCCCGAAATAGATTATTAACCAGAGATAATTTGGATAGATTTCGGCGTTACTTGTCCTCGTCACTGAATGATTCCAGAATACCTTCCTTCGCATTGCGACAGTAGACTATCCTTAACTTTATAGTCACTGGTATGTATTGGAAAATTCGTTTGGCTCGCACAATACCTTCTCTCGATGGATTCCGAAGTGTCTTTGCAGGTCAAATCTGTTCCCAATCCGAGCACCAATTACATCAAGTCAACTGATTGTATCTAAGATGTATGATTCTAATTTGAAAAATTAAACGTTCTTCAATTATAATTTCGTTTTTCTATTCAATTTCGAGTCCTGAAACGTAAGTTGCTCCTTCTGAGTCGAGTTTGAATTTTTATCTGAACCTCTATGTACAATTTCCAACTCTCGTATGTCAGTTGCTCCTACTAATCCGTCATCTACATACAAAGCGATCACCACCTTTATGCCGTCTTTTCTCCAATATACGAACTTTGAACATCAGTTTCAAAAGAAAATTTCCGAAATGCTTATTCCTGCACGTTGGTACGTTGTTTGGGTACGCAAACTTTATCTGTACCGTCGCTGTATCCTTTTGTTATTTACTATAAACCAATTCTTTTTCTTTGCCATATAGATACACCGTAGCCGTATCGGATTTTGAAAGGAGTATTTTCTCATTCGGAGCAATCCAGTGAATTGAACGAATCATTTCCAACTTCGCGACTGAACTAAATGTTTGACGATAGTCTCTATTCAGCACTATGTTTGCCGTTTGAAGCTCGTTCAAGTGCTTCAAACGGCACCTGCATTTTCACTTTGATAAACTTATCTCCTGTCATAACAAAATCATCCAATGAACCTGATCTTCTAAGCGGCGAAAGATCTCATAGACTTCATCTTCTTAATTTTTCAGGTGTCATACTGCTCATCTCTGCTCGTTTAAATAGTTTCTTCTAGTCCTTCTTCGCAGGGTTCTCCTTAGGTACGACATATCTGAATTATATAATTTGATTCTTTCTTTGCATTCTCTGGGGTATTCTTGAAATTGTGCATCTCTTGACAAAAATATTTGTGCTCTTGTTTCAAGTAAATCGTCTATCTTGTACCTTCACGGTATCTTTTTATAGTTTTCTCGTTTCTGAGTTGGAATATGCCCGTAGCAAGTAGATTCAATTATGCGTAGATGTTATATCCTTAGCTTTTTACCCACTCAGAGTTCTGATACCTTTCTCAGACGATTTTCCTGTTCTGGTCAGAGAGTATACTGAATTTTCAAACTCTGTCCAAATTGAGGCTGGGAATTCGACTTCCATATTTGAATATTTGCAAGTTCTTGCCATCTCAGTTATCGTGCTATTTTCACACTCACAACCGCCGTTCTGCTCCGATGAGTATGGCGCTGTCTTGTGTTTAACACTATTCTCTTTTAAAATTTCTTCACATCCACATTGTCAAACTCTCGGCGATTGTCACTTAATATCTCCTGTATCAAATGCCCTAACAGTTTCTCATGTGCGAGCATTTGTCTCAACAGTCGCGAAATTTCGAAGTATATTAGATCCAATGAAACATTTAGGTACTAATTTAAGTTCACTACAAAATTACTTACAAACTTAGAAAATTAGAATTAAATCAGTTACATTAAACATTGCCACCATTTGAGAACGTTTTTTTTATGGTTCAATTTAAGTTTATTATAGAATTAAACTTAAATCTGTTACATAATTATACAAGATATATTATAAAAGTTGCAAAACGAAAATGATTTTTCTTGCGAAACTTAAAATCATCATTATTAGAAAATTACCTTTTAAGCTAAAACAATTAATAGGGAAGAAGAAAAGAAAAACTGCGCTTAATTCATTTTTACAAAATATATCAGTCCGTTAATTTCAACTTATTCACAAAAATGAACGAACATAACCAACATAAGATCAATATTATTAGCCAAAAATTGGTGGTAAGAGGGTTTAAATCGCCTATGTTCGATTATCCTTGCTCGTTTTAATTTAACACACGACTAGCGAATTTATATAAAAAAATAAAACTATTGACCGATAAAATACCTTCCACTTTGTCAATTTCTAACATCACAAATAAATGACTTAATTTGTCTTTAACGCCGATTTTTTTATTTTGGGAGCGAATATTTATTTCTCCGTTAGAGCTCCGATTTCAACCTTCTCGGTTGTTTGAAGAAAGGCCATTAACCACTAAGTTAATTTTTGTTGTCAACTTTACTCTGGACGAGCCTCGAGGCTTGATATTAACTTTTTGTCAAAATCAGTTTTCTGTCAGTTTGCCAAAGCGGGAAAAATTTGGCTCCCCATTCGAAGGTTTGTTTATCTTGTCGACGCATTCTATTGGCGATGCTAAACACGATTCCAACGGCCCACGTTGTTTTTACAATTCTAGTTTTCTAGTAGTAGTAGTTTATCAGTTTAAATAAATACAGCATTTCCTGCCTGCAAATCATCTCGTTTATGATTCTTTGTTCTTTTCGAACGGACAGTCATCAGTGTGCTATCAGGAGTTGAGTTTTTGGAGGGGTGTTATTCCGTTAACAAATATATTACAAAAATATCACTAAGTTACGTTGTAATTTGCTTTCGTCCGGCATGTACAATTTATGTAACAGGCCGGAATTAGTAAAATTTATTGTCCGTTTTCTTTAATTTATTTAAATCTATAACCGAATTAGTGGCGGCTTAGAGTGTAACTCTCTTAATGTGGTTACGATGAACACGTTCAAAACATGAGATTAGGAAGAAAGGGAATCGTTACTAACCATTGTTTTATTACTCTCAATAAATGAAACAAAAAAAGTTTTTACTTTCCAAACAAAACATTAAATATAATAACAGAATAACCTTGAAGTAATTTCAATTAAATCGTATTTTTGTTAATTAAGGTAGACATATATGTGTCGCTACTCAACACTTTGGCTCTGGCCAGAGTGTTGAATTTTGTATGGTCCAAATTCAATATGTTATTTGCTTATTCGTTAATTCACTACCCAACGTGGCCAATTATGCATTCTAAAAAATATTGTATTTGCAGTTCACACGCCGTGTGAACACCATTACACAAATCAGTGGTTTCTGATTTATATTGGTTTGATTTACTTTAATAACAAAATTAACAGCACTATCACTGATTTTTAATACATTTGTCACTCGCTAAAATTTAGAGATATTGTATTTAACATTAAACCTGTGAGTAGGTGACTTCTCCATTTGACCAACTATACTTACTCATAATAGTGTTGTACCATTGTCGTTTTCTTCTGCAAAGTATTCTAAAACCAAAATAACCAACATGTTCATAACTTACAGCAATTTTATAATTTATACGTTTTTTTTATATAAAAGTGTACATCGTTATTGTGTGATATGATATGGTGTACATTACAAAATAAAGTCCCTGGTACGTCATAATAAACATAGCAAAAATAGATTTATTTATCGCTGATTACAAGAGTACATCGGTTGCTTAACTACCTGAATGAACGTTTGAGAAATTTTGAGGACTTGATAGCCTCATATGCAATGTTACTTGATGTTAATTAGACAGCTCGATGGTACTCAAGGGGTTTTTATTTGTATATCATAAATTATGCAACTCGTAGATTAACTGAAACTACTTAAAGTGATTCTTAAATGCACCATTAAAGATTCTAATTCTAATAAAATTTACTGCACCACTTCAGCATAATATCCCCCTGCATTTTATTACAACAATGTGGTTACTTCATTAAGCCTGAAAAATGAGTAATACATCCACGCACGTCCACTATAAACAACTACATTGATTAATTTCATCAAACCATAAAAACAGGTGAAACAAAACTGACATACAGAAAATAGTTGCAAAGAAGAATAAAATGAAATAATTCAATAATTCGACAAAGCGACGACGAAGAAAAACCGTCAATATGAACGGACTGTACGCAACTATTATAGTTCAATAAATAAATGGTATTTTATATTCATCATGTTTATTGCTTGAAACATCAAACTGCAAAAAAACGTGTTTATATTTCAATATATCAATCCTGATCGGGTTGGTATCAACGAGACTACTCACAATATCTTATCTTATATATTATATTATATCTACCTCATATCTGCTGTTGACAAATTTAGCCACTAATTAAACATATCGAGTCGAAAATGAAAGATATGTACATCAGATGCTCATAAATGACACGCACCACTCTCCTTCACTTTGGTCTAAATTTACGGCTGCATTAAAGTCGAACACAAAATTAATCGATAAATTGGTGTTGTGAATAAACCAAGCGACCGTTATGGCTTCGGAAATACAACACCTGCCAGCAAAATATAAAATAACGCGACCCAAGATAAAAGTTAAAACGACTTCCTATAATTTTCACGTGATCGCAAAAAGAGCTTAAGTCGCATGCCATAATAATTTATAATTACGTGAATTTACTTGTGTTTTATTTGCATTGTGCGTGACGTCTGCAAAGCTCTTTTTAATCAAGAACCGGGTCACGAACCAAAACGTAACTCTGGAATAATCGAGTACACAACTGCGATTACATGACGTGATATTAATTTGACGCGGGCAATAATTTCATATAAAAACTATTTCGCATTTTGTTGAAAATTCATGAATTAGTCGTTTGCGGAATTAGCATCCAAAAAGTAAAAATGTGTGTTAACACTTTTGTATTCAAAACGTACCGAAACAATATTGATTTGTTGATGGCTAATAGGTTTCGCACATAAATAAAACCGAATTAGTAATTCAAATACAGCATTTGCCGATAAAAACGAACAGCATATTGTGCAGATTGTATACAACAATCAAGTGTATTCACGTCACAACGCCAACGTCACAAAAAAAACTTGCTTACAGCAAATAGAATAAATACCAAAATTAGTTCATTACCTGAACAATTTTTATTTAACAACAAATTTTAAGATAAAAATGTTACCCACAAATGAACAATAAAAAAGCAAGTATTACAAGTAAAATGGACCCTTCAAAGGGTCCATTTTACTGGTTGTGAAGATTTACATTGCTGGTTTTTTGAGTATGTCCTTCTGCGTTAAGCTCCCTATTGAAATGGCCCATGGCTCCACATGGAATGCAATTTCTTGTTTTTCATTATCTAAATGGAGTATTCACCATGACAAGACCTATCAAGTGTCGCACGCCTCCACGTTTGAAAATTCTCCTCCTTGTCCATTTGGGAGCAAATATGTAATAACCTAGATTTCAAATAAATTACAATCTCAAAAACTGTAATCTATAATCATATGACTATAAATTATAACAATAATTTAATTTGGACATAAATTAATCCATACATTTTTGGCGAAAGTTTTGCAACGATGAGTTTTCAGTCTCCAAATCTCTCCTACGTATAGGTTTGTTATCACAGAATTGCAAAACTATTATTTATTGTAGCAGGAATACAGGGCCACGTCTTCATGTACAGTGAGCTTTTATGAAGCTTCAAAATTCAAAATTATCTTGTTTAGATACAGGGAATATTATAGAATAATGTCACCAACTTTGAAAGTTCCTAAAGTACACAATTACCAAACTGATGGAACTAAAACATTCATGGAGTATTGGGTTACGAATAAATTCACAATAACTTTACGCGACGGAAAATCTTTTCAAGTTGTCATTTTATTTTGTACATTAGCATAAGTCATAATGTACTCAGTTTGGTGAACATTTCAAAGGCTTATTAAGAAAGCAGTAAGCTGTACTGCCAAAATATAATTTTTTGAAATTTTGACAGCGATAGCTTAAATAACAATATTCATGTAGAACTTTAGTTTCGTTCATTTGTTAACGACTTTACGCTTCTCATATACCAAATAAACAATCTCATTATAAACAATTACGACCATGCCACAAACCGACTCTGCGGTATTGTGTTATAGAGGTAACCCTAATTGTGTGGAGGTTTGCCTAGTTTCGACCGGCCTGTGCCAGTTCCCCCCAATTTACATACAATATACGATCATCAATAATATAAAACTATCGTGCACGTGAATATCATAAATCATCGCCCATAAAATTGTTTATGGTTTCCCTTATAATGCAGATTGTTGAGTTTGGTAAACTAATTAGTGTACCGTATTATTCTTCAATCAACGATGCAAAAATAACCAGTTAATTTATCTTTACAAAATGCAAAAGCAATTACTTTTCACTAGAAAATATAATTTAGAATTATTATGCAACGTAAGAGCGTTAATTGTAATATTTGTTTCTTATTAGATTACTTTTGAATATAATATATTTGTGCAAAAATAATTAAATTCTAGTATTAAAATTAGATACATTGGTATATTGATCAAATGATCTTATACATCTGCAAAGATAGGTTGATTAATTGTTTGATTAATTGCACTTTGAAACTACTTTAATTAAATATGTTTTATACTAAAAATGTAAAATATATGATGCACTTTTATTTTGTTTTTACACCTTCTTTCTGCTTGACCTTTTACAGAAACGTTGTGTTAGACCTGCCGTGTTCAATATTAATTTACTCAATCAATGTTGTATTTAACCCAACAATAACATCAATATAGCGATTTTAGATTGACATACAACTATCATCTTGCTTTCATCATCATAAGCGTTGATATGACTCAAGTGCGCCATTTTTTATTTAGACGCCATAAAATATCTGCATTTTTGAAACAAAGTAAATATGCAATGAATTTTCGATTATGGGTAAACAAACAAACATCAAGTTACTGGTTCAAGATGTGTTCTGCAGGCTTGTATTTCGTCTTTAGGGTGTCCAATGTTTCTTCAACCGGTATGTTCGTGAAGAGGGATACTATGTCAAAACTAACGTATAGGTCTTCTGGTTGGACAATTTCTTTCTTCAGTAGCTCGATGAAGTGGCCAGCGTTGTTGACGTTGGATTCCGTTTTCTCGACGTACAGTTGTATTCGCCAGGTATTTTACCAGTTGTTGTAATGGGGACAGCTAACTATGGATTTCAGTGGAGTGCATTCTTTGTGGATTTTCGGTAATCCGTAGAATTTGAGACATCTCGATGATTTCTCCCTAGGAATTAGCTGTACTTGTGTATCATTGTCAATCGGGCTCGCCTTGTTCTTCATCCTTGTGGTCTTCTAGCTAGGTATGTTGTTGGATCAGACGATACGCGTTCATATGCTGGATCCGCTAGTAATGCTTGTATTTTGTTCATCACAACTGGTGCGTTGCCCTTGTCTGCTGGTAGGATGACGATATGATGATAGTATTATGCCGTAGCGAATATAGTGCCTGGTGTTCTTCCACTGACAAGTTCTTCTTTGGTGGGTGGGCTGTTCTCGATATGCGTGAGATATCTTGATGATTTTCCTCCGCTTTATTTCTCTCCAATTTGATAATGGATGATTCGACGCCACATACTATTTCTTCTACCGGGATATGGGTTGGTGCTACTGCGTAGTTGAAACCCTTCTAATACGTTATGTGATGCTTCATCTAGTTGTAGTCTTGAGTAGTTATATACGACTTTCTTGGGGTCCGGGTGGAGATTCTTCTTCTCTGGGTTTTGTTCTTTCAGAAGCTTCTCAAACTTCTGTATGTCTTTCTTCTTCGTCAGGTTGGTTTCTCTCTCGCTGCGGAACTCCATCAATTGGTCGAGTGTTGTCCACAAAAACGGATGCATCGTGATGCTTAGTATTAGATGCCATTTCATGAGTTGGATGTTTGAGTGATCCAAATATCTTCGGGTATCGTGGATAGTTTCTTTTAGGAGAACTAGGCTTGCTCTTCTCAGGATGTTATTGGTATTCGGGTTCTTCTTTTGGAACGTGATCCTTAGGCTCTTCGCAATGATGTTATTTTCTCGGCATCTCTCCAGAAATGTCAAGTTAATGTGCTTGATCTTGGATTTTTACAACTTCTTGGTATGTGATAGAGTCTCCTCCCCGTAGATGTGAAAACGTTCGTTTTGATGTTTCCACGAGTGTTATTGATGTAGCTTGGATTTTTCTTCGCCGTATCTTTTCGTGTTGATTTGATCTTCTCTTCTTGACGACGTTGCGGCAAGGTCTCACTTGCCATCTTCAGGTCTTCGACTGATTTCGTGTTCGATCTAGTAACTGCCATTCGTTGGCGATGGTGCCGGCTTATATACCGAGCTTGCAGTCGCGGTTCGAAGCTTCCCTAATTGCTTTCCGATCGTTGGTCCTAATTGTTTCGCTGGGTTTTTCTGCTACGTTGGTTCTGTTGATTGTGTGGTGTTTGGCGTCTTTTTTTCTTTTGCACTAACTTGGATAGTGCTGGTTTCATATGAGTGGTGACCTTCGTGTTTAAGTTGTTCGGCCGTTTTTCGATTTCTATGGTGGGAGGTAGGCTTTGGTGAGTACTTTTCCCATACGTGAAAGGCACCACGAACAAAATAAACAGTGTACTGAAGAAAAACGAGATCAAGAAGATCTTTACCGCAGGCAAGAAAATCAACACGATTCTACCAAATTTAAAGGCAAAAATCAACCTCAAGGGCCAATGAGTAAGAAAAAATGAACACCAAAATGCAGTGAAAAGGACGAGAGAACCTCTAACCTGGCCCAGCAGGTGAAAATCGCCTCACACACGATCGATTCGAAAACACTAAAATGATAACCAACATGGAACACTATACGAGAAGAATAATCAGAGGAGCCACCACTCACATGGAAACCAGCACTAACCAAGTTAGTACAAACGAAAAAGAATCGGGCGCCAAACACCACACAATCAACAGAACCAACGACGCAGAAAAACCCAGCGAAGCAATTAGCACCAACGACCGGATACCAATTACGGAAGCGTTGAAGACTCATTTAATATTTTAAGTCACATATACAAACAAAAATCGCAGATATTTCTAAATATATCCCTAAAAACAATAACCACTATCGCGTTATCTTCCTATGTTGAATTTTCACCAAATCGGTTATCAAAAAAGTTTGGCTATACCGCATAATTTTTGAGTCATTGAACTAAATATATTTTTGGTGTGCATAATGAGAAATATATTAAATAAATTCAGTTTTGTAAAATCCTGGCATTACCTGCAGGTTTGAGGAGCAACGTTGAACGTGTACAGATATTTAAAAGTCTGTGGCGATCTTAAATCTTATTACTTTAATTGGATGTCCTGTATGATGACAACCCAACCCAACCCAACCGGAAGAACAACTGCAAATGTAGACCACCGTTGAACTTTATAATAAGTGCACCTTCATGCAACTTGACATTTGAATAGATTTTATTTAAACACATGAAATCATCGCTATAATAAAATGAACAGTTTCAAATCCTCCCCAGATCTACTCATCCCCATCAAAGTCACTTGATTCAATACATACCGCAAACATAACTTCAGTTTAGCAAAACACAAATTATACGGATCTAACTCATTTAGCCCTAATTCGCTTAATAGCAAATACTATCATGTGGTAAATATTGTAAGCGTTTTATAATAAACAAAGTAATAGAAAATTCCCTTAAAATCCAACAAATGCAATAGATGATAATATACAAGTCGATTTATGAAGTCGCGGAGAGAACAGGAGGGTGAAATTTGATGATTGATTTAGGTGATTTGTGCATGTAGGTAGTAATAAAAAATATCACGCACACAAATGAAAGCAATTGAAAATTTTTTCATCTATATTTTGACAAATAGTTACAAATTTTCTTAGAACTGAATATTAATGACATAAAATCGAAACAATATAGAAATTTTATTTCTACTATACTCACAAGATGTTGCGTTTATTTTATTTATAAGCACAATTTACACACATGAAAATTTTTTGTTTGAAAAAAAACTTTATATAACACTCTCCATTTTCTGCGAGCGGACAAATTATCACTGCCGTAAACTGAGTGACTGATTAATATCCAAAAATTTACGTACTTTGCCGATTGAATATTGTCGGCTCTTTTTGTTTGAATATCTAAACTCGCTGGCCCGAACAACGGTCACTGATGTCACGGCTGAACACCGATGTTACCGCAAACTGACTGTAAATTCACTTTTGACGTTTATAACACGCGCTCAATTACAAAGAGACTTTTCAAAACGTATGCACAATGCACACAAATTAATTGAAATTTTGGTTAGATTTGTATACTGTTCAGTAATTACACATTATTAGAAACGATTTAATTAGTAGATGCAAGCCATCCAATCAGAAAACAAACATCTAGATGTGTACCCATTTGAACACTAATTATTATTGTGGGCCCTTTGAAAGTTATATATTATATTTTTGTTGCAATAAATAAGTAAGTATATTCGCTGTAATAAAGTTCATATAATTATGTTCCCTTTGCTTATATAGGGTGCTTCGAATCAGTGGAAATAGAAGGCACAGTTTTTACATTTAACGCTCATCAATAATCTTAAGTGAAAAGACATATACGTGAATCGGTTTTTGAAATACACTGTAGCAAAAATAGAGAAACAGATATTCATATACTGTATGAATATACATATTATGTATATTCATAACTTTATGAACAGAACCGGTATGCAGATCAAACATTAATTTTCTAAAGGATACCAATTTTATTATAATTATTAAAAAAAAACGAAAAGGAAAACAATTTAAAGAAGCTACAAACAACAGATTTTACTATTTAATGCAGTGGACTTAGGAACATTTTAGTAAATGATTGATTAGATTAGATATATGCTATATCAAAGTCAGACTTCTTAACGAGGTAGATATTGCTAGTGCTGTTACCTTGATAGCAAGTAGAACAAACAAAGTACAAATAGCGATAAATATTAATGTAAATGAAGATAAACATTTAGCCATTTCTTGCTTACGTATTCGCACCCATGCAGCAAATGGTCTTCAAATTCAACGCAGGATTACTTTCCGACAGACAATAATAAACGGATTGTGAGAAGCGATTATAAGGCCAAGAAGTCCAGTCAGAATTCCTAGTCCTATTTAAGGATCACAAAATAGGTCTAATATTTGCTAATGTCGTTTTGCTCATTTCTGACAACACTCAACGAGTAAGTTCGCTGAATGCGGATAGTCATCTAACTTATAATAACACAGCATAACAGCATTTCTGATGATTAGGTTTTATTAATTCGTACTATGCTAATTTTTAATGACGATTTCAAATCTATGATTTAAATTTGCGTATCAGCTCTAGTTTAGAAAATGTGGCACATGAGCCGTTTTGCAATAAAACACAACATATATAAAGTTAATCCTATTTTATTAAGTTCTAAAGTTAAAAAAAAACTTTCTTTTATGACTTCCTTGTAGAAGTTGAAGTCAGAGATCTGTTCTGAATGCTACAACAATAGTCAGCCATCATGTGCGCGTTCCAGTAGCCTTGATAGCGTACCTCCATCGTACGATGGTCCTGATGGAATCGCTCGCCATGTTCTTAACTTAGATCCCCAAGATTAACCGGTAAATAGTCTAGGCAGTTGTGAAGAAAGTGTAATTTGATGTTCACATTGCATCCAAGCATATGAAAGTGACTCATTGGTGTTCAACGTGTTGAGAATACTGCGAACTTTTCTTATTTCCCAAAAATGTTGAAAAAGCCAAAGAAACTCATTCTATGCCTTTTTCTGAATCTCTGTCACAGTTTCAGTAAAATGTGTGTCTTTTATTAATGATCTTATCTGTGGCCCGTCAAAAATGCCCGCTTTAATCTTTTCTGAACTCAGTTTGGGAATTTTTTGATATTAAAAGGAAACAATTCCCATTTTTAACAAATTGTTTTATAAGCCATAATTTTATATGCAACGCAAGCAATATTATACGATCCCTTGATACTAAAGGTGGGTTTATCACGTTTTGTTGTCCTGGAACTCGCACTTACCGAGTAGGCCACTTTAACCCAGCCTTTATCTTTAGCTCTACTATCCCACAAGCAAAGAAAATAGGGATACTTTATGCAACCACCTTGCCTTATTGGCCCAAAAGAAAGTTAACAATTTTTGAATCAACACATAAGAGCAAGTTGTTGGACAGGACGTGTTGCAGGACACGTCTATGTGTCGATCGTATGCAAGTATATTTCCATTTGGCTAGATTTTTTCGCTTAATGCCAGTTATATTCACCAAACAAAAATAGCAATCAGCGTCATGGCGGTTCACTGTTTCATTCCAGATCATAGCGGTTTCGTACCGGAAACTATTTCTTTTCTTATTTGTCCATAAACGTAGAAACTCCACGCACGTTTTGCATACATTTTGAGGAATTCAGGGCGTATCTTTCATTTCCAGCGGGTGCCCAAAGTAAAAGCCTCATTTATGAGCGCCATCGCATTTTAACGGTATTCATTAAAAATATACTCTCCGCAAATGAAACGAAAATGGTCCAATTCAAACAAACTCTTCTTGACGATGCCACATCAAAGTATAGTAAGATAAGTCAATATTTTTTAAATTAGCAGCAAATATATCCTGTCAAAAAGAGAATTTATAGTGACAGCTATAACTTCTACAGAAGAGCTACCAAATGAATTCATATCATGAGACATAAGTCATTTATCAGTCAAAAAATACAGCTTTGTTGTCAGTTTAATGTTTTCTGGAGTGTAAAACAAAATTCTGTTCCCAACCTAGGTTTTATAAATAATCCATAGTGAGATATGTTCCTGTTAGGGTATGGGAAAAAACTCGATCTATACATTTGGTGTTTTTCGAATTGTATTTTTCTATAAACTATGTATGTAAAATGGTTGACTATATTAATATTAATAATTAATGAAATAAAAGTGTGTTACACGAGGATGAATGTCAATATAAAACAGATACTCTAAACATGTAATTAAGTAAATCGAATAATTTTCAATATTTGGCTGTAACTCGAAAACAGTTGAAAAACCTAAAAGTGTATTTCTAACATTTCCGTGGCCTCGAAAAGTTATCCCAGGAACACGTGGGTTGTTATCATGTACCATAGATCAAGTTTCTCCTATATGAGTATCGCA
The DNA here is from genome assembly GCA_959613385.1 of Geotrupes spiniger. Taxonomy (NCBI): domain Eukaryota; kingdom Metazoa; phylum Arthropoda; class Insecta; order Coleoptera; family Geotrupidae; genus Geotrupes; species Geotrupes spiniger. Next base: position 17,308,823 of record OY390736.1, on the reverse strand, counting down.
ATTGGTCCACTGTACATCCAATGAAGATACTGTGTAGGTGATGAATAGCTGTTTACTGTGGGACGAAGGCAATAAAGAGTAGTCCACGGGCACTAAATTGATCCACACTACAATAGGATGACTCTGACATTTGCTTAAGAGTTTGTGGGGGATTAATATATGCTCACTTTCATATGACATAAAGCACCCATTAAGAATTAGACTACAATTTTGAAACTTCGGTAAAATAATGCTTTATTATGAACTAAGAAACGATGAAAGTTTAGTTGAAAAAAACAAAACAAAAATTAACATTTTTCAAGAAAAAGCTAGTAGTGGGTTGCATCCCCACGCGCAGTTATGCATGCATTAACTCTTCCAACCATTAAGTAGTCGATGTCCTCCTGGGGTACCTCGTTCCATGCAACATCTAGATTTTGTCGAAGTTCATAGAGATTCTCAGGAGGCCTGGATACTTGTCTCGGCCGCCGACCTATCATATTCTAGACATGTTCAGTCGGCGACAAATCTGCAATCCAACCTGTTTCGGGAACCTTCTTGTCTTCTTCCCCAGCAGTATGGGTCTTGAATTATCCTGTTTGAATGTCGCATTCTGCAACGTCTCATGAAAGGTACACCGGTTCCAAAACGTTGTCGATGTAACGACATGTGTTTAATGTGCCTGGAATGAACGTAAGGGGTGACCTTTGTCCAGTACATATCGCCCCCCAAACAATAACCCCAGGTGTTAAGACTGTGTGTCGTCTTTGAACGAACTCCAAATTCCGTCTTTCCCCTCGATGTCGCCGCACTCTTGTATGGTACGACCATCATTCACCCATAAACAAAACCTTGATTGATAACTGAACACGATGTCATTCCATTGATGAACCAACCCTTCCCGTTCTTGACAAGTCTGGCTGCTTTATGGGGAGAAATTCTTCTGCAAACAGTTGCCATCGACAAGTTATTTGATAATAAAGCATTATTTTAGCGAAGTTTCAAAATTGTAGTCTAATTCTTAATGGTTGGTGTATTTCATATGAACGTGAGTGTATTTATATATTTTAATTAAACTAGATTGATTTTATTTAAAACATTGGCCTAGTTTGTTTATGAGAATATGCGATAAAATTACCTATATATTCATCTCGAATCGATTATTTATGTCATTTATATTTATTTTGTAAATGCAACCACGATGAAATATAAGGTTGACATTATTCATAATTAATGTATACTTGTTTACCTTAAAATAATAAGATGCAACATGAGTTGTTTGTCATACTAACAAACATCGGAAAAACCTAAAGAACCTAAAATATTAAGAAGGATTACCTATGTTGGTGATCTTGTGGTGTATAGTCAACTTAAATCTAGATCAACTTACTAATAGCTAATTTTATTGCATCGATTCATGTGCCCACTTTGTTTCCAGGATTTTCTTCAATGTTGTATCCAAGGCTTCGGCACACCAACTACCATTGTTTAATAACAATATGATTTATACATACTTGAGAAGTTGTACACTTGGATTTGGGTATTCTGTTGAGGGGATACAAAATAAACAATGTGTCTTATAAACAATTCTCGACTGTAATGGGGATACTGCTTGTATCCAGTACAGGATTCGTTATAGGATTATAATTTAATTCCTCTTTCAGTGTCGGTCTTAAACCCAGTTCTTCCCTTTGTCCATCCTTTTGACTCCATTGTTTGGACCTTACACTTGTTCTGTAGTAAATATTCACAGCCATCTGTATCTGTATTTGATTTATAAATCATTTACTCAATGCACAGTATATTTGGTCTTGTCAATTTTATTATTTATTTCCCTCTCTTGTAAATCTATCTGTTGCTATTAGTCCTAAATACTCATACGTATCCATCTGTACTACAACTAATTGTATAATTAGCTGAAGTTCTTCTTCCCCGATAGCCATTACTTTTGTTTTGTACGCTGAATTCAATATTTTCAGGTCTTCGTTCCATATGTTCCAGATTTTGTTGACAATTTCTGTCACTCAATATGATTGCAGATGCTGTGTGCGAACATTCGGTGATTTCAACTATTTTTGCGGTGTCCATACATATTTTTTACATTTTTATTTATTTGCTCTTAAAATTTCGCTCATGACCAAAATGAAAATGTCACGAAGTGGGTACATTTACATGACGAATGCACACTATATACATTTCTCTTTTATTTGATGTTTGAGTCGAATTGCTGTCGGAATTTCACATAAAAAGTTTTTTATGTGCGTTCATTTTGATTGCATTCGTTTTCATCTGGAATTTCAGATAAGTTTCTAATCGCGCTAATAGCTGTTGAATTGGTACACGGCCGATTTGAGAATAAAATGCGTCGAGATTGTGTCTATTTTTATGAGCTGCATTTTGCGTTGATATATATTAATATACCACGAACACTATAATTATATATTCTTTCGATGTAGTAAATACGTACAGATTGGTTCACAACGATTGTATCGTTTCACCACTCATAAAAAATGTAACAAACGGTTTTAAAGGCTAAATAATACCTAGTCGGCATATACAAATACGAAAATTTGTTACAACAGTAATAATTAAGAAGAAATAAAATATACCCAAAACAAGTACGACAGTGGACGAAACATCTTGTCAATTAGCACAAAATAATTGAAAGAGAAACGTAACTTATTGGAAATGTTTCTATTATACTTTGGCCGTTTCTTATAAAAGTCTGGGCGAAAACCAATTAGTGGGAAACAAGGTGACAGAGAGGCAAAAAGTGATATCTTGTTTCTATCGATTTTAATCTACTGATGATCTCCTGCCTCGGGTAAGATTTACGAATTGAAAACGTCGAGTCACTGATTGACGTTTGTTCAAGTGTGATTTGTAATCGCGTACGTTATTAAGTGCGAGATGAGGGTGTATAAACGTCTGCATTTTAAATCGTTCTTTGACATCTTTTATTACCCCGATATCGCACTTACTATATTACTGCTAACATCCATTTAAATTGAAATGAAAATGTGATTTATTTATTTGAGAGCTTTTTTAAAATTAATTTTCCCACATCATCAGGGCAAATTATAAATAGAAGATTTAAAAGTCGCCATTGTATAACTAACTCAAATTGATATGTATAAAGTTGGACGTCCAATTAAGAAGCGACAAAATGGTTTTTCTATTTCGATGTCAGAATGACGATTTTGCGACACTGTTTTTACAAAAAGTAGTTAGACAAAATTGTATTTTGTGCAACCGCTTTTAGTGACTTTTCCTGTGAGGTTGGTGGTTGTTGACATTAGTTGCTAATAGACTAATGGCACCGATCACCGAAGAAATCTCATGTTGACAAAGTAAAAAGGCGTTAACATTGTGGTCTAGTTATTCCATGCTGTAAACTTGAATATTTAAAACGAAAATCTGAAAATTCGGTATTTTGAAACTAAAATGTTAAAATATGTCAGTCATACCCAACCTAAGAGATTAAAACTCATTTAAATGTTTTTTTTTATATCTTAATATTAAATTATAGTATATTATTGTACAAGTTTAGTAAGGCAACGGATTGTCGCACGAGTGTTTTGGGGCACGACGAGCTTGCGAGGAGTGCCCCAATAGAACGAGTGCGACAATATTGCCTTACTAATTTACTATTTTATCTACTTTGGTTTGCTAATTCTTGAAATTTCGCCTGTTCAAGTTTTCGTATTAGATTAGGAACTTTTGCGTAGGTTGGGTTGTCAGTGAACCCAACCTACTCGTCGCACTCGTCGCTACGCTCCTCGTACTCCAAACCCATGCGTGCGACAATCGAATGTCTAGTGCAACTAGTAACATGCGTTCAAAAAAAAATCCTAATTTAGGAGGGCTGTGATATTTAATTGGTGTTTAAAGCTACTTTAACCACAACCAAAAGAAACTACAATAATGTCAGTGTTGACAGATGAGGTTCTAACCTCAAAAAACACATTATATATTCTTCAGGGAAATCTGTAAAGCTCTCACGAATGGAATAATGCCAAACACCATCAAGTTTTTGCCCTGTTCGAAAATAGCATTCCAATAATTTTGCTTTCTGCTCTGTTGTGATAACCATTTCTAATTAGTAAAGCAGTTTTCACTTTTGACGTCTTGTTAAAATTAAATTGACATTTTGGTTGTGGCTAAAGTACCTTTAAACATCAATTGAATTTCAGAGCCCTCCTAAATTAAGATTTTTCTTGAACGCACGTTATTACAATATACTATTAAAAGGGTAGTTCGAAAGATAAGCTATCGACTAGTAAAATGGCGCCGAACACTGTAAAACGTGTAATGTTCGTGTCGAGCTTCCTGATGATGGTGTAACTTGCTTTATATGTGCATTGGTGTTTCATCGGTCATGTGTAATCAAGAAAACACAATCGATGCTCTATTGGAAGAACTGGAAATGGATTTATGTTATGTGTGTAACTGAGTTCCCTCTTACATGTAAATCAACAAATATTATTTCAAAGCCAACGAATGATGGTGGCTAATGACAAGGAGCGGAATAAGAAACTAAATGATCTAACTACAATTGTAATTAAAATACAATGAGAAATATTAACCTTAAACTCAACTACGATAGAGAAAAATAGCTATTCCAAAAAAGTACAGATGTCTACATCGTCTAGTGGATTAATCCCATCGCGCAAATAAATTGGCTATGAATAAAGGAGACCTCAAGAAAAAACCAGACAAGCAAGAACCAGATTAAACATACGAATCGAGACGGCTTCCAAACAGTTGAAAGACGGAATCATTAATTTATGGTATGCAAACCATCGTCATATCAAAGGAGTTGTAAAAATGGGACACGTACATGTATGCTGTTTTCAGTCTGAAACAACCCCGGAAGTGATACTAAATCATTTAAAGGAAAACAACTTTAAATATGTGCATTATGCGAAGCTAACATCTAAATGTCCTAACGAATATACATTTTAAGATTAGCGTGCAAATGCAGGATATGGAGAAATCATCCATTTGAAAGGGAATCATCCATTTGAAATTAGAAAATAGAAAAGATGGTACATACCTTAAAATCCTACATCAATCCATAAGCAACTGCATAAATCAACTTGCAGTCCTTATCGACGATGAACACGAATGTAGTGTTATATATGTCACTGAAGATTGGCAAACCGATGAATAACTACAAGCGTACTTCATTCCAAATTTAATTAGCAGTTTCTGTCGACAACCAAAACAACATAGAGGAGTAGCCGTGTTTTGTGTCAATAATTTTAATGGAGGATGTTAACGTTGTTGCAGAAAGTAAAATTTTCGAGCGTTCCGGTGTAAATATTGCAGCAAATGCGAACTAAACATTTTCCTCTTCAAAATATCAAAAATAAAAGTACTACTTTACTTGAAACACATTAAACATCATTATAATGACTTATTAACTAAATGAAAAACTCAACTTTCTTGAAAATAAAATTAAAACTTTAAAAAATAAATCGAAAGCAGATGGCAGATCATAGCAAACGTCACAAATCAAAATTTTAAAACATTTTACCTACCTCACCAGCCAAGAATTTTAATAAATATTTTAATGAGGCTGCATCAAATTTAATCTCCACTAAATTAAATACCCGCTATATTTGCAATATAACCTATAATAAATGTTCAATTTTAGGAAGCATTATTAAAAATTTTGAACCAAAGAGAACCTCTGGATTGGATAAGATTCCTACGTTCCTATTAGTAAAGTCTGCTGATTATGTAGTTGAGCCCCTATGTAATATTATAAATAATTCTCTTGAAACAGGTATATATCCGAGCACTTTAAAGTATGCTTTGATGAAGAAAAATCTTAAAGTCATTGGAAAATAAACAGACAGTGTGTGGAGTGCTCGTTGATTTGTCGAAGGCTTTCGATTGCACCGATTTCGCCATTCTTCTGTCTAAGCGACACGAATACGGAATGGTCTCGGTCATACCACTATGATAGAAGCCACTCGGTGCTAATTGATGTTGGGAGTGGCCAGGTCTGGTGCTCGGATGCGGCGGAAGTAACCAGCGGCATTCCACAAGGAAGTATTCTGGGCCCGCTTTTATTTATTATTTTTATAAATGATCTGTCAGATTTGAAAACCGTGAATAATCAAATTATTAACTATGGCGATGACATAAATGTCCTTTTGACATGACATACCTTCACGGTCATTACCCAAGAAGGGGAAGCTGTAATGCTTGCCATGGAGGAATGGTTTCAATAGAATAAACTTGTTATAAACGAAGGAAACAGAATGTATAAGTTTTAATTTAACCAATCGTTACCTACACCAAAAGAACTGATGTTGAATAATCTAAAATTGCCTTTCACAAAGAGTTGGGGTGTTTCTTGATGAAACTCTAAGGGTTCTGGAACACATAAACTACATTTTTGTAAAACTCTACAGAATAATTTATGTACTTAGAGTTTTATCAAGAAACACTAATGAAAATCTATCAAAAATGTTTTACTACTTATTCGCACCGGAGATATGGACTAATTTTCTGGAGAAATAGTTGTGAAATTCAGAGGGTGTTCTCGATACAAAAGAAGGCCATCAGAATCATGTATAATATGAAGCTAAGAGATTCATGTAGAAGAATTTTCAGTTTAAGTAATATGTTAACAGTACCTGCTCAAGTGTCATAGGTGATATACAAAATATTGGACCTAATAGTATAGTTTTAACGTCGTGGGAAGAGGAGTGATTTTAGTAATCCATTTAATTTTCATTTTAAATGATTGGTTACTCAAATCAACTACTTTATTAAATTTGCTAATTAATCTATATTTTATATTTCTGAAGATTATTTTATATTGAGCCGTCTGTCATTAAATTCATTCAAGATAAAGCGGGCAACATTCTTTTAATTTATGTAAATTTTTATACACAAAATTAATTTCAATTGATAATATTTAATTAAGCTTTGTCCCGAATTACCTACCATCTTTGATATACAATTGGTAGTAAAGGCTTTTAAAATTTGTGGTATATGTGAAGTCCTATTTTTATACATTTCAACAATAAACTCTTCGTATTAAAATTAGAAGCGACTTTGTTTTTTTGTCCTAGTCCATAATTTTACAGTTTTGCTAATGTGAGCGCCATAAGTGGGTTCTATTTCGTGGTAAAAACTAATGTCTATGTATGAAACGTAATAATCACGTATTGATAACCTGTAAATAATTATATTAATAAACAGCATAATATCGGTCATATTCGTTCAGTTAATTGGTGTAGATTCAAATGGATACAATCCATCATTTCTACCACCTGAACCCGAACACAAAATTTCTGAAATAAAATATATCTAGGTATGATTAAGAAAAAAAGAAAAAACTACGAAGAATTAGACATTAATGAAAGTGAAAAACGTGCCAGCCACTTTTATGAAACTGCGCAGGCTGTGGCAAACCCGTGAAGATTATTTAAACTTTATTTAATGGCACTGGGCCCGACTATCTGTAAACGAGTTGCAGGAGATTGCAATATTGTAGGAAAATGACAAACAACGTGACGTGGTGCTGATGTATAGGGATTTTATTTTTATGCCAGACGTTGACGGAAATATGTTGTAGCCTGCAAATTTTGAATCCATTGAAACCATTGCATTGTTGTATTGTAGTTGGAGAGTTTTATCGAAAAAGCAATCCTCAATTTAAAACAATGAAAAAAGCACCCTTAACAGTACATAGGATTTCTGAATCAGTTGTCATTTAGTATAAATAATTGTAAGGCTGTCGTGATTTGAAATATTCAGAATGAGACACAATTGGGTGTTAATGGTATTATCACCATGCACGGCTTCTATGTCAAAATGTATGTAATACCTGACACAAAATTATGCATGTATTATATACTGTTATACAATAATATTATGAATATAAATGATAATTAATCGAAAGTTAGATTACATGGTTAATTGGGATATCTGTTTATGTGATTTCTGAGCTACTTATCAACGCTTTTCTTGAGAATATTGGACAGTGAATGCAGCCTATTGACAGGACGCTGACCTTCGTACGCGTTCAGTTGTACATTTTTACTTCCATATACTTTACGTATAAGGAAATATAGTAATCATGACAATTTTGGATCTGAGATTTTAACGGATATTCACTTTTTGAGGTCCACTTAAGGGGTAAATCATAAAAATAACATAAAAATAGCATTCCATTTGATTTATAGTGGAAAAAGAATATTAAAGGGTTTAATTATCGATCAACCGCAGCGTCTCAGACCGCGTGCTGGGCACTCGCGCGGCGTTCTATGATGAATCGTTTTCGTACAGATATACAAATGTACATTTATTTAATTAAGTTAATTAGAATCCGCGCAAACTCATGTAAATATTCGTTAGAATAACTCGTCCCAAAATCACGACCCTGTGCAGGCATCGCAGATTAGAGGAACAAAATTTTCAATTAAATTGTTTAGGAAAGTTTAAACGCGTTTTACTCTAAACCCCTAAACTACTTTTTCCAAACTGTGAGGACAGATTTCTCAGAGACTATTGCATGGATCCATTTAATTTTTTCACAATACCTTCACAATAGCCTTCTCTTTTGAAGCACGTAGCCGTTTTTTGATTGGATGTAAACTTTTTTATGAACAATTTATCATTCATTTTTACGGCAAAATATCAATTCATACCTTGAAAAGTACTTACGTTCCAAGATGGAAGATGGAATTGTCTTTTTACATTATCTAATTGTATTAAAGAAAGGAAACTATACAATAGACAAGGAAATAGTCAAATATATAATTTAAATCCTCTATCTTTAATTTCGACAGTGTACATGCACCAATGATTTCAGAAAAATAGTCCGACGATTTTTTTGCAAATATTATTAATTAAAGTCCGTTGCACCAACTTTTTGTGCAAAACGTTTCCATGTACAAAGTATTTTTTATTTCTCTCAATACTGACATAGCGTATATCAAAATTTATAATGGCCGCCACTTGCCTGATTGAAGGAACAATAGTTACATTTTATTGGTTTTTAAGTTTGTGCAGCAAAATGCGTTACGTATCTATTCAGTTACGTAACGACAAAAGTAATAACGATCTAAAATGCTCTACACGAGGAAATGGTTTATTTGTGACTTTTCTGTCAACACTTTGATTATATCGGATCATTGCAGCTACGTTGCTAACGTTCATACACAATAGTTATGTTACAGCAACGTCGACGTTTATGGTAATGGTTAACGTAATGGTTATATGCTATTTGCTACAAAATATAGTTGGAAACAGAAATAGAATTTATTCACGATATTCTTCGCAACCACTTAATATGGCAACATTTCATTTTTCGCAACAGTTTATTTCGTGGCATTGAAGCGGATGTTAATATTTACTATTGAAATAACTTGGATTTGACGTCCACACCACGTGAATCTCCTGCTATTGGACCATGCACATCTATTATCAACATTGCCGACATTTCTGTCTATTACAAATTAACGTTTAGTTTCAAAATTAGCATCATTGTGATAATAATAAAGCCTTTCCTACAATCGGATTGAAACCACCTAGTGCGTACTTATTAGATGAGTTAATCGGTAGCCATAAAAATCTTTGTTTTCTTGTTCCATACCTACTACTGATACTGTAAATAAATGCGTCACTTACTTAACAATTTATTAGATTGATTTTATAGCGCGGCCTTCCCGTTATCCCTTCAGGTGATTTCCATATTAATTATTCAACTGACATACGAATTGAAAGTGTTCTTAAAAATTAATGTCTATACGTTTCAGATGAGATTTTATTTTCTACACTTTTGATTATATAATCAAAACAATAATAACTTTAATTTATCTCTGATTTTCAAAAGTCGAATTTATACCCAAGCTAACGGAAACATAAATGTAACTCGTACAAAACACTCGAAATATCATTGGGGTTTATCAAATATTTTTTCGCAATTGTTTCAGTAATCTGTTCTTGATAGTAATATAAAGGATGGTTGAGACCTTTACTATGTGGTAGTCCATATTAATGATGAAATAAAACAAATGACTACGTTTATACCACAAATAATTTATTGTTAAAAATATATATTACTAAGAATATATATTCAAACAAACACTACACGACTTAAGTTTCGACTTTTTACGGTCATTGTCAAGTGAGAACAAACAAACAAGAAATTACATTTATACACAAAATTTAAGAGAAAGGGAAGTGAGGAAGTGAGAGTTTGTTTTATTTTATCATGTTCTTGATAGATTAAAATCTCACCTCAAAAACATTAAATCGTAAGCAATGTGCAGTATAGATTTCAATGTAATAGTTCGATAACAAGGGCGACTCAAATTGGATTAGGTAATAAAATATTTGGATTCAGGTCGAGGTTTAACTTTCCTAGATTAGTCCGACAATTAGCTGTAAAGGTCGGTATCCCACAGGGATTTATTTTGGGACCAGTAGTGTTTGTGTTATTTAATGATGCCATACGTAATTTGATGTACAATACTAATTTAATAATGCACGTGCTACAATGTCACATTATCTTGAAGGCAACGTAAATATTCCATCTCATAATGTAACGTGCTTCCAAATTCGTTTTCTACAATATATAATATTATAAGCGATCATAAGTATTTACTGCACATATTTGCAAACATCAGCACCAATTTTAAAGATTTGTGCAAGTGATTTCATCAAAAAGCACGCGAAAATACTGCTATTGGAGAATTACTGTTGGTACTCAGTGCAGGATAACATCAATAGTATATGATCATGAGGTAGTTTTCCGTACACAGATGATTTTTAGGATTGTTTGCCTTTATTATATTATCAAAAAATTTAGGTGTATAACAACAAACAAACAACAAATTGTATTCAATTTAAATATGTTTTATTGCTATTCTAAATTCAATATTTAACATTGAAACAATCTATAGCATTGAATAATTAATTATGTTAATAATTTAATAATATAAATTTTAAATTTAAAGTAATAATTGAAGAGAAACATTTACTTGACTTTTAAAATCACTTGAAATATGACGGCTGTACCACGTTGTCCTTCTTCCACTACTGTACGAAAAATATCTAAATTAAAGGAAAATTAATACTGTAGTATAAGAGTCATTCAACTGCAATTATGGAATGTCGATGAAAAAAAAATCCGTGTGATAATAATTGCCTTTAAAGTTTTAATTTTTATACCCATTATTATAAAATAGCACAACAGCAAGAAAGCCATGTACAAAAGGCAAGCAGAGACGTTTCCCCTTGTGACCATTTCATCGTGATGTGAAAAAAACCTTGGACAAGAAAGAGTAATGCTGTTTTGGTACATTTTCTATATATGTGCCTGCCTTACAAAATTATGAGAAATAAAAAGTTACCATGCCATTTTGTACCACTTAACTTTCATCTTAATGAGAAATCCCTTTCAAAGCCATCCATTAGTATTTAAACCCGACGATCTTATGTCTCATCTAGTCTTTGGAATGGAGTGTAGACATGAAATGCTCATTTCTTGAAAGCACTCCATGAAAATAAAACAGATATTTTTCTCCTCGATGGAAACGGCGCAATGATTATAGCAAATAATATTACTATTATCATTGCAGTTTATTTATTTATTTTGTTGGAAACTGCAGTAGCACGCGACGTTATTAAATTCTTGAACGTGTGTAGCGTTGAAAATTGCTGGAAAACTCATATCTGTGTCCGGGTCTACAAAGCAACCACTGAATTTCCGCGGTCTTTAATCTCGTCAGATTGTCTGTCCGCAAACACAATGCATTGCGATGATATCGTTTAAATACTTACTTGTTCAGCGCGCATTGTGCTTTGCGGATAGCTCCGTCGTACTTTTTTTTGTTTCCCATTGTTCGAAATGACGACGAATCTACCGCAGTCGACTCAATGCTATCAATTCTCCCAGATGCTTGCATTGTTGTTCGTTTGAACTTATTTATGCATGAAAATTAACAATTATCATAATTATATTTTACTCGTACTTTTATGCATCTAATCTGCGAGGATGTTAAAATAATATGTTTGGATGCTACAACAATTTTTATAAATTCAACTGAAAGCATCTCGATTAAGATTAACTCGTATGACGTAATAATCTGTAGATTCACTGCTGGTACAATTCTTGCGGGTGATAAAACAATTCACTAACGGCAGAATGAATTGCAGTCCCTTTAACGATTGTTCTAATTCGCCGAAAACATGAAAGTCGCACAGGAATATATCGGAACTGTAACTGACGAATATTCTAACACTTCCTAACGCATGCCCCTATGCATGTCTTTAACCACTCTAGCAGCATGGGGGCGAGAATTATCACCGAGAAAAATGACACCATATGTGAGTTTGCGAGACGTTTATTCTTCATGCTAACACGTAAACGTTTTAATGTGTCGACCTATTGTTCACGATTGATGCTGACGTCAAGCTCTTTAACAATAATAAAAAAATGATAATTAATTAATTAATTAACTCAAGTATGCGTGTGTGAGAGAGAGCATAGGAAAGTATATGAATCATAAAGTGAACCGTACACCTAATCATACTGGTCATTGCATCATTTCATCAAAAATTTCAGTGAGCCTATTCAGAAAAAACGCTTTACATTATCATCTTATCATATAGCAACATGAACTTGTGGACGAACGAATTTTCAGTCAACTTCATTGTCGAAATTTTTTGAACTACTGGGATAACTATGGGGCCACAGACTTTAATTATCTCATGATTGCTGACCGTTGATAGCTAAAAAATGATTACAATGGCGCATTAGAACGATTTCTTTAGGGTTAATACGATTTCCAAAGTCAACAAAGACACACGGAAAGAAGCAACCTCAATAAACCCTTTTAACAATCTCATGATCAAGTTGCGCTAAATGTTAGACAGTATTATTTTGTGCTTCAAACTTACTTTTTTCTTCATGATGAAATATGAAATCTAAAATTTATAAAATAAAACTCTATTGTAACTTGTCAAATTTTTATTGGTACAATCTTCAAATTACAATATCTACAACACAACTGGTCAAACGTTAGAATATATCCACTGTTGTGCAACAGAGCTTCCGCGTGAAAATAGCAATCGGGATGAGATAACGCACCTTATTTAGATGATAGAGATAATAATAGTTGCTCATGAGGGCGCAAACTGACTAACGGATTATAAAACGAGCCACGAAATATTATGCAACTGCCAGATTAATAAAAATAATTCCCCTCGATATGAAGTAAAATGATCAAGCAGTTTTGCTCAAAAACTTCATACATTCGTTCCCTATCCCTATCATCTTGTCTTATGTATAAATATCCTCTGATATGGCTAATGAACAAACGGATTTCGAAATATCCTCGGTAATCTTCGCTGCAATGAACCCTTAATGCGAACCCGTTAGGAACCGTATATATAGTCCCGTTTTTGTAAATAGTTTTAGTATCAATGTACACCCCCGAAACAGCTGTATGAAACTAAACAAAGTGTTTTATTTTTATATGATTATTCAAAAATGTTTCATCAAGTGCCTTCTTGATATTAATATTTGTTAGAAAGTGCCTCGGTTAATTCCAGTGGGAAGTGCTGTTACAATTTAGAGCATCAGACATACATTTATGCAGCTCTAGCCAACTAATTGCAGTGTACGAAGAATCGGAGCAAGTTGAAATAAATATAGGACGTTTTCTTAAAACTAATCACCAAGATTTATTAAAAAAAATATAATTATTATAAATTCGGTGGATGTTATTGTTTTGCTTTTCACCGCCAGTTCGGGTAAGGAAACATAGAAAAACAAAACAACAACATCCTCTCTGGCACAACACGTATTAAGGGGGGATCCTGCTTTAGGAGGCCTTAAAATAGCGTTTTTGGGGGAATTTTTTTAGGGCAGAAAAAAATGAGCAAGTCAAGTGAACTTTTTAGAGCATATTATTGCATATCTGAGCATTAAAAAAAATATATGTCGAGAGAAAAATATTTAAACGGAACCAATTTTTATGCACATTTGTGCAACACCTTCCAATTGCAATTTACAATCGGTGGGAAAGATGTAGCCCGTAATTTTTGTCTGAAACAAAAAAAACCAAAGAAAATGTTAATTCTCATATATTTTCTTCTATGTGAACTAAAAAAAAAACCAAAAATTTTGAAATTCAAGATTTTTCTCAGGTTTGAAAATAAATGTGCTCTTTGCAGGAAGAGAAAATCATTTCAACTTGCTAAAAAAGTTGTTTAGAATTTTTTTTCATTTATCTTTTTAGTTCAAATAGAATAGAATGCTACTGAAGCCAACAAAAGTTTTGTTTCGTTTTGATTGCTTGTCTAGTTTTCTCGCAATCACGCCCACCAGTTTAGAAAAATCGTAAAAACGAAAAGTCGAGAAAACGTGCTTTAAAGTTTACGATCAGGAAAAATGTTAATTTTCGATTACTTACGGAATATCTCGTTGTAATCCTACTATAGCTCTTACGAATTCAAAATATTATTGTTTCGAACGACCGATTGAACTTTTTTCAGTACATGCAGTTTGGTGTTATGTTACGCGCGCCCCTCCCGCGTTTAGTTTGTCCGAGCGTTCGTGCGTTCGTATATTTTTTGTTCGACACCTCACTGTGTTTGGTGCTGTATCTTTCAAAATATTGCGAATTAGCCGCTATAACTTTTTATACATATTCTTAGATATATTAGGCATAGATTTGAGCAATAAATTTTTTGAGCCTTCTAAAGCAGGATCCCCCCTTAAACACAGGACATGCCATAAATTTTGAAAACACAAAATTTCCAAATCGAATATGCGACACCAAGAATATATCGAGAAGCCATCGAAATCGAAAATAGAGAATATAGCATGAATACACGAAACGACGCTGGTAGACTTCCATACTTAGAAAACAGCGCTAATCCTTGAAAAGGTAAAGTCAAAACCCCCAGCAATTACACCCGCAAACCAACTGCTCACGCGAAGAACAACACACAGCGATAATGGTCCATTACCATGACCCTTCAGGGAAAAATCCACCACGTAGAGTAACACGGAGCCAAGCGAAACGAAGTAAACAACTATGGCAATAAACCTAGTCGACACTAAGTTAAGGAGCCAGTCGAAACGTTGGATAGTTAGTTCTTTTAAGGACTATAAGCCAGCCACGCCTAAGACCGGAGATTAAGTTATATATGAATATAATTTATTTTGAGAAATAATTCTAACTTTGAATTATATATATATATATTAACAATTATCGAATTATGAACCCTTGTCTAGATATTACCAGCAATATATATTTTTTATATTTTTTGACAATCAAAGGGATTTACTTTTTAAATTAAATATTAATAAATTAATAATAAACTTTTTAAAGGTTTAATTATTTTGTTAATTATTAGCTCAATATGTGATGAGTGGCAAAATAATTTACAGTGCTTTATGAATTGGCAGAAGTTTTTGTGAATAATTTAAAATTGACTTACTGTTTTCAAATAAATATTATTTTAGCACTGTATATAAGTCAGACTTCACTTACCTGAATGGAGATTGACTAGATAAAATGGCATCGTAACACCTCTTTATATAGTATTTTTAAACCGGAAGCTGCCTAATACCCACGGAAGTGCTAGTACTACTATTCGCAATTTTAGAGGAAAACTAGAAGTCATTTTTACGAACATTTTAATGCCCTAAACTGTGCGATTTACGCTTCTCTCAGCTTTCTGGTCTGGTTTTTAATAAATTAGCCTCCACACGAAACCCTCTTCGATTAATTGATTACGTATTTCTGTCTAATTTTATTAATTATATAAATTAAGTCTTAGAAATTCGCCTTTCCATTTCAAATCAACCGCACACTTTTGCAAACATTTTAACTTGAAAAGATCAATGCGACTAATACATCATGTAGGGCTCAGGACAAGCATTATCACGGTCATGTCAAACTTGCGAGAATTTGACTTGAGATCTCAATGGGTTAAAGCTGTTATATTTAATCTTCGACGGGAAGTAAATGCATTGGAAGTATCTATTAATTCTCATACCCAACCAACTGTCGCTCGTATGGAAAAGGTTGTTCAAGGGGGTAACTGACATAGTGCAAGCATAATATTATCGTTTATGGTGCACCTACATCTACTGAGGCGGCGTCCAGGAATGGTCAAATTTAATCTGATACTGTATTGGTTAAGAAAATGCTAATCTTCTTGGAGTTACCTGAGGACGTTCTTTTGCCAGTACGCTTGGGAAAATATGATCAATCGAGGGAAAACCGATCACGTTCGTTCAAGGCTAAGCTGTCATCGGAATCCAATGTCCTTCCTCTTATTCGCAACCACCGGAGATTTCAAAATTCCAATTGATCTAATTTATCCGTCTTGAGGAATCGGACACCCATGCAGTCCGAGATTTATCATCGTGTAAGGACAGAGATGTAAGAGCGTATTGAAAATTTTGAATCAAACCTGCGTATTATAATAAGATAATATTCAATTATTGTGAATGAGGAGATCTAAATGGACCCAACAGTATAAATTCCGCTATCAATTGGGCGGTATATTATCAGAATATACTGGGATACCGTATTCAAATTATGACATTATTCTTTTTTCTGAAACTTGGCTTAATGGACCTTTTAATACAAATAGAAATACACATTTTTATTGACATTTTTCTGTTTTTTTCTCGTTCAGACAGGAAATTTGATCTGGTGAATCTCATCACTGGTGGCGGTATCTTGGTAGCTCTGCCCATCGACATTAAACATGAGATAATTAATACCCATTTTGAAGGCGTTGTACTACTTGTTGATATCGTAGTATGTAAATGTACTCGGTTAACACATTTTACATTGCTGGTGTCTACCTCCCTACACATCTTAACGCTAACGATCTTGAACCATTTTTTGGAGCACTTGAGGTATTTCTGTTGCTCATCGGTGATTTCAATGCAACACATGCTAATTTTCCGTGCACGGACGCTAATGTAATAGCGATACATAATTTTTCACACGTGCTCAACTTGAAAAACAATTTAATAAGATTTATAATAATCAGGCAAGACTACATGATCTTCTTCGTTCAAATGTTAGTTCAGGATTGCTTGTTGAACATGAAAGCTTGCTAATTCTACCTGATGATGAATATCACCTGCATGCAGACCGATACCACTTCCTTCAAATAACAACCGTTATAACTTTTACAAAGCCAACTACGTTAATTTGTATAATGAAATGTATAGTTCTGACTAGTTTGTTTTAAAATTATGCAGTGACGTTAATTTTTTTTATGAGCTATTGTACAATATATTGGATAACTCTGTGCGTCAATATAATAGGAGAAGCAATAATTCTTTCCCACCTCGGTTCATAAAGGATATAAAGGACAATGTTAGGATGAAAAAACTATCATGGTAAAAGGAAGTCTACAGGCGGATGTGTTTTTATCGTGAACTTACTAAAAACGCAAACAGAGCTTTTTTACCACAAGCTGAGTCAAAACTTAAAGCTTACCGATGGAGCTTTTGGCAGTATACGCCTTAAGGAAGGTACTAAGAATGTGCATTATGAAGAAGCTAGCAATATTGTGGGATTATTTGCGAAGGTGTATATACACCTGCCGTTTCCGGTACAGAAGTGACTTCTATGAACTCTGCTTTATCTCACCATTCGTTTGATATTTGTTGTAACACTGAGGACGATATTTTGAACAGCATATGCAAACTTAAATCCAATTGTACAGCGGGTCATGATCAATCTAATACCTTCATTTATAATAAATATTATCGGATGGTACTTTCAACACCACCGAATTTGATTTTTAATATGGCGCTTTAAACTAATTCTTTCCCGTCCAAATGGAAGAAGGCTCGATTAATTCTTCTTTTGGAAAAGTGCGATCGTTCTGACATTGTTAACTAGAGACCTATTGCAATTTAGCTAAAATATTTGAGCAAATTTTGTACAATGTCATTTATAACATCGTTCAGTGCAACATAGGTTTATGAGGGGACATTCGACAGTATCACATTTAATGTGTTGCCCATGACATACTCGTACTTGCTTTTAAGGATCGTAGCCAGCTGTATGTAATATACATAGATTTTTCGCGGGCATTTGATATGTTTGATCACCACATATTATTAGGACAAACTTGACCAATTTGGATTTCATACTAGCCTAATATCTCATGACGTCATACTTATGTAACTACGTAAGTTATAATGGATTCGATTGAAAAGAATTCATACCTTCGAGTAGTGTACCGCAGGGATCTAATTTGGGACCGCGACGTTTCCAATTATTTATTAATGACCTGTTCGATTCTCTAACCTGCTCAGCATTGGCCTTTGTCGAAGACCCAAACATAAGTACATGCTCGGATTAACGGCATAAATGACTCATTGCATCTACAAATCAATATTGATACAATGTTTCGGCGGTGTCAAGAGAATAAACTTCAATTAATTCTGACAAGTGTTGTGTTATACGATTTTCAAAAAAGAAGGAAATGTATACTTTTGACTACAACATAAATATTCAAATGTTGACATGTAAATCCCTGTGAGTTTTATTTGACAACCACTTAAAACTTACAGATCAAGTGATGCATGATTTGGCGCAGATATATTGCCGGAGCAAAGATTGCACACGTGGTTTTACATTTATTTTCCAATTCTTATCATTGCGACAGCTCAAACTTATTTCAAAATAAACTTCTTACTCATTACATCGCTCCTCTTTCATGCATGATAAAATGGAGAGGAATAGTACCTGTAACAATATTTCGTACAACAGATATTGGGGAATATACTGTTTTGTAGTTGTAGCAAATACAAATGAGAGCACGTTACTATTTTTTTCGCAAATACAATTGCTATTAGCTGCATCAATAAGGTAAAATAATATAAAACCGAAGCTCCAGTAAACCCATACATTTTTCAAAAATACTTACATGATAAAATTTGAATTTTGTAAGACCTCTGCCCAGATATAGTATCATTTAGGATTTCCTTTCTGATTTTTGTATTCAGTATTTATTAATTTCAATTGTTAAGTATTGATTTAGTAGTAGTTAAATCGAACTAGCAAGTTTGTTTGATTACAGTCCTTACCTTAAGTAAACAATGAAAAAAAAATCAAAATGTTTCAAAAAGTTCACCCGATATAATATTACGGATGAACAATAATTACATGCATGTTAATTTAATGGCCATTGCCAATGGTATGCACTTTTTCTCACGGCCCTTTAATTACCTTTATTTTATATCTAGTCAAATGTTCAACTGTTAACTAAATATTGTAACGTTAATTTACATTTATTTTCATTTTTACGCTGTTGAGTTTTTTATATTATTTTCATTAACAAATGTATTATACCTAGTACAATAATATGAGAACAAATCGACTGTTTTCGCTATTAAAGTGACAAATAATTACCTAAAAATAAGAGAAGATATTTTACCTTTTCATTTCCAGTTTCAATGAAGAAAAGATTTGCAATTTCTAAATTGCAACACATCAGCAACGAATACAATTCATGTGTATACCCACGTAATATGCAATTAAATAAACATGCACATTAAGTGCACAATTCAGCGTTTAGTTATGGTGTTGGACATAAACGATAAATTGTTCATAAAATCTGAAACAATAAGCGCAAATCATCCATTAGAATGCACCAAACAAGACATCACACGCAATTATAATGTCTATGGGGTGTCAAACAATGACATCATTCTCTGGTGACCGCAAACAATGTATTGGGATCGTCAGGCTCTGCTACATTCAGGTTCCCTTTCAGCATGAACACGTATGAAATAAAGGACATTTCACTTCCTTTAAGTTAAATGTGGGAGAATATTCAAATTTAAACTGTATGGCAGATAATACATCATACATACATTCCTGGCCGTGATATATTATCATATTCATATTTTATTATATTTATTTAATGTCGATATTTCATCTATAGTATGATTAGAGTATACATTGACTATAGCACAATATATATTGGTCTTTTCATAGTGATCAAGCACCACATTTTTCACTATTTTAATATTTTCATATATTATTTTATTATTATTTTTATTAGTATTTTATAATATTTTATGTGACAATTTACATTACAATTTGCAATTCTAACAAATAATATAAAATTATAATTATTGATGGTTACATGGATGAAAATGGATATAAATAGGAAAGGTTATTATAACAAAATGCGTATTCAGTGAAGCTCTAGGAGAAGTTTCGATACATCTCTAATTGGCGGTATGTTTTTTAACCTGTTAGAAGTATTTATAGAAGTACAGTTATCCACGTTAATAAATTTTGCAATTTTCATTTTCTTCTCTATACATTCCTCGATGTAAAACTCTACTACCGATATCGATGACTACCGTGTCGTTTTAACGGCGAATAACATCGCGTAAGAACGACGAAAACAGTGACCAGTGTAGTGGCACTTTATGTGCCAAAGAACTGGCATCCTTGCGAGGCAACGGAGAAAATGTATTAATGTATAGAACATACGTTTTGATCAAAACATCAACAGACTTAATCAGCAGAAAAAAACTTAAATACTAATGGTTAAATTTGCATCTTTTAACATCAAAACTAATTTACACAACTGATAACGGTCGATGTAACTTAAGTAATAACGTGCGTTCAAGAAAAATCCTAATTTAGGAGGGCTGTGAAATTCAATTGGTGTTTAAAGCTACTTTAACCACAACCAAAAGAAACTACAATAATGTCAGTGTCGACAGAGGAGGGTCTAACCTCAAAAAACACATTATATATTCTTCATGGAAATCTGTAAAGCTCTCAGGAATGGAATAATGCCAAACACCATCAATTTTTTGCCCTGTTCGAAAATAGCATTCCAATAATTTTGCTTTCTGCTCTGTCGTGATAACAATTTTTAATTGGTAAAGCAGTTTTCACTTTTGACGTCTTGTTAAAATTAAATTGACATTTTGGTTGTGGCTAAAGTACCTTTAAACATCAATTGAATTTCAGAGCACTCCTAAATTAAGATTTTTCTTGAACGCACGTTAGTTGTTTCATCTTCCTTTGGGCGATGATTGGGTCCAATGTTTCTAAAAATTAGCGCCCACAATTGTTATTGATGCCAGCCATTATCATAAACCTTTCGGCACAATATTAAATAACATTCTTCTATTGGTCGACCTTGAGGGACATTTGCAGGATTGTTCTCCTGGTTCGAATCTGGCGTTATTTTGCTCCAACCATTTCCGAGTCCTCCTGGCATAATGGCGCGAAGCGAGACCAGGTCAAAATATTATATCGTTGTTCTGATGATGGACATTGATTAATTAAACAGTTTCGATAAAGATCGATAGCTTCTCGCAGAACTCGCCCAACATCGGGTTTTGAAATCCAGGGCTTTAGACGTCACTCACCAGAGGTGTAAAATCCATCGTCAACTTTCATTTCAGAATGTGACAGCATTATAATCAAACGGCTCAAAAGCAAAAGCCTTCCTCTCAAAGTTCTGCAACATCTAACACCTGTCTAATAAGTTTTCGGAAAAAGTTTAACAATATATAATTTTAACAAAAGAAACCTTTATTAAGCAAATATAAAATCAAAATAATTAATTGACCTTAGACTTTAACACCTATGAGTTAGATTGCTGCCAATGGTCCTCTATCCTCAATGAGACGAAGTTTTCGTCTCGCATCATGCCTTGGACGCTTTCTAAATCCACTTCTCTAATTTTTCGATAAATCAAATATTGTAAACACGTTTCGTGACCAAAATATTTTACCGATGATTACATATTTTGACCTGATCTTGCATCATCGCATTATGCCAGAGATACACTGGTTGGATGCCCATCATGTACCACATGTCCCTAAAAATGATAATCCTCCGAATGTCCCTCAGGCAAGGCTAATCGAAACTTTTGGACCTATTATTATTAAAAGTGTATGAACATGGTTGGGAGGCCCAGAATGAACAAGAATTGCGACAAAGAATTTATCGAAAAATTAGATGGTGGATTTAGAATGCGTCCAAGCCATGATGCGACACGTCAGACGAAAACCACGTCTCATTGAGGATAGAGGACCATTGGCAGAAATCTAACTTATAGGTGTTAAAATCTGAGGTCAATTAGTTATTTTTATTTTATGTTTGCTTGATACATATTTCTTTTGTTTAAATTATATCTTGTTAAACTTTTTCCAAAAGGTGTTATTCTTTCGAATGTATATAGAACACTTCCTTCTTTTTCGCCAATTTCTGGCAAAAAACTCTGGACGGCCTGTAGATTCTAAAGCGGCATCGCAGCTTTCGACTAGAGATTTTGTCTTTAGCGGATTGTAACAGATTATTTATTCTGTTTTTGTGCCAAAACAGTTTTCGGCAAATTAGTACAAGTTGGACTTCATATTCTATTATTGTCCTTTCAATCGTTACGTGGTTAAAATGTTGTTCTCTGAACAAATTAGTAATTTAAGGTTTTGGTAGCCACCGAACTAAGTGAGAAATGCTCTCACGAATTTCAAGGTGGTACTTGATTCTCGTATGCAGCTCATTTTAAGGTATCTTCTATAAAGTTTACGGGTTGCGACTCTGACATAACTGGTTTTTAGTTCTTTGTTATCGCAATTACCAACACATTACCCCTATCTTCAATATTTTGAATCTTTAAGTTATACAATTACTGAATTATTACTGTACGACCATTTCTGATCAGAATCAACTGGATAACCACTGATGCGAACGTACCACACAGTGGTGTGACATTACGCGTCAGTTTAAAGATAAATGGAATTTTCCAAACTGCATAGGAACCCTGCACGGAAAACGTGTCGTCATACAGGCACCTAAAAACAGTGGCGATCGCTATTTTACTTACAACGCAAGTCAATTTATTGTTCTAATGTATTTAGTAGATATATGCAGATGGTTCCATTCCCGAAGGAATATTCCAACCATCTAGCAGTATTTTAATCCTTGATAATTAAGAAAGATTGGTCCCTATTATCGCACAATTTAATTTTCATAATTCAGTGTGGTTCCTTGACAAATACACTATTCTCTTCTATTTTCTTCTATTCTTTGAACTGCCTTGACCAATTTCTAATTCTGATGTCTCGTATTACCCCATCGTTCCATCTACTTCTGGGTCTTCTCCTCAGTCTATTCTTCATTACCGTCCATTCTAGTACTTGCTTCATCGCTCTACCTCCCTCACTTCTTATGATGTATCAGTTATCCTATTCTTTTACTCTTCATGAACTCTACACAATATCCTGCTCTTTTAGTGCCTCTCCTATTTCGTGATTCATCTATTGGCTTTGTTATGCTCCTAATATTAATTGCATAGCTTGGCCCTTTTTAACTTTTTCTTATCTCTCCTGGACATCGTCATAATTTCAACAGCATATGTCACAACAGATCTTGTATACTTGATTTTTGTGCTCCAGCCTAACTTACAATTTTTGAACAGTGCTCTAATCTCTTCGTATTCATAATTATCTATTTTAAGTTATGCTAGTTGTCCTTCTTCCTGTTTAGTCTCATTCATTTTATTTTTTGTCGGTTAATTTCTAATCCCGCTTGCTTACTACATGTTTCCAGTTCTTTATATACTCCTTTAGTAGCTTTAGTAGATGCTAATAATAAATGTATTTACGTTAAAGTTGGCTGTAATCAATTTTTATCAGATGACGAGGTATTTTCAAATTGTTCATTATCAACAGCAGTGGGAAAAAAATGCATATTCCTTCTGCAAGAACACTCGAAGGAAGAATCAAACCAGTTGTTTTTGTAATAGTAGCTGATGATGCATTTGCTATCAAGCCACACACCATGAAACCGTACCCATTTAGAAATCGGCCTGGATTGAGTCGTATATTTAATTATAGACTGTCTAGATCAAGAAGGGTGGTCGAAAATGCTAAAATGCTTTGAGGCATATTTATTGCAAACAGATTCAGGATTCGGAAAACATTGAATTATGTACTGAAAGAGCAAGTAACTTTTGGCCATAAGTGCTCCCTACAATTTCCTTTTGATTCCTTGATATCCTTATCTCTTTGCAATAGTGGCTGAAATTTCGTGGTTGCAATTGAATTCAGGTCATAGAAGGCACAACATTTCAGCCAATACTGCCAAACGATAAGATCAGAATTCACAGAATCCTTTTATTCGCCGATAGAAATACCGTGCCAGTGAACTTATGAATTAAAATACTAAATATAATATGAAATAATAAATAAAATGTACTTACGAAACATAAATGAGATTTATTGCACGACATTCTCCCTATCAAAAAATGTAGTGAATCAATGAACTCGCTCCTTGAACTACGAACAACATAATCAACTCCGTCTCTAGATTTTCGTTCTTTAATTTTTAAGTTCATTATTCATCTGGAGCCTCATGTTGTATAGCTTTCTCGATATTTCTGCAACTGATATTCCATAATGTTCAGCAATTGATGTCACAGCATATTTTTCAAGCTGTGTCCCATAACTCGGGATGCGCATGAGGTACATGTTGTACGTAAATTAAATCTCTAAACTAGAGACACTAAGCTATGTAAAATGACATTCGATATATAGACCTTATCGTCTACGTTTCTACGTAGCATAAGAAAGATCAATGTGGGATACACAAAGTTTTGAAGTGTTCAAAGTATCATATCGCAAAGTGGTACCAGCATACGCAAGATACATTTTTTATTTCATTAGGAAAATCAATGTATTAAATTATAATAAACCGCATTAGTAAATTCCGTTAAATGTCTTCTTTACATATATATTTTAAGAAATTACCTCTAGCCACTTGTTCTATATTTTCAGAATGCAAATACATTCCCCTTATTTATGGCACCACTCAACAATAATTAAAATACCTTTAAATTTAATTACTAGAATAACAACCACGAGCACGACAATGACTTTATATATTTAAAATTACTCGCGCAATAGCATAGAAAGTTTAAAAGTGAAATCGAACGGCATCCGCTGAAATCCTTAGATACTTATATGTATATGATTTTTTTAATAAACGTTTTTTTACTTTGACTTTTGGCCAGCTTTTGTGCATAAATACGCCTTTGTATATCCGACCAAGTCATTATTTATATATTTCTTTTCTTTCTACCTCCAACTCTGACTAAATTGTTCGTTCGTACAATTATATGCCTGTATCATACGAATGCCTTTTTTAAATTGAATATACAATAAGAGTCTCAAGTAAACAATTTGCTAGCCAGAATTAAAATAAGAATTGATTAAGAGCTCTTTCAAAATACTCTTTTTCTTAAAAAAAAAGGGGTCTAATACATGTTTGTATACCAAAAACAATATTTAGAAGCCAAACCTACACACGTATAAATTGATGTAACAAATATTCTATGGTGGAGTGCAACCGTAAAGATAAAATCGTAGCGAAACTTGCACATGTCATAAGTTGTACATCATTTGTAGATTTTTCAATTTAAATTTTGTCATTTCCAGATTCTCCGCGGAAACAGCGACACTGCGTCTGTGGAGAGTCATCGTCTGATGCCTCCGGTCTTCGCTAGTCAAATCCGAGTGTTGCCCTACAGCGTCCACCGTCGAACCGTCTGCCTGCGCCTCGAACTCTTAGGTTGTTTGTACGAGGGTAAGAATCCGTAAACTATTCATGCTCTGTCACTCAATGTGCAACTCCGCTATTAATTATGCATAAGCCAAGTAGCGGATCGCTACGCTTTTGCGAGATGTAATCTACCGTCTCCGGCTCCGAGACTCTCTGCCACTGACACTGATTAATCGGCTACCCTCACTATATTATAGAGGTCATTTACATGCCGCACGCCGACTTTTTGATGTTGTTTCGGGCCAACGATCTCGCAATTTGTATTTTTTCAGCGGTCGCTTTCATTAAAAAACCTTAATCAAAGAACTTTCCCAAACTAAGTTAGAACTTTACTCAATGCAAGCGGTATTTTTGTCACTGCTTTTAATTAGTTGATTCTACGATCGCAGTACATATTTACTGGTAAATACATCTTGCTATTAAGCAGCTATTTCGAATCCTAGTTTCCATTAAAGTAGAAAATAAATAATTTCATCACTTTTTCATAACGGACGATATTCATGTTTATAATTGTACTAATTTGAAGAATCATTTTAATGTAGTTTGTAAAGATTCGCAGTGGTATTTTTTTAACTGATATGGTGCCTGTAGAATATCGTATATTTCAGTAGTTACACCAACCTTATTCTTAAACAAAATTTATATATTTCACATTCATTTTAAGTCAAACAGAAAATTTATATATTTCACGTTCATTTTAACTCAAACAGAAGTTTTATTAAAAATAGTATGATGGGTACTGGCACTATGGAGGCAGTGTATTCAAACCATATGAGTCTTCTCAACTTACACTGTAGCCAGCAAAATGTAAAATGTAAATATCGTTCCAACTTTCTTGGTTCATATCGGATCCTTCCACAAATGACTTTTGGTATGTGATTACGTCATGACGTTTTTAGAGGTGTCGGTGACATTTCAAGTAACTATTTCGTCGAATTAGATTAAAATCGAGGCTGTCCCAGAAAGGTTAAATTATGCGAGGTACATAGATAAAATCCTTGCAGAACGTGCTGAACCTGTAGTTATAAGTATTGACACTGGATTCATATTCCAACAGGATAATGTGGCGCTACATGTTACCATTATAAACTGAAACTTCCTCGTGAAGCTGGGAATCCCCTATCTAACACTAAAATGAGATTAATCGAAATATCAGGGCACGTCCTTTGTTACTTTCAATCGTACATATACAATAGTTTTCTGTAATTCAATTATCACGAGTTTTTCGATATATTAACTATTTACTTTCACGGTTATGCATTAATGTATTAATCAAGTCTGTCAATGCAATATAAAGCCCTAAAGCACTAGTAGTTCACTATTTTTTTAGCATGTTATTTGCATTATAAATTATGCATGTTTTCAATGACACAATTCCATCCCCTTCTTACAGAGCATTCCAGCTACTACTAACGGGAAGTAAGATATTTAGAGTGAGGTAATAATTAAAGTAAAGGAGAATGATTTATGTATAAATTTATGGATCAAACGTGCACCACAGCTCATTTTTGAAATTACAATTAATTTTATAATAATTAGCATCAAATGTTGATATGCTCGAGATGCGGTTTATACAGGTATTTAACCTGACAAAAAATTACGCCATTATAAGACTATGATAACCTACAAATATTTGCCAGAGTTGGCCACGATTTCGTATTATGTATGTTACCCTCATTTAAATGGAATGCGATTCTATATATAAAACATGAATTTCTTTGAGTATTTACTTAAACTTTTCAACAACAACTTTAGACCGAGGCGCTACTTTATACAATAATTTTAAAATAGCAATAAACTAGATCCTGCCTTCAAAATTCTTAAACATTTTATTCTTATTTTAAAGCGTTGGTCGAAAGAGTTGCCTGTCAAATGTTTATAGGATATGATGTTTCGTATGGTATCGTTAATACGCTTCCAAACTAAAGAACATTAAAACTGAAAATAAGTAAAATAATTCAGCGTTACTTATACTTATACTTACTTCATGGCTTCATAAATTTAACTAACTAAATTAATATTGATTTCTTCTTCAATTTCATAAAACCATGATAAATTATCCTCGTGATAAATTTTAACAATGTTTTAATTACACACTTGTTATTGGCATGTTTAGTTTGATACATTTTTAATTTATTGACCATGGTTGTATATGGATTTTGACTGAAACTTTGGAAGTATTGCATCGGTGCCCAATCTGTTGACGTGCCGGTACCCAGGTTTGTGAAAGTTCCCTTCGCACTAATCGAAAGGAGTGCATGAAAATCAAATAATAATTATAATAATGATAATAAATTTCATTGTCAATACATGGAAAAGTTTACGACGTAAAAGGAGAAAAATCAACAACAAAAACCAAAAGAAATCTCACAATTGAAAACCGCAAGGCGAAGTTTTGGTTTACATTGTACAGGTTCACCATAACATTGAGTATAAATTCAGGAAGTAATATAAATCGGATATCTATGCCTAAAAATAACTAAACTAATTCTATGAATAAATGTAATTAAGGAAATAATATACGTGTATTATAATAACAAATTTCAATTAAATTGTTGTCAAATTTGAATTAAATTGTTGTCATCGAATTGCAGTACAATACAGTTGTGGCTTTTTATGTTTGCATAAGTTAAAATTATCTGTTATAATAGAAATGTCCCTTAATGTTTTTTTTATATTTCTATTATAACAGATAATTTTGACATTTCCCTCAACCCCTTGGTTGAGGGAAAGGTACATACAAGCACTATTAGTGTTTGTTGCGGTACTTTTATAAGCCATTAGTCTTATAGAAAAACAATCCTGAAAATTGGTAATATTTTTATTCTATACATGGAATGAAAAGTCCCGAGCCTCACACGGAAAAAAATCTTTACTACCTCAAAACCTTTTCTATTCTTCAGTGTACTCTCCATCTAGAGTAATACACTTGTTCCAGGGGCACTCCAACATTTCGATGCCTTAAAAAAAATGATTTGTCGAGGCCTTCAAAATATGTCTCCGTTTCGGCCATGGCTTCAGAATCCGACGAAAATTTCTTTCCCTGAAGAAACCTTTTCATGTTTGGAAATAAATAGTAGTCGCTGGGAACCAGATCTGGTGAATAGGTGGGATGACTAACTAATTGGTAGCGCAATTCGCTCAATTTGCCCATCGCTTTCATCGATGAATATGCTGGTGTGTTGTCGTGGTGGTACAGCACTTTCTTCTTTGCCATGTGCGGTCGTTTTTTCTTTATTTCCTCATTCAAACGGTCCAGTTGAGGCACGTAGTAGTCACCTGTGATTGTTCTTCCCTTTTCCAAATATTCAATCATGATTATTCCTGTTGCGTACCAAAAAATACTTGCCATAACCTTCCCGGCCGACTGTTGTGTTTTTGGACGCGTTGGACGGCTTCTACCTGCTTCCAACCACTCTGCACATAAAGTCTTGTTTGTTTTTTGTGAATCAAGGCCAAACCCCGCCCGGAATCCCCAACACGTTTCTGCTTCTGGTCCTGAGGGAGTAAACGCGGCACCCATCGCGCGATCAGCTTTTTCATCCCCAAATGTTGATGCAAAATTTTGCTAACGCGTTCAGCCGATATCCCCACGGCTTCTGCTATTTCACGCAACGTCGCTTTCCGATCATTCAAAACGATCAAATGGATTTTTTTAAATGTTTTCTGGTGTGGTGGCCTCAGAGGACCGTCCACTGCGCTCAGCGTCTTCGGTGCTAGTACGACCACGTTTGAAGTTAGCAAACCAGCGTTTTACAGTTGCAATCGCAGGCGCGGACGTTGGATAGCATTTATCTAACCACTCCTTGGCCTATACAGTGTTTTTTCCCATTAAAAAAACAATGTTTTATCAAAACCCGAAACTCGTCTCTATCCGTTGTTTGACACTTTCAGCTGTCATTCAAAAACTAATGGAGGAATTGTCATGAAATTGAAGGTGGTACCATCTAAAGACAGGTTCTAAACAATAACATGCACGATTCAATCCTAGTAGCGATATCTCTGTGTGAGGCTCTGGACTTTTCATTCCATGTATATATAATATATAAAATATTTTAAGAATGATACATTGCAAAGCATTTAGAGCATAGAGGAACGTGGTCAAATCAATCCCCCTCCCATAATGTTTCTATATGATGCAGCCACTTCTGGACAAGGAATACTGATTTCGGAGTCATCTTTCAACGTTTTATTGACAGACACTACATTAGCATTATGGCAATTCCTTCTGTTTTTCGGGCCATTTCACGAACAACAGTCCATCTTTGCCACACTGAAACACATATTCACCTGTTTTCAGTTTATCCTTGATTTTAAGTATTTGTTTCTATTTTAGTTATAAGTTTAGTAAATGTAAAAAAAAATATCATAACAATTGGATCTTGTATTTGCACAGAAGACCTTCAAATACACCCACGTAAACTATAAATGTACTAGAAATAGTTAATGTTTATGTTTCACTAACATCTTAACAATGATGAAATTTTAAATAAAACCTTTTTTACTGACGCGTAGCGTGGTTTTATCTAACTGCGAATATAAATTCTCAACACATTCGCATATTCATATTCTATTACAAATCGTACGGATTTGAGGAAAAAAATTTCTACTTTTTTAAATGGAACCCATTTTTTCCAGTACCTCCTTATTAATTTAAACGATACCTATATCGGGATTTTGTGCCATAATGTGTATTTTTCACAGTATGCCAGATTCTCTAACATCAAAATTTATTATCTTCGGTTCTACTAATTAGAATAGCCATTGGAGAACCACGGCAACAGCAACAGCGACACAGCAACATCCGTGCATTAGGTCTGCCCAACTACACTGGCAATCACTCCCGCAACTGTAACGTACTCAAACCACTTGTCATTGATACATCTCGATAACCACCGAATGATACTAGTCCCTGTTCGAACCAATGCCAGGCGAACACGCACACCACTGTAAGTGCAAAACATCGAAGCACGACCCGCGCTCTTAGCAGTCCGTCAAAGACTCAACTCTTACCACAAACAACACCACCGCCAGGGCCAATGGAACTGGGGAAAATCTATAAACTTCTACAACGTTTTCATACGTACAATATAAAGAAATAATAATATTTTACAGAATAATATACCGAAATCTCTTAAATGAAACACAACTGCAACACTTGTTATGCCAGCATTTTTAGTCGCTCGCTCGCAGAATTTATTTATTAAGATTAATATAAAGTAATAATTGAATTATTCAAATGATGTTTCCCAAATAAAAAAATCCATATGTCCGCTATATCTGGATCTAAAAACAATATGTTTGAAAAAGTGGGTTCTCTATTCGGGCAGATATTAAATAATTTCGAACGCGCGTTGAGTGGGGCGCGCCGCGTACGAATGTGTTAAAGCTTGCTATCATATTTGCTACGCACACGGCGATACATACATTTCATTGATTTCATGCTGAGCGCATGCAACACTACATCGACAAACTTCGTGGAAACGTAAAGTTTGAACGAAAGAATGCCAAAATCATGCAAATTATTGGAAGGGTCAATAATCGGAACGAATATATGCTTCAATTCGTTCAATTTGTCTGCTTATTCGACAATACGGACCTCAAACTCAGGAAAGTTCAGCGTCAACATTTATTGGTATTGAATAAACCAGTAACAGAAGTCTCCGAGACAAAAAATTTGCAACACGTGACATCGTAAATTGTTGAAATTGTCTAAAGGCAATAATAATTCTTCAATCTCGCCAAGAAAGTATGTTTCACTATAATCTATATTTCACGATCACTTGTTTGACGTGCGTAGAAATATATTTTTAGAATGAAGAAGGTGACGATTTTAACTCTGACACCACGACAAATAGTAAGGTGTTCCATAAAAATTATGATCACGTGAATCATATCCCGGAAATTCCTGCATCGTTTGAGAGAGATCAAAAAGTGATTCAAGGAGCCATTGATTTAATCAACAAGGGGTTGGATTTGAAATATCATCTATTAAAAAGAAGAAAAGCTCTAAGAAGTACTCGAAAGAAACAATGAAAACCATATCTGAAACAATTTCTCACAGAAGTGCAATGAAAATGAAAATATTGGCATTTTTTAAAGAATGACCTGTTCGAAAAATTATTCTTCCGTTTTGATTCACATGATCACTGTTGCGAAGAAAATTTCCGTAGAAAGGGGAATCTTAGCCGATCCCGGCGCGAAAAGCCATCCGTCAATAGTGAAAGAAATAGTTGATTTATAATCAGCTTTAATAAACTTGACGAAAATAGTGGGATGGTGCGAGAACGAAAAGATTAGGTTTCTGCTAAAGCAGATAACAAACGCATTCACGTGCTAAATCGATTACTAGTAGTGAATTTGAAAGAACTTCATTAATTATTAGGGAAGTCACCCACAAGTCACATATAGATTTTCCAAATTCGCATCTTTAAGGACGATACATTGCGTTCTAGCAGGTGCAAGTAGAGCCCATTCAGTTTGTACTTTCTATATCTGCTTCTGTATCCTTTGCTTCTACCTCGGAGTTCCTCAGGGTTCGATTATCGGGCCCCTACTATTCAACATCTTCATTAATGATATCGTTGACAATCTGCTCGTATTACACTTACTTTACGCCGATGATTTAAAAATCTTCTGCAGAGTCAATTCTATTGCAGACTGTGCTGCACTCCAGACTGAACTGAATAAAATTGCTCATTGGTGCATTCTAAATAAGCTTCGTCTGAATACTTCAAAATGCGTGGTTATGTCTTTTACGACTAAATCAAGCGCTCTCGTGTATCCTTATGTCCTGGACAATACTACATTGGAGAGGCCTCTTACCTTTCGTGATCTCGGTGTTGTCTTTGATCGAAAGCTCTCTTTTGCTGCACATATCCAAAGTGTTACATCTGAAGCTACTAGAATACTAGGTTTTATTATTCGAAATGGCAGCAGCTTTGCACGTGTCGAAACTTTACTTAATCTCTACTGTGCATTTGTTCGCTCTTAACTTGAATATGCCTCATGTATCTGGTGTCCTATGTACAGTGGTAGCATTTATTCCATCGAGAAAGTTCAACGGCGCTTTCTGAAATATCTGTTCTGCAAATCCAACGGTCACTACCAGCAATTTGGGTATCCTTATGATTCCCTTCTGGATCATTTTTAATTCGATACACTTGCAAATAGACGCATCGTTACGTCATTGACCTTTCTGCATAAGGTAGTCAATGGCTCCATCTCTTGTGGAGAAATTGTGTAAGCTTTAAATTTTCGCACGCCTAGATTATCGTCTCGTTTGAGCGACTGCTTCTACTTGCCAACTTCAAGAACAAATATTCTGCAACATTCCCCGGTGTCATCATGTGTAATAATTACAACCGGCGCCAAGCAGAGTTTGACATCTTCTCATGTAGTTGTGATATTATAAAAAGCATCAAATATGTTAGTGTACCAATCAGCTGTATTATGTTAAGAAATGAGGCGTTCTTGTGCACATATATTGATTATAGTCTTTTCTCAATATTTATAAGCAACAATTTAAGTTATTTTTTGCAGGAATTATTGTATCTGATTTATTAAGTTATTTTATTTTTATCACATTTGTGTATTATGTTATTTTTCCATCCTACTCCGTTATTGGATTTTGTCTCTGGAGTATTGTATTGAATTAAATAAATAAATAAATAAATAAGAATGTGATATAATGTATATATGTGTATATTATGAAAGGGTTAAATATTAAAAACATAACAGCCGATACTCCGAACCCAATGAAAACTTTGACTGTTTGCCAGATGTATGATTTGCGCTACAAATTGCTATTTTGGAAAGTGCTCACACATTTGATCCACGAATTAGAAGATATTTTCGAGTATAATTGCATTGACGAAATCACTTACAGACAATGGACGAAAGTCGATAGGTCCACTTTGCAAGTGATGGTATCTCCAGACGAATATTTACAAAAATTAAAGACCTGATTAGAAAATTATTCTGCATTCATACCTTCATACGTTGTAGAACGATTTCATGAAGAATAAAAAAACTTTACAAAAATGAGTACATTGTAATCTGTGATATTTCCGAGAACTATGCTTCACTGGAATAACAACCAAGCAACTCATTTGCAATCTACTATGTGCACGATGACCGCTAAACTAAATGAAATGTTTCGTAATTATATCCGAATGATATAATTGCCGTTCTTGTCAAAACTACTTTTCTGATGCTGCAAGTTCACAGTACAAAAACAGAAAAAAATGGCAATCTTACTCATCGTCTAAAGGAATTTGGTTTAGCTACAGAGTTGCACTTTTTTACAAGTTTCCACGCCAAAGGTACTTAAAGGTGGCTTGAGTGGAACTTTGAGAAGATTGGCTGCTAGAGGTAGCCTTCAAAGACTAACGGCAACTGAATACCTCCATAACATTTAATTGTAATTTGTCACCGAGAATGAATATAATGAAGAAAAAAATTATAGGCAACATTCAAAATGCTTTGAACAGTGAAAAGGACGTTGACATACCATTGCGTGATATCTATCACAGAAAAAAAGGCAAAAACAAGCACTTTTCTTCACAGTAACGTACAACTGAAGTTAAAATTATGAAATAATTACTTTCTTTGTAACATCGTTGAAGCTATATGATTCATTATATTGCAATAAATGTGCTTATAGCAATATCCCTATATAGACTCTCGATTTATCTCAACATCCTAATTATGTTTTTCATTAAAATTAAATCGTAATGCATATTCGATTTCAGATGAGTTTGTCTAGTACACTATAATTGTATTTCTCAGTTTTCAATCAGTGTACATTTAAACATTCAGTCAAATAATTAGGGTCAAACAATTCAACTGTTATTATTTTATATTAAATAGCAATGAAGACACTCAGGCCGACATAACTTAACAATTTACATGCCTTATATAAAAATATTTTTATGATACAAATAAATTAAATATCTAAATTTCCTAGTAGGTATTTATTCCGAGAAATGTACGCTAGCAAATTCATTATCGTCGAAATTATAAAACGAACCTCATCCCGTCTCGTGCGATAAATCCGAGCACCTGGAACGACTTTCCGATTCACTTAATTAATTTTAATAAACACGTTCCGAATGTGCGCGTGTCGTAAATCGCTTTCGGTAAAACGGGATAAAATACCGCGCCAGATGACGTTCCCATCGTGAAAGTGAATTATCACGCTAATTTGAATAATATAGATTCCTCATAGTTACACAATCGCGACACTTAGTTACCCACTCGATATTCGGTTTCTTGCATACAACCGGAGGGAACTTAATTAAATTTTCCTCGTGCGGACCTGATTGCCTTTTGATGCGCGGAACGCGTGTCCCTCGCACGCGAATTGTGCGAAGCCTGCCAGACGCAGTCCCACAACGACGTCTAACGTACGGGTAATAAATATGCGCGTATTTCGTATGTAATAGGAGTGGTAATTAATCAGTTTATATTTCGAGAATGTGTGCTCCCCAATTTTACTATCAATATAATAGCAAACGTTGTAGCTTTAGATTCCATAATGGATCAATGGAACTAGGTTGAAGAGGCGATAGAAAGGGATAATGGGGTCTATGGAAAAAAGGGGACAAAATCTTTTAAAAGTCCAAGGACTACCGGCTGCACATGCATCGGAAACGAAACTCTTTTTGGCTACATTATTGTCCGATTATCTCTTCTATTTTATATATGTATATTGTAGAATATCACCAATCCTCGTGCAGTTTGTGGAAATTAGCATCACTTATGAGTTTGGCATCAAATTGTCAGGCGTTGAGATTCTGGAACGTTAATATGATAATCTACTCTGCTCGTGTGGGCTCTTCGACGCTGTGTTGAGTGCTAAGGACATATCATTTGAAACAATGTTTTTTTTTTAATTTACTTTATTAACGAAAAAAGGTGTAATTTTTATTAAGTTAATTATAATATTACGTTAATTTCTCCAATAAGTTAACTCGCCATTACTGTTTTATCAAAAGTCATTACATCCTAGCATATCATGCTAGGATGTAATAAGTGCTGCGACCTTTTTCTTTGTGCCCTTTTTGCAGTCAGTATAAAAAAAAACAACATAACGCATAAGCGACAGAACACGGGTATTTTCGTTATGTCTAATTGACGGTTTGCTGTATATTTTGGCGTTCTGAACTGAACAACATTATTTTCAAACGATGAACCGTGT
Source organism: Geotrupes spiniger (assembly GCA_959613385.1). Taxonomy (NCBI): domain Eukaryota; kingdom Metazoa; phylum Arthropoda; class Insecta; order Coleoptera; family Geotrupidae; genus Geotrupes; species Geotrupes spiniger. The sequence continues at coordinate 17,273,024 of OY390736.1, read as the reverse complement.
TTCGCACAATTTAAGTCGTGATGAGTAACATAACAGTAACATTAGCCGATGAAGGATTGAGTTACCGAAACATTGCCCAAAGACTTGGTGTTTGCCATTCAACAATCTCTCGTGTTGTCCAACGTTTTCGGGAAACAAATTCGAACCAAAGAAGGCCAGGACAAGGAAGGCCCAGCAAAAGAACTGCCCAGGAAAATCGTTTTTGGTACTCCGTGCTTTACGTGAGAGATTTACTACCTCAAGAAGTTTGCAAATCCAGCTTGCAACCACACACAATGTGCAAGTTAGTGTAGAAACGGTTAGAAAGCGTCTTGCTGCAAACGACTTGCACCCTAGAATTCCAGCCACAGATCCAGTCTTAACGGCAGAACATCGCCGAATAAATTACAATTGATCTCTGACTCACCTTAACTGGACTAACGCCGAATGGACTCGTGTCTTGTTCACAGACAAATCCAGATTTTGTCTGTTTAAGAATGATAAACGTGTGAGAGTGTTTCGACGATGAAACGAAAAATATGCCCAATCTAACATAAGACCAGTGCAAGCTTTTGGTGGCGGATCAATAATGGTATTTCAAAGTGGTGCGTTAATTTATCGGAGATGTGTATATTAATTATAAACCTTTATTATTATTTTTAATGCAGAAAATCGTTTTGAAATTTTAATTTTACAATACTCGATTCTTATTTACATTTAATCTTCTACTTTTTATATTATATTATAACATATATCGTGGGTTGCTTTTAGTTGGACATAAAGTACTTTATATATGTTAACTATTCAAGTTTCTCTCTCTACGTTACACCCTACCTTATTTTATAGTTAATTATTTTAATTATTTTGACGAAATAGCCAGACAAATTGGGGGCGAATACACATGGTCGATAAATACCGAAGCATTAAAGGAATTTGGCCCGGGGTCTAATAAATGGCTTGACCAGCATTAAAAATAGCTAGATTATTAAATTATACATTTTCCACATAAATTGGCTTCGGCCTCCAATAGTCGTTATAGACAGATGATATTAGCAAACTTTGCCTTCTTTGCTCGATATTGGTAGCTAAAGGGTCCTAGAACAGTAATTGTTTTAATCGACCCCACAAATACAATTCCATTATAGTTAAATCAGGATTACCTATTAACCAATTCCCGAACGATGATGGAGCATTTCTAAATAATTTGTTGATTTGAATTCCCATAAAAAATACAACGCAATAAGCCTGTGGTAAGCGTAGCACATATGTTTATCTAAAATGACCTTTGAATGGTTTAACTTTGTTTTATTTTAATTTTGCTTGAATAAATGACTTCTCCAGTTTGTAAAGCTTCATCTAAGTAAGATATGAGGATTTTGCTCTGAATGAAAAACTAATACTGCTGCTACATATTTTTCTTATAATTTATTTCTTGTTTTTTGCATTTAGGGCGGTGATCAACAAGTTGTTGATCACGTCAGGATTCCAAAGATCGCCAGTACCAAAACATGGAACTAAGTGTGTTCTCTCTTGTAGAGTTAATATTATAAGAAGAAGTTTATAATTACATCGTTTTTATTTGCAGTCTGCTTTCCAAATGTTCTAGATAAATGTAAATCAAAAGCAACTATAACAGCCAGCAAAAAGCCTAAAAACAAGCCGACCACTTTACCAAGACGGATGTTTTCTTAAACATTAAAAATAAAAAAAGTTTTGTAACTCAAGCCGTTAAGATACTGCATGCATAAAAAGAGAATCACCATCACAGTATTCTTTTTTATAATTTTCATAATTAACATGACTGTAAGGCAATTTAAATTGAGCTTGCTCAAAAATAACTTTGATAATTTACACAGTAGATTTTTTAATGAGTCATTTTAGGTGTTTATTGCTGTTCCAATTTCGAAAATTCCTCCGAGTTATACAAAATTTCTCAAATGTGGTTTGGGCTCGCCGATTACGAATATGGCATGCAATTTTCAGAAACCTAAATGGCGCGTTGAATATCGCTAATAGCAGAGTGAAAATTATTGCCCGGGAGTTTCTGGGATTGCTAATTATGAATTTCAAAAAATAAATGGCCTATTCAACTGTCGAGACGGTATTATGCAAATTTATTTGACAACAATCATATTGGATGAATGAATATTGCGATAATGTTTTTGGGTTCGTGCGCAAAAATAAATACATATATATTTCAACATAATTTTCCGCTTTATTCCGTAATATTGTTACATAGTCATTCAATTTATTTTTAATTCTGACCAATTCTACTTTGTTAAACCAAAATTACAACGGTTTCGACTATTTTTCATTTATAATTCAACCTTTGAATATAATATCATTGTTTTTGAATAGAGTTCGTGTGTGAAAATTTAAAGAAAATGTTTCAATTTAGTCATTATAAATAAACACTGAATAATATGACAAATTACTAAAACATGGGGCATAAAACATTTAATTTTCTTTTTATTATTATTTGATTATAATTATCAACAAAATCAATACACTTTCAAATAAAAATAATAACTTAAAATATTAATGCAATTAATATTTGTATACCACATAGATTAAACGATCGTCTGATATGTCAGCTATTACCTTCCAACTAGTGCTACCAAATGAAAAACAATTGTTAATATGGAATCCGATTAATACAGTTCTTGGGTAGGATGCAATTTTACGAATGCAATAAACGATACCCAAAACTTTGTTCATTTCTTAAATTCAAGTTGCATTTATTATAGTTGCTGCATTTTATATACCTAAATATCACATTTATTTGCATATTATTTTCTAATAAAAATATCCAAGAGTTTCTTCCGGTACAACGTATGTTGCATCAGTATGAACCCCATCTGTATTTCTTGCCCTGAACAGAATATCATCAATAATAAAACCAAAATATAATAATCTGCCGTAAATTTTCATTCTCTTCGCAACACGGGCCGCTTGCGGTTGAAGTAATAGATGTTCTCCATCCTTTGATTTATTCCGGATAAATTCCGGACGCCACCGCCAATGCAACAAAATCCCCAATTCTATTATAGAGCGAAAACTAAAACTATTATTGCGAGCACATGTGAATGCACTTAGGCAAGGTACTTGACAGTCGGTTAAGCGAATACCCTATGAGCAGGTGGGGTTCTGTCGTACGACGCTCCTGAGGGATCCGAGCCTGCGCAGGGACTCTGGGACAGTTCGTATGATGGTCAACGCTACCATGGCAGGACGCGAGGAGGACTGGGACGTCTAGTAGACGGAGAGACCGGAGCCGATAATTTCCGTCTCGATATTGGCTACGGCAAAGGTAAGCGTCCGTCACTAATTTCATAATTATCTGATTGAAATCTAGAAATTGATCATATAAATTTATCAAATTTGCAATACAATAAAATATCATTTTCTAAATAGATAATTATCAGAAAATTTTATTGATATGCGAAGTAAAATATTAATTTGAAATACAAGTAATTATGTTGTATATACGGATTCGTTATTGTTTGACATATTGTAGATGTTGAAACTCCTTTAACTATACTTACGCATAGTGTAGAGAATGGTTGTATTTTACGCAAGCTAGCTATTAAAACTTTCAAGAACATCAATATGAGGCATACGATAATCAGATATGCCAAAATCTCAAAAGTGAAAAAGAGACTTAAAGATTGAAGCGCGCTACCATTGGACGAGTTAATGGTTTAGTTTTTTTTATATATCAAGGTCATTGGTTGCTTCAAAATAATATTTTAACTGAGATGTTTTCTCTTATTTCAAAATTATATTTGCAATGAATAATGATAAGCTGTCTAACAACCCATTGAAAACACTCAATTCGTTGTGGGTACTTGATTGAGTATCAAGTAACCACAACGAATGTTGTACAGTAACTAAATAAGTATATGTCAATTTGGGTCCATAAAAATTAAATTGCAAGTAAGATTGGTTAAGCGTTACTTTTAACTGAAAGAAAACGTTTCATAAAGACATTGAGAAGATGAACACTTCATAACATAGAGTTAAGGGGGACAGTTATGTAATCGTACGTTTTTTCGAGATTTTTTCATGAACTGATGGAAAGGTTTTCCGAATTGAAACAAATCATATCTCAAACTATCAGATAAAAGGTTCATTCATAAATTTTTGTTAAAAAATTCATATCAAAAATGGCTGCTCCACAGCTGCTGGAAGTCTACTCCTTAGACTTGGGGCGTGCAGTACACAGGACTCAAATCTCAACTAAAATCAGAAAACTAAATTTCTACTGTCAAATTACATCAATACGCTTTGCGTAACGCCGAGAAAAAAAATAAACACATGATTCAGGACCCCCGAACGTCATGCAATAGCCAGTGAGTTAAAGAATTTGTATGGAAAGTTTCATCAAAATCGATGGAAAACTCGTTGAGCTATATTGCACGGCGTGTGAAATTTTACATTCCAAGAAAAACGCGCTTGTTTTCCATACAGAAAAGTAGAGTTCCAGGGGACTTACGGTTTCCAACGCTTAGTCTGCGATACCAGGGCCATACAAAATGCCTTCTTCTTCTGCAAATTCGTCCATTCGAGCCGCTTCCTCCTCTTTTTTACCGTCCTTGCCGTTTTGACCTGCTCCAAGTACAACAGTCCTGTCTCCGTACTCGGTATGCAGTTTGGTGATCTGCGAATGTCTTGCACTGGACGCCGATTTGCAACTTCAGGTCATTCATAATGGTTAAAACAAAGTTGTAACCATTGTTGAACATGCCTGCAGCCGAAAAGGCAGCGATTTCCACGATTCTCGATCCGCAATGTAGGTGCTTAGGGGCTAAACGCCACACAGTAGGATTGAACGATTCATTGACGTTCTGTGTATATCCTCCCAAGCATCTCGTGAGCAAATCATCCCAGGACAAATCTTCATATATCGGCAAGATTCGCTTCTGTAAGTCAGGATGTAGAGGAGGGGGATGTTCATAGGACTGCGTTGCATCAAAGGCTTCAGCGACCCAATATGCACACCAGGAGTCGGCACCCGGGGGACAGTGCTGGTACTACGGCTGTTCGTTTGTTGAAATCATATGATGATAGGTGGCCATTATAACGTCCTTCATGGCATCCTTCGAGTTTGGATTCCTCCGAATGGCAAGTCCATAGTACTTGGTTAATTTCTTGATGAGTACATCTGTGAACTACCCTTTTCCTCCGAGTTTAGCGGTTTTTTTCTAAACTACGGAGTCGGCTTCCCATACGTTTTTCAACGTGGCCGACACATTCGCTCTTGATCACGTCGAATTCGTCACCGTAAGGTTGAGCATCCAAAATAGCTTTGAATGTTCTCCATCACCAATGAAATTTTTTATTTTACTCCATAGAGTTCTTCCGATTTTAGTAACATTTCGAGCAACGCATCGACCTTAATTTTTCCAGGAGATTCTCGATGGTTTGTCGGACAGTTTTCTTGGTGTGTCTCATAGTCAGGGTCTCTCGGATGATCTATAAAATAAGTGCAAGCCTGACTATAAGTATTTTTCACAATCAGGTCGATAACTTTGCCCGTATTATCGGCGATCAGCGTTGTCACACCAAACTGAGACGAAAATCCTTTTTTCTTACAAGAACCGTCCCCACTGACAGTCAGGTTTGAAATGGGTCTTCCTTCCTTCTCGTTAATTTCCTTTTTTCCTTGAATGGCTTTTTTGCAGCTAATTTCGAAGAATCTCTTACTCGATGCATATATGAGTTGCACTATGTTGTCATAACTTTTTTTGCTGAATCCTTGTCCGAAATCCATGCCACAAAATAGTAATACCTTCTCTGGCTATTCCCAATAACCTCATAGCGAGAACAGCTCGCTCATTAATTTCGAAACCTTTGCGGATAAATGGTCCGGAATCGATGGGGAAAATACCGCACTTACACTTGACAGATATTTTAACTCCTAGTCCTATATCTCCTGTCTGCCCAAACGATAAGTCGTGCTTACATTTCCTGCATACTGCTATATCAGATATGGCAGCAAACACGCTTACAAACTCTATTATCCGATAGCACAAACCTAAATTCACGATAACGTCAGTGCTAGTCTCATTTTTTAGCGGAGGCACTCAGTTCGCGATCGCTTGGCATTTCTTCTTCTCTTTCTTCTCGTTCCAAATTTGATGGTGTTCACCGACAACGAGGACTACTTGAGCGATAATTTGACTCACACTCACTAATCTTCCGACTCATGGCTGCACGGTACGAGAGACACGCGAGATAAGAGCAGCTCGTTGACTTCCGAGCGCCTGATGCTTGAACAAGCTGTAACTCGCTTAGTCTTGTGCAGCATGATACCTATATACGCTATAGAGATATCTATACTACGAATTCCGATCTGAACATTTAGGAGTACATTTTCCAAGTATTAAACTAACTTTTTAACTAAAAAAATTCAAATTACATGACTTTCCCCCCTTAATATACCAGGAAAGTAGTTTTCCACCAGAATAAAGAACAAAGGGTAATATAGGTAATATAAATTTATTAACTATTATAATGGGAAAAAGACTGGTATCTGAGGTAAATTTTAGACATTTTATCACAAATAAAACTGAAGAAATATGATGTAACATAAATAATGTTTTGAAGGATAAATATGAGCGGTTAATGGAACGAGATGTGTAACGAGAAACAAAACTTCAATATTAATAAGATTCGATTAAGACAAAATGATATTTGTGCCAAAACAGTTACTATTTAAAAATACAAACATAGATGTTAATAATTTTTCTTTTCCATAATAAAAATTATTACTTTCGTTTAGGTAATGGTTGGTTGGCTTGGAAGAACGACACGTTTCCAAATGGATATGTTGAGCTCGTCTTCGCGTTTGACGAAATTCGAAATTTTAGCTCAGTTCACATATTCACGAACAATTTTTACAGCAGAGATGTCCAGGTTAGTACATTTACTTTAAGTCAATTGTTAAATTGAAGTAGAACTATATGTATAACAAAAACATTGTATTATGATGGCTGCGTAGCATGCATTTACAATTTAGAACAGTTGTTCATATAACTCTGAAAGCAGCATCTAATTTAAATATTTCTCAATAAAATAGTATTCATAATCGTTTTGTGTCACAGGAGATTGGAAATATTGTGACAACCAACAAAGCACAATAATATAACTAATTTCCGATGCATCTTTCAGTAGGATAATTGCAATATAAGAAGTTTTATTTTGCACAAGATCGACATGTTGACATGCAGACAAATTGCATGGATTTCATTTCATTTTATGATACAAACTGTGTGAAATAACCTACCATCATTTAAAACTCAATCGTTGAATAAAGAGCATTATTATAAATATGTGTTAAATAGGTGTTTATGCAAAGTAAAAAAAAATGCGTATTTCTCCTAATAAAATTGTATTCGTATATTCACTTTTACGAAAATTATCACTTTTATAATGTGACGGCAGGTCATTTTTAATTGTCTTTGGGCAACTGAGGAGCTTAAAAGAGCTTTATTTTAAAAAAGTTAATCTATTTACTATATATCGATGCGGAAATATTAAAACAACATTTACAAATTCAGTTTCTTTTCATATTAGATGAGACCCAGACCATTACAAAAATGAAAGCAAAATTGAAGGTGAACCAAGCAATAATCACAAAAGCAGACAAGGAACACAAGAAACACAACTGTCATAATGAAAAAAGCAAAATGCATAGAGAAAACACGAGACTTCTTAATGAAAAACAATTGCGTGGAAATGAGAAAAGACCCGACAAACAAATACCAAGCATCACTAAAACAAACCATAAAAAGACAGATAAAATACTAATACCAAAAGAAATATATAAACACATCAACATGAACCTATGTGCACCAGTAATGACTGCACTACCAAAAATATATAAAGAAGATATCCCGAAAAGACCTCTAATAAATGCCAAGAGTGTATGCGCATTTAAAATATCAAGAACAATATCTAAAAGACTGAAGGACAAATTTGAACTAGATAACAAGTACAATATTAAAACAATATAGATCAATATGGATCTAATAAATAGATTAGAAAATTTAAAGATAAAGGCAAATACACAGTTCGCATCATACAACATCACAAATCTATACACCCCAATAAATTAAACCATTCATTTAATCGAACAAAGACTACGATATAAAAAGGAAGAAGAGACATATATTAAACAACAATTTTATTCGAGTACTTCTGTTACCAAATTCCTAACAGAAGTACTGGAACAAAATAAATAACTGTCTACATATACTTATTTGCTGGTTCGCCTGTATATTTTCGAATCGATACACGTAGGTGTTGAATTTTAATGTTTTAATTTAATTTGCAACGTGGTTGAGGTCTCGTAATAAATGTATCGTCATATTTTACAGGTTTTTTCAAAAGCGAAAGTTACGTTCAGCGTCGGAGGAAAATTTTACAACGGACATACACTGTCTTACTCGTATATGCCGGATCGCATGCTCGAGAACGCCCGCAATGTCTCCATCAACCTCCATCACCGGATCGGCCGTTTCATCAAGCTCCGTTTATTTTTCGCCGACCGTTGGATCATGCTGAGCGAGGTCACCTTTGATTCTGGTAATTCATTTTATTTTTTTATCAAAGAACATGCTTGTCACTCGCAGCGGACAAGTACTTTTAATTACGAATTCGAGTAATGAAACCTACATTTAAAACCTTGTTCGAAAAAATAAATGGATTTTTTGCCCAGAATTTGTACTTTATCACATGTACGGGAAAATTGGTGGAATTTGAACGGATATCGAATATTGAAACGCGTACACTGCAAACATTACTTTATTATAAATTGATTGGTTGCGACCTCCCCACTCCCACACTTCACTTTTCATGGATATTTTGTAGTGATGGGCATAATCGAGATATTTCAATAATCGATTATTAGTAATCGATATAATTTAATAATCGACTAATATTAGTAGTTAAAATTAGTAGTAGTCGTACTAATACTAATTAATGCAACGTACAACATAAAGGTTCTAATACCACTAACAGTGTGTTTTCTAAAGCCGTGCGACTTACAAATTTACATCGAAACAAACTATCGTCTAAAAATTTAGATCAAATTATATCCTTAATACCACATTCTTATAAATTTGTTTTTATTAATTTTTATTATTATTGTTAAATCTAGAGTTATTAATTTATTATATAGGTACCTTTGTTTTTATTGAGAATTATACTTTTGTTGTTATTTGCTCATATTTTTATATATTATTGTGGCAGTTTATAAATATTATTGTAAATTTTGAAGCGTTTTATTTACTAACGCAATATCATCAACACGATTGTACTTATTTAAATTATTGTATTCTTCAATCCGACAATGACGATCGGTCGAGACTACAAAAAATAATTGAAAGAGAAGCTTCGCTTAGCGATACGACTAATTAGTTGCCACAATCGAACGAGTCCAATGTTAAAATAAAATATCTCGAACCTGGAACTACTATTAATATTTAGTGGTGGGGTTAAAATATATCGAGATATCGGCCTTCTCGGTCCGCTGCCACACGTTCCGTGATCGACGTACGACTACTAATTTAGTACTACTAATTTTCAGAGTGCATAGTCGATTATCTCGAGAGATTTTAATAATCGACTAATTCGTGTATCGCATCTCGATTATTCCCATCACTAATATTTTGGGCTAATATATCAGGGATAGAGTCCTTATTAAAATTATATTGATTGCTAGATGTGCGTGGGTAACTCATGTATCCTGAAATTTCAAATTTTAATATTAACGATACATACTTTGAAACTGACTATTTGACAGTTTGGAACAACGCACACGATATGATTTCATAGTAGCCTTATACTAAACCTTGCGATTTACAGCGGTCTATAATTTTGCAGTCACGTAAATATAATTTAAGACATTACCCTAACGCTTGCGGCTCGCAGCCGATGCTAATATTAAAGGCAAGGTAACAAATAGTAATCGAAATAGTAGCAATAAAATATATTCTGGCGGATTTACAGGTGGTTTTTTAAACATGAAAAAGATCAACGGGCTCAGGCAAACCTTCAAAAGTGGAATATTTTTTCCACTAACTATCTGACGCGTCCCGACTGCGAATTTAATATGCCCGCTTTTTAAAGTTTCTATTTTTTGTTAGCGAGCGTGAAAACCAAATCCGTCAAAAAGTCCGTTCGTGTGTGACAGGCCATTGTGTTAAAAGTTAGTTCAACAATACTGCCACGTCGGATTTATATGATGAAATCGGGATGTAACCGCCAATATCTCAACTAATTCATATTCGTACATAAAATTTGATTGGGAACATTTCTGAGCAAAGTTTAAATCGTGTTATAATTAGTGAGAATTACTTATTACGGATTCATATTTTACCAACTGAAAGCAATGTCAACTCTGTAAATTGATTGAATGTTGATCTCATTATGCAATTGCAATCCAAATACTAATGACTTATTTACAATGTTTATTTAAATGGAATTAACCAACCGTATTATTGTAAATATAACGGTCGGTTTTGTAATTGCAGCTGATGCATATTATTTGGGTGCAAAAACAAAATTTAAACGACAATTAGTTGTCAAGCAAGCATTTTGTATAAAACCATCGTAAAATTGCGTTACAAAATTTATCTCGATTTACAATATATACTAATAAAAAATACATTTGCAGTTATAAATTTCTTTGCATTGGTTTATTTTAGAGAAATATCTATTCCTATATATATATATATATATATATATATATATATATATATATTTCTATTATTTCTAATCACTAATGTATTTATAAATGGTAAAGGTTCATTTGATTTCTTTTCATTTAAAAATGTAATATATTTTGAATTCATTAAGAATTTACCGAAGCAAATTGCCCACAAATTAAGACAAGCAATTGCTCATAGCTCTTATTGGCAGAAGTAATTTTTAAATTAAGACAATTTTGTATCTGCCGCCTCAATCTTACTCTTATCAAATGTTTAGGATTTGAGGACTATAATATATATATATATATATATATATATATATATATATATATATATATATATATGTTCTGCTTTTTTCTCGGCTTATGAACCGCGTTGTAGAATTACACAACAGTTCTTCTAGATCGCTTAGACCGAGAAGACCAACCTTAAGATGGCAATTGTGACATTGCCGAAACGTCGGAACAACCCTTACAGGGATAATTCTACAACGCAGTTCATAACCCGAGAAAAAAGCAGAACAGATTTTACCCGCGAGAATCTACGTATCAACATCATATATATATATATATATATATATATATATATATATATATATATAAGGAACAACAATATCACATGAAACATCAAATAAAATTTCAATTGAGAAACTTTTGTACAGTTAATACCTGAAACAATAAATTCGATATAACGTCTTTGATTTTCCTGCTTATCATTGGCAATTAAATTTTTGATAATGCTATAATATAGCCCCTTTATAGTAAAATATAAAGTGTAATTCTCTTAGAATTATCAGGTTTGTTAATAACACACACAACAACTTGCTCGCTGCTTTTAAGTCCAGTAACTAATTAAAACCTGTAGGGAACCCGAAATTAATATTGAATTATGAAATAATCTGTAGGGTTTATAATCAAAAATATGTTGACCATAGAAATGACAAACTTGCTACAAAGAGCTTATAGCACGGTATATATAGCGCATTCAAAAAACGTTGTCTGTGTACAAAAACAAAAGAATTGACACCAAGGCACCTATAAAACCTAAACTAAATAACAGTTACATTACGATGGTTCACAATAATCAACAATAATGGAACTAAAGAAAAAGTTGGCAACTTATAATTATATATCGGGTTTGAAAAATACTATAGAAAATGTCTGAACAAAATAAAAATCAAAAACTAATATTAAAACAATTACAAAAAACTAATCAAAATGCACTGATAAACTCTTATACACAAACGTATAATACAAAAACTTTAGATGTTTGCTGCCAAACCTTCTAAATAAGTCATTTGCAGCAGCAGTACAATTACGTAAAGAAAAACTCATAACTTAATCAAAAATACGATCGAAACCACGACTTTCCGCAAACAATATTACCGTGTGTTATTGCTCGCTCAATACAGCCGTGGCCATGTCATATCACCTGCTAAATGAACATCCTAAAACCATGACATTTTCGAACCAAATGCCAAATACACTCATATTATAGAAAATGTTCGAGAGCTAGTAAAGGATTTGACAAAAAACGACAGTGTTTTTGTCATCAGAGGAACTAATGACAATTACATAAAATTTTATGTAATACTCTTGATGCATTAATTAAAAATACCGGACACACCAATCAAATTGTATCGAGTATACCATATGGATATGACAACAATGATTTCAATAATAAATATAAACGCTTACTCATATTATAAACCTACACAAAAAACAGAAATTGGATGATAGGATTCAACAATCTTCTAATAAAACAAAAACTGTGTGAGCAACAATTAATGAAAACTTAAATCGGAAAAGTAAGTGCTAGCCAAAGATTAAAATAAAACAATCAGGTAAATACTTAAATGATACAGAGGCAGCTAGTCATTTCAATAGTTACTTTGCGTCAGTGGGACAGAATTTACAGTATTCAACCAATTGTTCAAATATTGGTACGGACTTGGTGGATGAATCATTTTTTCTTAATCCAGTAAATAGTAACGACATAGAACTAGTAATATCGAAATTAAAACAATCTTACTCTAGCGGATATGACAAAATTTCAAATTTCCTTTTAAAACAAATCAAAAATTATCGACACCTCTTGCGCACATAACCAACTTATCATTCCAGGAAGGTAAATTTACACCAACTCTCAAACATATAAATGTGATAACAATTTATAAAAAAGGCGAAGTGAAAATATAGAAAACTATCAACTATCGTTATTATCTAGCATTTCTAAGGCAATAGAGAGTATTGTTGGAGGCAAGCTTATGAGTTTCTTAAGGAGCCACGGTGCACTGCAGCCCTTTTAACATAGTTTTATGAAAAGCAGGAGTTCATAGACGGAATAGTTTCCACCCTAGACAAAAAAGTTATCAGAGTTGGCTTTCAGATCTTAGTAAAGCTTTCGATTGCGTCAATCATGAAATTCTTTTGTAAAAACTGGAGAGTTATGGTATTAGAGGAGTTACACTTGACTGGTTACGTTCGTTCATATGTAGCAGAACATAATGTGTTTATGTAAACTGGGCTAAATCTGATGTGGTATTAGTTGACATTTGTGTTCCACATGGATCTCTCTTGGATCCAATATTGTTCGTAATATGATTTGGCAAATTATATTAAACAAGCTAATTATTTAAGTCAATCAGAAGTTTCACATAATATAAAGAGCGTGTATAATAAATTGCTTAAACATAAATGAAAATAAAACCCAAATAATTTTATTTACAACTCCTTCAAATAATAACAAAATATTAAATACTAAAATTTTATATCAAGTTAACTCAATCAAAATATTAGGTGTTACCATTTATAATCGCTTGAAATGGACAGCGCACGCTGATGTAAAAAAAAATCTGAAATTAATTTTGGAATGAGGACACTCTCAGGGTACTGTAGTTCTGTAATTTAAAAAAAAAGACGTTTATTTTTTGTGCTTTCGATCCACATTAGAATATGGTACAGTTCATTCAACACACTTACACCACACGTCACTATACCAAAAACATCTGCATGGCAATAATTGATGACCTATTGCGGTATCAAGTTCGTCTTTCTATATACCCCAGTATTTACTGTAAAAACTAGGGAATACCTTGTAAAGAACCTAGTTATGGCATTCAACCAATTTAATGCACCACAATACGATTTAAAATAGCAACAAAATAAATTAACCCGTACAAAATTATTTCTTTGTTATAACTTGCAAGTTATAAATTGAAAAAAAAATGCTTTTCAGCAAGTAATATCATCGATTTTTATTTATTAATAGTTTGTCATAGCGTTAGCTTGAAACACTTCGTATGGTCTTTGGGGCATTGGGGAAATTAGATCTTGAAACAAATGTTGTTCTTAGGTCTAAATTCCCAGCATTGTTCACTTGCAGTCCTTAATTCGTTCGCATTTTGATACCTGAAGTTTCTTTTTTAATTGTTTTATACAAGAAACTCCCATGCGTTTTCCATTGGATTAAATCAGCATTATTTGATTGCCACTGTGGTAATTTTAACGCTTGCAAACCATTGCCAAATAATATAAGCCGTAAGCACTCTTCTTGAAAGGTAAAATAATCGTCATTCATAAGTATCTATGAGTAGTATAGGATTCCAAATGTGTCAATACATACGGTATATTCCTTTCCTGGTATCTGAAATTCCATGCGGCTTGAATTTGTAAATTCAAATATTGTTTCATCTTAAAAAATGTATCTGAGACTTCTTCTACTCTTATCTTAGTAATGGTTTTGTAGCACTAGACGAGTTGGTTAGCTTTCCATTCTACGCCATGTCGTCGACGATGAAAATTTGTTGCAAAACACCTTGCCTAAATATTTCAAAAGAGTTTTGCCTTACATCATGCCCACCAGTAGAGGTTTTTGGGTGCCTTCTTCTTCCCTATCTTCTCTTCAATCTTTGAATTGTACTTTTAGCCATATTGTTATGATCGGCTGTAGCCCTTATTCTAATTTCGAAAGAATTAAATCTTTTCAACCAAACGTTGCATGTTGCTAGTCACGGTGATATCAAAAGTGACACGAACCATTTAAACTCTCAAAAATTAAGTGTGGTTCATTGTTTCATCAACTCTTGCAGTAAGTGCATTGTCTAAAAATATATGATTATATTATTTATAATAATATTAATGACAAGAAATATAAAGTCCTACTCTAAGCTCTATTAGACAGTATATTTTCATATGTCTGACCTTGTTATAAAATTAATATTACATTCGTGCATTTGGGATATCAGATATTTAGTATTGTACAGTCTATTAAAAATATCTTTTAAATCGCAAAATTAAGTATGCATATAAATTGCTTTACACAAAAAATGACGCGCGCGACTGGAATATAAATTATAGTAACGTCGACTTCTGTTTCATATAAATACAAAATATGTTTACATATATAGCACGTACATAAATCAAAATGTAGATATTACTGAATAATTACCAAAACAATTCTGTCGGAAAATGTAAGTAATATATGTTAACTTCAGCCTATTCAATTAAGCAATACTTAAAATAAGTCACCATGATATTCGCAAGCTAACCGAAAATTCAATATAGTGCATAGTATGCTCCGACGTTATCTAGCGGCTGTGCCGTGGGCTATCTTGTCCAACCATCATTTTAAATGGTGCAGCAGCAGTTTGCATACGCGATGTATATTTACTGATTAGTACGTGTTGTAGAGCCAGTAGCGTTAAACGTAACCGAAGAGGAGTCTTTCGAATCTGAAGAGACCGAGTTAGTAATGAGTTCGGAGGGAGACATTTCCATGGATTCTTTCGAGACGAGTAATAACTGAAAATGAGACGTTATCGATCTTACAATTAATGTATCAATTTTGCAGTTGCCGCACGAAAAGACGGGGAAGGCTACGTCGAAGTTATTATAGGCGTGCTGACGGCAATTATGCTGTTGCTTCTCATAGTTTTTGTAATTATCCTCATCATTAGTCGACGGCATAAATTGCAAGGCTCCCCCACCCTACTGAGAAATCCCTTCGGAGTGACGATAAATATGAAGGTAAATCCGAAAGTACGTTTCATTACTTATCTACTTTAATTATAATGCGGTGAATGATTCATTTATCACGAACTCGAAAGCTAACGGCTAATTGAAATAAATAAGGATTTTTTTTGTACATTTAATCATCGTTTGGACGGAATTCATTAGTTATATGGGAAATTTCCCAGCACACCACTAAATATTTCATTGCTCTAGATACGATTTTATGCAACGCTTCATTTAGTTGCAATATTCACAATTATTAAAATCCCATTATCTCAAATAGCTCATTCGCATCAGATGTTCCGATAGTTAAGACAATGGCGTTGCATTACAGCAAACTACACGAAATGTTTCTCACGTTTTAGGATTTATTAATGAATTTGTCGTCGAGTAATAACGCCGCCAACAATAGCAGCCATCCGACCCCAGTTAGTCAAGAACCTCCGAGTGACCCATCGTCGGTTTCTTTCGAGCAGTATCGATCACCTTTGGTAAACACATATTTCACACCGAATTACGCCACATTAAGGGTATCGTCTGCAATACCGGAACCCGAAGAGCCACCCGAAGTTCCGCCCCTCCCTTCAGCGCCGACATTACTTCAAAGTCCGATAACAGTATCATCATCTCCGCTTCATTACAGAAGTTTACAGAGCACGCCCGTCATCAGTCCAAAGTCAAAGATTGTTAATTTGGGTAATTATTTTCCACGAGTGGCTACCGACCCGCCGAACAGGAAGCGATATCACACGGCGCCAAGAGAAAAACAAAGGGTAACTATATTTACAATTTCAAATTATAATTGTCACGTGTGCTTTTTTACAATTTCCAATAATTATCTACCTAAATTGCGCCGAGAAAAGAAAAATAAACAATGTTAATAATAACATTGTAACAATTTCATGTATCAAAATCAATTGAAGTAACTAAATAATGGTAAACGACTTTTTGTCACAGATTGTTAACAACTTTTGTAAAATATCTAATCGTATTTATTGAAGTAGGAGGAATTGAGAAATTTTACCCTCGATTTTTTTATTTTATAATTAACGATGCTAAACTGTTTAATTAAATCCTGTTTTGAATAACTAGTAAAACAGCCAACGAAAAAAGCTATATTTGAAACGTCTGATGAATTTATTTTGCATAATTCTTCACAAATAAAAATGTTCCAAAGTAATCCTTGTTTCTTCTAGATTATTTCCGACGGTCATTAACTAGAAGTATACATAAATCAAAATAAACTTAATATAATTTTGTCCATTTTACAACGGTTTCACATATTTTTTACTGAAATATTGTTGACGTATCATGCTAATTTCGAATTTCCGGTATTTCTTTCCTGGTCTGATGGGTCCGTTCTGATGAGCTTAGCCAAAATCATTGTCTGTTATTTCATTTCTTGCCATCAGCCCCAAATTTTTCCATATATCGCCGCAACCTCTTTGTTCAGCCCTGCATTGGTAACACAACAAAAATATTTATAACGTATACCAAGGAATTGTCAAAGCTTCTTTTTCTGATTTATTTTCTTCCATGAATATCGCAATAAGTGACTGCTCAACTGGGTAAGTCATCAGTTGTATCATTTAGATTAACTAATACGTTATTACACTTTCCTCTGGTAGAAAACTGCTTTGACTATGACATTTAAATTGTGCTGCCAAGACTTATTGACGTTTTCTTAACGTTCTGCTTCAGTCCATAAGTCCAGGCTTAAATGATCTAGATTTAAATTAATTGTCCCAAACGTAGTTTCAGTGAAGAACGGCGAACTATTTAGTACGAACAGATCAACTATCAATAAGTTTCGATGTCGTTTCACCGTGTATACAAGTTCGGATCAAAGAAACCACAGAAGTAATCCAACGGAAACGCAGACATTCGAATCACATCAAAGAAGTCGGCGAACACTGTCACAAAACACCTATTTCATGTATAAGGACCAACGCCATCACTGTCATCACATGTGACGAATTTTAGTGCCAAGACACCTGGACACCCCAGAACTTAAACAAAATATATGGCTATGATATACTTATGACACTTTCGTAATATTGCATGGAAGAAAAAAACTACTTTTCTCAAACATCTGAACGACCAACTTCAGCAAATCATATTTACGATAAAAGTTACAGAAAACAACCATCTGCCATTTGTGAAGGAAGAAAAAAGACCATGGCCTGAGCCAATGCTGAATCACAGCATCACCCAGGACAACTGGACCATGCAATGATAAACATGACGAGGTCAGGGACGATTGCAAATGATATCAATGGAACTAAATATACACAAAGCATTAAAAATTGCTACTTAAAACGAGAAATACAAAAAGCTACAAAACCAAGACAGAAAAAAAACGGACAAAATCAGCATGATCTTGCAGAACACAAACTCCGCATTCAAACTAACCCAGTAATTCGATTTAATATCATACCCTTGTCGGTTCACTTAATACCGGGTGGTGAACTCACCATAAGCATTTTAACGAATTGGAATTGGAATTTAAATTCTAAATATTTTCCCCATTAATCAATTTACTCGAACTTTCACAAGAAAAATTAAAAACAGTTTTAAGCTGGAAATTGTACTCGTCCGCTAAATGCAAGGAATATTGCCAATACGTTTGAAAATCCTTCAACCGGTAAAACGGAGTTAATTTGAATAAATTTACTGCATCATGACCCGTTAACTTTCACTGCCCACCCAAATTGATTTTTGATCGGACGCAAGTTATGTACGAATGAACAATCGTGTTAGACAGTTTTATTTAATTTTCTTATTTCCTTAGCGCTTGCAATAACGACTCCTTTAAAACTATATCCGAAAGTATGATACCATTACGTTGAAAGTGTGAAATTTAATTTTCATAAACCTCTACAAAGAAGGGCCGCGGACTTCTTGTCGTAATATCTAATATGAAGTGCCAATAATCGCCAATAGATTTTCTTCGGCGAGTATGTAAAATCCAATTCAATTTCTTAGCTGCATTAGGTTCGTTGTTAGTTCTCCATAAAACTTCAAAGGGTTCGTTATTTTTGCCTTTTTAAAGGTCGGCGGAGCCAATTCAGGAACATGCAGCACCAGTTCGCTCCCTCATAACTTGCACTTTATCTCTACTTGCCGGAGAATTCAAAGTCTGCTTATATGAAGATTTTCCGAGCTTATCTAAATGGAGTGCTAAACGTTTATTGACCGAAATGTATGTTTCGTACTTGCAATTTAATTTTGTTGATGCGAATTACGTTTTTAGTTTAGTGTGTAATTAAACAATTACGTAGCATTACTTTTTATGTTATTTGAAAGTTTTATAATAACGTTGCCTCTTCCACATTTAATTATATAAATAGCATTGAAACATTTGTTTGTCAGTTTCACAAGAGAGATTGGAAATATTTATTAAAAATAATATAAAAATTTGTACATATAAGCAATAAAATTATAATTATGGAAAGCAAAAGTAATCAAACTGACTGTAAGCTCTACTTTACTGTATATTAAAAAAAAAACTTCAGTGTTCATTGAATTCTATCGGTGGTAAATGCATTTCACCATTATTTAAAAATAAAACCTTTATAGATTTATATATTACTTGCACTGTGTGGTGGCATTTACTTTAATGGCGGTATATATTTATCTTGAAAGATTATTTTCATATTAATTTCATACTTAAGATAATAATAATAATGTTAAATTTGTTCTAAAGGTGATTTTTGTAGCCTTCCTTTTTACTACACCCATTATACCACATTACTACTACCCGGAATTTCGTAAATCGTAATGTCGATTGCAATACTGAAATGAATTTAAATCGTCATTTCATGTTTTCACGATTTAGTTCTACCGATGCCAATATAATCTTTATAATAATAACATACGAAAGAAAATAATAAACTCTCTATTCATATTTCTCAACATTTCATTAGATGACGATTAAAAGGAAATTGCAAGGTACAAATAGCTATATAGAGGTGACTTAAATAAAAACGCATGATACAAAGGATAATAAGGGTATAAGCTAAAGAAGAGAAAGGCAAAGTGAAACCAGTTATGATAGGTTAAAAAACACTAATTGCTGCCATCCAGGTGGATCTGGAATCCGGAAGGAAGAAGCTGACCAGGCAAAAACTAAGCTATCTTTACAAAACAATGCATAGCTCCTTCTTTTGATTGTTGATTAAAGGTATTTTTTCTACAGAACAGTGGCAGTGTGTCAGTTTGTGTTTCAAGGTGCCCCGCTAAGCGCCAAAAACCACCATTAGGAGAATTAATTTAATTTCAAAATAAAATGGTATAAGAGCATTATGTAATTGAGGTATTTATTTGTATTTTATTATACCGACATCTCGCCTACTTTCTTAACTCAGCTGCTCCTAATTGTGATAATCACCTCACACGACATTACCATATAAGCACATATTACCTCCATTAAACTCGACATTCGCTAGAGCTTACATTTTCCGGGATTGTATAAGTGGGGCAAGAATCATTGTTTCAATCACGTAATAGCAAATAAAATTACTCTACCCAAAGTATTTATAAGTGTTTAAATTGAGAAAACACGTTATTAAATATAATGTGCAAACGCATACAATTTTACTTTATACTCGTGAAAGAAAGTGTAAAGTTACTACTTTGATGCATTAATATACGCCATGCTTCTATATGATTTACTTTAATACTTCATCGAATATAAATTAAGAAAATAGTAGATCTACAATGCAGTTAGTTATATACATCGAAGCAAGCAAGTCAAACAACAATGATCCTGGAAGGGGTGCTAAAGTAAGCAGATATAATCTTTCGAGAAGCTTCGCAGTAATTTTGCGTTATCAAGGGAGTGTACTCTAATTTCTGTAGCTTATGCACAGAGTATGCACAGGATATTACTAAACTTAGTTTGCACGAAAGGTATTATGAGCCCGGGGAATTTATTGGTTGGACGTTGGCGAAACAATAATATTAATAATCAGTAAACTAGACAAAAATTAAAAACAGTAAGAGCTAATACAATTGGCACCAATGTAAGATAACTACAAAGAAGGATAGACGATCCAAGTTATTTCGCTTATAAAGCTACACAAAAGCGATAGTACACATTTAATCGTCCTATAATCACGAGTATTTTCAAAACTATAAGCATATGTATCCTTGTGATAATAGGAACCAAAAAATATTCAGCGAAAATATCTAATCTAATCTAGATACAAATGTTTAAGTTGTATGCAAGTTGATTAAGATCTGAATGAACTTGACATGAACTTGGTTATTAAATTTATATGTAGCCGAAGCTATTTCTGTATTATATCTTTACTATACCAGTCCGTTAAATGAAAATGCAAAATTAATTTTGTTGGATATCCACCTGAGCTTATGAGGAGATATCGTTATTTACCGTCCCTGACATAGTAGGCGTTAAGTGACGTTGAATCGATTTGACACATTAAAGTATTAACAATTTGTTGTTACGTTGGTTCAATTGCAGTTTTGCCATTTGTTACCTGTTCAAATAAATTTAGGAAAATTCTAAAAATGGAAAAATTAGAGGTTCATGCAGTAAGAAATACTTGCAAAACAAAGGGTTGTCGCCAAAAGAAATTCATGAAGACATGGTAGGTGTATTAGGTAAGGGTGCCGTTTCTTTCCAAGTGGTGAAAAAGATGTATCTGTGACTGTCACTACCCAAGAAAATGTTAATGGTATACACAATATGGTAATACCAGAGAGACGACTTACAATTCGCCGGATAGCTTAAATTACGAATTTTTCTTATGGTACTATAGGAAATATTTTAAGAAATATTTTGGGGTCCCACGAATGTTGACACCTAATCAGAAACGTTCTAGAGTATTGCATTCTGAAGCCAGTTTCGCAAAGTTTAAAGCAGATCCGGATGAATTTCTCTCTCGATTCGTCGCTGTTGATGTAACGTGGGTTCATCACTTCGATCCCAAGTCGAAGCAATAAAGTATGGAGTGGCATCGTCGAGGTTCTCCGCCAGCCCGTGTTTTACCATCCGCTGGTAAAGTCATGGCACATTTTTTTGGGACGCAGACGGAATTTTGATGGCTGATTTTTTGGAAAGTGGACATACAATAAATGGCTCCTACTATGCCAACTTAATTTCAAAATTGCGCGATTGTGTCAAAGAAAAAAGAAGGGAAAAATGGGCACCAGAATTCATCAAGGCAACGCTCCTGTCCACAAAAGCCATGTTGCCATGAGCGATAACCTGAACGCAGGATTTGAATATCCTGCATATTGTTTTTATTTCCAACATTAAAAGAATATCTTCTGGGGACCAGATATTACGACGATAATGAAGTGATGACGGCCATAAACGACTGGTTGGAAGAGCAACCGAAAAAATGTTTTCCAGAGGAATCAATGATTTGGAGCATCGCATTGTTGGACCAAACGCATCGACGTTCAGGGAGATTATGTACAAAAATAAACTTTTGATATATCTTGAATTTGTTTCCTTTTATGTTAGGGACCGTAAATACTGATCTCCCCTCGTAACTCCGGTGGAAGGTAGTAAAAAACGAATTTGAGTATAGTTAGAATGCTGGTAAGATTTCTTCAAGTATCCAAGGATCCAAGGATGCGTGCTGCCGACCTCATTAAGAACGGATGAAAGATCAGGTATGAATGGAGGAAGTTATTCAAAAATACCTTAAAACAGGTGACAGGGATAAATCATCTCAGCATGCTAACCGGCAACCTGAAGTTTAATGACAGCGACTATGCCATTTTTGAACTGAATGGTTGGGTTTGATGGCGGTTCACCGAAGAGCGAGTATTCATATTGGGCGTGACAATACGAAGGACGTTCCTAACATATCATTGACAATGGCACGTTCGTAATATAACTGACCCCGTTCAGACCACTACCTAATCCTGGTAACTATTAGAAGCGATCATCAAAAACTCGAGAAATGAACTCGGAAAACCGCACTGTGAAAAGTGTCTTCGTAAATTTGATGAACTGATCCACATCAAATAAATTGAAACGACCGAAGTATATAGTCTGGATACGTCAGAAATACGATTGTAGAAATTTTGACAAAAAGGCAACCAGCGTTATGTCCTGCACATCAAATGGTTGGCTCCCGGGTGAACGCGTTGGGCACAAATAAGGCACTGCTAAGGATGTTAGAGGCCTCCACGGTGACCAATGAAACCGTAAACTGAAAGTCTAAACACCACAGACTGTATATTTTGGTGAGTTTTGAAGGAGTTGAAGCGTTATTCACCCCATGGAAAAACAACAATGACGAATTACCGGGCTTTCGAAAAGGAAACTCAACGATAGATAGCTTAAGTAGACACAGGAAGTGACTTGAATCTAATAACTGCGAGTTCTTACATGCGTGTAGGAGAACCTAGATATATAACATACGAGGGGGGACCCAATTGTGTTGCTGTGAGTGCATCGGTTCGCCCGTGAGAGTTTTTTTTTGTAAAACAACTTTTTTCATTTCGGTGATAACGTGATGGCAGATTGTAGAGAGCAACGCGCGGCTGTCAAATTTTGCTTCCTTTTGGAGAAATTAGCCGCGAAACTATTGTAAAATCAGAATCTACGAGTGGTTTTCACGTTTTAAACATGGAGAAATATCAATTGAACACCAACCCCATTCAGGACGCTCCTCAACGTTAAGAGGTGACGAAAACGTCGACAAAATCAATGCCCTCGCTCGCGAAGACCGTCACCGAACCTTTGAACAACTCTGGGAGATGTTTCGAATATCATAGAGTTAAATTCAGAGGATTTTGTCCCAAGTTTTTCACATGAGAAGGGTTGCAGCCAAATTTGTCCCTCGCCTTCTCACAGGCGAGCAAAATCCACCCCCCATACTCCCCGGATCTAGCACCCTGTGATTTCTTTTTGTTCCCCAGACTCAAAAGGGACATGAAAGGAAAGCGTTTTGGCACTATGGAAGAGGTAAAACAAAAATCGCTGGAAGGTATAAAGAACATCCCGATAATTGAATTTTAAACCTGTTTAAAACAATGGAAGAATCGTTTGAAGAAGTGCGTTGTGGTCAACGGAGAATACTTTGAAAGTGATAAAAATTTGGTGTAAAAATGTTAAGAAATAAAGACATTATGACGAATTTCCCGTTTTTTTTTGGTCCCCCCTTGTATGTAACAAAAGTTTTGGGAAAATTTTTCGTATTATTTTTTTCCTATTAAAAACAAAACAATCAACTTGCCGTTGTCAAACGTGACATTGTCGTCATTTATAGATCCAAAAGATTTCTAAAACAACAATCTACCGCGTCATTAAGAAATGAGAGGAACGTTTGCCGTGTATGAATCTTCCTAAGACGGGTCGCCCACCAGTTTTGAATCATGCAAGGCTTCAGAACTTCATTAGATTCTTCAAAAAATAGAAAAGGAGTTTCAACGAGAATATTACTCCGAAATAATTTATAATATAGACAGCGACGAAAATCACCAAATCAGTCGTTATGAACTTCCCTAAGCCAAAATCGGTGACAAAATTACAATATTTTCGGAATTGATGGGCTACTTTTAAAAGTACGTCAAGGACTATGCTAGGACAGCAGAACCATTAACTGGTATTCTGAAAATCAATTTACATTTACCGTCACAATTAATAAAAAGGAGTTATGCACGAGAGTAGCAAGGTGGGAATTACTTCTCGAAAAGTTCCATTATGCTATTGAGCATCGAAGCTAATAAAGCAAATAACTTGGAAAATAACAAAAGAGCTCAAAAGTAAGATTGTCATCTCAGAACCATAATGAAAATATTAGAAGATCACGATTACGAGATCCACAAAGAAACCTTATACAAACGCGATAAAGGAAGCGGTCTCTACCAATGTGCATCATGAAATTATTAAGAAAGTGGATGAACATTGACATTTCCTGTAAGAAATACTAAAGACTTGATCATGAAGGAATACTACTTAAGAATACATACAAACCCTGCAGGAAAGAGTTAAAAGGATTATTGTTAATTGTATACGTTCCATACGAGAGGAGATCAGTATTTACGGTCCCTAACATAGAAGGAAACAATTGAAGAAATATCAAACGTTTATTTTTCTACATAATCTCCCTGAACGTCATTTGGTCCAACGATGCTCCAGGCCTTTGCTTCCTCTGGAAAAAAAAATATTTCTGTTGCTCTTCCAACCAGTCGTTTACGGCCGTCATCACCTCATTATTGTCGTAATATCTGGTCCCCCGAAGATATTCTTTTAATTTTTGAAATAAAAAGAAATTATTTGGGGCCCGGTCTGGTGAATATGCGGGATGTTCAAACAATTCAAATCCGGCATTCAGAATACCGCTCATGGCACCATGGGTTTTGTGGACAGGGCCTTATGTTGATGAAACAGAATTCCTTTGTTCAATTTTCCTCATCTTTTTTCCTTGACAAAATCGCGCAATCTTGAAAATAAGTTGGCCTGTTATTGTATGACCACGTTCTAAAAAAAAGTCATCAAAATTCCGTCTGCATCCCAAAAAATTGTGGCCATAACTTTACCAACGTATGACAAAATACGAAATTTTGCGGGATGGCGGAGAACCTCGGCGATGCCACTCCATACTTTGTTGCTTCGACTCAGGATCGAAGTGGTGAACCCACATTTGATCAACAGTGACGAATCGATAAAGAAATTCACACAGATCTGCTTTAAACTTTGCCAAAATGGCTTCAGAATCCAATACTCCAACGTGCAGACAACTTATTCGATAAAATATTTTCTATAGTATCATAAGAAAAATTCGTAATTTCAGCTATCCAGCGAATGGTAAAATAAGTAAGAAACAACACCCTTATCTAATATACCTACCATGTGTTCATGATTTTATAACTGAACGAACCTCTGATTTTGCTATTTTTAGCATTTCTCTAAACTTGTTTATTTAAATTCTAAATTATTTGAACAAGTAACAAGGAATAAAACTACAATTGAAGCAACGTAACAACAAATGATTAGTACAGTGTGATCGAATAAAAAATTAGTCAAAGTTGGCTATGAGCAAAAAACGCCCTTCTTTTCCTAAAATTATTTGCGAGTGTCAATCTGACGTATATTGACAGTTGGAAGAAATCACACCTGAAATGCTTATCCGCGTTACTGAAAATATGAAGCGACGCGTGCAGTTATGTCTGGAAAATAATGGACAACACTTTCAACGCCTTCTTTAAATAGAATAATGTTTTAATTTTGTCACTTTCTTTATTCCAAGCATTATAACTCCAAGTTTGACTTGTCAGTGTCAATAATTATTTTCAAATTTATGAACTAGGAAAAGAAATGCGGCTTTTTTTCCATGACCTACTTTGATAATTTTTTTTTTCGATCTCGCTGTACTTTAGTGTGTCAAATTGATTCACCGTCACGTCAACGCCGACTATGTCAGGGACGCTAAATAATGATATCCACTCGTACCTCGAGGAAACCTGAAAAGCAGGGAGGATTGCTGAATCCGACTGACGAAGGCAGCCTTCCTCTATATACATACCACCTTGATCACCCAGGGCCCTTGACCAAGACGGGAAAAGATCATAAGTACTTGTCGTCGTAGATTCCTTCACAAAATTCACATGGATATATCTAACCAAATCTATTGGAGAAACTATAGAAACAAAAGGGAAATCCTAAGATCCTAATTAGTGATAGAGTAACAGCGTTACTATAATCAGGAAGATACCAAGCACATCAAAATTATAACGGGCGTTCCACCTGAAAATGGACCAAATGAAAGATTAAACGCTAAATAATTCTAGCATTGACAAAATTTACAATAGAAAAGCCATAGTACTGGTACAAACACACTCGATGAGTGCAGAAAGCAATCAGAGACGTATAAGACTATCTTTCAACTGATGTTTGGAGTGAACATGAGAAGGTGCGATGGTGTAAAATTAAAAGAAGTGATCGAGGACGAGTATATTAAACAATTTTGGAAAACCCGAATGGAAATGCGTAAAGAAGCGAAGGAACTGATAATCAAGATGCAATGGAAAAATATCAAGATCTTGAACGAAAGACGAAAAACCGCAACTACATACCAAGTTGACGACCTTGACACCATCAAAAAGACCCAATTTCAACATGATGCTAAATTGTTGTCCAAGTTTTTAGGCCATACCGAGGAGGCAAGGTTGGGCAAATACCCAGTTTACACCAAACCAGTAACAGAGCTGGCAATATGAAGCCAACGAGTGCTTCGTTCGGGGCGAACGAAATGCAGGATGGCCTTCCACTCCGGACTTCTTACTCCTGTGCGGAGTAAGAAGCGGGAGATCCGATGGCAGAGCCGATTGAACCAGTAGAAGAAAAAGTGTAAAAGCGTGGGGGTCGATTACAAGCAATCATTACGACTTTATATATTCATCTTATTATTTTTATTCGTAAATATACTAATCTAATAACAATAAATCCTTTTGAGTGCATAATATTAATATTGTAATAAATATTCTTCCTTAGATTGTTCATTTGCTATTCTTTTGTTATCTAGGTATATTTGTACGAAATGAACGGCTTCATATATAAAATAAGTGCATACATTACAATACACAATTTGTAATTTTGAAACCGCTCTATGCGATTTTTTACGCATGTGAATTTTCGCAAGGGATATCGGCTAACGCAAATCTTCGAAGCGATTAGTTCAAGTTACACCACGTTGTTTAAAAATATGTATAATATATATGCGATTTAATTTTTTCCTTTTTTTTATCGAAGGACAAATTTATACAGCTATATGGTATGACTAATATTTCTATCAAAGAAAAACAATTTTTAATTTATGTAGATCCCACCACCTACAATCTGCTGGAACATCGCACCGAGCATGGCCCACAGCTACAGCGGACGAGAAACCGAATTAACTCCCATACCACGATATTCTCTTCGGTCGGTTGAAAAAGTAGGATCGTGCCACGCTGGCGAGGTACAATTGTAGGTCGATTATTTAATTAATCCGCTACCTCTCGCGTCGTTTTAGATCAGCCTCTACGAGACGGAAGGATTAGAAGACATTATTCCTGACATAGGGCGCTTAGTGGCGGTCAGAACTCCGAATTCTGAAAGGGCAAAAAGCGACGCAGCGACAGGTTCGATGGAATCACTACGAGAAGTTCGATTCCTCGCCAATTTATCCGACGCAAACATTTGTAAGGTTCTCGGCGTATGTACCGCAGAGCAGCCGCCGTGGACCATCATAGAGTACGGCGAAATGGGAGACCTTGCTCAATATTTGCAGTTTCTCGCGAATAGGAACGAAACTGTTAGATCGTCTACGGAATTACCACTTAGGTAAATTTCACATTTTTCTTACTTTGTAGTTCGTAGTTTCAATTTACTCTCGATTTAAATTATCGCATTCATATTTTACGTTTGTTTGAAGTAAACTTTAAATTGGCATGTTTGCAACCAGAGGCAAAATTGTTTGATAAGGCTTTCCGAATCACCTTATTGCAAAAAAATGTGTCACAGAAACTTTAAAATTGCTAAAACTGTTTCAGTCACCGACTAACTGCTCACGACACACAATAAGTACCTTTCTAAGTATTTTAAAGTCGAGATATTTTATAATAATTAAATAACAATATATATAAGTACACATATTTGCCGTTTTTTTTCTCGTAGAATGAAAAATAATAATACACAGTAAAAATTACGAGTCAAAGAAATGAGTTGAAGCACAAACTAAGATTGTATTACTATAGTCGATCACAACTGGCTCTCTCGAACGTTCCACTGTGTAGAATTGCATACTAGGGATAGGGTAATTGGAAGTAGAAACCATTTCTAGCTTATTAACCGCAGGCAACCAGCCCTACAATAGGTTGTAGTGAAGATTGCGGCGGGACATTATTGCTAAACGAGCTACTTGGTATTTTCTCGCAGCTTTTTTACCCGCATAATTAATAAAGAATAATAATTTCAACCACATATTTTAAAATATATATCATCGTAGAGGGATTAACGATAAATAATATTTATGTTCACCCCCAAAAATCAACGTTATCGAGCATTATTTTAAAATGTAATTAATGTCATTAAACATTTGTATAATAGCTATTATGTTTGTTGATAATTTAATAGCTGTAATTACGCCAGTTGTATTTAAATAAACATTTCAATGGTAACCGTTAATTATTTGTAATTTAACTTTTTCCCTATAAATTAATCAAACTGTCAGCGTAATTACATTTTAAGAATTCATTATTCATAAATTTAATCCGCAAATATTGTTGACCGCATTTTTATTTTTGCAGCATCGAAACGTTGATATTCATGTCGACGCAGATAGCGTCCGGAATGAAATATCTGGAATCGAAGAACGTCGTACACAAAGACTTGGCAGCGAGGTAATTGATTTAAAAGCGCTCGCCCGTTGAATTATATAGAGCTTTGTTTCGTTGCAGGAATTGTTTAGTTGGCCGCGGCTACGTCGTTAAAATTGCCGACGTTGCAATGTGCAAACCCCAATACCGTAAAGACTACGCGGAAATTGGTGGACGACCACCGGCACCAATTAGGTGGCTGCCGTGGGAAAGTATCCTGCTGGTAAGCTAGAAAATCGTAAATCATTAGTTAGGAATTCGCCAAACTATGTAGCGTTTCACATATTGAAATAAAAGCTCACCACATATGCTTTAAAAACACATGTGTATATACATATATATAAATCTAAACATCGCATATACAATATTCCAAAGAAAATTTGAAATTAATTAACTCGTTTAATTTTAAAACGCTGTCCAAATAACGAATGAAATAAACATTTATTAATTTGCCCTGTTAAATACCGAATCAAGTTTGCATACTCGTATATATTTAATCAACAAAATTTAAATCAACATAATTAATCTACAATTATTTGCTAGTTACCCGCCAAAATGAAATTCGTATTGAAAATGTGAAGTTTGTGGTTAGCGTTAGTGTTGACCACGAAACTTTTTAATCGATCGTGATTGGTTCGCACCTAACTCATTTGGTAACCGACATTCTCGCCTAAGGCTATTCTTCTGGTGTGGTGAAAGTTTCAGTAGGGGACGGTAGATTGCACGAATTATGCGGAAATAGCATGTATGCTGAACATGCTTGCGGTTTTACTATTAATTCCTCCTCACGCCCATAATTTCAAGTCGAACAATGTGTTTCTTTTTAGGAGTATCATTTATTGATATTGTACAGCCACAGGTGCTCGAAATTTGTCATCTAAAATTCATCGTAAAATTAAATCGATGACGATGTTATCTACATTATAAAAATCACGATCAATAATGTTGTTAGTCGTGCATGAAAAATGCAACGAACTATAATATAACAAGCCCAATTTGCAAAAGATTATTAAGGTTGTATTGATTTTATGGCTATTAAACTGGTCATGTTTTAATACATTTGATCTCCAGAAACTAGCCACTCACACAGCACGCGTAACCACCACAACTAATTAAGAACAATATACCATATATTCATTATAAGCTATGGTTTTCGGTAAACTCATAAATTCTTTGTTTAATATATTTGCATGGATTTTTGCGATTGCTAAGACCAAAAATAATGAAATGTCCATACAACTGTTACTACGTATTTTTCTAATTAGCATAGTGTTGATGTCACTAAAGTGCTCTATGGGGATTCCGCAAAGACGAACTGCCATTCCCGTTTGTTTTTTCATATGGTTCAGATCTAAATCTACACATTTGCTTACTTGCTTATATTTTTATTTCATTTCACTCGGTGCATATCTTAACTTTAAATATTTTATCTTAATTTTTTATTTGAAAAGATGCTTCACAATTTTTAAATTCTGAATATATGTTCTTAATGATTGATATTAGGCAGAGTGAAACAAACCAATAAATAAGGACTTATGGACTTACGCTCTCGAATGATTGTTACAACTGAGGCACATTTCCATTTAAATCACCACCTTGTTTTTACCAGCTGTTATCACTGTTATTTCAATCCATATATGCATTCCTATATTATTTTTACCATCAATGTCGTGTGCTTGAAATTTTTGTACTGCAATTTGATTTAAAACCACGAACTAACTAATGCATCTAACCAATTCTCTTACTCGTTGTATTTTCTCTCCTATATCAGTCCATAGATAACCTATTTCTTTTATTCTTGTATCTTACTCAGCTATTCTTCTATTCTTTTTTTTTGCATATATTAGCCTACTGTCTCCCGCATCTGTGAGTTACTTGTGTTGTTGTGTTTAATAAAAGAATACAATAGAATAGAATAGTATCTGCTCCATATATTTTTATACCTTCTCTATTCCCTTTTCTACGTCCTTCTATAGAGAATGTATATGATTTACATACGTTCCATTTGGCGATTTCCATGATCTTTTATGTATGTTTTTCTTCTCGAAATACATGCTTTTTATTATCATATTTTCTTTGGCGACGCCAATCAGCAGCAATCAATGTTAAAAAATAGAAATTTGTCAAAACTCTAGATAACCCAACCCAATACAACCTAACCCAACCCAACACAACACAACCTAACCCAACTGAATACTGATATTTTGAATATTTTTTCAACGTTTGAAAATCATAGGTTAGAGTGGGTTCGGAAAAATTATAATTTCTACAAATTTGAATTTTTTTCAATAATAAAAAAAAAGAAAACAATTGTCACGAAACAAAAAATGTCCACTTTTACAAATGTTTTGAATGTTAGAAAAATTGTGAGTTTTGAATTTGTTAATTTTCGAAAAAAAAATGTGAAATTTGCGTTAAGAATAGCCCAAAAATAATTTTGCAGCAATATCAACACGAAGCAAAATAAACATTGAAATTGTACTCATAATGCAACATAATTTCAACGTTTACAAAATTTGTAACGTTCAGAGTTTTAGAAAGAGATCATTTTTGGAAAAAAATGGCATGAATCAGCATCATGTGTTGGGCCGGGGTAAAAAAAATATATTAATGTTAAATTAGAAATTTTAATGTTAGAAAATATCAAACTTAATTTTACAATAATTCACTCAGCACTCGTCAGATTACCAACGACAGCTGTCGTCATTTGATGCATCCACTGGAATTTATTTTCAAAATGCTGTTTTCCAAAAGTAAATTAACGCAGCCTAACCCAACCCAACTATTTTTTCATTTCAGTTATCAAATCATAAATTGCTTTGCTGATGTTTGTTAGCGTTAACTCTTATAATTGCTGCAGAAACAAAGGTAATAGAACCAAATTGCTCTTGTAATTTGGTTCTGTTCATTTTGCTAGAACCGTTGCTTATCAACGTTTTATTTGAATTCTGAAGACGTGGAGAATATAACAGTCAAATTGGCACTACTGTCATTGTTTTCTGACGCTTCTTTTATAGCCTTCCGTGCCTGGATCTGTTTACACTATATTTTAATCGACATCGACAGAATTTTGAAATCCTTTAAATCTTTTCGAATTTTATCGATAGTTATAAAACACAATAGCCATTTTTCTCTTCTCTTTACAACGGCACTTTCCTCTTTCATCTAAGTGCCCTAATAACCTAAATTGATAAACCTTTTTCGTGAATATGACAGCTCGTCAACAGAATCCTAAACATAGATATTTCAATATATTTTCGTCCTAGCTTCGCAACCACGAACCCTCTTCTCCACTCGCACCACTGTATTTATTATAATAATCAAGCATACAGCCTTATAAGATTCTGTACACATACTCATATCATATTTTGACAACCTTATGTTAACCTTATAATTATCAAGCGAAATGCTCTCCAACACCAGTTAAGAATTAGGAACGAATGTAAAGTTTGTAATGAAATACACCCTTAATACAAATGAAATAACCGGCGCGGCGCACATAAAATCAAAAAAAGAGAGAGGTAAGGTAATTTTCTTGGTATGAAATGACCACAAACACCTACGTCAACGACGGCATGAATTATTATTGAAAGAATATCAAATTAACAGTTTAAATTTAGTTTTTGTAATTAATTTCATATTTAAAATAAGCTCTAATTTCACCGTAAAGTTTCAAACTTTTTCTCATTATAATCGCCTAACGCTACTGCCCATCATAGCTAATACCAAAAGCTTTTCGTTCATTATCTGTACACCGAGCTTTTTAGCTATTTTACGGTCGTTTGATTATATGCTCTAGAAAATGCAAAATCCTCCTAATTTAAGTTTCGTTTCAGGATCGATACACTTGCTCGAGCAGCGTGTGGGCATTCGCAGTCACAATGTGGGAGATTTTCAGTTTCGCCTGCGAGCGACCTTTTCATAATTTAACGAACGAGAAAGTGATACAGAATGCGGAGCATATGTACTACGGTGGGGAGCTTCAGGTACGATAATATATAATGCGCCCATCCAGTTTGTGAATTTTTAAGCCATGCACGATCATACCTCATTAATAATGATTTAAATTATTGTAGTGGGTTTTCGCCCGTTTTAAATTGTACGCATTATAG
Source organism: Geotrupes spiniger (assembly GCA_959613385.1). Classification (NCBI taxonomy): domain Eukaryota; kingdom Metazoa; phylum Arthropoda; class Insecta; order Coleoptera; family Geotrupidae; genus Geotrupes; species Geotrupes spiniger. Next base: position 17,239,862 of record OY390736.1, on the reverse strand, counting down.
AGGTCTTTCAACTTACAGGTACTTCTGAATAAGCCAACGGTTTGCTCGGCGGATTTGTACGAACTAATGTGCCAGTGTTGGAAGAGGGACGATACGTGTCGACCGTCATTCAAGCAGATTTATTTATTTTTGAAGCACAGCAACAACGAGCCGATAACGTCGGACTGATCTTTGCTAAGACGCAGCAAACAATCATTATGTAGTGTACATATCATTTCTTGAACAAACGCATTTCCATTGTCTGTGGTAATTAGACACTAGACTTAATGAGTGCAAATAATACGTAGTGTTTCTAATAAGTGCTTCCAAAAATGCCGTAACGGCATACTGGCTTGTAAATATGTCCCATTCTAACAACAAGAAAACAGTACTATACATGCTAAACTTTAATGAATTTACATCAAATTTGCATAAATGCAAACCGAACGCAAAAGCGTTTTGTTCGCAAATTAGCAAGTTGTAACAGGTCAAGTGTAAAACGTAAGGTTTTTAACGATGTAAATAAAAACCTAAACTAAAAATTTTATATAAAAATTAAAATATTAATATGTCTTGCCATACAATAAAACATTATACATACTGCCGGTCGAAAGAAGAAATGATCAAGGTCAACCCCATATATGCATACAGTAATAATTTATTAATTGTCAAGTAATTAGACAACATTCATATTTTAAAATGTTATATTATATATATATATATATATATATATATATATATATATATATATATATATATATATATGCAAATTATCGTATATTCAGAATCAAAGATTAATTTCTAATATTAAATACATCGAACAAGAAATATTCTAATTAATTTTGTTTCTAATGGATAATGCGGTGTACAAAAGGCGGGAACCTTTTCTTTCCTTGCGTTTTTATAAATTTTATTACTTAATACTTCTTGCGATTCTCTGTTACAAATGTGTAACTTAGTCAACGATAGTTTAATGACTAATGCCATTTTTTCAGCTAAACTAACTACAGAAATTAAAAACAAAGTTCTGAAGGCGGAACGACTTCCGATATTAATTTTATCAAGGATTCATAATCACAGGTAAATGCAAAAGAAAGCATAGCTTACAATTACGATAGTAATTATTAATTACTAGCGTTTTAAGATATTTAATACTATACCAATGATTAATTAACATTTCACGACATTTTTACAAATTATCTCACATTTACATATCATGGGAAAATTTTAATTGAACTCCGGATATGCAAAAGTATAACTATGTAAGTAAGTATAAATATAAGTTTTGTATGCATCTATTTCTATTAACGCGATGAGACATTTTTTTATTTCTGTGAACACCGACCCGTATCCTAAACGTCCGTGAATCAGACTACGGGCTACCCGCGCAAACCGAAAAAGTTCCAAGAACTCGGTCACCAAAAGGGCTTCCTTCGAAGCGTATGAACCCTTTGTCCAGTGGGGTAGCACGGCCGATTCCCGGATTTTTCTACTCTCACGATTTTCCCGTTCTCGCGGATATTGACTTCAAACGCACGTCGTCCACTTGTGTGCAAAATTTTATTTTTTAAACTGCCACCAGCAAACAAATAGACTGTTTCCGTCAAATTAGAGTTAGGTCACTTTTAACTTATCTGTACCAAATTTGGCGTAGTTAATTAATTAAAACAAAAGTTTAATTTAATTAACTTTATTCTAAAAGAAAAAAAATATGTTAAAATATAGCACAACGATAAAGTAGTTGCTAGTAGCGACAAACGAACTTGTAATTAACGTATAATTCCTCGTGGAGATGGCTCGCGGGGTTAAGTTAAATTATCGAAGTCTAGAGTAACATCTCAGAAAACGAAAAAATAATCGGTATCGTTCAAAATCAAAACGTGTGGAAAAGTGAAAAATTCTATTATTAGAATTTAAATAGATTTTGCATTTTATGAACTTCGGTTAAAATTATGTTGTGTAAGAAGAAGTTTAAACAGAATTGCAACTGTTCCCATCCATTGATTTTGGGAGTTATAGAATCAAGAGGAAATGTAAGAATTTTAATTAGTAAGAAGTGACTTATTCCCTTACTCCCTTACTCCCAAAAACAGTGGATGAGGGGTAATTCTGTTTAAACTTCTTCTTACACAACATAATTTTAACCGAAATTCATAAAAATGCAAAATCTATTTAAATTCTAATAATAGAATTTTTCACTTTTCCACATGTTTTGATTTTGTACGATACCGATTATTTTTCCGTTCCTGATATTCGACCAACTAAGAATACATAAAGATACACTTTTATTTTGAAGCTTTGCTCAACATTAGTTATCTTCCTCACAAATCATATCTCCATCGATGGTAATGCACTTCTGGGAAAGGCTCCTGACATAGTCGCCTTTTGGTATGGTCTTAAGTTGGGTCAATATTTTGAGGTATTGTTTCAACAAAAAATATATAGTTAAAGCAGTTCACACTTTCCTTTTGCGTTATATAATGTTTCAATGATTTTCGTGCACTATTAGCCAAAGGGATATCACTCTCTTTTATTGATAGCGTCTACACATTTTCTTATATGTGCTTTCATGCACTCTGGCATGGCTTCTAATGCTTTATCTCATCTGTACATGAAGCTTTTTTATTGGTAGCCGATTATTCATTAATGTTATTAAAATATTTCCACACAGTCTCTTTTGTGTGCACTTATTATTTAGATTATTTGTCTCAGTTAATTATCGTTCAAAAGTTGCTTATAATTCATGGTCTTGACAAGAGATAATGAATAACCTACAAAATTATTATTCTTATTTCAACAATAGAAACCTGAACTATTTGATTCATTATTTACAAGCAGTGTTCATAAAATAAAAATAAAAATGTAATATAATATTTAATGGTTCTGAAATCATTGCAAACCAACACTTTATTGCACATGCATACTTCCATAGATACAGCTAGCTAACACGATCCTAGCACATTTATACGATGTAAGTAAATTGGAATTTTATAATACTCTTAAAATTATTAATTCCATATTCATTTAACAATGTTAAGAATTAATGTTAGTTCAGGACAACCACATTTCATAAGGTCTAGTCAAGAAAAATTTAAACGTTAACTAAACAGATCTAACCAATATTCCATTCACAACTAGGCCAATTTAATAAGTATCCGCAAAAAGCAAATCAATATAGCAGCCCTATGCAATTACTCTCCAAGGCGATCAGAAAATATATTAGAGTAGTTCATGCATCAAAAGTAAAAGCGTCAATTAATTGAACATTAAAAATAAAATACAAATTAACATAATCACAAAACAAGGCTGTTTAAAAACTCAATTGTGTTTATGAATGTTTTTAGTTATTGAAATGTTATGATCGATTAATAACTTAGCTTAAGTTGTAGTGTATTGAATTAAATGTTAATTGAATACTCTGACTAGGTTATTTACTATGATTTTTTAATGTCATTTATCAAATTTTTGGTTGTTCCTTGATGAAGATATAAATGTGTTATACAACGACTAGTTATGTCACAACATGAGATAATTACGAGTACCTTTCGTATATGTTGGTACTGTTAAGTACTTATTTTTTGACATGTTCTTCAGGTTGGAGATTTCGTTTCTGATACAAATCTTTAAGAATTGTCATTTGATTTGATTTGGCAGGCGTTAGAAGTTACGAAATCTTCAACCGTACGGACATATATTTTCAATAGTATTCAAAAAATATGTAAACATCGGTTATTTCAAGTGACAAGGGCCCCATATTTTTATTTGCGCGCCTAGTACAAGTGTACTTATCATTCCAATAAACAGATTGAATAAGTGTGTACACATCGCTGTTTGGCTGGATTTTTTTTCTTTCATATTACACAATAGATTAATTATGATAAGGTTATTTACTGTAGTTTTTATTTTCGAACGCAAAAAAACAGTTCTGTACGAAACGATAAGATGTGGATTATAAGTTTTCCAATTAATTGCTATCTGGCGCCAATGCCGTCACTTTGACGACGAGACTTTTAACCCTTGCGAATAATTTACGGTTGATGTCCTCAAATTGTTATTGATTTAGCTGCCATCAGAAGAGATAGATGGGACAATTTCTCATGAATTGATGTTGTTTCTTACGAGATTTTTTTCGAAATTAAATATGCGAGAAATAAATTATAATGGGTGGGTTGGAGACTCTTATCTAGTAATAAAACGACATACTCTTATAAATTAACAAACTATAATTTATATGAAAAGGATAAACATCCATAAACTGAGACTTTCTTAGAGTTGCAAAATACACGCAAAATACATTCTTTATAATTCTCGCAATTTTTAAAATATGTTTCAAGGGAAGCAAACATGAAATAAATTGATCCAAATGCAACAGCATTTTTTTCTTGCCCATACATCACACTTTAGCCATTGGAGAACATCATCTATGGCTTATGGTGCCATTTAATATTCCAATTTTAAATTAATCTACTCGAATAGAAAGAAGAATGATGTAGTTTCTTTGCTGGTCATAGGGGGGTTGCTTAATGCTAATGAGAATAAATGGACGTGTACTTCAGATTTAGTACGAAATACTGTGCAGTGTTTCATTCATTCAGGAATGAAGAAAATGTTATTCCTTAATAATGTAAAATAAGTAGGAATTTCTGAGAGAAGTGGACACTGCTTAAAGATAATAACAACTCATTAAATTTTTAATAGTAAACAAGTAAGTGTGCAATGCTCAAAATACAACGCCTTGCTGTTAAATTTGTTAATGTATATAACATGTATAGTATTGAAATGCTTGTTTATGTTATTATCCTTCATAGGGTCACAGCTTATCTTCACAGCCCAAAAACTGTATGTAAGCAACTGATATTCAGTTGCAATTATTAGAAAGTGATATTATTGTATTATATCCCTCTAGATACTGTGTATGAATTTTTGTAAGACAATCACCTTTGTATTTATTTCACTGCATTGTTATTTTAACATCACTTCTTTTACAATAAAAGTCGGATAATTATAAAAAATAATAAATGTATTTTACAATACAATTATGACATGATTATTAAAAATGGTGGCTAGCTTTTTGTTGAAAATAATGGACCAAATGATAGAGAGAGACAGAGAATTATTGTATGTAATTAAAAATCTTATAGTATAAATTAAATAGAAATATTGCGAATCGTAAATGTATAAGATATATATAGCTGATAAAGCAGAATAATAAGATTTCTATCAACAAATACTTTATATAGATTGACAAAATGTAATTGTGAAACTTTAATCTGATTACCAAAATAAATATAAGGATAAGTGCATATGTTGAAATTGTTTACGCTAAAATTCATTTTTCGTGATCAATGATTATGTAGCATACTAGTGAGCACTGTTTTTTACTTAATTTGATTACCAAAAATTGTTATTAGGTTTATCGCGTAATTATTAGTACATACCACAATAACATTGTTTTCGTTTTATGGCCTTTAAATCAATAAAATCTATTATTACAAGAAATGTATTTCATTTTAATCTTAAGGCAATAAACTCACGTAAAGTAAACGTTGACAAAAGCTTATAATTATATATTTTCTCTGTAGGGATAATCACGATTATTACTTATCAGTATACAAATGATTTGTTAAAGTGATAATCGCACAATAACTGGTAATAAAAACTAAAGCAAATATGAAGTTATTAAATGGAATTTTTAATTAACCGAAATCAGATACCAAGATCCCATCATGAATTTTTTCCACAAACATGCTATGTTTCTGAATTTTGATTGGAACGACGAAAGATGCCATGAGAAAATGACTCACTTTACTATTAATTTTTATTAATATTAAAGATTGTTTCAATCACTTTGCTGTAAAAATGGGTGTTGTAATAGACTTTGAAGTATTTTTCAATGACTGATTAGTTCACAATACGAGATATATCATTCTAAATGTTTCGCAGTCGGTAATTTTAAGTTAAAATAGGTCTCAGGTCTCATATCTCAATTTTAAAGATTGTGGTTGTATTTATTCTTTCTCGGTGGACTTCAACTAATCTTAACTAACTACAATTAGCTTAGAAAAACATTGTCATTTCTTTTACTCATATTAAATATTTTCTATTCTATCTAAAATTTGCTCAGTGCCTAAAAAGATTAAAGGTGAGTTGCATATGTACATAGAGTACTGAATACCCTTCAGTCAAGTTTCTTTGCAACGACCCACTTTCAATGTTGAACAAGATATTTGGAAACTTCTATTTATGTTCAATAACTTTCAAAAATTTCGATATTCGATACTCCTTTTATGTTGATTAGTATCGTGTTTTAGTGTTTACAAATATTCTTCAAAGTGCTTACGATTGTTTGCTTATTGACGTTTTTTTGTAGTTAGTTAGTAGTGCACCCTCAATTCCCATTCTCTTTAGATAGAGAAAGATTTTAGAGTGTGATTTTATCAAGTTCGTCCAGCTCAAGTTTTGTCTCACCAAAGACTCTGCTGTCTCATCAGTGTCAAGGCATAGTCGGCACTCGGTGGCCTCAGCCACTCCCAACCTATCCATGTGATGCCTTGGTACTTGCCTTCGACCAGTAGCCAGGGCTGTTAGAATGTGCAGATCTTTCCTCCCCAAACCCAACAGTGTCCTGGTACGTGCAGCAGATGGGTCCTTCAGTACCATCTAGGAATGTCTCATTTCCTGGCACTCCTACCAGTATTCAAGTACCTTACGCTCCATCCAGCTCTTATTTGAGCTTCTGGCCAGGGCGCTTCTTCTGGGCCAATAAATTCGCGGTTCGCTCCCCTCTTTGCCAGGGAGTCGGCTGCTTCATTTCCCTCTATTCCTGCGTGTCCGGGTATCCAGACCAGGCTAACCTTGTTGGCTCTCCCTAATTGAGAGAGCACTATGCGGCAGTCCCTGGTCGACATCTGCGTACATTGGTTGTCAGCAAGGACTTGCAGTGCTGTTCTACTATCAGAGAAAATGTCCTGAGCTGCCGAGAGCTGTTTAATAGCTCTCTCCCACACATTTCAGTGGCATACTCTTCTGTCTGTTGACTTATTGCATGCTTGCCAAGGCTGTATACTACTTCAGTCCTTGGTTTGCGGCAGATAACCCCAGCCCCTGCTCCGGCAATTGTTTTAAAGCCATCCGTGAACCAGCGCGAATCTGTCTGTAACAGATCGACTTGATTTTGTTCCCATTCGTCTCTAGAAGGAACTATGAGTTTATAACGCCGTCCGAAGCTATATATTGTAGCCATTGTGTCAGCCCTCATACACAGGATGTCATCCAATGTCGGTCGACAGCCTGTTCCGCATGAAAGCCAATGTCTGCGGCCTTTGCATGGCCGCACTGTATGTATAAAGGAGAAAGATTCAGTAGCACTTCCATGGCTGCTGACGGTGTAGTGCTTAGCGCCCCCATTACCGCTATGCGAGCCATTCTCTGTAGGCTGGTAAATTTTGCTTTGACTGTCCTTCAGGAGGAGGTCATCCATCAGACATTACAACCATATGTAATGGTCGATCTAATAACCATTTTTTAATGCTACCCAATACTTTGTTTGATGCCATTAATTTTTCAAATCCTGCAATATACTACTTGAGGCTTTGCATAAAGTAATATAGCTAAAACAATTAGTTTGAGGGTTTATGGCATTACCTAGCAGCTGGTGTAACATCAGTTATCATATTTAAATTTTATTGTTTTCAACTTTAAGGTATTTTTAGAATATTCCCAACAGACATCTTGAGTACATTTCTTAATAGTATGTAGTACCAAATTGCTGAATTTGGAAAATAAATATATATCCAATGACTGAAAACTATGTATAAGGTGCCATTTAATAAAGAAATATTGATAATGATACACATGAGAATTGTTAATGGCAGAACAATTATTTGACTGTGGATAGATACCTTAAAATTTTTAATAGAAAATGTGTAAAATTAGAAATAAAAGCTACACACAACTGTTTTCATATTTATATGAAATTACAGCGATGAAGATATCTTTCAAACCATGTCTAAAAACAATCAGAAATTTTAAAATAATTAAATTAAATTGAATTGTACGCACAAATGACTTGTAGTTATACTATTCACAATCTTGAGATGGAATGAAGCCATTGTTTTATGAAAAATACAAACCAGATAGTTTTGGTTCTACAATATAAAGCAAATTGTGGTTGTTGATGACTGGGTGTGTTAAATTAAACCGCTTCTTACTGATACAATAGTAAAGTGTTTATTTTCTTTCATATTACATTACTTATTACTTAATATTATTTACATCTGTACAGTCCTTTTATCCCTTATCTCTTATCAGTCTTTGGTAATAATCGGATTTTCTCAACAAACAACTCTGAGCCAATAAATCATATTGGATCAACTTTAATTTTAAACACTTTTTAATTAATTAATTATCAACAAAACAATGAAAAGATAGCAACACAGTTAAGTATATTATAAATTAAAAAATGATTTATTTGCGAATTGGTAATATGACCATATATATAATATATGCACATTTAGAAGAATTCTATCAATCTTTCCATGATAGATTACAAAAAAAGACAATTAAAAATAAATAAGTTTTTAAAACAAATAAATATAAAAGTATTACCAAACTCAATTATTATTTGGTGACTGACAAAGAGATTTTAAAACGTTGTCGTATGCCCTCATATCCAGCTCGAAAGACTCTAGTTGTTTCGCCAAGTCTTGCTCAGCCAACGTAGGAACATCGTTGAAGGTGTTTAAAGGGGGTGCCGTTTGCCACTCTCGGTAGAACATGCTGAGTTCGTTATTTGAGTTTACACTTGCGAAAGGCGTTTTCTGAAAAGAACAAGAAATTATCGACATGTGCAAATTGGTAGGTTAAGCACCAGAGTACAAAAATTATAAAACACTACATGAACACACTACATGCAACCGATAATCTTAATGGTGATATGAAGTTGATTCAAATTATGATAAGATACAAAATGCTACATGTAATATTTTAGATATGAATTAATTATTGCCAAATTCTCAACTACAATAAATTTCAAAACATACTTATCTCGTGTCCTCTACTTTTGGTGAATAAAATGTTATCTATATTGAAGTTTATTGTAAGGCCAATTGCAACAAAGGATGAAAATAAACTTGAATATGGCTAGCACTGTTTCATTCATGGACTCATACTGACATGAGATAAGTATAAGTAAGTAAATTAATAACGTTCATACCTCATCAAGGCTCATTGAAAAATGCAGACATTAACTACCACCAGCAGCCCACATATTCAATTTCTAAGTATATAAAATAACTTCCACACCACTGTGTAATATTTGTCAAACTACTAAATGTGTCTGTGAACAATCGATCAAATGGGATCATCCAACATTGGAACAATATGTACAGAATATTAGTGCATAAAAGAAACTTGCTAAACGAATTCATGTCAGAATTTAAACGAACTAATTAAATTTATTTCTCTCAACTTAACAATTACCAGTTTTATTCATTTATTAACACATTATTTCTGAACTAGTAAAAGCGAATTCTCATCGTCAGTAGCGGCCGAAGTGGTATGATTAGAGAATGGTTAAGAGAATGGTCAACGAAGCAAGTAGTGTAATTTTATTGAAATTGTTTAAAAAATTAACAATGAGTGATGATAATTGGTATCCCTTGTGGACATAGATCTGGCAATATATCTTGTAAAGAAAGAACAAGGTGACTTGTTGCAAAAAAAATTCCTTAATATTAATGTTCTCGTATGACGACTAGTTACAAACTTCGCACATCCAAAACGTCGCAGCCACAAGGAGAGTACATTCAATTTTCATCAAAACTTGGGAGTCTTTAGTTGCATCATGAGTTTTTGTTTGTTCATAATACTTTTTGCATTCAGTCCTGTGGTTCCTAGTAGGGTAACCACATTTTTATTATTATGTGCTAGAGCATCTCTGATCGGTTCCCAAATTGCTATTCCCCAAAATTTGTTCAAAGTAACCAGCTTCAAATTTGTGTGTGACATTTAATACCTCACTATTGCTGTAGTTGAGTTTATCACCATTTTGCAATTTCCTCACAAGTTTGCTCCTTCGCCCAGGTTTTTGAAACCTTGGATATTTAACCTCAAGACACATCTGCATTACAAATTCAGCTAGTATTTCCCCTACACTGGGAGCTTGAGGTACTTTCTGACATGGACAGACTGTCTACACGTGACTTCATTTACTAACTAGTTTGCATCTTCATCTTTTACCAAAGAGTGCGCAAAGTAGTTTATCATGTTCAAATTATTGCTGCACTTTCACTAAAGAATTTTTTTCCTAGGTAATTTCTATTCTATTCACACATCCTATTTGAACTTGAATAAATTATTTGTTGAGTGATTAAAATGACTATAATTTAGGCACAGGTATGCTGAAGTCCCTAGCAATTAATTTGACAATTACGATATCGAAATTTGAAAACTGAATCAACAAATGTGCTAAAATTTATTGTCCATTATTATTTTCAGTGGATAAAAATGTATTTACTTATGATAAATAATTAATTATGGTTATAATGTGACGTGGAGACAATTCCAAAGGAAATAAAAATTGTGAAATAATTATTTATCCTTTAACCCAAACTTAATAGATACATGAATTAATTCAGTATACGACAATAAATTCTGTCTAAGTTTAACTTACAATTTTGATAGCATCTAAAATCAAACTGCAAACAAGTTATTAATTATGCATAAGGAACGAATATAATAGAAAACACAACTATTTTCATTCGATCATGTTCACTAATCTAGGTATAATGCAGAGTTTCTTACCAACATCTCGATGATTCAATCAAATTGTGCTGTCAATCATTCTGAATTAAATAATACATATTATGTTACATTCAGTACCCTTCCTTGTTTCTTAGTAACCGCTTTAGCATCGTTTCCGTCGAGCAATCTAGCAAAAGTTTGACTGTGCGACACATGGCAACAACACTGAAACAGCAGCAATGAATCACGTAGCAGAAATTAATGAAAGAAGTGAAATTATAAGGTGCTATTGAAAATATAACTTATAATAGAAAGTACAACTGGATACTGGGATAGTAATACTAGCAAGCTCTAAGAGAATAACTTTTAAAAGGAAAAATGACACAGTGATCGTAAATTAATTGAAATAAATGTGATAATAAACAGTTATTATTATTAATAATTAACGTTGTAGCAATAATAATTTATTAAATTATATATTATATATAATTATATATAATTATGAATGCATGACTCCTTGTTAGCAGGTCTTGAGATTTAACGCCATTAGATATTTGCTTGGCCTTACCTTTAAAACAGTGAGGGGTATTATACATAATATTTTTTACACGTTATTTTAGTTTTAATGGCATGGGGTGCCTAGGTTTCTGGAGTTCAAATAAACTTTTGTATATTATTCAAACATAAAAATGTTGAGTTAAAAACCAGCAAAAATAATTAAAAATACACAATAAATATATTACAAAATCTCCTGTGTTAGTTAATATATAAATTATAGTATATAATTTACTTGAGGAACATGAAATACATACAAGTTTTGGTGCTTTAACCTACAATAAGTTTTTAATTGTTAGTAATTGTAATATGCACATGCAGAAGCAAATAAACAAATATGCAAAACAATGAATGTGTGCTATGCAGACAATGGCTATTTGAAATAAAGCAAATCATTCCGCACTTGTACAGCTGTTGTTATGTGTACCATATTTCATAAACATATATTACTCACAAAATTGAGCATACTATAATTAACCTTACTACTTTTCACTATCATCAATTTATAATTTTTCATGGAGCAGTTCGTGGACATAGCATATTACCTATATATCTCAAATAAGAATGAGTATAAATTAAAAATAATGCTCTTTTTCGTTCTATCTTTGTCAGTACAGGTTCATACTGGCAAAATTGTGTGTCCTCCTGGGAAATGAGTAAATCATATCGGAAAGTTGGTGCATATAAAATTCAATATGGAAACAATGGGTGTAAATAGATGATACAATGAACATTTTTGTAAAACTCTATTCTCAAGACAATAAAGATGACATGAAGAATTTGTAACAGTTATAATGATTTAGTTGCTGGTAAGTACAACTCAATCCCAAACAACAAAAGGGCAGAGTTTGCAAAGAGATACATTAATGAGATTTTTGGATACAGGTCATATTTTCTGATGAATCTAAGATAAATATAAACTAAGTTGCAAATACTATTTCAACCATCAACACTGGAGGATTTATCATCTTCGATGGCCAAGGGTAGCAACTTGCGAGTTATTGAGGAATATATATGTGAGAATGTAAGAGATAAGAAAAGGCCAACAAATTAAGGATAATTTAACAGGACAGTAACTCAAAGCATACAACACAAATAGTTCCACCAAGGTGCACTAAAATTATTGAAAATAAAACACCATGGTACAATAGAAAATCATTGGAGGGATCTAAAAATTCAAGTGCAAAACCAAAGCAACGAGGATTTAAAAATATAATTTTTGTGTCCCCTGAATACAGAAATAAGTCGGTAAAATCCATTCCCCGCGGACTCCTTAATGCATATCATATATTACTGTATTATTTTTTAAATAATAAAGAATATAGTTTGCTACGCTCATTTTTGTGAGTTAATATTACGTCGTTAATGATGCCAAACAGTCAATTTAAAACCACACATTATATAACTTTTATGCTTGGTAATTTGGTAAACACGAAAATTTTCCAGGTTTTTTTTTGCATTCGTCGCGTCCATAAACAAAGTTATTTATAAGATATTGTATTGACCTTGGCCTTGGTTAGAACGCACATTAAAGCTATTTTTGTCGTAACATACTATTCAAATTGACACACATTATAATTTTCATAGGCGAAAATTTTGTTTACTGAACAAATGTACAAAAACACTTTATTTTAAGAGAAAGGTCAAATTACAACACCATGGGAATGATAAGTTGTAATATACTGACATTTATTACATTTGAGTGTGGTGATTAATACCTATTTATCAGATATCATATTTTCAAGAAAAGTCTGCATGGTCAGCACCGTTACTCGAATAGATATTTAATTATCGCTTGTTGCTGAATTATCATTTTTGTGCTTGAAAAACTAACGAAACCAAAATACAATTTGGCAAACATATTCTGTTGCTAAGCCAATGTTTATTATAATAAATATTTAAAATAATGTAGGTATGGTGTATGGCGTGGTTAAAAATATGATTAAATATATTATAAATATACCTGACGCTGTATGAATATGTAAATTTTAACAAAATCTTTAAATAGTAACAAAACTTGACCGTAAATGGTCAAAAGATAACCACATAATTATTGTTTTCGCATAGAAAAACTTGTTTCAGTAATTCTTCTAAGACGTAAACATGCAATTATATAACCAATCGCAAATATGCCATAAAATGACCTTGAAAAGTGCAATACAATATTTTACTATTTATATCCTGGTGTTACTTACTGAGTTACTTAAACGCATTTTGCGTTTTTTGTAGTGTTTGATTTAATCAACGTATATGAAAAACATTTTCAAATAAAAGAATCGCAAATTTACCTGGCCATATATTTCAAATGATTTACCATTGATCTTAAAAAATGATTTTGAACTGTTAGGCAACATACGAGTTTAACTATCGATCTTAATTGAAAATATCTAACGAACCACAAAAAAATCCACATATATAACATTTTACACCACGAAACAAAACAAAACAGAAACCAAATTTATTTAGAAAACAGACGTACATGACGTGAGAAGCAATAAAACAAATGATAAATGATAGTTTTAAATGAATTAATCACATGCAGCATTGCAGCAAGAAAAATTTACCAAGTCTACCATAATGAAATCGTCATTTGTCGAGACCATGGTGATGGCTGGCGATCGGTGCTTTTCCGTCGGCGAGTTGCCGTTCCGGTCCTCACTAGGAACATCTTTTTTTGTACACTTCACTTCGCTGTCTTCCGCGTTTTGATCTGGAGATAGCCTTTCCGTTAGAAGTTTGCTAAATTGCACGTTGGGTATGATCAGTTCAGGTTCAATGTTATTTTTTTTGGAGTCAGCGAAAGCCCCCACCTTCATGGTGTCGCTAAGCGATATATTGTTTTCTTCGCTGTGAAAGAAAAACATTATTATATTTCAACCAAATATACAAAGTTAATATATTTTTTGTCATTTTAACGTTTTGCGTATTTGTATAAAATTCACGCAAAATTTTCAAAATACTAACACAAAGAAAAAAGTGTAAGGAAACATTGTACTTCGTGCTTGTTATACAGTGTGTCCCACTTAAAAGTGCAACACCTTCATATCTTTTTTTTATTGTTAGTCCAATTTTAGTATTTTTTTTTCCAAACGTAGAATACTTATTGCTCTATTTACTGCCAAAATTTATTTTTTTTTTAATTTTCATGAAATTTTTTCGGGCAATTTTGAACAATTATTAAAAAAAATTAGATAAAAAAATCCCTAAGTTGTTTTTTTTTGTAGCAAATAGAGCAATATATTCTACGTTTGAAAAAAATTACTAAAATTGAACTAAAAATAAAAAAGATATAAGTGGAACACACTGTAAATATATTTTTCACGTCATTACTAGCATGAGATTTAATTATTGTAATAAATAAATTAAATATATTACAAAAGAAACTATTTGCAGTTTATTTTATCTTATGTACTTGTTTCTACATGTAAACAAATAAATAATTTAAAACTTATAACAAAATCAGATAACAATGATTGTATTTTGATTTATTTCTGTGTTTTATCTTTTCATGGTTAACACATTTGAATCATTAGAACAATGTGCAATAAAGGCATAAATTTTTCAGACAAGGATTCGTATTAGCAGGAGAAGTGTGCTACTTAGATTATTTATATGGAATTTACATAGTATATAGAAATCCACATTCGATTACAACGGAAACCTGGCAGTTCTGTCGTTTGAGCTGAAGGTACTGCCATTTCGTGGCTTGTAGATGCGTGTAGGTTCAATTCTGAATTTACCCCCACAAGTTGTTTGTGACTTTAGTAATTATTAATGTGTGAAAAAATATTTTTACAGACGAATCAGCAAATTTAATTAATTTATCATATTATACATCGTTTTTCTAATCCGAACCCGAAAGGTGTGGTATTTTTGAATTATAATTAATAATTTTAAATGGTATTCCCGTATGGGTACTGCAGTACATTATAATATTAAATTCATCCGAAATATGTACATAACAATTGGCTCGGAATGTGCATTTTTCATGGAATTCGCAAATTAATATAAATTGTGTTATTTTTGTCGTGAACGAAAAATATATGGTGCATACCATTACTTCTATGCGTCAAACTACAATGTATTGTTCCTAATGCATTTATTTATATATAATAGCTCATCGTACGTCTAAAAGCCTTCAATAAGAAAATGCCAGCCGAAAGATTAATTTGAACATATACAGTTACAGTAGGTTAGTGGGTGGTAGAAATAGACCACAAAAAAACCCGGTTCAAGTCTTTAATTAAACGTTTTTTTTATTTATGGAAGGCAGCAAAAATAAGCTTTTGGTCGGAAAGTAAATACTTATTTTAAATAAAGGCAATAAAGCATTTTTGGACTGGGGTTAAACCTTCATCCAGTACAGGAAGTATTTTTTGAAAAAAATCACAAATAGAATCAAACCGCGAATATCATAAAATTGAATTGTCAAAATTATACGATAAACATAACTTTATCCAGCCATTTGATTAATCGATATCGGCACGACAAAAATAATCGATAAAATTGACAACTTATAGCTTTAGTAAATATGTAATAAACATTAGAAATTATCAGTCATTATTTCTAATGATAAAACGAAAAATGATCAAAGATTGTAAAATTACCTATCCTCGACTCATTTATTTTAATATTATTAATACAGTGGTTCAAAGTGATACTTGCGCATCATTTTATTTAATATATTTAGGCGGCATTTATTCCGGGAAAAATATTTTGAGCACCCAATATGTTCATAAATAGCTTTTTACAAATTGAGTGATAAAATATAGTGTTTTTTTTATCACGAGATGTGACTATCGAACAACACGTCGAACGAATATTTTACCACGTATTTTATATGAGGTTGTTTCTGATTTTACCATAAAGATTAAGATAAAGGACATGACTTTTATTTATAACAATTTTATAATTTAAAAAATCTTTTGCATTGTAACGTTTTATATACAGTGTGTTTCACATAACCCTTGTCTAGCCACCCAAAAAATCATCTGCCACCCGGGTACCCGGGTACCCCGCCCACGAAGTTATTGATAAAAGCCCATTGTAACTAGCATAATTATATGCATTTAATTAATACATAATTATTCATATTCTAGGAAGGCATTCCTACCTGAATATAACAATTAAATTATGTACATTGATTAGCCATGCCAATGATAGAAGAGCGATTTTCTAACCAGCAAGTGCTAACTGATAATAAGGATCATGCTACATTTGCAATGTGCAGCCTATTCGAAAGAGAAGAAAGACAAGGAAGTCTTGCGTTGACTGTAATAACCCCGTTTGTGATTAGCACACGGCAAAAGTCACAAAATATTTGCATTGTAATCATTGATTTCTAATATACCTGTGTAAAAGTTTGAAATTATTTCTGTGTGTCTGTCCGCGCTCTAGCGTCCAAACGATTATAGCTAGAGCTCTGAAACTTTAAATTTAACATTTGTATGTAGCAAGGAGGAAAACGTCCTATTTTGAACGCAATCACTCAACCGGAAGTGATAGTTTACTCTTATCACCTTTTTCCATATCTCGAAAACGGTACACGTTACGAAAAAAAATATTCTTATATAAATTATAGATATTGATATTTTAAACAACTTTCATTTGAAAAGTTTTTTCGAAAAACGTAGTAAAACTAAGTATAAGGAAGTTTCGTGCGGACCACCGCGGATTTTTTTTAATATGTAGAATGCAAATTTTGATAGGTAAGCGGTCAAAGCATGGGGATACGAGGTTTTGGCTAATCTTTTTTGGAAAAAAAAATATTCAACAAAACATACACCGATGGATACCCGGGTACCCGCGTGGCAACACAAGGGTTAAGAGTGTATCTTTTTTTATTTTTAGTCCAATTTTAGGAATTTTTCTTCCAAACGTATAATACTTATTTACTGGCAAAATGTATTCTTTAAATGCAAAGCATCCTGCGATGGCAAAATATATGGCAAAAGCCAGGAAATCACATTAGGGATTTTTTATAGAAAAATTTTACTAGTAAGTAATAATTGTTAAGAATTGCCCAAAAACCCTAAATCCAAAATTTCATGAAATTAAAAAATGTTAAAATTTTCCGTTAAAGTCAGCAAATACTTATTATTCGCTGCGCCGAAAAAATTATGGTGTGAAAATTTTCTTTGAAATAAATCCTGAACTGTCAAAGTGTTTAAAGTTGTTGTTGTTTAAGCGCAGCAACATGTGCAAATAATATTTACGGAATTGTAATTATTCTTGAAGAAAATTTTAAATTTTTTAAATTTTCATGAAATTTTGGATTTAGGATTTTTGAGCAATTCTGAACAATTATTACTTAAAAATTTGTCCATAAAAATCCCTAAAGTGTTTTCTTGATTTATGCCATCGCAGGTTGGGTTGCATTTAAAAAAGACAATTGGTTTTTTTGGCGGTAAATAGAACAATAAGTATTCTACGTTTGGAAAAAAAATTACTAAAATTGGACTAAAAATAAAGAAGATATTAGGGTGTTACAGTCTTAAGTGGGACTTGCTGCTGCTGACTATGTGCTTTTCATTTATTACAGAATTGTAAAATCATTAATAAAAGAATTTTTTGTGCTTCTTGAGAACTGTAAAAACATATATGGATATATTTAAGGAGTTTAAATCTGTTCTTTATGTTCTTCGTGGTGTGTGTGCATCAAATGCTCAAATTCTTCCCATTTATTGTATTATATTGTTTTTCTCTTAGTTTATGTGTTTAATACTCTATTAAATAATTATGTAAGTTTGATGTTCTATTTATTTTCAGCTTATTGAAAAATACACATCATCAATTTAGTTAGAGAAAAACGATGAAGTATTTAATTTTTTTTTTGTTAATTGTAGTATTCAACGAAATATTTTATTGAAAACTATGCTACACTCGATAGTTAAGTGCCATACAAGAACAGTATATGTCACGTAATGACCATATAAGTTAAATAAAAAGTTCCATTGCATACTACAAATTGACAGCTAAATATACGCGTTATAATATATATATTGAGTATAACAAGACATTTTCAGTATTTCTGGTAATGTTATATTTTGTAGTCGATCTATTAGTTTGTTCGTGTCACACCCACCTAATACTATACATAACAAACACGAGTAAAATCCAAGTAAATAATAGGTCGCTAGCTAAAAATATTATAGCATTGACGGAAATTTTTTATATTTATCCAGTAAAGTCGATGGGCTATTTATGAGTCTCGTCTGTTTGCTGACTCAGCCATCAAAGTTCACTTTTACGTTCATAAATAATTAACTATTTTTATTTACAATAGTAGATGGCATTTCGAAATAAATTGAATCTACATCTACTATTGTAAATAGTAATAGTTATATATAATACACAGCCACGTGCTGTTTTCTGAAGAAAACTTTACGAGAAACACATTCACGACATGCCACGTAACATGTTTTTTCATAAAAAATGTTAAGGGAAATTTACAAATTGGGCATAGTTTAGTCAATAGTAGGTAATACAGTTAATGAAATGGGTTAGTCCTGGGATGCACGGTATTAATTTGATGGGACCATAAACATACAAATTTCATAATTTATTTGAAGCGATTGAAAAAATCGTTTTCATGTACCCTTCCGTATTAATTGTATTCGGTTTGAATCATCGGTAATTCCTTCATTTTTCCACTACACGCTGTCATATCTCGCAAATTTATGCGGAAGTAGATTTCACATAGATACTGCGAATAATAGTGTCCTTTATCAATACAAATAAAT
The DNA here is from genome assembly GCA_959613385.1 of Geotrupes spiniger. Classification (NCBI taxonomy): domain Eukaryota; kingdom Metazoa; phylum Arthropoda; class Insecta; order Coleoptera; family Geotrupidae; genus Geotrupes; species Geotrupes spiniger. Next base: position 17,220,843 of record OY390736.1, on the reverse strand, counting down.
GAAAACCATGGTTCTCAACAAGTCGATTCACGTGACGTGAGCCTGCAACGAACCTAAGATTCAGGATGTATTATATTACCGGCAAAAAAACTGCGAAAACAACTATCGATATTGTTTCATAACCAAGCGAATATTCATTCATATCTACTAGATCCACGAAATAACCTATCGAGACGTACTATCTCGATAATTGATATGAATACTTGCCCGGAATTCTATGTTCTATAACCGCTTAAGTAAGGCCTCAAAAACTATTGCAGCTAGATTAGAACAAGATATAAAAAAAAATTCAAGGTCTTGCAAAGCTTCAATAAATCATCATTTATCATACATAATCGTAATTAAGACAAGGTGTACTTTCATCTAATCTCGGAGGAAATATTTGTTTACTGGAGTCAATAAATTCAAAAGGAAGTTATCGCATAACTAATTACCTATTACCCATTTAATGTTTTGATTAACATAATTACTAACGTCATATTTGAGCGGCAATAATTGTTTGTTTTAAAAACAAAGGTCATAGTACACTTGTACGTCAATCCTTGTACACACCGTACACTTTCCATAAAATCCTGCAGCTCTCCAACTTTTTCGACACATTTACGACTATCGTTTTCTTAAACCAGGTAATATTACACTTTTTATATATACAATTGCATCTGCATTTATTATTAAAGTAGATCTTGAATAACAACAGTTCCAAGCTTTCGTTGTCACCGGTTTAAAAATACGAATTTCTCTTTTGCCCCAACGTTAATTATGGCTGGTTACTTTTCATTAAAATTTGCATAATTTCTAATATACTAACAAAATTTTCACGAATTCGTATGAAAGCGTTACCTGTTTATTGCATAATTTGAAATTGCCTACTATGAATTTCCTTCATTTCCTTATTAGAATACGTATGATTTGTATAGAAATTTTACTTCCTTGTGGGTAACCAAATTATAATATTTTACAATGTTATAACACCATACAAAACCATAATTCTTTTTTCGAGTTACACCGGATGTGCGCAAATTAAAAATTTATAATGTAACATTTAAACAAATATTATATTTAACTACATGATATCCCGGCCGCCCTTCTAAATAATTTTGACCTAATTTTATGTAACACAATACCTATAATGGATATTTGATGTGGGAATGAAATTGGTAAACTATTCTCAATTTTATTCCTACGCGTTCTTCTTGTTTCGTTTTTAAGCGTCAATAAACTCGCTTTTGTAAATGAACACGAATCATAGAACGGTTATATTTAGCAATGTACATGACTGTGGAATGCTAGAATTTGAATTATTAAAACATTCTATGTTCTGGTGCCCACGAAAATATGGTAATATAAAAATGCAGTTTAATACAACACGTAAAGATTACAATTACAATTATACGATGGGTAAAATAAATTAGCAAAAAAAAGGAAATGAATTACTTACAAAAACAAAATCATTTTGGTATATTAAAAAAAAACCAACGCGCAAGGCAATACAACCGCAACAGAGACCGCCACGCTACTGTCACTCTCTATATCGCTGTTCAAATTATATACATAATGCATTCGAGCAAACATGGCGACCTTTAAGTTTAGTATTATCGGCATTTATAGCGTATGAATAATACACAGATAGATACGAACACTCGAACGAATTCGTTCACACCATATTATTAAGCAAAATGGCATGGTGTAATCTGTCAAGCGGAAAACTAAACCGTTAATTAACTGCTTATGATAGGTTCATCTTCAAGCTTGCAAGTGACCTTGACATAATCATCAAACCAAAGTCAGTAACGTGGATTGTACCTGCACTCAACTTCGAACGTTAAAAAATCGTGCAACAGGTTTTTCATATGGGCGTTAGGAAGGAATTTATTGTCTGGCCTGACGTCCAAGCATTGCACATTTGCATATTCTATGTCGAAATGAACGCAACAGATGTTTTAAGAAGTTTCCTTAGCCATGCTTAAAAAACGTATATTATTCATCGTTGACATATTAGTGACGTAATTTAAACGCATTAATAATAATGTTAATGGTACATATGTAATTGCAATATAAATCAAAAATAAAAATAAAATATACGGATAGCAATTATTCAGCGTTTTGTTGCATTTCCTGCAATAAATTAGCAATACCTGCAAAACCTAATCAGGATATTCCTTTAAAAGTTCAGTAGTGTACATTTTACCTGCTATGATGTACATAAGTGATAGATCTAGTAAATTGTTTCAGCAAGGGATCATTACATATCAAGCGGCCATGGGGTTCGCGGTCGACTATCTCAGATTTTGTTCAAATTTCATACATATGTACAATGGTTGGGCAACTTTTCTGTGGTCAGTGATAAAACACGACAACTGCAGCATTGTTTTAAAATTTTACATAAAAATACTATTACTAACATTTGCAAACTTGGCAATTTTTCCCAACTAGGGCTGAAAGTGGCCCCGAAATGTTGTCGAGACAAACTTAACCCAAGTTTTAGGTATTCATGAATCAATCCTTCACCAGACTGAACAAAAGTATTATCTAATATGTGTTAACATTTTGCACAAGTATTAGCTCTGAATATCAGTTAGTTGTTCTGCTGCGTGTATGAATATGCAAAAAAAAAATTGGGAAAGCTTGACTTGTGTTCAGAGAAAAGTATCTCAAAACGCATGATTTCCAATTTTATTTTTTTAGTACTATGATTTTTTTCAAGAAATCAGTATTTCTATTTTGGGGTCTTTCCACATAAGGTGTGAAAAAAGCTCCAAAGATCATGTAATTTGTTACACCCTTCGTAAGAAATCCATTGAAATGTGATCAAAGCTATTAGTAAATATATGGGAGCCCAGGGAGTCAAGAAGATACTAAATGGTAAATATTTAGCTCTGATGGATTAAGCACAATATTATTCATAAAATGCACTTATTGCTGTTTATACTAACACGCAAGTCGCATACAACAATAAGGACTAAAATGTAGGTAAACAGAGTGTTTAATGCAAATCATGAAAACGTGTGAATTTTCAGTCTGATATGACAAAATACAATAAGTATTAATATTCAACGTACAAACAAATTCTTGCTAATTGTCAACCAAAGGCACAAAGGTGTGAGAATACTTCAGGCTTCTTGAAATCGGAACGAGAGACCATATCTCATAGAATGTAGAAAAAAATTAAACTTTTGGATGGGATCTATTTCTTATGTGACATAGGATCATCTCACTAATAAAATACAAACTTTTCATATCTTAAACGGAAAGTTTCAAAATGGCTATTTTTATTCTGCTGGAAAAATATGGTCCTTTTAATTATGCTGAAAAAAAATTGGAGCTAGCTTTATTAAAGACATTTGGATATACTAATAAAATCAAAATAGAAACTGATTTCTTGAGGGAAAATATGTTCTTGTCAATGGAGCTGGAAAATTAATATTGAAACTGACACTTTTTGATATATTAAACTAAAAATATATCAATAAAATACGAAGCAACAACTTAGTCTTAGAAATACTGATTTCTAGTAGAAACAAATACGCTCTTTCGAATAGTGCTAGGATAAATAAAATTGACGATTTTGATATATTTGGCTCTCATTTTTTCTGCATATTCACAGGCACAGCAAGTGAGATTGATAGCTATTACTTGTGCAAATGTTGACAAACTACTAGGTGATAACTGTGTCAATTTTCAGATTGCTAAAGCTAAAGTTTTCTTAAACTTTTTGAAATTTTCGCGACAAATTTTGGTGGCAATGGTATTTTTATAGCCTGCACAAAATGTTGATTTTGTGTGTCAAATCTTAAAGCAATGGGTACTGTGGTTGTGAAAGCTCAAGATAAGGACATTGCATTTTGTTCGTGAACGAGCTCGTGAGTTATGACCGATCTCGATAGCAACGACCCTAGTTGCCCAACCATTGTACAAATGCAGCTGAAACTATGCAGAACTAGTGTAACATAACAACATAACAAAATCTGAGATGGCCGAGCGCGAACCACTTTCAAATTTGGGACCTATACATGGAATGGCTAGAAAGAAGGGCACGATATGATGAATAGCCTAGTAATACATTTTCCGGAGCAAAATATGTTCCTGTGCCAGTCATGTAAAAAGAGTTCGGTTGTTAATCTCCTGGACGCGAAAATCTACTGTACACGAAAAAAAGTCATTGATGATATTTTTGCAACATATTAAACGTATATTACATTTATCAATTGATGTAACACCAAAAATAGCGAGCAACAATATGTAAAATGTAAACGTCACAGTTAAATTGCCTGTAATATCAAACCGGCCCACAGTGTTCCTATCAATGCAATCTAGGTAGACAAAACTCATTATCTAAATTTCGAGAAAATTAACAAACTAACCGTTATTTTCACTGTTAGATAGTGTGGACCCCACAAATTCACAAAACATGTAGTTTTGTTGCAATATAAGGGCACAGTGATAGTGCAAAGTTCAGTTTTCAATAAGCTAACAATTGAATCGTTCCATACTGGTGATTGTTCGCTCACGAAAATACGTTCGTTTCGTTTGTTTGTAATTGTGTAAAGTGTTAATTTTATATGGATCCAGTAGCCGAAGGTATGATGAACATTTATTTATGAAAATATAGACATATAAAGCTGTTTAAAGTATGCATAAATGGTCTTATAGTAAGTACCTTTAAAATAGTAAAAATATATACTTTGCGAAGATTCAGTAGAGTTTTTTTTTATGAGTATGTCAAGGTTTCGTGATAATACTTGGCTATTCGCTGTTGTATTTTATTTACTTCATAAATATGTGAACGTTATATCTCGCACTTTTTCGCATATCCATATTTATTTAAATTTCAGGAGCGTTGTATTCAATTTCAAGGCAGGAGTTTTTCGAACTTTGGCGTCGCTTCTCATTTTTAATTTTCATAAAATTTTGGATTTAGGGTTTTTGGGCAATTGTGATCAATTATTACTAGTAAATATTTTCGATAAAAAAATGTGATTTCTTGATTTTTGCCGTTTATTTTGCCATCGCAGGTTGCTCTGCATTTAAAGAAGACAATTGTTTTTTGGGAGTAAATAGAGCAATAGGTATTCTACTTTTGAGAAAAAAAAATACTAAAATTGGACTAAAAATACAAAAAGATATGAGGGTGTTACACTCTTAAGTGAAACACACTGTATATTTGTATGTGTGTTATAATAAATGATCCACACCAATGTTGTATTAATTATCACGTTCTTATTATAGCCGAATATCTGTAGAAATTAAGAATATTTGACCTTTAACGCAATTATATATTCAAATTAACCCTCATTTTACAAATAATATCATTGGTTATTTTCCAAATCGAAACCGCATAAGTTAAATTCATAGTATTTATTAACATTTATAATAGGAAGTAAAGGTAAATGTGTCAAAAATACGATAAAATCAATTTGGAGGTTTTGTCCACCTAGATATGACAAACGGAACACTGTGCGGCCTATGCTTAAACATTAAAAATCACGCATGGCCCATCTTATTTATTTTAATTGAATATAAGTTACTTATACAATTAGTTCAGAGTAAATATTTGGAAGTATCCTCCACTCATGCCCTACAATATTCCAGGCGTCACCAATATATTTTCACTAAATATAGTAATCATAAACATTTTCGGAATCGAGGAAATACACGTTTTGACATTATCTGAACTTATTTTGACTACTTTCGCAATAGCGACTGTGTGTTGCTGTGTTTTCTGTATATGTATCAGTGCACACTCTAGCGCCCAAACTATTAAAGCTATAATTACTTTAAGCTTAAAATTTATATATAGCTAGGAAGAAAACCTCTTATTTTGAAAGCAATATCTCAACCGAAAGTGATCGTTTACTCCTGTCACATTTTATTTATTTTGAAAACGGTACGAGTTACCAAAAAAATGTTCTTATAAAAGTTAATTATATTGAAATTTTAAACAAGTTTCGATTAAAAGTATAGAAAAGTTGAGAAACTGCATTTTTTTAGTTTATCAATAGCTTATGTGACCACAAATCTACTCCATATCGATTCTAAAGTATATGGAACAAAATGTTTTCGTTAGTAAGTATACGATTGCAAAACTTTAAGAAACCATAGTAAACAGTTAAAATTAGAATGAGTGGTTGAAACGGGCGTTGAACCAATAAATTTATATAAATTTATTCGGAATGCTATTTCAGATACACAAAACACTACCGTGTTTTAGGTGGTATATAAAAATATGATAAAGTACGATGGCAGCAATTGAAGACTTGCCCAAATAAGGATATATGTTAATATTGTTCAAATGCGACCATCCTTATTTTGAGAGAGCCCCGAATGTATTGATGATAGATGAAGACTGCATACAGGCATCAATAGACTACCGCTAAACAATGTTTAATAATTTGTGATGAACTGACTGAAGTTATCTGGTCCGCTGGCCATGAGATAAACTCGAACTTACTAGGATCGCCAGAAGTAAACAGTTGTCTTGCAATGCAGAATAAAACCAAATATTTGCTAATGTGATGCGACATATTTTAATTACTAATAACGAATAACGTTGCACATTTGCACTGAGAGTCCACGGGATCGTGACCGTGGATCGATGTGCTTCGTCACATCAATGCGTATTGATTGCTTCTCTAAGCGTAATTTTTGTACTAATTAATTGTACTCGATGTATGTCCATATTTAATCCGGAAATCGTTTACGTTGCAATATTGGTGTGCATGTTTTGAATGCGAACGCAAGTAAGTTCTAGTTTCCGTATCGCGATATGCCCGATGTCCTTGATATACTTATTGGACATACATTAAGCTTGATGCAAGGGTTGATGTAATTGTATATAACATAATTATTACACCCATCATTGCAATTGATGTACAGACTATTTTATGACAGTGATAACTGCGATGCAGAGGAAATTCAAGAAAAAATACTGATACTGGATACCGTCAGTATTATATGACGACGCACTGGGCAGATGTGTGCAAGATTGTAGATTTGAGAAGATTCGAATATATAATTCATAAGAACAAATCAAGTAAAGGCTTATTTGGAAAACCCTACTGTTACAAATGTGACGAAGCATTAGATGGTTACACCGTATAAGATAATAGGGTGAAACAAAGTAGATCTGAAGTGATTTAACGACGGCAGGATGATGAATGCAAAAGAGGTTGTCCAAGTAAGAGATGTGATGATTTAGAGGGTCTGCGCTTGGTGGGAGCAACGGATTGGCGAAGATATGCTGGGGACCGCAAACAAGAGAAGATAAAGCTCATAAACCCAATGTCAAAAAGCCTGTTAATATGTAGAAGTACGAGTATCAACGAGGGCAAGCTGATAAAAATGTACCTGTAAGGAGCCTGTAAACATTTTAATTACATTATTATTTTCCTTAAACTGTCAAAATATTGTCACATAATAGTCGATATTGCACTTTCTTTGTGGCCTTTTCCGAATTTTTTTCTAGTGGTTTTTCTAATCATGGAAAAAAATTGAGCACTAAGTTGTCATAAAATTTCCTTCTTATAAGACAATAACATTTTAGTTAAAGCAATTTGAATGGGGGTGGGAAGCCATCGAATACGATCGTCGAAGTGCTCGACCAAATTCAACTATTAACGAACAAAACGTTCGAAAAGTAGAAAAATTGATTCTTGAAGATCGATGAATTAAAATAGCAGGGCATTTGTTTGCGTCATCATCAGTGATAATTTGGGCATGTCAAAGGTGAGTGCCAGATGTTGACTCTGTTCGATAAACACGTTGAGTTGCAACTTATCAACAATTTGTGAAGGACAAGAAAACAATATTGAGCAAATTGTAACTGGAGGTGAAAGGTGGGTTCATCACTATGACCCTGAAAGCAAACTGGATTCGATGCAATGGAAACACAATATATATAATAATATAGCCACTATTTTATTTTTTATTACTCGAACGGAATTTTGCTAATAGACTACATCCAATATAATGCACGATGAATGGTAATTATGTTGATATTGTATGCAAATTGCAACAGGCCATTATGGAAAAATTCAAACGAAAATTCAAAAAATGAATTCTGAAGACAATGCGCCAGTGCACAAGGCTGTTATTGTAGTAATTCATCCACCCCACAGGCCTAACTTAGCACCCTGTCAATTTTTTCTGTTCAGGAAGTTGAAAAAGTAGTTGAGGGAACAAAGATTTCTAAACGACGAAGAACTGACGTGGACGGTGGCGTTGTTTTAGTAGAACAAGAAAAAATGGGTTTATTTTCGTTGATTTCTAAATGTAATAAATGCATAAGAATGAAAAATGACCAATGACTTTTATTGTATTTTAGCCTCTTCATATGTAGCTTGCCCTCGTATGTATATGTTGTATATGTTTAAAATCCTGACCCTGATAGGTATTGTTCATATAACTAACATACCGACGCAAGTGCAAAACAATCAAAGCGCTACCATTTAAGTTAAAAACCAATCGTCCTATAAATATCCGAATACACTAAATGACGATGATACTATAAAATTAACTCGATAAATATAGCTTCAAGCGACTGAAGGCGAAAGTGTATCGACACAGTCATATTTACTTCTATTAATAGACTTTAGAAATTAGTATCTAAAATGTAAAGGACAAGCGAACATTCTCAATCTTAAGGTGAACGTTAATCGACGTGCAAGTATGTCAACGTAAAGCAAACATTGATTACTTTACGTTGCAAAATATTTACCATTTGGAGTACATCTTTGTAAGAAGGAGCTATTATTGGTTGAATGTGAAGCAATTACCAAGAAAAGGTGCTTAATATGTACTGTAAGTAATGCAGCAACGTACGCTTCTTACTTTCTTTGGTTACAGATCGTTCTTAATCGAGTTAGTTCCAGTCTCGCAATCAAATAAGGCGTGTTTCCGTGAGTGGATTATAAAAATATTATTCTAGTTTCGCTGCCAACACATACCATAATTATATTATACAACACCTATGCATTGCGTGTAAACAACTTTTTTTGAATTTACATCTGGGCAGTGAAACGAAATTATTATAATCATTGATGTAGCACACTAATTCAGTAAGTAATATGTCAATGAACAATTTTTTCATTGATATGGCATGACAAAAAAAGTATTTTTCGCACAAATATACAAATCATATGTTTAAACAAATATACACTGATCGCAAAAAAACAAAGCACCCAGAAAGGACGATCCTACGAACTTGAAATTTTGGTGACAATTTGAGATTCAGTAAGACAATGAATGATAACAATTTCAAGAAAAACTGTAGTTAAGAACAATGTTAAAAAATTAATAATGCGTGGTATCTCCTCCAAAACGAATGCATTCATTTAAGCGCCGGGCCATATTTAAAATTAAATGATCAATTTCTGCTTGCGGTCATCCCAAGCTCGTTGAATTTGAACTCGAAGTTCAGCCAAAGTGTCTATGGGCGCTGGAAAATCTTCGACTATTTTACCGATCAATACCCACACACGTTCAATCGGCGATAAATTTGGAGATCTTGCAGGCCATGACAGTAAATTAACATTATTGTCCTAAAAAACTCTCTGCGTTACTATTGCAATATGTGGCTTAGCGTTGTCTTGCTGGTAAACACTGTTGCGATGTCTTTGAAGGTATGGCAACAAAACTGGCTCCAAAACTTCTTTGATGTAGCGGGCCGCATTCAGACTTCCTTGAATGAAGACTAGAGTTGACCGGCTTCCAAATTGTATTGCACCCCAAACCATAACACCCGGTGTTAAACCAGAATGGCGTCTAAGTGCAAATTGCATATTTACCCCTTGTCCGGTAGGTCTTCCGACACGCAACCGTCCATCAGCTTGCCACAGGCAAAACCGGATTTAATTACTGAACATGATTTGATGCCATTCATCGACCGAATGCTCCCTCAGCCTACGCCACTGCAGCCTGGCAACTCGATGCTCTGGGATTAAAGGAAGACGAACAATTGGTGTATATGACTAAGCCATACGAACGAATTCTGCAATAAATTGTTATAGACACTTGTCTTTCCAAAACAGCCCTCCAAGTAGCCCCCACCGACTGTGTTTTAAACGGGTCACTTGAGGGCAGTCGCCGAAGACGCCTTTCGTGACGTTCATTCATTATTCCTGGCCGACCACTACTTCTCCTACGTATTTCTGAGCCTTCGTTGGACCAAGCTCTCCATATTCGAATGATTGTAGAGTCACTTCGACCCAATCTTCTGGTCATTTCGCGAAAGGGCAATCCGGCCTCATGCATTCCCACAATTAGACCCCTTTCAAAAGGAGTTAATTGATTGTACCGTTGATTACGACGAACGCGGGGCATGACAACGACGCAAGTATGATAAATCAACGTCTAAACTATCACTAATCATTAAGTTTGCCTTACACACGAGAACAAAACATATACCTTAAAAACATTAACACGAGACAAAAAACAAACAAAAAGTTCGCTGGTCATGATTTTAATCAATTATTCCTTAATGAGATGTATATACCACCAAAATTTCAAGTTCGCAGGATTGTCCCTTCTGGGTGCTCTGCTTTTTTTGGCGATCAGTGTATTTAGAACTTCGTGATGATAAATTCCCAAAAATGACTTTCTATACAAACAATAACTACTAAGCAAATAACAAGTGCAACAAAATTTTATTTCGTAGGTAATAATACATTTTCAAATTGCTCCTAATTGCTGCAACTGGGTCTATACCTAGCCTGAAATTTTTGTAAGCTGATAAAAATACATTTTACAAGAAAAAGTATCTTGCGAACTCTTTATCACTTGCAATGCATCTTTATAAACAAACAAGATAATGCTAATTTAGAAACGTATTTTTCCGTTTTAGATTATTTCTTACTCACATTATGCGAGGCAGTACATATTTGAAACCGACAAGAAAATTCAGAAGAGTGCGAAAATTTTGATCAATTTCTTTAGGGGAGGGTTATAATTGGCCTCTTAAATTTCCTCGACGTGCAGAGGTACACAACACCCCTTAATATTTTTTTTTATTTTGCGTTTGAATTGCCTTTTATTTTGCTTGCATAATTTGTATTAAATCTGTTCATAAAAATGTGAAAAATGCCAATTTTGTAAGTAACCTTGTTATTGTGAAAATACATCTTAATGAAACAATTGCAAGGACATAATATACCATTGTATATGTAATAATGCAGCTAATTTAAAAAGCCATAGATTAGATTGCACAACTGGCGCCTTATGCGTACATGCGTCAGTATCAATGTTGTTATCTCGCATGAAATTTATGTTTTACCTTGAACATTATTTATATCAACAGACAGGATAATCATACATATTTCCACCGTTTAAAACAAATCACAATATTTCGTATAAAAAATGTTAAAACACTTGGAATATTCAATTCAATCGTCATTTTTTAGATATAAAAGGAGAGATCATTCTTTAGCGTCTCCCGGACATAGATTACAAAATTACAGAAATTCTAAAAATGGAAAAAAGCAGTGGTTCGTGCAGTTATAAAATACTTGGACAAGAAAGGGTTGTCGCGAAAAGAAATTCAAGAAGACATGGTAGGTGTATTAGGTTAGGGTGCTGTTTCTTATCAAGTCTCGAGAATTTAAACTGGGAGACAAACATGTGAACATGCAAAGGGTACTGTACGACCAGCGACTGTCACTACTCCAGAAAATATGGTAATGACAGATAGACGACTGACCATTCGCCGGATGGCTGAAATTACGAATTTTTCTTACGGTACTATAAAAAATACTTTAACAAAGATTTTGGGGCTATTTTTGATATAGGTGCAAACATTAGCATAAAAACGTTAAAAGTAATCAAAGGTAATCAACCCAGAAAAAATATAACAAATATGATAATAACGTCAACCCATAAATATAAAATAATTCAGACCTACCTTGCACGGTCGAAAATTTCAAATCTACACGAATAAATAGCCAGTTAGTACTTGGCACGGAATTAGATGATGACTTAAAAAAATTAAACAATCAAAATGTCAATTGTCGAATTGTTGAAACGACATTTAGGTGTACTGATCTGATATAATTAAATGTATCATCATTCAATAACAATCAATTAACGAAAACCATATATATATTAGGCATAAAGACAAGAACTATTTATACAAAAGCAATCGACGAGGACTTTCCACCAGAGTTACTTGCGTCGCATATAGAATTCCACAATTATGCACATTGGCATGTAAAGAAAAAGTTGATTGGAAACAAATAAACAAGCCAATTAATCTTATACAATTATCATTCTTTCACTGGATAACACACCGGCATAAATCGTGTGTATGTAACAAATTTTATTTATTGGTAAATATGAGAAGAAAATGTTTACAAAGCAGTGTGACGAATTGGAAACAGTAACCGTAAAAAAATATTGAAATATATATGTAAAATAGAGTTGATATTGAAACAAACCCAATGAAGATTATGTTGTGAATAATACTAGAAGCTATCAATGGTAAAATATTAGGATGACCTGTGGGATTCAACATTTTATATTTACGAATATTCATATTCATATTAATTTTAAAAGAAAATCTAAAACCTAGTTTAATAGTGTAATTGCGTTGAACAATGTTAAACATTAAAATAACATAATTTTATTGAACAATTGTAAGAAATTTAGATGCTTGCAACTTTAGATCGATCAGAAAATTCATATTACTAGCTGTTTCCAGTAACCACGACGGATAAAACAGATTTATTTATGAATGCTCTTTCAAGACACTGTCAACAACTGATGCTTGACGTAATGTTTATTATACGAAGACAATCACGTGCAGTGAGGTCATATTTACAACGTTTAAGGTCCAATATGTCTCACAGATATGAAACATTACTCAGCAAGTAAGGAATTTACCCAGAGATTATAATAACAATGACAGTGGTGTTTATTGTTTCATCGAAATTGTGCGGATGGTATTACGTAAATGTTTGAATGGAGGGAAAAAACGTTTTTACCGTAAATAATTAGAATTTTGACTGATGTTCCAATGATAGATATTGTTACACTTTTATTTCATTCACAACGTTATTCTACATAAAATATTACATATTTACATACTTATAAATATCCAGTTGACAAATTGGTGCTCACACAATCACGTCACAATAATTATGTTGAACGTGTATTGTGGTTATTTGTGTAAACAATTACCAGTATTACTGGTTGATTAATGAGAAATAGTAATGGCAATTGCTTTATGTATGTTACAGGTGAGCGAATAGTATTTGGTTACTATAGCAAGTATAGTTTAAACTAGCACCTGATTGATAGCACTCCTACATATTTCGAAAGAAAATGTTAAAAAGTAATCTGGGGCTATTCACCTATAGTAATATCTGGAAGATCACATACCATAAATTTGGCGAACTACCCGCCCCCCTCCTTCGCAATGGAGAAGTTAACAGCTGCGATATGCCCGACACGTATCAAAGTTAGATACCGCATACAGAACCCAACCTGACCCAACCCAACCTAACCAGATCCAAACCAACCCTACGCGGGTTTTACTTTTTTCCAGAGTCTGTTTTTGAGAAAGAAATACCAAGAAAGAAACATTAAAAAGTTAAAAATTATACAATATGGCTTGCGAAAATATGGCTTTGTCATCAACTTCAACACGTCAAGCAGACACTATATTCTTGATAGGCGCAAAAGATTTTTTAAAAATGTCTAGATTTAATCAGTTACGAACTCTAAGGCAAGTTCTTCTTAGATTTCATTGTTTCCTACAGGAAAAAAATCTGTTCAAAATGAAGTCACAGCACTGTAGAAGAATTAATTTTAGTGAGACAAAGGCCGCTATCCCGACTAGACTTATCATTTACATTGTATTTATAAGCTTGAAAAATTAGACTCTGAATGGCTTCTGTTAAATAAGGAAGAATCTTTGATACCCAAAAGAAACGTGAAACACTATTTCAAGAGCAGCTAAATATGGTATTTGACATTGCTCACAATGTGCTCACAAAGGTAGACGAAGACAGAGAGTTTTTAATTGATGTGAGGACGGAAAGAAATATGATTATTTCATCAGCGGAAAAGAATTCTACAAGAAACAAGAAAGAATTCTTCAAAGAAAAATAAAAGAACAAAAGATACTTGAAAAGGGGAAAGAGCCAGGTTCCTCTTCCCTAATACCTCCAACTGTGATTATTTCAAATTCAGATACAGAAGATGAATCACCAGAACATTCTGATTCAGCCAAAAATAAATCATCTCTAAAAAGAAGGGAATCCCAAACAGACTTGCAGACTGAACCAACTTAAAAGAAATCATTATTTTCCAAACATGTCACTGGCGCATTAGATCGCAATAAGCTTTTTGGTGCGGAAGATTAATGGTCCCTATTGCAGCAACATTGGGACATGACCCTAGTTCGTTGCCATTATCACGAAGCACTATTCAACGTAAAAAGAAAGAAGGAAGAAAAGCTGTGTTTGAAGAAATAAAGCAATCTGTTTCTTTTTGACGATCCAGTTATTGTTCATAGGGACGATAAGTTTCTTCGTGATATTTTGAAGACTGAAAGAATAGATCGGTTGACCGTATTAATATTTGCAGATGGTAAGGAAAAATTACTTGGAGTGCCAAAAGTGCCAAAGTATTTACTCTCTGTTTTGGACCACTCAGTTCTCTTGACATTTTATTCAAAAGATTCAAGGCAGCATAGCCCGTTATACGCCAAGAAAGCTACCAACCCTTGGAAGAAGCTACTGGCAGTGAAGATTTAAAAATCACCGCAGTAAATGCTTTATTAGTTGCCTTAGGAAGAAAAAAGCAGCCCAGATACGATTACGGAGAGCTGTCTCTACTAGCTCTGGGCCATACTCCAGATAAAATACATTGGAGAGCTCCAGGTGCAGTACACCAAGCTTATTGGATGGCGAAACTGATATACGCCATCAAACTCCACTTCTTTCGTGAGGAAGGCGGTTTCAAAACCACACAAAAGAAAATTTCGCAGTTAGAATGTTGTGAAACTTTGGAGTTCTTGTATATGTAAAATATTAGTTTCAAGCCCATATGGCTACAAATGCTGCTTGGGCAGACCTTTCTCGGTAGAAAGACATGACCAATTATGAAGTTATTGATCCTCAAATTAGTGAAGAGGGTAAAAATGCCATAAAATCTCATTTTTGGTACCTCTCGGATGAGTTAGTTGGCTTAAGTTTATTCGCAGAGAAAGTATCAAATGAGGTGGAAAATATCAATAACATGAAGTGCGAGCCTACTTGCCGGAAGGTAAGAGGAGATTCGTCACTTTTAACTGGCCAAGCCGTGTTGGCTGATTTTGCCAATAAAAGATCATTGCAACTGTTTGACAAGTTAAAAATAAATTCAATTTTTTTACCGCACATTCAAATGAATGGAACAGCAATGAGCATTACGTTAGTGGTAAAAAATTCACAAAAAACTTGAAAGTTGTTAATGATATAGCTCAGCGTGGTGCCAAGCTGTTTGAACAGTTTAATAAGCTTCCGACAAATGAAGAAGAGAAACAGTTGATTCTGCAACTGGTTGGGTTCCAAGCAAAAAATTCAACTTCAAATGATTAAACCATGCTTATTTACCTCACTTACTATCTTCCTATAAGATTTTTGTATTAGTCATCAATATTATACTATGAAATAAACCAGTTTACTATTTCACAGCTAGTTGTACTTAATTTAAAACAACCCTCAAAATTTACCGATTTTTCAAATTTATTATTAATTTTCAATGTCTTTGAGCACTGTCTTCTAATAATAGGAATATTATCTTCAAACTTTGCGAAAAACTAGTTTTTAAATTTTGAGGAGATAATCTAGGCCACCCTACTGGGCATATCCTCACCGAATGTCCATCCCTATTGACTGTAAGAGGCACTTCCACCCATGATGATAATAGTCATTCGTGAGGTAGATTGAATGACCAATGGTGCGGGCCCTGAAACTAAAGTAGCACAAGGGACCTATTGAGGCCTAAGAGCAGTGCGCAAGTACCCTCCACCTATCCTAATCCAGAGATACAACCGAGAGAGACGGTTAACAGAGCGACCCAAAAAGTGCTAGGAAAAGCTATGGACGAACATACAAGAAATCTACTGAACACCTGGAGAAGAGCAGCGACCGATAGGTGGGAGGGGGGGGGGGATTACTACGGGCGGCTAGAGCGCCATATGGGCTGCAATATCATTGCAAATGGATCTGTGTTAAATGTGCTCCAAAAATTATGTAATTTTTATACACAGTTTTGAAATAAATAGACTTCGATAACTCTCACTACCTTAACCTTTGTGTTGCCACCCAAAAAAACTCACAGCATCTGCCACCCGGGTACCCGGGTACCCCGCCTAAGAAATTCTTGATAAAACCCCATTGTAACTAAAAATAATTATCTGCATTCGATTAATATTTAATTATTCATATTCTAGAAAGGCATTCCTACCTGAATACAATTAAATTACAGTGACTAGCCATGACTAGCCATGCCAATTATAGAAGAGCGACTTTTTAACCAGCAAGTCATCTAAAATCAAGCAACGAAAATCGTAATCGAAAGTTATTATGAAAATAGTAACAGAAGTGGTAACTGATAACAAAAAAGCAAATTTTGATAGGGATTCAGTCAGATCATGGGGATCCGAGAAGGTTTTGGTCAATCTTCTTTGGAAAAAAAATATTCAATACATACGCCGATGGATACCCGGGTACCCGGGTGGGTTAAGCTTCACATTTTGTTTACTACTATTATCAGCACATCCGAAATATTTAAATTCCTGTTCGTAGAGCATTTCACTTTCTGTAGAGAATGATACCCTTTTGACAAATTTTCTCTTGCAATTAATTCTCATGTTTTATCACCACCAGTACGTTATTATTGTTGCTGGGCAAATTAAATTAAGACCGGTTGACAATGCATTAGTACAAAAGCATATGCACAATTTTAGTACACAAAGTGTTGTTGCATTCATGTACTCATATAAGTAGCATTGCAATTAATATTTATGGCGATACTCGAAGTCCTCGATCGGTACGAATTGTAAAACAGTAATTAAATATAAAATTTGTATCCATATTCCATATGCCAGTGTGACGGTCACTATAGACGAACAATAGGTGACATACCAGACAAATAAGGTAAAATAGAGCAATTTAGTTTAATTTTGGAAATAAATATAACTATCTCATTCAAATACTTGGTACCAAATAATTGGTGTTCATATATTTGACGTCTCACATAAGTTTGTCGGGCGGGTTTAAGAAATCGTTGCAAGGTTGTTCACCAAAAAGTCTAGTAAAACTGTTATTTATGTTAAAAAAAAAACAACTTTTTATTTTTCCACATTTTAATAGATTATAACAAAGTACATGGTAAATGCGTCGGAATATTTTATTCATACGTCGCCCTGTGCGTATCTGTCGATACAATTTACACATTGCGCAACAAACATTATACAGATGCTCATGGAAAATAGAAGTTTATAGGTTTTAGGGCGACCTTTGTTTAGAGGACGTTTCGATACAAGATAATGACAGAACTAGAATTCGCCGGAACAAACGTATCGCTTGTGCAAATAAACAATGCAAGAAACTTGGTTTTGCAATAAAATAAATTATCTTATTAAAGCATTATAATTATCAACAAAGCAAAGGTTGGACAATGATGATATTTATGAAATACGATTTTGACATTATTATGCACCGCATCTGAAATTACAATTCACGAGCAAATTTTAAAACTTCAAGAAGTTACTATTTCATTATGCATGTCATCTTTTGCTACAATTGCAAGATATTTTATGCTTGCGTTTTTAACAGTGGGAAGTGTTATTTGGAGAGTTTTCCATCGGATTATAATTACCAGGGATTACTTGGTTATGGCATATATCCCAAAAATTCCAATGTCAACATGACAAGAACCTCGAAACTTATAACTCCTAAGCTGTGCATTTCTAGTGCGACATTACGAAATTTCATGCTTGAAACAATCTGTTGAACATGTTCTACCATCGAAATCGCTTTGTCTCTGACAATGCTTACAAAAACATTGACACTCCAGATCGGTCCAATATATGGTGCAGGAACTGGGGGAGAATATGGGACAATACGCTCAAAAGGTAGCCAATGCAGGCATCTGTAATATTCACGTACTAAACCTTGACCAACAATTGCCTAGTTTCTGTTTCTGCCAATATTGATGCTCCTGAAGTATAAAATATCCTTGAAAAATTTTCAAAAAAAACTTCAGGTGTTGGTGTCTAGAGGAGCAATAACTAGGCTATGGGTCTACTTTCAGAACAAATGTTTATATGTAAACTTATGCCAGGATATGTTGCAAGTAGGTTCCCGTCTGACTCCCAAGGATCAAGAAATGTTTGTGACAAACAACTTTTTCCGTATCAGAAGATCTGGCTGTGATCTGAAATGATGAGAGATATGAAAAGCACTGAAGGGTTGACTCACGGAAGAGGAATAACGGGCAGTATGTTGGCTAAATGAGTTGTAACTATAACCACAGTTATGGAAGTATCCCAGCAGGTGAAAAGCTTTTGTGGTGTTTCATTATGCCCCGAAGAAGCTGTTCGACTGCACGCAATGATTAATAATACTGCCTGTAAATGTTCATGTTGTGGTTGCAGGGAGCAAGCAAAGAAATGTCCCCTAATATGCTATAATTGCAGAGGAGCGTCCTGCACCAATATACCAGATGATATTCGTGAGGAATCAAAGTTGAACGACAGGGACGATATGCTTCCTAACGATGATGACGAATCCGAAGACCTTATGGATGACGAGGAGCTTCAATCGGATCCATTCCTGAGATCAACTATTGCACATAATAAGTTCCGAGATGATGATAAAGTCAAAACCAAAATTACATCTATCGCCCGCACAATTATTGATGCTACATGACCAAAATCCTTTTTAGCCTTGCATGTTGGCCTGGGTGTGCTGATTCACCGAAAATATGGCTCAAGGGATCTTTGGAAATGGCTTCAGCGGCAGGATTAATTTGCACATATAATGAAGTGCGATATTACGAAATTACATGCTTGAAACAATCTGTTGAACATGTTCTACATCGAAATCGCGTTGTCTCTGACAATGCTTACAAAAACATTGACACTCCAGATCGGACCAATATATGGTGCAGGAACTGGGGGAAAATATGGGACAATACGCTCAAAAGGTAACCAATGCAGGCCTCTGTAATATTCACCTACTAAACCTTGACCAACAATTGCCTAGTTTCTGTTCCTGCCAATATTGATGCTCCTGAAGTATAAAATATCTTTGAAAAATTTTCAAACAAACTTCAGGTGTTGGTGTCTAGAGGAGCAATAACTAGCCTATGGGTCTACTTTCAGAACAAATGTTTATATGTAAACTTATGCCAGGATATGTTGCAAGTAGGTTCCCGTCTGACTCCCAAGGATCAAGAAATGTTTGTGACAAACAACTTTTTCCGTATCAGAAGATCTGGCTGTGATCTGAAATGATGAGAGATATGAAAAGCACTGAAGAGTTGACTCACGGAAGAGGAATAACGGGCAGTATGTTGGCTAAATGAGTTGTAACTATAACCACAGTTATGGAAGTATCCCAGCAGGTGGAAAGCTTTTGTGGTGTTTCATTATGCCCCGAAGAAGCCGTTCGACTGCACGCAATGATTAATAACACTACCTGTAAATGTTCATGTTGTGGTTGCAGGGAGCAAGGAAAGAAATGTCCCCTAATATGCTATAATTGCACAGGAGCGTCCTGCACCAATATACCAGATGATATTCATGAGGAATCAAAGTTGAACGACAGGGACGATATGCTTCCTAACGATGATGACGAATTCGAAGACCTTATGGATGACGAGGAGCTTCAATCAGATCAATTCCTGCAACCAGCTTCTACTTCCAAACGCAGCAAATTCAATTAACCTAGTATTTTGATTATTTTTAATTTAAATTTTGACAATCACTACACATGAAACCTTAATCAAAATTGTTTGTACTTAAGTCATTTTTTTTTAATTACATAAATATTTGCATCACAATGTACGTTTTAATATTTCAAATCCCTTGATTCACAAAAACTGGTTCTTGGTTCGTCAGCAGGACGCATCGGGTTAAAATTGCATTTGGCTATTTTGTAATCAATGGCATGAAATCACATCGAAACGATTGCTCACAAGTTCATATTTATGAAAATCAAACACCTCTATATTAGAAATCATGGCACATTTGTGGTAGATTAATACTCGTATTTCATTACTATTACTATTCTAGAACACGTAATTTACGATATTAATATGTTAACGTCTCACGTAAATTCAACCTAAACATTAAAATAATATCATATGTATATTTCTTACATTATCTTCAATCTTGATAAAAACAACGTCACATTTGTATCAAATTAGCTAATATTGTATTTTGTTTTTTGCCTTTTGTAGAATTTTTTTCTAGTGACGTGTTGAGGTTTTTTAATAATGGAAAAAAATGATCACCGAACCCCCTAAATTTTGTCTCATAAAGGAATAAAATGTTGGTCAAAGCAATTTTAGTGGGAATAGAAATCCATCGAAAATCAATCCTCGAAGTGATCGACCAAATTCAGCCATTACAGAAAAAACGTTAGGTAGACAGTAGAAAAAGTCATTCTTGAAGATCGACGAATTAAAATCGATGTGATAGCTGAAAGTTTTAAAATTAGCAGGAAACGTGATTGGACCACCATCCATGATAATTTGGGCATGTCAAAGATGAGTGTCCCATGGGTACCTAGAATGTTGACTCAATTCAATAAACAACTTCGAGTTGAAACTTCGCAGCAACTTTTGGAGCTTTGTGAAGGACAAGAGGAAAATATTATTGAGAAAATTGTAACTGGCGATGAAACGCGAGTTCATCACTATAATCCTGAACGCAAACAGGAGTCGATGAAATGGGAACACAAAGGCACGCCACCGCCAAAGAAGTTTAAGATCCAAAATTTGGCTGGCAAGATTATCGCGGTTTTCTGGGATTCAGAAAGAATTTTACTAATAGGCTACTTGCCACATAAGATGAGTAGAGTACGCATTATGGTGACACCGCAAAGGAAAATTGAAAAATGGAATTGCAGACAGTGCACAGTGCACAATGCTATTGTTGTCCAGGATGCTATGAAGAATTTCTGTTCAAGAAGTTGAAAAAGCAATTGAGGACAAATATTTCAAAACGACGAAGAACTAACGTGACGGTTGGTGGTTTTTTCCAGAGCAATATAACATTTTGCTGATTATTTATTTTCGTTAATTGCCAAATGTAAAAAATGCGTAGGAGTACAACGAGATTATATTGAAAAATGACTGAAGACCTATGATGTATTTTAGCTCCTTCTTTATCAGTCGTAATTCATTAAAACAGTTATTTTTGTGACCCAACCATCTAGTAAAAACAACATTTAGAATATTGACAGAGCAAAGTTAAATAATACAAAACCCGAATGCTGAATATATAAATATATATATGATATATTTATATTAAACATATTGTCTACACCTTAAATAAATAAATAAAATGTCAGAACATGCCCTGAGAAAACAATAAATTTGCAATATTGAAGAAAAAAACGTTTACAGGTTTTCGTTCGATCAATCACAAACGAAACGTTGGTAATGCTGATTTATTTATATTTTTGAGCGTAATCTGTCTAGTTTACATGAACTTTCGAACTTAAAATAATCAAAAATCCACAAGCATTATGTTGTGTTTATAATGAATTATCGGTCGGAGCGGTACTTTAAGAAGACCGTATACGTATTTAGAAACCTAAAATAATAGCATCATTTGAAAAACAACATTGGTTATTTTCCATGTTTGTTTAATTGACTTCTAGGTCAAATTTGTTTAGAAAATAATATAGATGTTTACACTGCATACAACTTACGTACTTGCTAGCAACACATATATTTTAACAATGAGCGTCGAGAAACAATAAATCATCTATGGTATATTAAATATACATAATACGAAAAAACCTAAAATTATTTTCAAGCGAAAGTATAAATGGAATAGAATTCTAATTGGTGCAGACAGTCAATGTTAATGGATGTTAAAAGTATTTTTATTCCTAGTACTCAGCAATTTGTATAGCGGCGATAAAATAATGGAGGTGTGTCTAATATTACATAATATATAAAAAAAACTATTAACGACGTACGCTACAAACGGCATCTGCATCATTGATAAGTAAGACAGATATATACCAAACGAAACATTCATATTATAATTCAATTGCAGAAACTGATGTTAATAATTGCCTAGATGTTTCAAATATAAAACTGATAACTAAAACGAATATTAAATAATATTTGAATAAACTTGTTTAATGGCATACGAGGGGAGATCATTATTTAGCGGCCCTGACATTGTAGGCGTTGAGTGAAGTTGAATCAATTTGAATCAATTATTAAAGTATTAATCATTTATTGTTACGTTGGTTCAATTGTAGTTTTGTCACTTGTTGCCTGTTCAAATAATTTAGAATTTAAGTAGACAAGTTTAGTGATTTCTTTTTATTTCCAAAATTAAAAGAATATCTTCGGGGGACCAGATATTACGACAATTATGAACTGATGACGGCCGTAAACGACTGGTTGGAAGAGCAACCGACAGATTTTTTTTCCAGATGAATCAAAAGTTTGGAGCATCGTTTTACTAAATGCATCGACGTTCTGGGAGAGTATGTAGAAAAATAAACGTTCGCTATTTCTTCAATTTGTTTCCTTCTATGTTAGGGACCGTAAATACTGATCTCCCCTCTAGTATCTACGTTGAGTTGCGAATTTGAACTCGTCCCGTTTCTAAACTAAAAATGATAGATATATGCCGTTCATTCGATTCCATTAGCAAATTTAATACTCTACAACTTAATTTATGTGTAATTTAGCGTATAGGGTACCGTTAGGGCTGCGTATCGATGAATCGCTAAAAACAGAAGTTCGAATTTGAACGCTCTTTCGAGCTAAATTGTCCTTCACAGAGTCGGGTTGATTGGGTGCGGGTTGACTTAAAGCAGTTTGGTCACAAAGTGCAGCGTTGGCTACTTTATTACTAGATTTCATTAAATTAAATTAAATTAAAAACGGAATATTTATTATAAACTATAACTAACGTTTAAAGTAAAATATATATCTGGTAACATGTAACGCAAAATGATAGTAAATAATAAGTAATCAGGTAATATTAATGTAATAGTAAAATTATTATTTTCTTTATGGTTCATTTTTTCTTATTACTGTGTCAGTCTTCGTGGCATGGAACTTATTTAATTAAAGATTACTCTAATAGTATTTTGTGTACCAAGGCCAAAAAGTACTGACGAAAAAACACTTTTTGGCCGTGGTGCACACAAAATTTTTTAGGCGACCCTCATATAATTTTCAAATTTGTTGCAACATTTACTTATAATTTATGGACATAGTCATTTATGACAACTGAACAATTGTACATATTTGTGACACCTTCAGACATGTTTATGTTTTCTTTGTCTACATTCGAAGTTATTTCGGCTTTATAAACAATAATTACCCAATAATCAGTTAAAAAGTCTATCACCAACACGTATTTACTAATGTAAACAAGATGTACAGTTTGACACTAACGGCAATGTGGTTATTTTTATACAATTTCGGTAACTGTCGGTAGATGGCGCGACCCTATTGCGGACGAAAAATGAAAGCGGACGAAAAACGATTACTTTTCGTCCGCGTTTGACGACTGAAATTTCAATTTTTCGTGTCGGTCGCCTAAAAATGTTCTTTATTTGTAAGTTGATCTCATGCGTCCAATATATTGCAATAGTTCTTCTGTGGTCAAATATTTCTTTTTTCGCGAATTTTAACCAAAAGCCATTCTCGATTGGATTTAAATCCCGACTGATACAGGGAAACTGAAGAACTTCTATGTTATTAATCCTAAAGCAATAATTTTCAATTCTAGTTGTGTGGACTTGATAATTGCCATGTTGGAATATTAAGCCGGCGAACATATGCTTGACAGTTGACAGTTTTAGAATATGCATAGCATATTCTAAAATGTTTTGCTTATGACAAATATATTCTTCACTAAGTTCTGTACACTTGGATTTTACCATTGCAACCAATTATTAATGTGATTTAAGGCAAACAAAAGTCTGTTTCTGCTCGATAGTTAAATACGCGACACGCCATTTCAAAACAGATTACTTTTGTAAGCAAGTTGTTCTAGAAGTGCCGTACCCTATTCAACGATTGTCTTCTTGGTGGTCAATCCCGTTCCACTGTTCCCTTTTAAAATTCTCTGATTTTCTCATCTTTCCTTAATATGAAACACCGTAGAATTAAAATAATTCAACTGAAAATGTGACGAAGTCATACTAATTCTTCTAGTTTTGTAATGATACGTGCTTTGTCAATCGTAGTGAGTTTCTTGTCATATTAGTACAAAATTTCTTTGAATATAATAATAATAATAATTATAACTTTGACAAAGTAAATGAGATATTATTTTTTGAAGTGGTATTCATGATAATATTGTTTAATTTTGATCCCACCTTACATTCGAAAAATGTCCATGATTTAGTTGAACAATTTCAATTTCCAAAAAATGATACATTTATTTCGATAAATAAAACAATGTTTATTTCTCTTGTGAGGGCATCAGTCTCACTGTTAGTTCATATAAACGTTGAGATTACATACCAATTAACTAGAACTATTCGTTAAGTCGTATTTTGTTTAATTTTTAATGTAATTTTATCTACCTTGGTGAAATTTATATAACTCGAACAGATATTTTATGGAGTTCCCCCATGAAATACCACATGATCAAAGACTGTCTTATGTTGCGGTAAAAGATTGGTGAAAATGGTGTCGAATAAAACACAAATCCTCGGAAAATGATGAAAGAACAAGAAAGAAACAAATAGCAGAAATATTGGGCTTCAGCGATTTTTTGGCAAAGTTGGTTGCATTGTTTTGATCAACTTTAAATTTTGCCACGCCAGTCAACGGTGGATATTATGCAGCAAGTGGAAGCGTGAACACCGTTGGAATTGCGCAACGCAATTCGTGACTGCAGTATCGAACAGATGGATTACCCAGATACAGCCCTCAGTGACTATTACTTGATTTTAAAATAGGAAAAATTGCCGTCGCGGGCACGTTTGCTGTGAAGACGAAGAAGTGAATGCTATTTGGACACATTACCGAAGGAATAACGTTTAAGGTGTTTGGTGCCAGAAATATAGAAAAATATAATTTAATTTTGAACGTACGACGTTTTTCAGGATATTTTTGCGCTCTCCTGGTGTGTATAAATCGCACGATTCTAGGTTCCAACGCGTATTTTTGTTTTGTTTGCGTAACATTCTTCAAAATATATAAAATATATAATGATTTTTTACCGGCATGTTTATAATTGCATTAACTTTTTTAACAAATCTAATTTTATCATCACACAGGAAGCAACACATTTTTGCACGCTCCAATTTAATTTGTGGAATCATACGAATAGCCTGCGTATAAAGTAAAATTCACAATATGTATATAAATATAACGAGAATGAAATAAATTTATTTAAAAATATGATTAAAAAACACATTAATTTGCCTCAGTTAAGCACAATTTAACCAGACCCTGGGGTGCGACTAAGAAAAGGAGAAGTCGACAGTTACAATATTTGTTTTATTATAAATAGCCATCGCATACATAGGTATGATGTGTCTAACAAGACTTAACAAGAACACCATAGATAACAATATGTCACACCACCTTCAATTGTTCACAGTCGGATTAAAATATCACTGCACACATCAAATATTTTGACAACAACTTGCGACGTTGTGTAGCTAACAAATAATTTAGATCCAATTATGCCTTTTTCAAAACTCAACAACAACATGCATCTGGTAGAAAAATTATAGATGCGTTAATAAGGTATTAAAAAAAAATTCATGGTTTCTATACTGTACATAAGTAAAAAGAGTGAGGCAATGTTACCATTGAATTCTTTGAGAATAGTAAATTTCATAATTCATTGCATTCTATGTAATTCCTTATTAATTATTATTACTTAACGCGTTGCTAAAGCTCGCAATTGAATGTAACTGCAGTGAACCGTATTTTGAGCATACAAAGAAACGTTGGCATACAAAATACATTGGTAATGTTTAATTCAACGATACAACATACGGGCTGTATAAAGCAAGTAAGTATACAATAATCACACTTTTTGGAGTAAGAACAGTTATTATTGCCCAACGTGGAAAAATAGTTAATTTTTTCACGACTAGAAAAGCAAATTTGTACCAGTGAAAAATGTTGCTTTACTTTTTTCCAAAAAAATTTCTGTTTCTTTCACTTTACATAAATTCGATAAAATTTTCATTTTTAGTTTTATTTGTAAATAGTAATTAAAACCACGCTAGCACAAGATTCGCAGTTTTTGGTTAATCAACCTTTTCTGGTGTGCAGTTGATGCCTTCACTGTCATTGTCACTAATGATCTATGCTAATCAGTAATCAAACCAAGCCAAACAAGAAATTTTGACATTTATCAGAAGGTGACAGAAAAACGAACTATCAACAGTGACCAAGTACACTACGTAAACGTAAAATTTAATTATAGTTGCATTAAAAAAATGGCACCGTTATAGCACTTTAAACGTTATAGCACTTTTTTAACGCAACAACGCTTAAAAAATGAACTGTTACGGCTCTTTTTCACCCTTCCTAATCCAATCAATCGATCAATCGCATATTTTATGAACTCAAACGAATGCAAAAATATACACGTTGTTTAACGGACGTAGTGCCACAATGTTAAGTAAATGAAAAATAATATATAAGCCGAGGAGAGAGGGGAACGATTGTGGAGAGGTGGCAGCACAGGATCGGTAGAATGAGTGGGAAGGTATATGTGTGGAAGGAGGCCGAAGTATATAAGGAAAGAAAGAATAATAGCGAGGTTCAGATACGGAAAGGATATTTTTTTCTGGATGTAGAATATACGGATTCTGTGCAAAATGTATGGATGTATGGTAACACGATCAAGAAGCATGACGATATAGCCATGGATGAAGTGGAAAGAGAAGGGTAAAGATGGATAAGATGCCTAAATGAGTCAGGGGGTGGAAAGGAGTTAAAAAGAAAGCTGAAAGCCATAAATGAAGGAAATCAGTCGATGCAAAGCAAAACGATCGAAAGGAGAAGGGCACGAAATGCCAGAAGAAGAAAGTATCGGAGACGGGAAAGGAAATGATACATTAGTAATCGATAAAACGTGTTTTTAGAATATGAATTTAAATATGCCAATAGAGGTTGGTACCACCACTTACAAAATGCACGTTTGCAGATGAGGACAAAATATATATTATTTATACATGGAAAAGAACAATATTATAAACAGAAAAGGGAGGAATCTATCCACCAGAAGGAATCCTATTCTATAAATGTAATCGGATTGCATTTAGCTCTAACGACGTATGGGAGCAATGTTAATTTTCTAGTTGCTGAACTCATCTATGACTGAATAGTTAGATTTAAATCTTTAAACAAACACTGTGCAGCTACAGCAAAGGAAAATATTAATAAATATTACAGTATTTGCAAATTAGCATTAATTACATCATGTGGACATGAGGTAACTTACTCGGGGGCAAGTTGATACGTCGAGAAAGCATGTAAAGTAATCCCTATAACGTATTTTATTTCTGAAAGATTTTTTAATGGTTTTGGATATACCAACAAGGATTCCTAATTCAAACAACAAACAGAAAAATAAACCTTTTTGTATAACAAAAAGACGATTATTAATCTATTAACATTGTATTAGAACAGTTTATGCGGTGCATCAATTCGCCCAAAGAAATGTACCAACACACCACACACGTTAAAAACTACACTATGTAAGACATATGTAATTAATAAAATGTTAGGAATAATGCCAAATTCATTTGAGTTCGATACGTTAAATTTTTTATTAATATTTAAAATAATTATTAAAAAATCAATCTATGTGTATCAAAAACATAAAATATACAGTTTTACTACGCGTACATACAATAACCCATGTTAAACAGTTCCATCAGCAACGCATATTACCCAGATTTACGTACACTGAGGAAAAAAACACATTATATCAATTTGCCTTATCAACTTTTTCCACGTCCACGTCCTGCATGACGTTCCGAAAATGTAAATCTGGGTGTATAATAGTATTTTTATAGTGTAATAATGTATTAACAACATATGTATATTGTATGCAAATTCGTTACATGCACATAATTTTGAATGTAAATATAAGCGCCTAGCAATTCGGAAAATTTACGTCAATGCTTACGTTCAATGCATTTAAATTCAGCAACTAATCTTAACGAAGTTATTTCTAGAACAGTATAAACAACTATAATGCTGCAGCATTCCACAACTTCTACGAAGAGTATTCCTAACGATTGCACCTGACACTTATAAGTATTTATACAAAATCCAAAGAAATGAATGTAATTATGCGTAATAGGTAATATATGAACAATTGTAGTGTTACGTGTGCATATCTATTCACAATAATAAATGCACCTTCTTATACGTGATTGCCATTATTAGATGAATAGAAAAAAACATATGTAATGTTATGATATTTATGTGGCCAAAAGATTACAAGAAAAAAACACTAGAAAATAGGATACGTAAACCCAGTATAGGATACGATGAGTTCACATGACCTTTAAGGAAAAACTGGGCTTTTCGAAAAAGTTAATATCAAACATTTTATTTAAAATACCAACTAACGATGTTGGTATTTTAAAAGTTGTGTTAACATCTTTTCTTTCATCTTTCCCATTTACGGCGTCAAATTTTGTGTTTTCACCCATGTCCTCCATTCTTCTTTATTCGTTGTCATCCCTTTCATTTCTTCAATCGATTTTCCTCTGTTTATTTCTTTTCCCGTATTCTATCCTCCCATTTCCTTCGTGGTCTTTCAACTTTTCTTTTTCCTCTTTTACCCTTCGTACTGTTATGTCCTCTCACATTCGCATTACGAGCCCAAACCATGCTAACAGTTTCTCTTCTAGTTTTCTTGTTATTTCATCCTGCTCCAGTCCATTTACGGCGTCAGATTTTGTGTTTTCAGCCATGTCCTCCATTCTTCTTTATTCCTTGTAATCCCTTTCATTTCTTCAATCGATTTCCCTCTGTTTATTTCTATTTACCGTATTCTATCCTCCCATTTCCTTCGTGGTCTTTCAACTTTTCTTTTTCCTCTTTTACCATTCGTACTGTTCTGTCCTCTCCCATTCGCATTACGAGCCCCAACCATGCTAACAGTCTCTCTTCTAGTTTCCTTGTTATTTCATCCTGCTCCAGCCATTTACGGCGTCAGATTTTGTTTTCACCCATGTCCTCCAATCTTCCTTATTCTTTGTCATCGCTTTCATTTCTTCAATCGATTTTCCTCTGTTTATTTCTATTTCCCGTATTCTATCCTCCCATTTCCTTCGTGGTCTTTCAACTTTTCTTTTTCCTCTTTTACCCTTCGTACTGTTATGTCCTCTCCCATTCGCATTACGATCCCAAACCATGCTAGCAGTTTCTCTTCTAGTTTCCTTGTTATTTCATCCTGCTCCAGTCTTTCAAGTATCCATTCATCTCTCTTCCTGTCCCTTTTTGTCCCTCCCAGAATGTTCCTCTTCACCTTCATTTCCATGGCTGTAATGTTTCCTTCGTGTCTCTTTTCCACTGCCCAACTTTCACTCGCTTGCAATATTATTAGTAGCATTAGCTTGTTTGTTTATGTCTCTTTTTCCAAAAAAAAATAGTCTTGTTCATCTGGTAGTATTCTCTTGTTGCCCCTGTTTGACACTTCCAAATCTATTTTTCCGTAATTAGTTATTGTTGTTCCCAGGTATTCAAATGTTGTTACTTCTTCTAATCTTTCCTGATTGCAGTATATATCTCCCTTTCCCTTTATTCTCATCACTTTGTGTTAAAATCTAGTTTTGTAGCTAAGTTTTAAATTGTTGTAAGGGTTTCAATATTTGGTTCTCCTGGGGAGTATGAATTTTTGGGGCGTGAAACAACTTCAGTGGGTTAAAAATGAAATAAACCTGTAGGCCAGAATTAGAACGAAAACGAAAATTTCTATGTAAAAAAGTCCTTAAAGATTTCGATCCTCTGTTGGTTGGTCTGGCGGTTGAAGCACAGGCGTTGTGTTTTGAGATTAAAAAAAAAAAACGCAAATCTATAGAAGGTACGTTAGGACGTGTTATCAATTAGAACAATAATATTATTCTTGGTTTCTGGGGTCTTCCGCTTAGTGACAGTGACTGTTATCATACCTAAAACAATGTGGGCTCCTTGATTTGCCGATAATTTTCTTTTTATTGGCGCAGTAACTCTTTCCTCTTTTCCAACCAGAACTCGTTTCGACAGTAAACGTTAATGTCATCTGCATTGAAAAATTGTTCCTTTATGATGGGCCATACAGATTATATCAACTGGTTGGTAACTTTACTATTTACAGTTTCACTTTCTCCCGAAATTCTATTTGCCATTCCGCACACTACAATATACTCTATAAACTAATAAGTAAATAAATTTATATATGTATATAAATTTTTCATAATTGACTTCTGAAGTCTGGCCATTAATGCACAACATTGATTTCACGGCTGGGTACACAATGCTACAGCGTATATAAGAGGCTCTTCGAACATAGAACAAACCGTTATATTAATTTCATAGACGATAGAGAAGAGATAATTTTGAACATAAATTGTAAATAAAATTTAAATAAAATTTCTTTGTACGTTTCTGCACTTTAATAGCAATTATACCCTGAATGATGAATGAGTTCCATCGAAACCAGATTTTCTTAAATCGATCTGTAACAATACTGCAATGCATCAATGTGTTTCTGTTGCCACCAAGGGAATTTCATATAATTAACATTCCCGGGCGTTCCGCCAGCCGCTTTTAATTCGCATTTGTAAAATTATTCATTATGCAAGGAACTAATTATCCTCAGGTACCGGCCGTCGCAAGAAAAGTCTGAAGCAATTTACTAACAATTTACTAACAATTTGTGAGCAAATAAAAACTCTAAAAATGACAACTTTATATTCATTCACTGATAGTGAACACTCTTTTATCCACGGCCATTACGTTATACGTACGATACCCATATAACCTTTTTGCAAATAATGGTATCCATAACTATCCAACGAGAGTTATAGGCGTGAGTTATAATAACTCACGCTTAGTCGATTTGCCATAGTAACTACTTAAGTAATGTTATGTAATTCGCCGATATTAAACATCATGTCAAACAATTAAATGTCAAATTGGACTAGGCAAATGAAAAAAATTGTTCAGACAGTGATTCCGAAATGTGTACACCACCTGAAATAGCAACTCGCAATCTTCTGTCGGATAAATCGCACAAGAAATATGATATGGCCTACCATTTTTTTTTTTGGATTGGAGTAAAAGTAAGAACGTAAAAGCATTGCTTCTGGTATATTTTAAAGACTTGTCAAGACTTGATGAAACAAATCTGCATCATCGTGGACTTTCTACTCTATGCTTAGAAGACCACTCGTTCCTCACACTGAAGTCTGAAAATTATATACAATAATTGCCTAAAAAGGCAAAAACGTTTCCTCCAGAAGAATAATCGTGGATAAAGTATGGTATAATCATCCCGTGATTTATTGCCTATATTCCTTCTCATTCAATAATATACTATTACTTTAAAACAATTGTTTATTTATACATTACAAGTATTTGAAGTTCTTGCAACTTATTTCTATAATATCGTAGGTAAATATTTTCTATGTTTACTAATGTCAACAACCAATGCCGCTGGAATTGGAAATTTAGTGTCGGTGCCGGTACACGACGTCGCGGTGTATTTGTTAAAGAAAGTCACGAAAAGATTTGCATACGTACGAAAGAATTACGTCACGCGCGGTAATTGATGCCTAGAAAGTTGAGAAAAAATTCAACTTAATCAGTACGTGTATATTAAATCGGGCGATAACGAGCATTGAAAGCCAATGCTGTGTAGACTACACATGCATTGTTTTTTTTATCTAATACAAAATTATTTATAATCATTTTCCAAGTACACACAATCTATATCTGCAATTCAAAGGTCTAGTGACACCCCCTATCCATGGGACTGCATAACGTCGTAGCTTAGTACTAATGGATATATGAACTATTTACTTTCCTTTTCAATGACCATTTTGTTATTCAATAATAATGTCACTATATGTAATCGTACATAGTATGGATGTTTACATTTGTTGAAATGTTCAGGTTATTTGGACGCGTAGTCTGCCTGCGCTTTGTTTTCATTTGTATTTATGTATTTATTAACATAGCTTGTTTTACCTTCCTTTTTAACAAAAACATTGATATCATTACCATAAAATAAGCGTATCGTATATAAAACACGTTATGAAATGCATTATTCCATTCATTTCATAAAAAAATACATTTTATAAATAGTTGCATAATTAATTATTTTTCTATGATCTATGTGCATACCAAATAGTAATTCTCGATTCAGTGAAGGTGAAAACATACATTTTTGTGATTAACTATTAACACGCGCTATTGACAGCAATATCTCAACCTGAAGTGATGGTTTACTCTTATCACCTTTCCCTGTCTCGAAAATGGGGCGAGTTATCGAAAAAAAATGTTCTTATAAAAATTAAAGACAACTTTAACTTGAAAAGTTTTTTTTTCGAAAATGGAGTCCAAGAACATATTTGATTCGGAAAGTGGACAAAACTTCCCACCAATGATTATGTCTAGTCACGAGCGCATTCCTGGACACATTTCAAAACGTATGTAACGGATGCCAAGCATGTGGCATTGACAAATTCGAGACAGGTTGGATGACATGATTTTTTAATTTGTTCCATTTTTATTCATGGATTATTGCTAACAATATCAAACTTCCTGTCGTTATATTTGTGGATGGTCACTCCAGGCTTAGTTATGTTTTTGTTGAAATCAAAATTGAACTAATAGCGTTGTGCCATAATAGCACACATCTTTCGCAATCAATGGGCGTGGCATTAAAAGCGTGTGGAAAAAGGCGTAAAAATAGATCAGTTACAATGTGAAAAAGGATTCCTAAAGGAAGTCTTTGGACTAATTTTGAAAGATGTTCGGGATGAAATGCTAAACCCAGATATAATTAAAATGGATTTAGATCGTGTGGCTTATTTCTATTTATTGGACCCTATAATTGAAGAAAAATTCCAAATGTCAACAACCATTTTACAGTTTCTTGAACACAATAGCCGCAGAATTTTTTTAAATCTGGTGAACTGTGGCAGAGATATGAAAGGCATCTCTATTTTCTGTGGTGTAACTTAAATTCTGATGTCAAAACACTATATTTCAGCAAAAACTATTATTGTTGATACATTCCAGGTACATTTTTGTTAATTGCATAATAGATACAGTTGCTGTTATAAGAAAATAATAAAATAGCCGCCCTCATTTTCTTTTATTGCAAGTTATTTTAGATTAGTTTATGTAAAAAACAATTCAGATGCCTGTTTCCTTTATTGCAGGGCCCTACAAATATTCTACTTTTCAATTTCTTTGTAAAATATGGAGTTGGAGGACGTAATAAATTTAAGTTATGCCATACTATTTTATGCATATTCTAAAGATTAATTATTTCTTGAAAAGCAGTCACATGTATAGCCCATACTTTTTGAACATCCACAGGTGCAGATCCACAGGTGCTCTCCACGTTTGGGCCTGTCTGTTCTTGTTCACATAAGCCTGACCACACATGCAGCATCTGTGGAGTGAACAGCCCCCTTTCTAGTCAGTCTGTTTTTGGCTGAAACTCCACGGTAAGGTGGTTCTCAAGTGACGTTGTTAAGCACATAACGATTGATGATGATGATGTTATGATTATGGTGTTGTGAGAAAGGAAATAAAGGCTATTAGTGACTACGATAAGAGTGTGTGCTGAGGTTTCAACTGTCTGCAGGTACCATGAAGTAAAATATCTTAGCAAATTTCATGACACCATTTGTGTTTCTCTGTAAAGCTTATGATCGCAGGGGCTAAAGTAAAGGCAGATTACAAAGACCTCATTGACAAATGTGTATGTGATTCAAGAAACTACAACTGCATGATGAACAAGTGTGACCAATCCCCAGGTAAAGAAGCCATCTTAGACATGCTTGAGGATTCAAATGAATATAATTTATTGACTGACAATATGACATTAAAACAGTGTATAACAAAAGGCAGAGCTAAGATAATTACATTAATAAAACCCAATGATGAGTACATTAAATCCTTTACAAAGAAGCTAGAATCATTTTATTTCGAAAGTCCAGAGTCAGTTTTAAAAAGAAAGGGAAACAAGTCTCAACAACTGTCAGAGCCACTGTGTCTGCATTCTTACTGACTACTTGGAGCACACCACAGTTGATGTCTATGCTTTCCAAACCCATCTCATTAGAATATATTAAAGAAATTGTTCCACGAATTGGAACAATTATTATGGCGCAGCTAGCCAGTACAAAAGCAAGATAAACTTCATCAACATTTGTCATCATAATCGTGGTTTTGGGTCTGATGCAGAGTTGAATATTTTTACCTCTCCGCACGCAAAAAATGCTTGTAATGGAACTACCAAAAAAGAGACAACGAAGGCAAGCTTATACAATCGTGAATGGCCAAATTCTGTTGAGGATGTGTATTAATTTTGTTGTGATAACATAAAGCGAATAACTTATATTCATGTAAATAGCTAAGAAATTGTTTACCGTGAGAAGGAGCTACAGGCCAGATTCGATAGCTGTAAACCAATGGTAGGAACTAGGGGATATCATATACATACCCCACTTTCATGACATGCATCAAAATCTGTAGAGTTTGAGGACTTTTAAGTGTCTATAGTATTATCTCTAACACTGAGAAAAAATACAAATACAAAAAATACACTTAGCGGTGGCTAGAACATCATTCAAGACATCATCAGGAGATAAGATGTGGGTGAAAATGAATATCCCATCGCTATTTTCATGTACGTGTCGCAATAGACAATTATAATGTAGTCAAACTATTACTAATATAATAATATTACTTAATTGTAAATTTTTAGAATTTTTTGTAACGGACATTTTATTCGCTTGCATCTATTCTAAGATTGACATACTAAAGTTGAAAATTATCAAAAATTACCAAGTTATGTTTATTAAACCCAAATGAAATAAAACAATGGACACATTGTAAGTTTTTTCTCAAAGATGTTTTAAAACAGTCAGATATTGGTCTCTGAGACCGATGTTAGTGATGATGTTCTACCACCGCACTTTAGACGCGGAGGGTGAACACAGGTACCAGATTTAAATAAGTTTATACAAAATTTAAATAAATAAATTTAAAAAACCTACAAAAACCAGTGTTCAACGAGTGAGAAAGTGACGAGTGGGCTGAACGTTGATTATACTTTTAGAATTAATGATTATGTAACATAAAATTTAGACTACCCAGACAAGAAATAAAAAAAATAATTAATTGGCTATGATTAATTCAGTAAATTTTTTGTTCGTTGATACAGGTAGGATTAAGGAAACTAAGGCAGATGGTTTATAGTTCAAGGTTTCAACCAAGGTTAAGAGTGGAATTTTGGGTTTGAAACACACAAAAATGACGTGGGTCATTTTCAGTTCCTGAAACGAATGTTTATTCATCTGTATGTTATAAACTGTAATTTCTAAATGGCTATGGTGTATAGTTAATATGAATAAATAATATTTCACCTCCCTGTAATTTATTTTGTCCAAATATTCCAATTCTTTGGATGTCAATCTCCAAACACTCAACTATTGGAACCAAACTAATTTTAATCTGTCAACTACTGGTATATGGTGATAATTTATAATTTTCTATTAAATAGTGAAAAAATGTTTGCGTTGTTAAAGATATTTAATGGCACTGTTCTAATAGTACAAACTTAGTTAAATTTAAATTGTAACACATATGAAAATTTTTATTCTAAGAGTCAACAATTGGTGCCCTTATCTTATAAGTACCCTTAAGAATGTAAAAATTTTATTCAAATATTAAAACATTAGATAAGTAGTTAGTTCAATTATTTAATATCTCCAACATGAATATTTTCTATACACGAAAACAAGACAAACATAATTATCTCTGCACACTGCAATAAGTATCCTTGAATCTATTTTAATATAAATTTACTCAGTCATCCAAGTACATCAAGATTTTCATATAAAAAACGCCATTATAAAATGCATGTGTAAAGATGTAATTTACTTGAAAAGAAAGTTGCGTTAAGCATCAAACATAAAATACAAGGAAGAAGAGAATAATCTTAAAATTTATTTTGCAAGTCATTTCGATTAATTATCAACACAAAACAATTCAATCATATACTGTATGGCAAAATATTGATTGCGATGGAGACATAAAAAAAGGTGTAGTGTTTTAGTCATGCAACTTCAAAATTCTTGGTTTATAAAATAATCTACGATACTTGTGACTACAAAAGTGCTAACACTAATTCTGAAAATTTGTAATATCTTTAACACATAAATTTCATAATCAATTCGCATATCAGAGGGCACAGATCTTTGTAATACAAAATTTTTAATGTGATATTATTCCGAATTTTGACGTATATGTCACCCATGAATTGATCCAGTTTTTAGATAAAAAAGTATGAAACTCACTTTTGTTTATATCTCATATGCCTGGGACTCAGATTCGTATTGAAATGATCACTCTTCAACATGATGGAGGTGTCTCTTCCCGATTGGGTAGGAGAGATTGTCATTTTCGTACGGTACGACAAACCCAGTTGTAACGTGCCTATCGGTGTACATATTTGTCCAACCCTGACCTGTTTATAACCATCACCTAAGTTGTGCAGCTGGGGTTCATCCATGTAGATGCGATAACAAATAACATATGAATCTGAGCTTTGCCTTCTCGACAATTTATAAGCAGGTGTGACTCTTGTGACAGAAACCAACGATTTTAACAAAATTGCCATGCGGTTGTAAACAGTAGGCATGACCCGAATGGAAGGGTCACATTGATCAGGCAAGATACCAAGGCACCACGATTCTAAAACCATTTGATCACCATCGACTGTTCGCAACGATATTTCAACACAAATCGGCAGGCATGCTGTAACTACGTCTCCTTTGAAGGCCTTTTTCGTTTCTGTTAGCACTTCGGATAAATCTGGCACTGCCAAATTGAACTAGAATATTAAACATTTCAAGAAGGATTTAAATGAGGGTCGCAAACGTACACATACCCAGTCAGTTCCAGATGTCTGCGACTTACAGCGAGTCGAAACTTTTTCACCTAATCGCGACTGAACAATTATCTGTGCAGCTTTCAGCGCTAAGAATTTCGTGAACTTGTCCAGTTCCTTTTTGTCCTGATTGCTTAATTTATGGGCCATTATTGAAACATACTTTCTAACATTTCCAATGCACTCACACTAAAATACACTGTAAGTGAACTTCAAAGACACATTTCTTCGAAACTATTGATTTTTAATTGCAACGGCACGAAAATATACGAAAACACCGGGACGATTACTTTCACGCAGCACTGAAATATTTCACATGTACACTACACGACCTAGGAGAAAATCAGAGGACGTGTGATCGAGAACGTTAGATGGTAGACCTGTCATTACGTCACATAAACAACTTTGTTGCGGGGCGTGGAACGTTTTAGATGATTCTCGACTAAAAACACATTAAAAGTTAGCAAAATAAAAATGGATGTTACTCTAAAATCTCACACATTAAGGAACAATAAAATATGAGTAATAGATATATTTCAAATCAAGATTATGAGCGGCCAATCCAGTTATTTTTGTGACATACAGAACCACTGTTGCCATATTTATTCTAATTTATTGTTATATCAATATTTTATTTTCGTTTTATAAATGTAAATAATTATAAATGTATTTTTATATGATTTAACATTTTATATTACATACATTTAAACATTATGATAAAACAGATATTGGGAGTAAACATGGCGGGACAATTTGAGCAGAAATCGTTGACACCCGTTGACGTTGAGATGGCAATATTGCAGCGCGCCCAGCGGTAAATACTCTAAGCATACAACATAGCAACCATTTTGTTTCACATAGAAAGAAGTTGACGCAGCTAATCACGGTGCATAACTTTATCCCAATTTTTGGTAGTTTTTCAAGATATTTACCTGTAAACTATACTTTATCTAAAAATAGACATTAGTCCTCATTGAAGAATATTATACGTTTCGTGAGGTAAGTTTGAAATACGATAAATTATTGACTTAAAGTTAACGTCGCGGTTGTTCTTATCTAGGCGTCATTCGCCATATTTTGTTGTATGAATCACAATTTTCTCATTTATTATTCAATCGTCTTCGTGTTGATTTTCAATATTGTTGTTTAGCTGAATATTAACTTACATAAATTCGTTGGTTGTAATGTAATATGTTATGTAAATGACTTTATTTATTCAAGTGTCACGTGGATTACGAAATCGTTCGTGTAAATAACACGGGACCAAGTTTCACCATTGTTTTAAGTTTACAGTTTTCACAACAATTACGTTCCATAATTTCGAAGCGAGTTGAAAATATGTTTAGCCGATAATTTTATAAATGCACTGGCAATGCTGAAACTAAGTATGTCTACAGAATAAGGCAAAAAATTTTCTTCGCAAATTGTGTAATAACATTTGTATTTGTGTAGCTACATGTTTGTGTTAACCCTCATTTTTATAACTACTTTATATGATCTATTTGTGTGTGCGACTGCAAGTGTTCCGGCTTTCAAGTTACAATTTATGCGAGTGCAATGGTTGAATTTCCAAGGCTTTGTCGAGTAGTATGGACGCTGCTATCTTTGGCAATGTTGAGGTTTTAGGATGAAAACTATAGAAATATGTTTTACACAAATGTTTGTAAATTAACATTTATTGCTATCCTGATGGGAATATGTTTACTAATGAAAATTGTGTGAAAGTCATTGAGAACCGTCAAAAAGTGTTTTAATTTCAATATTTTTAGCTGCTTTTAAAGATTGGTTCAATAAATTTCCGATGTAGGTTTGCAATCTGACAGGTCAGTCATAAATTTTATCTTTCATATATTATCAAATGTAATACGGTGGTCTGAACATTGCGGGCAATATTTGTAGTTAAGAGCAAGAGTAACTTTTGTGAGGAAAATTTTTTCCAAGACAACAGCTATGTGTGCTTTGAACTACAAATATTGAAACAAAAATCATACCACAAGTTGTACTCATCAAGTCGATCCAAGCTTATGACATTACAATGATGGCTGTTATTGTAAATGTTATCGTTGTAATAACCAGGCTATTAATTGACTGCACGGAAATGCAAGCGTTTCATTGTTCACTTTACTTTGAGTTGGATTGTCGTTAAAGTAAAATTGAACTTCCTACTATTTTATAAAACGGTTTCGTGGCCAATCTAATATCGAAATTTATTGAATCCGATATTACATGAACCATGTATTATATGAACCATTTTTTTATTTCATTTAAGTTTCTATATGTACAGGAGTTTTAATAAGAAGAAACTTTAAATAAAAAATTTAAATAACACAGTCAGCGTATGACCAAGATATAAATAATAATCCCACCAATACTTCCACGAGCAAAACATTAAAACATAATAATTTATTTAATGTGCTCATGTACAACAAATGGTGCCATTTATCAACAGAAAATCACAAATTGTTTGCTAAAATTATTGACATGCTATAAATTTTTTGTTGTCCATTTAAGTTTTTAATTCGTCCAAGAAAGTCGCCAGTTTTTATTGTGTTATAATTTACAAAAAATGTAATTCTCGCTCATCCTCCAAATAAATTTCAATACTTTCCACAACAGTTTTGTGGACCTTCAAGAAGAGTAATTGTTTAGTGTTATTCTAAAAAAATTCAGATATTTAATAACAGTAATAGCAATAACTAGAGCATCGATAACTGCGATAGAATGAATAATGTATGTTCAATAAAAAAACCTCACGTAGACTATGAGTGAGGGTTACAGGTAACTTTAATGTTACATGTTTACGTTTTACATCTTGTTGTTCGCTGATTATGATGTTACATCAAGTGATAAATGTAACATCACCTCAAGGATGTTTTTTAACATCCTTTTTATAGATTCTAGATTGCTATTTTCCATCCATGTTCTTCATAACAACATTACAGGAGATAACGTTTAATTCACTTGGACGCTATCCACCTTTGAAAGTGAAAAAGCACTGAATCCTTTTGCTGTGCTGTCTTATGTAACGAACTCGCCCCTGAAAGATTCACACAGCATATGTATTTTGCTTTGCTTAATAGTCAGTATCTTTGTAAATATGAATATACTTTGGCGGTTCATTTAATAATAACTTCCGGTTTAACCGACAGTGCATCTGGGTTTGGCTCTTGTAAATCAGGAGCAGTGCGCTGAATTGAACAAGCGGCATATTAACAAATATTTAACACATTTTTATTTATCAAAGAGATATATGTATTGTTATAACAAGTAATGAAACAAACCAACATAATTTAAATGTGTTCAGTGTTCATATATTTTATATTAAGAGTCGTATCCATATAAATTGGATGTCATAAGAGATGTATCGTGATATTAAAAAAAAAGTTATATACATTTCTGGTTAAACTAGAAGTCCTAAATGCATTTGCGGCGACCATGGTTTGGACAAACTAGCCTTACTGAGCTTCTATTGAGGGTACAACTAAAATGCATAGTGAGATATTGACTTTAAATTAAATGAATCTTTTCATATATATTATATAATATATAATTAAAAGTTACTATACGACTGTAAAAAAATCGACCGTATGTTTTTCGCAGCATGTTACTCGATTGATTCATAAAAGATATTTAGTTTTGTTTTAAGAACAATCAATTTGATGTTGCATTCCAACGGTGTTTATTGGAAACTATTTGTTTACGTAAATTTTTGAATCATAGGTTCGATGGGGTTTATGTAAGGTGGTGTCGGCAGTTATAATATGTGGGCATATATAACTGGTATATACCGTGCCTTCAATTAAATTCCTCATTAAAGTAAGCTGTGTTTACTTTATATATATATATAGTTGGCGACACGCAATTGAAGAGAAAGGAGCTGTAAGTAACTGTCAGTTATATTACTGAAAAACACATTTTTAATTAAATAATTGAACAGCTATCAGTACTACAAATCTTAGAAGATAAACCAATGAAATCATAGTCCACCTTAATGAGGAATTTAATTGAAGGCACGGTAAATATATATACAAATTTTTCCAATTGTCAAATGGTGACATTTTTTTTCAATTTTCTACATTTTTACATATTTTAGTCTTAAAATTTTCCAATTTTATTAAAATTTTGCCTTTTTTCAAATAAAAAAAATAGATTATAACTTTTCACACTTTCCAATTTGTTCCTCTGCTGCTCCTCTTTCCCTTCCATTCCTTTTTACATTCCTCACCCTCATATTCACATCTCCCATGATACCGGAGGTGTGGGGGGAGTTGTTGATTCATTGGTTGCTGTACAATATCCCGTAAATCGCCCTCCTATAGATCATTCATTTACATTAGTACACAATGCGCAGAAACGAATTTTGGTCAAGACAAGTTGATATCAGATTGTAGGGGATTTTCTTTTCAGAACAAATTAATATTACTACATCCACTTGTAAATACAATAATTTTCATATTGCATACGCCACTGCTCATCAGCTGACATCAATTTACCGGTCAGATTTCG
The DNA here is from genome assembly GCA_959613385.1 of Geotrupes spiniger. NCBI lineage: Eukaryota > Metazoa > Arthropoda > Insecta > Coleoptera > Geotrupidae > Geotrupes > Geotrupes spiniger. The sequence continues at coordinate 17,178,986 of OY390736.1, read as the reverse complement.
ATGAGTCATCATGTACTAATGTAAATGAATGATCTATATCTAATAGTCCTCTTTCGCGTATTCTCTAACTCCACTCATCCCCTGCTTTTTTCACCCATATCTCATGTTTTCCTGATTTAATTCCAACTTTGCTCTCCCATTTTACCCCCCCCCCCTCTTATCTCCCACTATGGAAATCCCTCGGTCATGTTTTCCTTTTTTATTTTCTCCATGTTTCTGCCTATTATCTACCTACTGCTGCTAGCCTTACACAATCGAATATTCCAAGTGGTCCTTCCTACCGCTATGTGCTTCTGCACCCACATGTATCATTTTTTAGACCTACCTTCCAGAACTTGCTTTGATTTTTCGAATTTTCCTTCCTCACTTTCTCTTGCCATTGCCTCCCCCCACGCCCTGATTCAGTTTTTTGCAATCAGTTCTACTTTTCCCCATTCCAGATCAACCATAAAAAACTATCAAAAAATATTGTGGGGAAAACAATTTTTTTGCGTAAATCGCCGAGGTTTATGTGTTGCGTCAAATGAATAACATTGAATTGCCTATAAAACGTGATTTTTCCGACATGCAGTTCGTCACCATATGTTTTTCCGACATGCAGTTCGTCAACATATGTTCTTACAATGCTACTAAAGGAATTTTTAAATTTGATTTTCACGAATAGAAATTGTCAATTTGGCAAAATTTTAGGTATACCAATTTCATATGTCCACCGATTTTACATCATATAAACATTGAAAAATCAAGAAAATGGAGACTGTACTAATACGATGATATTTTCAATTCAAAATTGATTTTTTGTGTACAGTTCTATGCCATTGCCATCGCATGTTGAATAAAATTGTACAATAAAGGTTTCATACTGAGTAATGAAATGTGTTTGAACATAATGTTTCCCCCTTCCACGTGCATTATTTCTCATTGGAACCACACACACAAGAGGAAAACTTGTTTGAATTCGTGCTTTTAGTAACTGGCTTTTATGTAAGCTCTGTTAGTCGCAACTTGTAGTTTGTAAGAAAACTCTTCATGTGTGTTAATACATTTTGCATTTATGTAAAATCTACATAAAATCAACAATATACAACCCTACAGCAACCGAACAATCGAGCACGTTTTCTGCAAATGTGTTGGTGCAGGAGGCGATAAAAAGTTTAAATTAAGAAATTGCTTCTTGAAACACAAAAAAATTACAAAGCATTATTTAGTGTAAGTGACCGGAAATGTAATTGGCAACCCGATTGGTCAAAAAGGCTACGTTCATGCCGATTTCTAAACACAGACGAACGTGAAAAATTAAATTATCTTTCCACTGATGATACGTATGGCTTTACATGTCAAGTAAATGTATCTTAACAATCTGGATTACGATGATACCTGTCTATGTACCAGCCCTTTTATTGCGCAAACGTATTCCATTCTATAATGGTATTTTATATTTTCATGAATTAATGCTTCTACGAGGTTCTTAAAAAGCGATCCTCACAATTGGGGTTTCGCTTATTAGTGGAGATTTAGGCCATGTTTAAATTCTGTAAGTTGCTACATTTATCGCGTACCCATAATCTGAAAATAAAATCATTTATGGCAATTCTTTCTTTTTTGAGATATTTCGAAAAATCAAAAATATCGTATTTTTAATTTTAGTACAATTTTGAAAAACTAAAAATACTTTTGCTGTTTTGATTGGCTTGACAATTCGATTTGGTAAAAAAAAAAAACTTTGAATGTCTTATGATCGCCACATTAGATTTTGGCACTATGGAATACGGTTTTTTTTGTTAAATAAAACAACGTAAATATATAAACATTTTTATAGAAACTTGTGACGTAATTGTGGCATGAGCATTGAACATGCCAGAGTAGTAGAAAATCTCTATAGGTTGCATGTGTTTTATTGTTCAACCTGTTCCCAAATGTATAAAAAATGACGGATTGATTTGCCCACAACTTGACATGAACTTAAACTTCGCATGGCATCAGAATTTTGTTTTATATTCCCCACGAGAAATAATCGAACGAATTGCTTAGTATTACTATGTTATGGAATTGCGGCTGTTTCTGTATACTTGTTTTTACTCTTATCTCTCATTATTGTTAATAATTTTAGTACTAGACAACAATGCACATAAGTATTTTTCATTTTATTTTATTCAAATAATGGTTGCCGTGGCAGTGATTGGTTGCCATGGTATTAAAGCAGCATTGTGATAAGTTCGACCAAGTTTTCTGTAAACTGCTTGCATATTTACGTTTTTGTAAGCAGTGAAAAATGTTTTATAATGATCAAATGTTCAAATCTGATGATGTCAGAATGATATGATCTTATCACGCCACCATACACAGGACAAAAACAACTTCTGTGTTTTCATTTTTGCGAATATTTCAAAAATACCATAAATTGCATTTTTTCAGATTATGTATGCGCAATAAATTTAACTAATTTGACGAATTTAAGCATCCAATATTTCCAGGCATCCCGATGGTGATAATCGAATTTGAAGCAATCTCTATAACAGTGTATAATTACTTTACATAGACAATTATGTACGAATGTTCTCTTTCGAGAAAGGAAAATGTGAAATGATCATAACATATGGTTGAATAGTTCGGAAATTCTCGTATATTATCGTATATTTAATGCGTGAGAATGAGATGTTGAAGCGATTTTATTCTACATCATTGCTGCGCTCTCTAGTCAGTTGAATTTTGTGACGTGTGATGTGTTATTACTATGATGATGAAATTCATTCACAAGGTGATCAAGAAGTTCTACTTCTAGGCACGTGTTTCAGGAGCACTAGAATCCTATTAATGGTATCTGCATTGATTCAAATTAATTTCCAACGTGGGTAACTAAATGTTTATATAAATTTGGAACAAGCAAAATTACTTATTTGGATGAATTTTTGTATTGTTCTTTTTTGGAAATTTATTTAACACTAGTTATTGTTACTTGAAGTGAAATATGAGTGATTTAGAGACACAGCGTCGGCGTGATTGTTAACGAAGGAAGCAAATCGTCTGAAATAGTAAAATAGGTCAATGTAGATAATGGTGTATGGTTCATGACGATCTAATGAAAGATCTGATATGTAAGTAATATTGCGTCTATCTCCGCTATGGGTTACCATATTGTTGGCACCGGAATGATGCGTTCCGCCACAAGAACTATGGGCGACTAATTTCATGCAGCGACAGCATGGCCTACAATAGATGCAAAAGCATATAGGAATATGAGCCAATATTAAACACGGACGTCGATGAAAATCTGCCCTTGAAGTCCGAAAAGAAATCATTTCTACAATTTGACAAGAAGAAGATTCTAGTGGACGCCGACGTACTTGGTCTAATTTGTTTTAAATTATCTTACAGAAATGTGCTTTGCCTGCCCTCTATCTAAATACAGTCGAACTTGACCCCGGAAATTTCTTCGGTTGTGAGTCTAAAAGTTCGCCCAGAGCTCATGAGAAAATTAAGGTATGTAAAAGTGGCGAGTTTTCTACATCGAATAATATTTGTTTTAGTCCCTAATGTTAAGGAAGAGCAAAAGTAATAAGTAAAAGTATGACATTTTAATATATATATATTGCCAAATTGGAACAAGTCTATTAACAAAATTAACACTTATTGCTAAAAGGAGCCGAACATGTAGACCTAGACAGAGGATTGACTTTTAATTTGCTTTGTTTTCTGTTAAAATAATTAATCCTACTGCGCATTGTCAACGAATTAAAATACGGCAATCGATGCTGAAAATTCGGTGCTTTTTGTACTGATATTGTTAAAAACTCTAGCTGCGAGGCGAACCAGTTTCCTTATAAGATCACCTAGTTAAAAGATACTGTATAACTAACATTGTCAAAAAAATAGTTCGAGATAGAGTATATAAGCAGCAAGCTATCTGTATGGATTGCTATTTAAGGATCAGAATATTACTTTGTGATAAATATATAGCAGACAAGGATACCCCGTTGACAATCGTTCAGCGCTTATTAGTGACTCGTAGTGACGTCTGTTCGTAGTCAATCTAAACAGTAATCCCTACTTGAACTACTTAAAGTGAAACAGTTTATATCATAAACAATTTATAATTTTCTGAATTTATTGTAAATATAAAAAAATAAAAATTCGTAAGTAATTTAATAATTTTCTTGCTACGATTTTATATACATATCGTTAAACATTGTAATCGTAAATGTGTGTTACTATGTGCTTAAATACGGGGAGTCAAATAAGTGAGTATCTCGATTTATCCGCTTTAAATATTAGCTATTGAAGACTGACAATGAAATGCAAATATAGCATTCGCCACTACCGCTAGGCTTGCCAGTATGTTTAAAAATGCGATTTAGTTATTCTTTTATGAATAAACGTAAATATGTATTAGTTTGTATTTAAAAATATGTCTTCAATTTATTTGCTGTTTCTAAAATAATTTCATCAATTATGCAAACACAAATATATGAACCCATTCTGATGCTTTGTAAGAATGATAAAAGTATTGCAAGTAATGACAAATGTAATTAATAACTATGCAAACCTCACACGGCAAGTAACGTAACACGCATTTAGTTTGAACTCGTCGCCTGTAGCTTCCATATTTTGCTGTTCGGCATACATCGATTTACACCAAACTAAAATATGTGAATGTAAATTACGTATTAGTAATCAATTAAAATCTTTATATTTTATTAATTCTTTTTCCCATAGAATATTTTCATCAGTCATTTCAATTGCAGCATAAAATTGTCATTGCCAAGGAACAAAACGCAAATATTGAGCGTCCGACGTATAGCATTAGGCTCCGAACGGATTTAGAATGATATGGAGTTGAGCGCAGGCGAAATAACAACATTTTACGTGAAATCGTCAAAGCTATTTTTCCGAAATAATATTAATATTTCTATTATCATTCGCTTATACTGAACAGAAAACTAAAAGGTATTTTCTCGGCGAACACTGAAAACCCAAAGTAAAACAAAATTAATATATTGTGTAAAATACGTTGCTTCCGCGAAATTCGGTTAACCAATCAAACTGGTCCCATCACATATTTCCCACACCGTGTTGACATGTTTACGCAGCTGTTGTTCTTTCCCTAATACCGAATCCAGACACACCCTCCCAAGACTTCGCCATTGCCCGCATGGAGATCAAATCTGGAGGGTTTGTCTTCGAATCTATCAGTTTAATATCATTATGATCTTCAAATCAATTCGTGAGTCCCGCCGATTTAGGTACAGGATACTTTTTCTGTAAAAAGTGAAGCCCCCATTTCGTCATCAGGGTAAACAATTATTACAGTAGCTATCACAATACCAGTTTAAAAAAAATTATAATACAAAGTTGGGGTGGGGTAGCAGTGAACATAGTATTTCCATTTTATGGAAAGTCCCCAGGTACCTGAATTTTAAGCGGATAGATCAAAATGCTCACTTGTTTTATTATCGGGACGTTATTCATGTACCATTTGCGCCAGATAAGTGACATTATTTATATTACTGTATATTATGTTTGTTTGAGATTGTTTAAATGTATGGATACTTTGCCTGAAATTGTAAATTTTGTGACGAAAAAAGAATTAACATACAATACTTGCACACACTCTAAATAAATATTTTTCAAATTTAATACTAGCATCGCCCTCAGTTATTGACGAACCCTATTATAATTCGTAAAAGTCATCAGTGTTTGGGGGTGAGAGCGCGAACATTTATCTTTCTTGGTTCTGAGGTAATGAACCTCCTCATTATTGTCGGCAAGACAATACCGCCAACATTCCAAATTTTCAAGTTAATAAAATAATCTGTTAATATCCCGGTATTGCATATCACATAGAATGCTGGATAAGTGGGTATTGCGTATTACTCATTTGGAATATCGTAATATCTTATTTCAGCTATTGCGAAATTAGTTACTTGTAGCAGGTCGAAAGCAAACTACTAACATTCCTTTCAACACCCATTGCCATTATTATTGGCGAGTATGATTATTTACAAATACGAACATGCAAGTCTGACCTCGCAGACTCTCGGAGATGATCCCCAAGTGGGTAGGAGGTCATTCTCAATTAATTTACATCCCTTTGACTTGCGACAGTGATCAAAACGAGTGAGAACGAGCACGTTAAAAAAAGCACGCCCGAGTTCCCCGTCCCACACTATCGCGATGTACGTGTACGCCGGCTTACGTATACGTAAACCACTGAAAGGGCACATGTGTTCTTTCTTTAGTATATTTTAGTGGGTTGTGATGATACAAATACAAAAAATATACTTAGGAGAATACAAATTATAATTTTATATGCAACAGTAAGGTTGCATATAAAATGTATTTTTTTAATTACTCAAAACAACATGTGTAAAATCATGCATTATAACAGTGTTATAATGGAAACTACGCACGTAAAATAAATTACTCAAGAAAGCAATATTTGACCACCACTTCTTGGGCAATAAATCTAACATTGCCATGGCTGCAGTACTGGTATCATCAGGTGGAGTACACGTCTCCATAATTGATTTTTCGCTGAGAAAACATTCACATTTATCGTAAAATTATAAAATGGTACTCATCGACGCCGTTTGTATGAACAATATATGGACAAATAGTGCGATATTGCAAGCGAAATTTTCATTTAATAACATGATGTTTCGTAATATTTCTTTACATTTTTATGTTGTAGAAAAAATATTATTTGCCAATGCGTATTTGAAGTGCTATAAAAAACTCGTAAACGGTTAGCTCTCGCTAACATACAAACGTTTCATATCAATTCACACACTGTTTATATAATATAGTATTTACATTTATAAGTATTTTAGGTAATTAAAACTATGAAATGTTAATTCTTCCCAACGCACTGAAAATTTCACGAACGCGACACAAACAAGTGCTGAGGTATTAAATTTTTATTGTCAAAAATAATTAAAGCCGCTTATTAAAAAACGTGTTAAGGGGGACTTACACCTTGTGAGCCAATTTTCAAGAATTTATCGTAAAAAACTGGAGCAGATTTCCAAGACATGGAGATGAAGAGTCAAACGGTGTACAGGATTGTGTCCACCCTAGTTATCGGAAATATAAAATTCAACAATGTTTTGATCGTTGTTATATCAAGGTCCCGACCGTTCACTTTTTCAAAATTACGATTTTTCGCGAAATGGCGAACATGTTTTCTGTTCAATTCGAAGCTGTCAAAAATCAGCAAAACGAAATTTTCCAAAAATGAACGATTGGTAAGTGTTTCCTGTGAATTAAAAAAAATCATTGCGATACGTTCAGTTGTTCTCCCGTAATCGTATACACCAGTTTTAAAAATGTAACTTTTGGGAAAACGCGTTTGAAGTCGACATGTTCGCAACGTATAGAACCGTTTAAAACTGAGGGCCTCGGAGAATTCTTCCGTCGAAACAATCATGGACAAATAAGTTGTCAAAAGAACATCGGATAAGCTAAACACATCCACAGCAACATGTGCAATCAAAAATAGCGATAGGACAACCTTTAAGGGCGCGCGGCGTCATGTTTGACTCGAACTAGAGAGTAATCTGAAAAACCCGTTCACACATTTCCCTTTAATTTAGAAAAATAAAAAATCAATTTTTTGAAATCGTCAAGGTGTAAATCCCCCTTAAGGCAATAAAAGCGAAGGCGAGCGGAGGATAATCAATTCTATCCCTTACATAACGAATTCACCATTTGCTGCCTTTATGTAAAGTCCAATAAGAAATATCTACTTAAAAAATATATACTGTTTAATATATACACTCTCAATAAAAATATCTTTAAGATACAGTTCTTGTTGAGTTAGAGCCGAACTCTACTCTTATTACGAAAGTAAAGTCCGCGTGTCACCTTCTCGTCATTTTCAAGTTTAAATGCGCAAACGACCAGTCCAAAGCTCTCTTCCTAAGTCAGTGCTCCTTTATATTGAATCCGTTTGTACAATATTTTTAATGTGACGTATCTAAAATTGAAAGTAGCACAACTAAGTGTGCAGAGTGTATATGTTTGAAACAAATTCTCTATTTAAATACGGAACTATATATTCCTGTCTTTGAGTGAAAGAACACATTTTAACATCCAAGTGATATTAAATAATATCACATTTTCCCACAAAGCGTCTTTAACTGCTGACTTGTAATATGTTTTCGCCTAGTGTTGGCGTAAATGGCGCCCGTCCATCTGCCGACCTGCAAAGCACGGCAAACTTCTCCTTTCCCGAATAAAACTGGAACTGCTGTAGAGACAACCGCGCCAAAATTTGTGAGTTTACATTATAAAAACACATAAACGCAAGCAAAGAATGAGTAGTCTGTGTGTAAAAAATGTTATCAAATTAACTTGCGGTATTTCATCACATAATAGCTTTACATGTATTTTGGTACTAAATAAAAGTACTCATGAGGCTCATATTTAAATGAAAACGATTTTATTGGAAATTTTGTTGTGCTAATTTATCACATACTTTCATCATGTTTAAATTGTAATAGTATTGTAACACCAATACAGAATTCTCCGTAAAGGATTAGGGAACAAAACAAAACAAGATAATGAAAAATCAGATTCAATGTCATAGTGATATACGAATAAATACACCTTTCAATTATCCCTGTGATAATATATCGGCATATTAACCAGTTCGAATTAAAAGGAAGGGGACATCAGGAGACAATATCAAATAATGCCTCACCACAATCAAACTTCTAAGGAATAATACCAAATAAACGGAAGCTACATTAAGATTAGGCGAGAGAGTAGCATGTGATACATACTCCGAATTATGACTGGTGTCACTGTGGTGTTTTGTGAACATTGTCTGGTGGTGTTTAAGCTAAAACAATGGTGCTAATGATGTTAAACCTGACGAAAAAAATGTGTTTTTGTATGGCATCCACATTTGTCATTCAATGCGATGGTGTACAATTATGTTCACCAGCACAGAAATCAACACCATCGTATTATATGTTTATAGCGGTCTGGTGCTTCCAAGTGGGGCGCTGCTATTGAATGTAATATGATGGTTAGATCTCCTTACATGTCCTGGAACGCAGTAACAACATTTATACGACTGAAATTGCAAAACTGATTTTTTTTTTGGTCTTCGGTGATAAAATTGTCGTCTGTCTTTTCCAAGTAACAAATTCTGTCAACATTGCATACATCATCATTAAGAACATTACTCTCACTGCTAACCTACGTAGAGTGAAATCATGCTGCTAAAACTTGTAATATTTCAAACCCAACCAAACTTTAGCTTAATTCATTTCGAATAAGTGTAGTTTGATCAAAGCAATATATTTTCAATATTACATTATTACAATAAGGACCATCTCGCAATTTAACGAGGTAGAAGGGACCTATTCAGATTGTGCGTTGCTTTGCGCCATACCGGAGTGCACACATTTGCAGAAGCGCGAAACACCTCGGCACCGTGGATTCAGCATAGAGAATATTTCTCGGCACTTCACTTCAATGTGAATGACGACAATAATTCTTACAATTCTTATATCATTACAGCAAACAATCGTGACCATGTTTACTGATATGAATATAGTAAATAAAGAACGAGTTGTTCAAACATGTGCCTAGAACTAATAAAATAATCTTCAAAGTAATAGCACCCTGTAAAGTGAAAAATAAATGCACTTTGATGTCTGAATAATTGAATACTTTCTTTGATCACTTCATTTGCATTCTATTACCACAGGCTCAAATTTAACCCTTCATTTGCAATAACGTCCTATTTAAATGTTGTCAAGACGACATATTATTTTCTACCTACTCTCCTTCTAACTACACATTTCTGTCTTTTTTTTTCATAATTCCTCATAAAAGGTTCTTGGTTGCATGCCTAGTTTTAAACAAGTTGTCAAGTTAAGGGGTCCAACCAGATGAAATTCGCAAGGCGAAAAAATTTAGGGCTGAATGAAGGATGAGGTAATGTTTCCCAATGCAATTTAGCAATGCGTCCTGGGATGACCAAGTGATACGGCAATGGAACGCCCGATCGTGGTGAAACCATTGAGAATAATAACTAGTATTAATTGTTCGGCGTTTCTTCCGACCATCCGTACACACAACTCCAGAAGACGGCATCCTCATAATCTTCAAAATTTTGAGAAAATTCCCTGCGACAAGACAACCCTGTTATGAACTTAAAGTGATACTAAATTAATCAATATCCCTACAATAAACTTTTACACTTGCGACTAGAAATAACTGCTGAATGAGCATGAGCGAGTGTTTACTAGATTGACAGAAAATATATGAATTACGACTGGTAAGTCGTGGCACAAGAAAGTTAAAGAAACAAATCATTGTTAAATCATTGTCAAATAATACCTAGGTATTATTTTGTAAACACGCAGAATTTCTGATTCAGTTCCAACAAAGGAAGAGTTGGTGCTTCTGATTACAAATCCTAACATGACCAGCCACTCAAATTTCCCATCGAAGTGCATTGATGTACGCATTTCACTAGATTGCAATGTGCTTCCTCTAACCACTGAACAGGTATACGTGTTCTTGAGAAATGCACCAATTTGCATTTACTGGAATTCCGACTCAGATATTTGGACTTTCTCCATTTATATAAAGTTGCAAATCATTTTCTAAAGCAACGCTGGTGATATAACATATCTCCGTAAATATTTTAAGGTCATCGGCATATACAAGCACTCGGATGAAACAATAGAGGCCAAAGAATGGAACCTCGTGATACTCCAGTTATAGACATGTACATTGTAAGATTTAAATCTCCGATATTGTACAATATATTTGCTATGCGTTAGATACGACCTGAAAACTCCAATAACATCTTGTCCAACGCCAATTCCAACTTTGTCAGGAGCAACAGGCGTTGTTGAACTTGTGCTTTCGAGATGTATGTATATTGTATGAACTTGGTAATGTCATCCAACGTATTTGATGCATAATGCATAAATGAACACAGATTGGTCGTGGTTAAACTTCCTTTTATGAATCCTTGTTGGCGAAAGTTGACGACGTATTCTAAAGAAATAATATGGTGGTGTAGGCACTATAGGCACTAACCGAGCGGTTATTAACAAATTCGTTTTTATTACCTGGTGTAAACACTGATTACTCCAGATATCTTCCAATAATTTCGATTCTTTAGCAATAAATTTCAAATATGCAAATATGGCAAGTACAAATCATATTCTTTATAACAAACGCGGAAATTCAACAACAACCCACAGCAAGCCTAGTTTTCATAAAATTCTCATAAAATATTCTCGAAATATTTAATATCTACTATCGAAGTTACCGTCTCCTTTAGGAAAATCAATTGAAACTGTTGATGCAAGATACTATAAATACTTAATTGACAATATGAAGTATAACTAGTGCAAACTTAATTAATTGTGCAAAAATCGCATATTTAATGTGCCTGTTTGGACCAAATATAGATTAGCATTAGAAAATTTAAGAATACATAAATACAATACGAAAAACGTAAAATCATTATTACTAATCGAAGCAATCATACACGTCATCAGTATCATTAATCCTCCGAGTTTCGGTGTACTTTCGCATCTTCTCTATAGTTGCCTTTCTCCATTGCCTTCTTGTTAACGTATTTCCTCATGAGTCATATTAATATACAAGTCGGACGTTCATGTTTTGAAGAGTTTCAAACACATTTCAGGAATGAAAATGCATCTCCCAAGGTTGGCTTGAATTGAAAAGAAAACGTTTCGGCATCTCTTTTATATTAAAAATAATTTCTTTGAATTTTAAAGGGTTTTTATTAGTCTTGCTTCGGATCATTGCATTAACTTTTGTGGTCATTTCATGCACTTAAAATTTTTTGACGAACTATTCCTAAATTGCCTCCAGTGACCAGGATTGTTTGTCTGTAACGGCACAGTCCCGATCACACTTCATGACTGGGCTCTGGAAATGTATATATGTAATGTATCTCCGTCTATTTGGTATAGCTAAAAATATAAACAATTAGCAACTATATTTGTTGTTATTTTGTCCGCCACATGTCACTCTATATGCGATCATCTTTATTATATTGGGAGGCAACGCGTTGACGTACTGTAGCCCTTGTGATCCTCTAGAAGATATAGTTCCGTACCATGTATACATATCAATATTATGTGGCTTATGAAATCTTAACTTAAATTTAGTGTTGAGAATTCTTCGTTAATGATAATTTTACTATGTCTTAGTTTCTATGCAAAATTCCTTATACAGTCCGTACATTTTCGTAATATTTAGATCTTGTGATAGATACATGTTTCATAGTTGTATTTTGTACAGTACACTTCCATGCTCACGTATGAGGCATTTGGTCAACTGTTTTCGAGTTATGGCCAAAAATTGAAAATTATGCGATTTTAACAAACCCCCAGAACTCGTTTATTTACAATAATGTTTATGAATGGTATTAATTTAGACATTTTTATATAGGTTTTAATGACGCAGTCATTTTTAAGCTATCTCAGTTTTTGAGATTATGCATAAACTTACGTTTTTTAATGAGCGAGTTTTTGAAAATGTTCTGAATGTTGTTGTGATTTAAAAAAGGAGGGTGGGTTGGGTTGGCTTGGGTTGTTACCATGTATTGGTAATTAACGTACTATTTATATCTGACACATGCCAATGAATGGACAAAAAATAACTTTATTAATATTAAATCAAAATGTAAAACAATAAAAAAAATTTAATTTTAATCTCTCGAGAAAGGAACAAACAAAAATATTTTTATAAAAGATGCGAACAGTTTTGCTCTATACGCAACAAACATTTATATATATTATATATATATTTATAGCATTTGAAATGTCCATCGGATTTAATGTGACAAATGCATCAACACTTTGACGGTACTCTTCTATTGCGTTTTGGTGACGCCTACACACGTAGTCCTTTATGAAACCCCAAAGGGAAAAGCGATATTAGGTCTTGTAATCTTGGAGGGGACCTCACAGGTTAATGTGTGCCTAGCTATCTCTCGAGAAATGTTTCCTTTAAAAAAAGTTCTACTTATAGGTGCTGGCAACTGTAACCTAAATTTAAAGTTTCTCTGCGACTTCTTACACTGGCAAAAGGCCGTCCCAAAACGTTTTCGACAAGACGACCAATATCTTCCTCAGTCATTGCCGTTGGACGACCACTTCTACCAGCCGTGCGCAGTGGATGTTCTTCCTCATTGGCTTCTCTATGCCGCTTGATCCACTCGTATATCCTGCTTCTCTGCACACAAACATTTTATAAAATTATTAAAGAAGTAATAATAAACAGGTGAAAAAGTTGCAGTTGGTTAACAGAGTTTTGTGCCGGCACACGAATATTGCTCCATTGAAAACATGATAATAAAAAATACTTACAGATAAATCGACCTGCTGCACTATGTCGCTAACAGCAACTCCTTGCTCGAAAAGAGTTACTACCTTTTGACGGACCTCAACTAACGAGTGCACGTTGAGCCGTTTAATTAGGCGTCGTCGTCCCAAAATATATACCAATGTGACACATACCTTTATATCAATACTTTTTCCTCAATCCCTAGAAGTTCATTCTTTCATCCAACTGACCAGAGTAAATTTTGGCAACACTTATTTTAGTTTCGAGTGTTCAAAAATAGTCACAGCAGGTGCAGATTCGACGAAAATCATTAGCACTGATTGCTTAAGATTTTCCCATTGGAAGCAGTCCGTACTATACCTTTTACATAAAGATTTTTAGTGTTTTTTCAAATTTTATTTGAATATATGAATATTTTTCATAATTTTTAATGTTAACGGGTTGTCGTTGTTTCTAGGGTTTGTTTTTATAAATGTTTAAATAACGATTACTTAGTATTTTAATCTGACATTTACAATATTATCCTTTTATATTTTATATTAACGAGATTCACGTTACTGTTTTATCTTCACACTGCTTCTCAAGCTCGCTTTTCGTCTCTCGTGATAAGTATTTATGCAATTAATGTTTTTATTATTACAGTCATGTTCTCATGTATCTGTAGCTTTTTCCTGCAGAAGAAATCTATTACGAAATATTGAAATAGAATCAATTGAGTTTTGTCTAATAAATAATAATACCGATGATTTACTAAGCACGATTTTCTTAGAACTGCATTAAAATTAAGCACCTCATTTATTGTTGCTTAAAAACACGGGCAGAATACATTTTAAAAGCCATTAGCAACATTTTTTTCCAATAAAATTAAAAAAGAAAAACTGCCAACATACACAAATAAATTCCCCGTATAAAAAGGATATTATTGTCGTAGTTTTAAAAATAAAATATATTTGTTATACATTTAGATATTATGACTAACTAAAAACAAATGCAATGCCATTTTTAAGAAGTATGATTGTTATAAATGATATAATTAATTGGTTAAAATAACTAGTAAAATACATTTTTTAAACAATTTACAATATTCCTTTACAATTTATGCAAATAAATCGGCGGACCCTCCGGCATTTCAGAGGGTCGTGTTCATACCTGCAATCTTATGACCAATGGGACCGAAATGAAACAATGCAAACGAGACAGGCTTTTCATAACTGACGCCCGGCTAGTCTCGAAATTTTTGAGCCTTATTGTACAGCACAATGATACACATTACCATTACCCTATGTAGTTGAACACTAATATTGTATCTCAACGATAGATAAAAAAATAAATGAAACAATAACGATACATCGTAAGGTTCCTACATGATTAACGGCATTACTGAAAGAACTAGGAACAAAATTTCGGGTTAAATTTGAACTGCTCTCCTAAATAACTTTTCATGGTACTGTCACGTTTGTGGTTTATCTTGTGGTCAAATATTCACGCCTTCATTAATAAATGACTCATTAAAATCGTATTTTTAAAGAATTAATTGCTTCTATAAAACAGGACTTTTTCAAAGTGAGATTTTCAAACTTATCATTGGGAAAGTTTAATGCAATTGTAACTATTTTAACTAAAGGGATGGTTAGATAGTTGAATGTTTACTCCCCGTAATTTAGCACAAAGAATCCATAATTTATTTCCACGTTTGTTTTGTAGTAAAAATGTATGTATTATTTTGTGTGCAGGTGTGTATAGATGCATGGATGTAGGGATGAATGTATGTATGTAATTCATAACTATTGTTGATATGTTTACTGACACATTTTTCCTAACAATTTATTGTCATTTAATTAGTTACAGCAAGGACACAAAATCGAATTGAGACTCGCCCTTGTAGTGACAAATTATGTTTACAAACAGAGAGAACTATTAAATCACCAGGTACGAAAGTGAGTAATGTTAGTATTTCCGGAAAACCATTTATTTGAGGTAATGCTATACAGCACCGTAAATAGTTTTGTCATTGATGGCACACGCCCTCGTTTATACAACTTGGCATTCTTTTGTGGTTGGAAATTGTAATCTATGGTATGGCTGACATGTCGATTCAGTATTCTATTCTGCTTGTTTATAACAACACATGCCATGAAATATTGTTTTATATTATGCTCAAAGCGCTTCACTCAAATACAAGAGTTATATTTATAATGAATATAATGATTTATTGAGTCGAATAAAATCTAATTTTAATTTAACTTTATCTATTAGTAAAGTGTGATGCGTAGCGAGTTTCGCAAACCTCATTTGGAGTCTTTTGGACCAGTTTCAACTTTGACTCGTAAATAACTGGACTAGTAACATCAACTTATACTCTCTCGCCACATGCCTGCATAATTACAGTTCATCAACCCGAAGTTGATGTCGATGCACCTGGAAAAATGTTCACTAATATAGGTACAAGTGTTGCGTTATAGATGTTTGTATAAACATGCACACATATATTATCTATGTAACCTTGTGGATGAAAGTACAAGGAAAACGTGTAATAACTTTTATTGTACGTATAATACTGCAAGAGACTTCTCGAATAAACATTCTCACATATATGCATCCGCTATAGCTATTTTTATCGTTCATTTCAACGAATCGGTGACTTGCATGCATACATGAGGTATTTGTCAAAATTGCAACCTTCCACAATCTATTTTGAACAATCCAACGGAAGTGCCGTGGAGTATATTGTCGCACATGAATTAAGGTCACTTTCGACGAGGAATTGCTTTCAAATGTAATTATGAAAGGTTGTTTCCGCATCGGAAGGACGTGTAAGCGTGTACAAAACTTTTGTTTGCGCACGTTTATCGGGGAATCGATTAGACTGTTGCGATATTTTTATTTTGCGGAAGGAGCATCAAATTCCTACGTAAATTCTAAATTTGTTAGGTTGAAAGACTAATAAAAAATTAACGGCGAGTCTCATGTACACCAGTAACCCTCTCTTTAGTTTGGATTTTGTCTAATTGTTCTCTAATCGTTGTAAATGACATTTATAAGTTAAATTAAATAAAATCTAAGCAAGATTACAAATAATAATTGGACACCTTGTTGAAATAGAAACTCATGAAGATAACGAAAGTTTATTTTGTCTTTCTCCTTGTAATCTCATCTAAGACGCCATTGTACATAACCTTCTTTCATTGTATAATCGAGTTCTAATTTTATTATTATCTCAGTTAACCCTAAGAATTTCTAAGCCATTACTTTCCCACGGAATAGAGGTTATGAATAGTATAAATAGTTGATAGATTTGACGATATGGCATCGCTGTTTTATCGATATTTTAGTTTTATTTCCAGTAAACAAGTAAATATTGGAAACGATTATTTACTCATTTTGAATGAATGAAAAATGGAAGGTTATTGCCTAAGCAGCTTCCAGTATGTTAATTAAATCATTTGCTGTGAAGAAGAGTTCTTTTGATGGCTGCAGTTTACAAACTTTTACGAATTTCATCCTGAGCTACGTGAGTGATCGGATATATTCGCTATTATTAGCAGATAATAATAAACATAAGGTTGGTCGGTTATTCGTCGCTCCAAACACGCATCGTGAGTTATACAAATTTCTATTTTTATGCCAAGGTAACTGGTGGAAAAACTTTAATGTGATATTATTTAAATGTTGTTTTGGGCAACATGACACTCAATTAAATTATGACGAATGTGGAAATTCTTTAAAAGAATGTGTGACGAAAACAATTTGAACACAACGCTGACCATAAACAAATAATCTACAGTAAAGCCAACGAGCTTTATTTGTACGATTTACAGTACATTATCGGGCAGTAAAGTACTACGTCACCTATACGGATTAAGACAAGAAATGGCGACGAATGCCATAAAAATGCAGCGCAATTTCACGAGTTTTTCCTTTTAATTAAATTAGCCTACTTATTGGACGTTCGCACAATTGAATTCACTTAATGTTTAATCTCAGGTGAAAATACTAATATACTCGTTTTAAGTGACAAAATTCATACTTCGCATATTAAAAGTTATAAAACAGCAAAGTGAAGGAACAGATAGTATGTATCTTAAACTACCCACGTGTCACTTGATAGCATTGCTTATTACATTATATGGACAATTGGCATTTTTATACAGAAGAAGTAATTGGATTGTGATTGGCTGAAGAATGAATTTGAAAACATCATCAGTACATTACGTCTTTAGGTTGATTTCCTCCATAATCATCACATGCCTATCCGCACAAACATAATTCTCTGTCTTGTGTATATTGAATGTAATATATTGAAATAACTTAAGGGCCGATATATCTAATTTCACGATGAAAATTGCATTCATTTCTATGAGCCCTTCAATTTCCTATATAATTTGACATTAAAGGACATATAAACCGCCTAAAGAGAAATTCCTACATTGCTTACGGTATTCACTAAATGGTTATCTGAGTCGATGGATCGAAACGCAAGTGTAAATGCAGGTCCATATATGAGCAATTTGACCCTACGGTTAACAGTTGGGAGATTACAAGGAAAAATAAAAACGTAGTTCATTGTAATAAATGATACTAAAAACGAAAATTTAATTATTATTATTTTTGACAAATAAACGATAAATGTATAACCTCTGTGATATAACTGTGCGCTCCAACCAGAAACTTTTATTTAATTATTATTATTTTTGACAAATAAACGATAAATGTATAACCTCTGTGATATAACTGTGCGCTCCAACCAGAAACTTTTAATTACAACCTAATAATTATGATACATTTGATGCATATTTTCGTGTAAAGACAAGTTTATGTATGGGTGGGGAGGTATATGTACAGGCTGACTCGCATGAATTGCATAATAATGCACTGACGTGTTCTTTGGTCAAAAGCAAACAAAAAAAGATATATTATACATATATTCACAAATACATAGTTTCGAAGTTAAACACCGATTTAAAAAAAATCATACGAAAATCGAGCTTCGTATTCGAACAAAATGGAACTCTCCTAACTTGACTAGAAGCATTGATAATTTTATTTGTTAAATCATCTAGGTGCTTACTTGGTTCAAAGTAAACGAATTGTTTCCGATAACCCTGCCTGTATACAAAAATCAAGCATTCACTAGACCATCTCGTCCGAGCCAGTTATTGCTGAATTCTTCGCTTATGTAGTTTGTCACTTGTATGGAATAATGGATGGTGCATTAAATAAGCATTTCGAAGTGTTTGTAACGATAAGTGGCAAACGTAGTTAGTGTTCAGATCATGCAATTTACTTATTGGGTAGATCCTTTGGTAAAAACATAGGAGGTTTTGTTTACTTTTGACCAAGAAGCACGCCAGTGCACTATTATGCAACATATGAGGGTTATTCCTTCTAGGTCGAAGCAATCTAGAATTTTTTTCTAGATTCTTCTTAGAAGACCTGCCTGAGGATGGCAAATATAACTTTGCCCAAACGTCGGAATAACCCGGTTAGAGACAATTCAAATACGTGGTTCATTACCCGAGAACCTGGAAAACCATATATGTATCTTTTTAGTTCTCGAATTGCGAACCGCGCTGCAGAAATGTTCCCCGAAGTATCCCTTCGATGTTTCGATCTGCCATAGTCAGCTAGCTCTTCTTGGTCTCACAGATTTGTATCGAGAAACACTTATATCGAATGAAAGCCAGCAGTAGTAGGAGGGGCCGTTACTGAATGCAGCCCCGGATCCTGCATGCTACCCCACCGCAGCAGTTCTTTGTCGCACGAAAAGAATAACATTAGCAGACGTGCAATTTAAAAAGCTCATAATGGGGTGACTCCTATCAAAATAGAAGTAAAATTGCATGTCGATTTAGAACTTGATTTGAATAATAGCGGCAATATCTAAGAATTCGTATAAAACATTCCACTCAAAGGCTGCCTTGACTAAATTGAATATCGATTATAATGATGAATTCACAACCATTCTATAAACGCTGGAAAAAGTGACTGTTTCTAGATCGCTTCGACCTAGAAGACCTACCTGAGCATGGTTGCAAATGTGACTTTGCCGAAACGTCGGAATAACCCGGTCTGGGATAATTCAATGCACAGTTCATTATCCGAGTACCTGAAAAATCAGATTTTACCCGCGAGAATTTCTCTCTCTCTCTCTCTCTCTCTCTCTCTCTCTCTCTCTCTCTCTCTCTCTCTCTCTCTCTCTCTCTTTCCCCACACCTAAGCACTATTTCATCCATTGTCCACTTATTAATCGCCTTATTGCCTGCGAAGTAGTTATAAGCCTGGACAATGTCGGCTTGGCCGAGGAAGTAATGCGTAGCAGCACGAGTCAGATAGCTCTAATACTCATGTTTGTATGACTTGATACACCTTCTGCGAATGTGTATGTGTGGTGATCCGATGAGCCCATAGAGAGCAGAACTGTTGTGAACCTGTTACGTTCGCTGAAATATACACAGACGTAAAAAAATGATGTCGACAAATACAACAAAATAAATAAACTTTCGATTTTTTACCCAGAGGGGCAAATGTGGAGCAAGTATAGATCAGTTAATAGACTTAAATATTGCATCTCCTGTGTACTTTGGCAAATGAGTCACGCCGTTGCTGCCATTTCTTAAATCGGACGATTCAGTAAGTTTATTAGGGGATTACAAAATTACACACAATCTTCGGATCGAGAATCTTTTTGACCAGTTTCCATGACAGCGTACAACAGACGACCACAAAACACATAAAGGGCTAAAGTAATAGATTGTGTGATGGATCCCCAGTATGGGTAGGAGCAGTATTATCCCATAGTTTTTGAAACCTGAGCACCAGGACCCCTAAGTTTTGTATTTTATACATGAAATGAGTCGGAGCAAAAGTAGAGTTTGGAGAATCATAGAAATATATATCTGATTGTTTTTCATATGTGCAATGGGGATCTGATGAGAAAGGAAACTCAGGCGATATTTATGGATATATTCTTGGAAGTTTTACCAGAAAAATGAATTGACAATTGAAGATGTAGTAATTTTATGGGCTCACTAAGTAGAGATTCCTGAACTAATTTTGCTTGGAGCATATATATATGATATCGGATGTGACATGACTTTGTGCTCTATAAATGGCCCCCTGGAATTCATTAAGGTCGCAGTGAACATACACATACACTGTTGCCTGCAATCTTAAACAAGTGATATTACTTAAGCAAACGGTATGCGGTTAATTTATCTAAACCTCAAAGACAAGAGGTGATGCACGGTTCAATAGTTAGTAGGAGCCTTGCAGCATTTGAGTATGTAATTATTTCTGTACTAACGGTCATGTCAAGGCTTAATATCGAGAAATGAGTACGTTTTGCCAAATGATTGCAAGTTGGAAATTTGTGTGTGGGAGAATTTTTGATGAGACAATTTCATGGTATGAATGTATTTGGTGAAGTTCAGAACGGTTTGTAGTATTGAAAAAAGAACAACCACATCATTGAGACATGAAAAGTAATTCAAACCACTTTTGTGTTTTGGACGAGTATTAAAAGAACGGAACAAATACTTTCACATGTGGGCAAAGCCTGATATGTTCATGAAGATGATTTGAAACGATTATTTTTTATGCCTGATTATCCCAGCAACCTAACTTTTGAATAAAACAACATCTCCAACGATTTTTTCCCCCCAAAGATTGTTGGACTGAAACGACATACTTAATAATTAATAATTATTAATAATTTTAAAATACAACAACTAATTTGTATGTAATTTGTAATGTAAAATTGTAGATAGTCTGACGATTCCATACCATGTGTGTCTGTGTGTGTGTTTCTTGGTTGTCGGGTTGCGAACCGCGTTCTAGAAATGTTTCTCGAAGGGTCGATTCGGCGATTCGGCAGAATCCCATCTGCCATCTTCAGCAATAGTTCTTCTAAGTCAGTAAGACCAAAAAGAGCCCCCTAATGATGGCAAATGGGAGTCTGCTAAAAGGTCGACGTGACCCTGCGCAGAAACGCAGTTCGCAACCCGAGAACCAATATACAGGGTACTAAAAAAAAGTGTAACAAAAAGTGAGGGCTGATAGTATGGCCTAAAATATATCGAAAAGACCTACAGTGACTCGGATTCGATGGCATCCTTGATATACTCGTCGCTCCGGGAGATCATTTACAGGCACGCTACGCCTGTAAATGATCTTCCGGAGCGACGAGTATACTAACATTTTCAAATATCCCTAAAGAAAGAAATCAAGGGGGTTTAAATCGGGCGATCTTGCAGGTCATGAACTTCCGTGAAAATACTCTCTAACGGCAATCGAAAAATGTGCCGCATTTGTTGCCGTTGGTTCAAAGGAATCTCGTCAAAAAGATGCATATTGTGGCAATAAAAACGTATCTCCGAAACCGTCCATTTCCGAACCCATGTTCATAAAGACTTTTCGGCATATTTTGGACCATACTATCAGCCCTCAAAGTTTCTGACAATTTTTACACCCTGTATACCAATTTCAGTCGCGAGGAGTAAGACTTAGGACACGGTAAGCCCTGCCACGTAGACTATTGACTATTCTCTTGCGGAACACATAGGGTACATAATAACCGCAGGCGATAAAAGATTCAAACGAAAAAAATTAAGGTGTACGCTACTAATAATTATCAGCCTTCGTAATGTTAACGAAGACACATCGTACTCCCCCTAAAAGTATTACATTATAAATAGACTATTAAGTTAGGTCTGCTTTGCTTATAAAAACGTTGGCTCGTAAAATTTTAACGCATTTCTTAACTCTTCGTCATTACCAAGTATACCGGTATGAAGTGAGCGTTAAGATACAAATGTGTCGATAGGGAACATTTGTTGTGAACGAGCCCTAATTTTTTTTGTTTGGTTGGTATGACATCTGTTAAACATATTTAATATATATCAAGTCATTGGACAAACAATATCATATTTTTTCATCGTGTTAAAAATGTCGAATTTTGTACCACAAAGTGATGATTTGCGGAAAGCATTAATTTTTTGTTTTCATTTGAAGAAAAGTGCTCCAGAGTCCCATCGCATGCTTGTCGAGGCATATGGTGATCATGTTCTATCAGAAGCAACATGCAAAAGATGGTTCAGAGATAATGATTTTGATGTGAGAAATGAAGAACGTGAAAGACCACCAAAAAAGTTTGAAGACGCCGAATTGCAAGCAATTGGATGAAGATGACACTTTGAGTCAAAAGCAAATGGCAGCAATGTTAAATGTTGCACAGCAAACAATTTCTGACCGTTTAAAGGCTATGGGAAAGATCCAAAAGTGTGGAAAATCGGTACCACATGAATTGAAAGACAGTTGGAAAACCGAAAAAACACTTGTGAAATTTTGCTTCAAAGACACGAAAGAAAATCAGTTTTGCATCGAATTTTTACTGGCGATAAAAAATGGATATGTTTTAAGAATCCTAAACGGAAAAAATCATGGGTTAATCCGGGACAACCATCAATATCGACTGCAAAACCAGATCGATTCGGCAAGAAGGCAATGCTCTGTGTTTGGTGGGATCAGCAAGGTGTGGTGTATCATGAGATTCTAAAATCTGGTGAAACTGTTAATTCTACTCGCTACAGACAACAAATGATCAATTTGAACCAGGCATTGATCGAAAAACGACCACAATGGGACAGAAGACATGGCAAAGTAATTTTGTTACACGACAATGCGCCTACACACAAAGCAAAACCGGTTCAGTATACAATCAAAGCACTTGGCTGGGAGCTGCCACCCCACCCGCCGTATTCACCAGACTACCATTTGTTTTCATCGATGGGACACTCATTGGCTGAGCGACACTTTGATTCCTACGAAGAAGTCGAAAATTGGGTGTCTGATTGGTTTGCTTCAAAAGACGAATATTACTATTGGCGTGGTATCCACAAATTGTCAGAAAGATGGTCACAATGTGTAGAAAGCAATGGTCAATACTTTGAATATGTTTTTTTTTTACTTTTCCATTCAAAATTAGTGTTTCATTTTCACAAAAAAACGCTCACTTCATACCGGTATACCTAATATATATATATATGAATAGTGTTATAAATCTTTAATTTATTACACCTCCAAAAAGAAAAATGATTTAGGAATAAATCTGCCGGGTTGGCTTAGCAATGGCCCTATTGAGCGACCGAAACATGACTTATTAAGAAAACCTATTAGACTCCCGTAGCATGTGGTGGAGCTCATACACCACACATTATCTACAATAAGATATTTGTGGTAGGTACAATAGAATAGTTTAAAAACTATTTGTCAATTAATAGTTTTTAATAGTAATTAATTAATTAATTAATAGTAATTTGTCAATTATTCCAGCCCAAATGTTAACTCTGGCATTGGACTGAGTGTGGGTTTAGTTTTGCACAAGATCCTTTGTACATGCCTGCCAATACCTTTTCGAATAAGGAACGAATGCAATAGACTGAAGGATGACTAAAATTAGGTACAAACCTATAGTTTTTGAAGTTATTGGCATAACTAAATGTCAACTTACGTTTTATAAAAAAAAAACTACTGTATATAATCGTTATTTATGTCGACGAACGTCAGTCGTTCAGTTTATAAGTTACGCGAAGACATTGTTACAAACTGACGTGCCAATATTCCGTCCACTTAATTGATGTTTACAACATACTGATATAATGTGTATACAATTACTATAGCGATTTTAATCATTCATAGAATGTTCAGTAGAATAAATCACTTCGACTTCTGTTAAATGATTCGTTAGCGAGAAGCGAATGGTGAGTTCTTAACTCCCTATACTATATACCTATAGAAAGGGCAAAACGATTGTTCAAGAATCCAAATTCTTCTTTTTCAGCGTTTCATACAAAAATCTTCTTTTTTATAAGTCGTACAGTTTACGAATTTAAGAATAAGTAGCAAGCATAAACCGTTATTTCCGGTTAAGATATCACTTTCAAAAATTCCCATAAGAAGGGCAGGGCACGTATATTTCCATTAGAGTCTCTAGTTCGAAATTAGAATAATTACTATACTTCCCCGTAGATAAGAAAAGGAATCAATTCTTTGAAAACTTAAAGCGCAAACTTTTTATGGGAACGCTTAGAGGGTTATGTTATCCCAACTAAGCTGCTTGTGAAGCGTAACCTATTGCTGTCCAGACAGCCTATATGTATGTGCTTTGGTGTTAATCGTTCTTGCAAGAGTGTTTCAAATGTTAAACGTCTAGATACGCAAGGGAGGTAAACCAACATCTACCAGTACCTTCCCCTTCCATAATGCAAAGTCTGTGTCAATAGTCGCACAAATTAATGTTCAGAAATGTCATGATAATGAAATCTTGAACGATCTATGTAGTTTAGATACTAAATAATCCCCGGCCTTTGTGTAGTAGATTTTGTTTCTGATTACAATGAACTGTTACGAATTTAATATTAAATGGTATTTATTTTCATATGAAAATTATATTTTAGTACATAAAGTATGTTCAATTAAAAAAATCTTAATTAGGCTATTAAATTTTTAACAACGCGTAACGTCGTTACATTTTGCAAATGATGTAACAGCAAAATCACTTACCAATAATGTGTCAAATATAGACATGACAGTTAAAGTTGCCGGTAATCTTAAATCGACCTACCATCATCGCTTAAAAGCACACGCTCCTTTAACCTGCTCTGAGTTTTTTTATATTGAGTTATATTTTGTGATGAAATTCAAAATGTTGCACGTTATAGCCGATGTTTTATATATGAAGACCAAAAAGTAGTAGTATTTATATAAATATTGTAGAATGACTTGCAATGGTTTTAGTTTATCTTACGAATCATTTATTTTACACTTCTAGATTATAAATAACCAAAATGAGTGTTATAATACGACTGCAGAATCTACCATGGTCCGCCAACGCTCTTGACATTCGTCAATTTTTTCATGGTCTCAGCATTCCGGAGGGGGGCGTCCACATCGTCGGCGGAGAACTAGGAGATGCTTTTATAGCTTTCAGGTACTACAGAAAAGAAAAATATATTTAAAAAACATGTTGTATACCCCTACACACTAATTACTATTTATTACATTTTGTTTTAAACAACACCAAACATATTTAACAGTTGGAAATATTCTTTTGATAGTCAAAATTAATTACCGAAACAATATTTTCGTGGAAGATATATTTGTGTAATAAACCAAATGATGCATGATGTAAATACTAAATACTCTGAACATTTCCCACATTGACCTCTATTACTGTGACAGCGACATCGTACATGGTGCCTGTTGTGGAATTACAGAAGTCTAATATAGTACGTGTGGAGAATGTGCACATCGTGGTACCTCCGATAAATGGCGTACATGTATGATATTACATTATATGCATGTATATGTCATCCATTTATAAATATTAATATTTAGTTTGTAAAGTATACAACTTATTTTCCCTTAATCCCTAAAAAGCTTGATTACTAAAGTAATGTGCTATGTCGAATTGAAGCTACCTCACTAAATACTCACAAGACGTAGCATTTGTATGTTCAATAACAAAGCGAACAAATGAAAAAATATATACATATATTTTCGCACAGCAAAGCAGGTTAAATTCATACTTTGAAAATTAAAAATTCCCGAGGAATAGGAAAATAACAAAACGAAACAAAAATTGTAAAACATTAAAATATTAAACAAGTAATGTCATGTCCCGCCAAACCCTTGATCGATAGCGGAAAGAACGCCACAATATAAAAATGAAGCATATTATAAAATTAATACATGACATTCCAGCAACGACAGCATTTTGTCAACAATGCTTCATGGTTCATTTCTTCTATTTTCGACAATTGGAATAAGAAAACAAAAATGTGTTTAATTACAGTTTAAAACTGCAATTATCGTTGCCATTGCCAGCATTCAATTTGTTATCAAAAGAAAAAGAAAGGCCGATCGCCTTGGGCTTTATCAGTATCACACAGGCTTTTCGTTAGTCGAAAAGATGTAGAAAGATGGTTTTATTATTTCAGTGTTTCATTATTCGTTTTCATGTCTTCGTTGTTTAGCTCTAGTCTGATATATTTTCCTTGTCTGACTTATCTGCTATTATGTATTTTCTCGTTCAACCACATTTCTTCATTACGTTTCCATCAGCTTCTTCATTGACACCTTTCCTTTTTCTTCAGTTCCGTCTTTTACTTTCTTCACTTGCTACACTGCGAAATTATGTGTCCTTATTCAGCCATCTCTTGTGCGTTTCGTCCCCGTTTCCTCCTCTTTGTGTTTATTGACTTTGTTTTATTTTATTTTAATTGCATTGATTTTAAATTGATATTGGGTCATTGTTTTTGGATTTCGTAGGTTCTGGGCTGGGTTGGGTTGAGTTGCGCTGGACTGGGTCGGGTTGGGTCGGGTCGGGATGGGCCGTTCGAGCATACAATTAGAATTTGGTTCGCTCAATTCAGCAATGGATACGTCGGCACTCAAAACAAGGAGCGTTCCCCAAGGAATCAAAGATGAAATGGTGAATTAGCTCATCGTCGAGGATGCCCAGATCTTGCAACAGTGAACTTCGACACCAGGCCTTTCTCAGTCAACTGTTAGCGATGCATTGAAACGTTTGCTTATCAATTACAAAAGCGGGAAATATTACAAATATTACATATCCCTACCGAACAAAATAAACCTGCCCGCATTTCAAAGTATGCACCACTAGTCGCTACAAATTATTTCCCTTTTTCGCTGGACCAGATGAGATAAAATGGGAGGTGGGTGATTTCATTTCAAAGTAATAATCTTACTTTGAGAAGCTTCGAAAGCTGATGACGCGATGGTCCTGGATAACGATGATGACTAACATCCCAATTGTTTTCTTGTCTTAAAAGTCATTTATTTATACCATTACTTTCGGCAACGACTTTTCCCTTGCTCTGATATAAATAAAAGAAATAAACTTGACAAGATGAAAATGAAGCTTGTGCGATATATTTAATCGAAACAATGAGTTTATATTTAAAAAAATATATCCCGTTTCTAAAATAATATGTTAGACTCATGTCGTTTATGTACGCTAAAAAAATAATTCTTATATTATATGTAATAAAATTTATTTTCCCAGTTTCAAAATAAAAAATGAAGTCAGTTTTGCAGTGTTTTCCAAATGTTATGTAGAACTCGTGCAGACTGACATTGACAACCCAACGGGTTGTTGGATAGTGTGGCAATGTGACTGCTTACATTACTCCGCTGGAATATGACTAAATCTCACAAATAGCTGCATGCTCAAGATGATGTGCATGCAGCACCTCTTCAGACGTTTCCCAGACCCTACTCGACAATCAAAATTATAAAAGCGCTAACTCTTTGCAATAAAAATATGTCATAACGTCGGAGGTGCATCTCAATCAAGTACATGTTATTAGGTTCTTCTGTGGCTCTTGCTTAGTTAGATCAAATAATTAATTTCGAGTTGTTCTCTCAATATTACCAATGGGCTCTTTTACAGTTTCAACATACAGATTTCTATTTTGTATTTTTTATGTTACTGAAGATTCTAAATAAAAATAGCTATTACCAAAGCAACTACGCAATTACCAAAGCAACTACGTCATTTTATCAACGAGCTTGGTCACTTGTACTCGGTTTTCCACTCGAGAATTATATTTTACACTAATCCTGGCGAATTATGGCGACCTTTAAACTTATATAACTCCACCATCTTCTTCTATAGTTAGTTCAAAACGCCTTTAAATATCTGCAGTTTTGTAGAATGGTAATTTAATTTCTTATAAGACAAATTATCAGTTGTAAGTTTTGTAGTGTTATTATTTGTTCAAGAAGAATTACGCATGTGTGAGAAAATTTCCGCCATGTAGATGTGAATGTACACACAATTTTACTGCTAGATAAATGCAGGGGTCTTTTCGATCAGCTAAGCTAGTACTGTAAAGATATTTACTCCGCAGTCGTCGGCAATAAAGACCGATTTGTTCAAAATAAATTTCAGCAAATGCATTAAGGTGATGGCAGAAGTCTTTATTGCCGACGGCTGCGAAGTAGATGCATGTTTTCGTAGTACCAGTTAGTTGGTCGAAAAAAATCTCTGCATTTATGTAGCAGTCAAAATGTGATACGCCTAGATCAGTCATATTCACAGCCAAACTGAATGTCGCTCTTGCTTGCATGACTTGATGCAATTTCAGCGAATGTATGTGTGGTGGTCTGATGAGCCCATAGATGGCGAAACTGTCACCTTAATATTCGCTGAAATTTATTTTCAACTAAATTGTGTATAAAACGATACATATGAATGATGTACCCGTTTATGGGTAACAATTTGATTATAATATGTACCTGCTTATCTCGCTAAATGCAACCGATTCAGAACAAAAAACACAGTTGTGTTTGCAGATTAAATGGGGTTTAAAATATTTAGAAACGAAGAAGCTTACATAAATGTCGGAGCATTCCGACACACCCAAAAAATTCGTGAGCTTAATCAGCCCATAATCCCTCAAGAATGTCTACAGCGCAGATTATAAGAACTCTAAACGCATAACAAAAAAAACCTTGCAATAAACATATACAGGCATTTATTAAATGCTAGTTCTTGGACGTAGACATCTAGTTTTGGGGTTCAGAAAAATTAGCCCCTCCCAAAATATCAAACGTAAGCAAAACGTTATTTCACTGTCTTTTAAGTATGTAATTTTAGTACAATATCAGTTTGTTATAATGCTGATTATTCACTTTTGTCGTAAACTTAATAAAAACAATGCATGCAACGTCCTCAATCAGAAGTGCATAAGGCGTCTCCAAAAAAGTTACTCAACATCGCAACTTGTTTATTTTTCTTGTTTCTTGCTTAACCTTGTTAATTTGGTATAAAAAAAACACTTGTATTGTATTACAAAATCTTAAAAAAAAAAAACAGAAAACCTTACGATTGCATAAAAACACTGGTAGTTAATCACATTGCAATAAAGATACTTGGTACTTATGATATACCTTTAACTTGCCAAAAGCATACGATGATCGCTCGATGGGTATTGCGGAAAACTGACAAAAATAAATGTTTAGTATAGGAAATATTTTTATTCTTTTGCAAAATATTCTCTCCGCTTATGCATACGCTGGAACCAATTTTCATAGTAAATCAGGTATTTCCACAACATGGGTTGGAACAAAAAATCGTTGGGCGCCAAAAATCAGAACAATACGGCGGCTGATTGATTCGACGTTTTGAGTTTTCAAAAACACAGATATTTGCACTGATGTGTGAGGTTTTTTCTTTTGAGCGATCGTTAACTTATGCTCCCGCATTTTTTTATCATGTACTCGTATACTAATCATATTAATGACTAAGTTTGCCTGAATTTCTGGACGAGTTACATGACATGATCACGATTAAATTTATCGAACCAATAATATTGGCCCTGTGTGTAGGGAAATCATCGCAGAAAAATGACTAATTCCATTTTTGGCTGGTGAGAAATTTTTAAATCAATGAAAACAAAACAACTAGCATCCGTATGAAAAAATGTTCTGAATACGAATTCCTTCAAAAAGTTAAAACTTTATGGTGCAAACGGCACATCACCCCAGCAAAAGCAGAGTTGCGAATTCGCAATACATATTGAGCAATCCTCGTATAATGGCGACATTAATACATATTTTACAAAATCTTGGTTTTTCATATAAACTTAATCCTGCAATAATATTTTTTATATTTTAAGCCATGTGACTAAAGTGTTCTACATAACAAATTAACAACTAAATAGACGAATTCAGAAGTACACGACAACGACGTCAGATTATTCACATGAGAGAGAGCGAGATAGTACACCGAGATCGGCCCCAAAATTTATGTTTAGGAGAGGTGGCTGTTTCAAATGTTTGATGAATAAAGAAGCTTTTAGTGTAGAAATGTTTCCTCGGTAATTTAGACTTATTTAAATTTAGCTTCATTTTTGAGAATGCGGTGTCCACTAACTAGTTCTGCTGCAGAACATATTTCGCCCTTCTTTTTAAAACATAGTACTTCATACCCATGTCTTCATTCATTTAGGACCTCACACATTGTTATATATAAAAATTGTGGAATAAAGTCGAATCTTACGTAAACCGATGTCCTATTCTCCACTTACTACAGATAACTTTAACATAGAACATTAGACTGTCTGACAAAATGTGATTGTGACATAGCGGCACTCTCAGGTGGCACATCGCACCCTCAAAGAATGCGTGTGTGTAATATATGCAGGATTCTTTACGATGACCGTTTATGAGAAACTATGACACTGATCTGCAGAAGCTTTAGGTGTAAGTAATGATCCCTGGAATGAAAATAATGGAAGAGTTTTGTATTAATGATACATAATATGTACTACACCTAAAACAAATAAAATGTGCATTATACCTGGAAGCTTTGTGTAAAATTATATGCATAAACTGCACCTTTCCAGGATGGTTTGTTAATATTTTATGAGGACTCTTAACATGTTCCGGGAATGAATATTATTAAATGAACGTTGTTTTCAAAATTAATTTATTTGTAAAAAATGTAACTTTATTTATTTATACATTTAAACGACAACGTAAAAAATGAAAGCAAATGTTTGTTTTAATGAATGTCCAAAAATATTTCCGGTTTGCTGTAAACATTTGCTGCTTGCATCATGCATATTATTTGGCAGGACACATCTCACCGCTCTGAATCCGCAACATACCAACAAAACAAATTTATCCGCAGTCAATAATTGTAACAGTGAGACGATTTATGACTTCTTTCGGAATGTTATTCCTATCTTCTATTGCCCCTACGGTTAATTCTGCCGCAGTTAGAGTGTGTTCGATTGTGAATGGCTCTAGAAACGAAATCCCACATGTTTTCGATAGGATTCATATCAGTCGAATAAACTAGCAATTCTAATCTAGTGGTATTTTCTTCTCCAAGAGCCGCCTGAATCTTTCTTGAACCATGTGATGTGGCCTGTCATTGTCACCCATAAAGATACAATGTTCATCCAATTCATTTCTTAATGAACAAACCGTGGGTCTAATTTTCTCTAGTATGTGAATTAATGTGGTACGTCAGTTGAACATTATCCCACCACAAAATATTCTTCTACCTCCTTTGGTGCGGAGCATTTTGCGGCAAAAAGGTCTCTCATGACAACCTTACGCCCTCCAGATCATTGGTTTACGCTCATCACTCATCAATTCAATTCTGGTTCCATACGTTAATAAGCTCATTGCCATTCGGCGTCATGTAAGTAGAGTGGGTACCCTTGCAGGCAAATTTGCAATGTTAATCGTCTTCGAATTGTAGAAGGTGAAATAACATAGTGAAACGTACTTTGGAAGTGAGCTCTTAGAGCTGGAACTGAGAATTTTGATGTATAAGGTTATACTGAACCAAATAACGATCCTCCTTTTCATTCGGGGACGCTTAGCACGCGGCCTTCTTTCTATTGCATCAAATTCTTCGAATCGATGAACGATATGCACAACATGTGGTCTTGGGATATTTAACATCCAGGATCATGATTGAAATGTAAGGTAATAATTGTTCTATTAAAAGGCCCTTCATTTTAACACAAGTTAATTTCGAAAAACCTTTGTGTACAAATGCAGCAACACTGAGAGATTCCATAAAATATTCGCACTAAATCATCTGCAAGTTTATGTGCTAGCTTTGATTTCCTACACAAACGGCAAGCAACAAGAAACAAACATTGCTCAATTCGTTAGTATAACATTGGGCTGGCAGCGACTTGGTGAAAATAAATGTTGTGCAATAAGTCAGCCGGACTATATGACTACGTGAATGTTATATAGACAAACGTAATATATATTGGGTTATTTAAAATTGCACTCCATATCTGCACATTTTGAACACATCTTCGCAAAAGGTCCCTTTAAGTTTTGGGAAAAAGTTTAACAAAACAATTTAAACAAAAGAAACCTTTATTAAGCAAACATAAAATAAAAATAACTAATTGGCCTTAGGCTTTAACACCTATAAGTTAGATTGCTGCTAATGGTCTTATATCCTCAATGACACGAAGTTTTCGTCTGACCTGTCGCATTATGGCTTGGACGCTTTCTAAATCCACTTATCTAATTTTTCGATGAATTCTTTGTCGCAATTCTTGTTCATTCCGGGCCTCCCAACCATGTTCATACACTTTTCCTGCTAATAGGCCCCAACAAGTTTCAATTGGCCTTGCCTGACATATGGTACATGATGGGCATCCAACCAGTTGAGTATATCTCTGGCATAATGCGATGATGCAAGATCAGGCCAAAATATGTAATAATCATCGCATATTTCATTAGGAACGTTTTCAATATTCTCCGTGTAGAAACCAGCATTTCCAGGAAGCTCTGCATGGCTAAACGTAAAATACTCGTCATCCATTACAATGGATGTTGGATTGTTGGCGAAATGATAACGTCTCAAAGCTCGGCAACAAATTGGGATTCTGGCTAATTGTGCGTCTGTATACTTTGGGCATTTACGTATTCTCTACTTTAGCCGTGTTCTTTTAATACAAGGTCTGGCTATTAAATAACGAGACTCTTCATGAAAAAGAGTTTTATTTTAAAAAATATTCTGCAATCGAATGCTTCCCTTCAATGTAGTCCCCTCCCCTCGCCACACACCGTTTCATTCGTTTTTTCCACTGATCAAAGCAATGCTGGAAGTCTTCTTCTGTAAGAACATTTAGGAGCTCCGCCGATTTTCGCTTCACCTCTTCCATCGACTCGAACCGGGTTCCTTTTAAGGCAGCCTTGATCTTCGGAAATAAGAAAAAGTCACAGGGTGCTAAATCAGACGAGTAGGGCGGGTGTTCGAGCACTGGAGTGCCTCTAGCAGTTAAATAACGCTTTACAGACAGCGCGTTATGGGCAGGTGCGTTGTCCTGGTGCAAGATCCACGTCTTCTTTTTCCATAACTCCGGCCGTTTCTTACGAACTCGCTCTCGCAGTTTTGCCAACACTTTTAAATAGTAAGTTTAGTTTACAGTTCCACCCTCTGGAACCCATTCAATCATCACGATGCCGTTGATGTCGAAAAAACGATTAGCATGGCTTTAAATTTTGATTTCGACATCCTTTCTTTTGTCATTCTCGGCGATCCAGGAGTTTTCCAGTGCATGGATTGCCGCTTAGTTTCAACATCGTATTGGAATATCCAAGTTTCACCGCAAGTGATGATGTTTTCCATCAGGTCAGGTCCTTCATCTAACCTCTCAAGAAAGCAGATCTGTTGACGGACGAGCTTTTGGTCGGTGGTCAAATTTTTTGGGACCAACTTCGTACAGACTTTCTTCATGTTCAGTTCGTCATGTAAAATGTTTCTGATCGTTTCTTTATCGGCGTTTACAGTCTCAGCAATCATCCGAATGCGAATACGACGATCTTCGCGAACAATTTCATTGATTTTGGTCACTGTTGCGGAGTTGAAACAGACACAGGTCGACCTGGACGTTGGTCATCTTCGGTGCTCTCTCGGCCTTCAGAAAACCTTTTATGCCATTCGATAACACGTGCACGAGATAGAGAATTCTCACCATAGGCCTCTCACAACAATTTGTAGCACTCAATCGGAGTTTTTTCTAATTTAACGAGAAATTTCACATTGATCCGTTGCTCGTGTTTTTCGTCACACATCGTTATCGGCACGAGAATAAAACAAGTTTCCCCCCTCTAGAACGCATTCTGCGCACGCAGTCTCGTTATTTAATAGCCAGACCTCGTATATCGGGAAATTGTAGCAGAGGAAACAGGAAAACGACGACAAAGTTTACGGGAAGACACAATGGTATTTTTGGAAAGTTCCACCAATCTATTGATTTGAACTTGTGTTAACTTACGTGGACGGCCTGTCTTGGGCAAGTTTAAACATGGAATGGCCCGATATATAGTACTTTTTGAAATATTTTGATCGCGAAACATGTTTACAATATTTGATTTCGGCACCTGTTCAACTAAGTTATAAATTGTCTTGCGAAGATCTAATTTATTTCGTCAAACAAATTGACAAATCCACTGGCAACATGTTATGCCATAGTTGA
Source organism: Geotrupes spiniger (assembly GCA_959613385.1). Classification (NCBI taxonomy): domain Eukaryota; kingdom Metazoa; phylum Arthropoda; class Insecta; order Coleoptera; family Geotrupidae; genus Geotrupes; species Geotrupes spiniger. Next base: position 17,144,592 of record OY390736.1, on the reverse strand, counting down.
CTCGATTTATGACTTTTGCTATGTCACAGAAGGCATTAAAACTTATGAGATGTTATATGTGCAACAATACGACGATATTTTAATTTTAGTAATAAAATTACGACATCCCGGGTTTACTGTTAGACTTTTTTTTAATATAATCTAATTGGGGCAACGCCCGGTGTACTCGACATGTTGGTTATCTATGAAATATAAATATTCACGGTATTTTTGCGCATATTTCCTTGATTAAGATAAAATGGGACAATCTCTTGACACGGCGTTTCATTTTAACCAAAGAAGAAGAAACAAGTGTAATATTTTGACAGCTTGTAAATTAACCAAAAGAATTACATGGTTTGTCTGGTTACTTATTGTCCATTAATATCTAATTCCTATTAACGCACTATATTCATTAAATTGCCAAAATTGAATTACATAAATAAGAGCGTAAGATTGAAATATACGATAACATAAGACGAAATGAATTATAGAATCCTAGAGGTAGATATTTAATGCCGAGGAAAAGATTTGAGACGTTGAACTAAAAGTGAAATATCAACACTTCTCCCCCTAGTAATGAATTTCGCTTGAAATATAACAAATGAAACAAAATTAATCAAACTGGCGAATGCAATTGCCAATAATTCTCCTGAACTCGATGGCAAATAAACACCATTGTGAAAGTAGGTGCATGGGCCAGTAAATAAATGTATAAGATGATCTAGAATTACATCAGTAATTAATTAATCAGCGGATTATTATAAAAGGCAACTTGTAAAAGATTAAAACTAACGCCATTTTTTTTATTATTCCAAACGAATCGTTATGGAGTACGATATATCGGATTGATCTTCTTTTGCTCAAAAGTGCAATCGAATTACAGTGATTTTGACGCAGTGCTTCGTTTTTCTTCCAAAACTTTCCCAGGAACGGAATTACATGAAGGGGTTGTCTAAACCACAATGGTGTAGCACTAACTAGAAAAATAAAAATAGGGTGAATAGGGTAATCTATCTATCAGTTCATCGATCTTGAAGACGCTTTAAGGGTAAAAATACGACATTGTGCACCGAAAGTATTTCCCTGTCTTGTTGAATATCGTGCAACTTCGCTGAACAGTTAGGACGGTTAGGATAATGAAACCCATGTCAGTTCCAGATGTTTGGATCAGAAAAAGCTCACCAACATAAAATAATTTTCCGACACTAGTTGAGAAATTAAAAATTGCTTAGATTGTGTTTTATTGACACCACTCACTTAAATGGTTCATATTTTTAGTCCATACTAGAATATATAAAACTGGTATCATTCTTTCATATGCTTAAGGCATAAATAATAAATCGTTGTTATTTTAATTACAAATTTCTTTAATAAAATGACGTGAGACTGTGGGTTTTAAATATGAAAATAACTTGTTAATAAAAATTTCCAAATTTAGCAAATCCTTTCACACTTGATTTTAACAAATCTACATACGTATTTCGGCACCTAAGTTGCCCGGTTCAGTAGAAACTTAAAAACCTAAATAAATATTTTGTTATAATATTGCACACTGTTTACTTTCAATTGCTCATTGCACACCATATATCCAACTAATATATACATTACCTAATTTTGTTCTGTTCTGTTTTGTTTGCTAATAGCACGGATGAAGACGCACGCCAGGCATTCAACCTCAACAATGGAAAAATCAAAGAAGTGCAAATTAAACTTATGCTCAGCTCGCGAACAGAAATGCAAAAAGTCATCGAATCGGCAAGAAATCACTCGTATACGGCGTTCATGCAAACTACTCCCAATCAATTGCCGTCTAACACAGTACAACCCGTAATGCCCGCGGTGATTCCGGCCGCCGTTCCCGAGCTGAAAAAGGACACGAAAACTGAAAAACGCGAAAAACGTCGTTCACGATCCCGTTCGCGCGAGCGCAAGGATCGTGAGCGCGACAGAGACCGAAGGGACAGACGCCGCCGAGACCGGAGCAGGTCTCGTTCTCGTGAGCGTAGAGATCGTCGCCGTCGTGAACGCAGTCGTAGCAGAGACCGCACCCGCTCCAAAGAGCGAGACCATCGCGTTAAAGACGCACGGTCTATCGACAAGAGCTTGCCCAATTTGACAACGCTGCCGGCTAACCCTCCGAAGGATCAAAAAGTGGGTGTTTGGGAATCTCCAATTCCAAATGATATCCAAACACCTATACCGCCGCCGCCGCAACAACCACCCAATCTACTAACGAATTTCTCTTTACCCACCATTTCACTCCTAGATGAGAGAAATGGATTCCTAAACCAAGGCAACAATTTCAATAATCGTTGGAATCAAAGCCAAAGTTCAAACCTAAGCGATGGATCTCTTGATGGCCATAACAACTTTTCAAACAGGTCGCACTTTCAAAGCCCAGATGACAGATATAGCGAACAAGGTATCTCTCGCGGGCGGCCTACAAATGACCAGTACAAAAGTAACTTTGACAATTCACGACCACTTTTCAATCGTGCAGCCGCGAATAGGAATGACAATCTTAATCCTAGATTTAATGAAAGGCAAGAGCGTTCACAGGAACGAATACCTCAGGACATTTGCAAGGACTGTTGTGTAAAGATGCGTCCCTATTACGGTGGTTTTGGAGAAGTACGTCGTTTCTTCCAAGGTATATTTATTCACAATACAGGAATCAAGTTCGTGAATGACGACTATGGAAAAAGAACTGGAATTGTTTACATTCGGTTCGCGTATCCGGAAGGTAAAGATGAAGCACTAAATAGAAATGGAAATTTGTTGAAAAACCAAATAGTCGAAATTGAGCATTTAGATGACGATGCATTTGACAACACCATCGATAGGTACCAACCTGAACAGAGTCCGTTCACAGAAGACGAACAAGATTCTGATCAATCACGGTTTAGAGGTAAAAATATTACCAAGTACTTCAATAAAAACGCCAATGTGCAGCAGGGTTCACCACCAAAAGTGTTTTGCTGTCTCGTGGTTGAAGATCTTCCAACATTTGCTAAAGAACAGGACATATTAAAAATGTTTTCAGAATATCCACTATTGTTAATTATCATGGTGAATAAACCAAGAAAAAGTCATGCTGCATATGTTCAATTTGGTAGCACTGATGACGCGAAATCGGCTCTGGAAGAGACAAACAAGCACTTAGTAGATGGCAAACCTGTTTCTGTGAAACCATGTCGTGATGAAGTTTTCGATATTGTACGAAGAGAGCAAAGTGAAATTCCTTTAGATAAAGGGTCTGAAAAATCAATGAATTATGTAAATTCCGAATGTATATATCTTTCGAGGTTACCTCTGAAAACAAATGACCGTGATATATCTGATTTTTTTTCGGATATAGGCATAATTCCCACGAAAATCCACTTATTACACAACAGTATGGGGTTCAGTGGTGAAGCATATTGTGAATTTAATTCTATAGATGAGGCAAGTGCTGCTGTTAATAAAAACGGTATGCCCATGGGCTCTTCTAATGTAATAGTGAAATCTGCTGACCGATCTGAAATGGAAAATACACTCGGTTTACAAGCCAAAGCTCCACTTCAAAGCTTGATGCATAATATGAGACCCTCCATGGGACTATCGATGAATCTTCCACATAGACCATTCTTTCCTAGAACTAACTTCAATTCACCTGGACCCAGAGGTCCACATATGTTTATGGGACCACGTCCTAGACGATTTCCTCCTCAACACCATCAAAATAGCGGTGATGAAACATTTGGCCCACCTGGCTGCACTGTAATAATGGAAAATGTGCCCTATAAAGCGACTGTGGAGGAGATATTGACTTTTTTCGAAGATTTTGATGTACCTTCCGACAACATTCTCAGACGTTATAACCCCAATGGCAAACCATCAGGAGAAAGCAAAGTAATATTTAAGAATTCAGATGATGCATATCAAGCTGTAAACCAGAAACAAGAACATAAAATACGCGATCGCACAATTTATCTTACTCTTTGTTAATATTGTTCATAATTATGAGACTTATTAGATTTAAGTGTATTATGTTAACTGTGTAGTTATTAACGCAGGTCAAACGCAATACTAAACCGATTTATACATACACAAGTACAAAATAGTTTTATATTTTGCACTTAATTATTGATATTTTATAAAATAATTGTTTTAATTTTAAATGTTGATTGATGCAAACAAATATATAATATTGACGATTTAGCTCTAATTTGGTTGTATTGCATTGTGTAATGTTTTTAAGTAATAAATAATTAATGCCAACTTATAATAATTGAGATAGGTAGGTTGCGCATTTGATGATGCATTGGATGTTCATTTACTTTTTGGAAATTGTTACCCTTATAGGTGTAAGTATGTTTTTTTTTTGATTCATTATATTTTTTGCAGCATTATCTCTTTTTATTGAATTTTCCATGTCTGTGTTAGTGTGATATCAGTATTTTTAATGACTAATTTTGTAATATTTGCAATTATTTTTCATTGCAAATTACACCTGGTTTGAGTAAACTAAACTTAGATTAGGCCAGTGAATAAAGTAACATGGAATGAACATTGGCCTTAGTGGAATGGTAGTCAAATACCACATATTTTAAAATACATATGCGAAAATATATAAAGCTAAAATGTCCCGAAAAACGGTAACTCCGATGGTCCGCATATTTCTTACCTTCGCCAGCGATTATCAACCTGTGGGACGTATGCTCGCCATGAAACTTAACAGGGAGCTCGATCATATTGAAAAAAATATTTAATCATTGAAAGAAAAACCATAAAATACATTCTGAAATTATAAAAAAATAAAATACACCTTTACACTGATATAATATTATATAGTACTAATAATAATATAATATTAGTACTGCACAATGTATTTAATAATTAAATTATCAATATTAAATCAAAAGCAAGTTGAATAATTAGTGACTCCCTTAGGCCATATTTGAAATTGACACATAGTTTTTTTTCTATATTTAGCTGAGATACATATTTTGTCTACAAAGCAGCCACCACAGAGAATCCAGTTTAGCAAAGGTGGGATGTTATTAATAGTAATAATTCTCTCTTGTTTTCAGTGCAGAAACTTGTCATCCACCCGAGCTTAAAATTTAAAGAGTGATTTACTAAATTGTTTTGATTTCGCCACAAAACATGGCTCAATGGACATTTTTATTTAACATGTGCCATGTATTTTCGGACTTGTCTTTCTTATTATAATTTGAACTAGATTTAGATTAATAAGCTATAGCTATTAGGAAGGTTGTATTCGGTTCGTCATGTCTATGTTCTCCGGAGAAGACAATTGTTCAGTGGCAGCTCATGACAAAATCAGAAGGGGTGGAACAGGCACTTTAAATGCCGGTAAATACTCTTGCTGGGTCTAAATCACTGGAGCCCATCAATAAACAAACAAAATAGAGAATAACTTGTATCGCAAGGTTCGTGTCTTGTTTGTACATTTAAGCTTAATTAAGCATATGACTGTACCACATTTTCGATGCACAAATGTGCGAGATTCAAACAATTAATTTGACTGATCTCGCCGGTTCACATTAGAGCTTGGTACGGCGTAAAAATTCGTATTTTGTATACTGCGCATGCAATTTATTGATGAAATAGATTTATGCATTGCGGGTGTTCCCCTAGGGTCCACCAACTTTCATAACTCATTTGTGCCCTAAACTGCAGCATGATTTAGTTTTAGCTTATCGGGGCAAATTTGGCAGCACGTGTGGGGTTTTGCAGGAAATATTGGCCGCTGGTTTGCCGGTCGCACAATTGAAGGACTCGACCGCCAGGCGCGCACATTCTATTTACAAAAATTATATGTGAATTTATTTCAATAAATAAAACAATTTTTGGTTTTCGTTTTTCTTGGAAGGGCAAGGTCCGTCTGCCCTTGCTGCACTAGCCGCCACTGCAATTGTTTGAAGGAGAATCGCAGCGACTCCAATTATTGTCCGTGATGCTTTCAACGTTTCTTGTGCCTTCGAAAATGCTTCTCTTGATGGCGGCAATAAATTCTTCTTAAGAATGAAAGTATCAAATATAAAGTTTAACTTTTAAGATGTTGCCACGTTTTACCAGTAGAGATTGTGTTTAAGACTAGGGAAGTGTGTAGGATAACAGGTAATTACCTGTTATCCTACATTAACGGTCCTATTCAACGTCCTGACGGCTACCCAGCCACAAAATCCCGGAATCCTGATTTAAAATCGCGGAGAAACCCATGCCATCGACCACCATTTTGAACTAACCTTTAATTATTATAATCGTCCAGTTGGAGACGTATATACCGGTAAAGTTCAAAATGGTGGTCGATGGCATGGGTTTCTCCGGGATTTTAAAACAGAATTCCGGGATTTTGTGATTGGGTAGCCGTCAGGACGTTGAATAGGATCGTTAATGTGGGTATCCGGAGCAGGATTAGGATATCGTCTTCTTCAATTCGACAATTTTTGTTGACACTTAATTTTTATACACATGGTTTTCTCGGCGTTATGGTAAGTCTATTTACTTTTTATAATATTTCACTAATTTTTAATTTATTTTTTAGGTAATTCCTCGCGAAAACTAGATTTTATCTGGACGCACTTTTACACAATCGCCGCGACACTGTGTCGACGCTACTACTTAAATTGTATAGTTGTTGATTCTCTACTTTTGTTTTTTGTTGCCCCTGATATTAATTTTGATTGGTGCATGTACACATTATTTGTTGCCATGCCCAGTAACGCCGTTTTAGAAATTTCATCTTAGATATTACTGTATTTTGTTTGTTACCGAGGTGATTTTTAACCTAATTTATACTTTTTGTGTATATTTAAATTTTATAAAATTCTTAATTTAGTTGTATTACATTATTTTACATTATACATTATTAATATAAGCTCGATCTTTTAAACCTTGTGTATCTAACACGAGCGATGCATAAAACTGCATATTAATTATATGATATGTAAGATGCACAATAAAAGTAGAATAATAGAAAACGTCCCTCGAACAACACTATTGCGCCCTTATGAAAGTGAAACAGTAATTAGAGATTGTGAATACCGACCGTCATTACTATTAACATACCGGGTGCACCAGCACCGTAGCTTGACCCTTCTTCGGATCGGGCGTACACCTTCTTTATTCGCCTTTTCGTTGCTTTTCGCATACATGTCAAGCTATCATGCGGATTGCAATACCGCTAGATTGGTTGTATTTGCATGCACACAAACTGTCACCAGGCAGCTCGCGTACCATCAATTCGTCGAACTGTACCCCAGAGCGATCCCGCAGTGCAACGCTGACATGAACACATCCTTCACATTCCATGCGACAGGTACAAAGCTAGCTAACGATAATCTTTAAACGGCGAAAACCAGGTTATATGTAGCAACAATAACAACAGCAACGCGACTGCATTCGGTCTGCACAACTCCACCGGCAATCACCCGCGCAACTGTAACGTACTTAAAGCAATTGTCAGTAATGAATTTTAGTAATCACCCAATAATACTAGTCACTGTTCCACCACCAATGACTATAATACCCATATCACAATAACAGCGCAACTACTGCCACATACGCTCGCCCTTGCCAGATGAACCCGTACGCCACTGCGAGAGCAAACATCGCACTTAACCGGCGCTCGGTGTAGCTCATTAATGACTACGCTTTCGGCAAACAACCACACCGCATTTTCATAAGTACTCACTGATCCCTAATATAAGTAAATTCGCCCTAGATAGGTAAACTTTAATATAGAATATGTCTAAATGTCATAAATAAAACACAGCTGTAATATATCCTTAAATGTTTAATGAATTTTATATTTGCTTAAATACTTTACTTGCCGTTCTAGAACAGTTAGTAAATTAGTTACCTTTCTGTTAATCTTAGTAACCAATAAACACAACTTACTGATTTGCCATCATGTAACAAATAAAATATAGAGAAATTCGGAATTTTGCCGATTTCACGAAGCGTAGGCATTGGATGCTGCGCATGCAACCCAACGAACCGGGTCGTTCCATCGATGGCATAACTTCAGGTTTCTATATAAATTTCATGAGGCGAAGTAACCACTCCAGGTATCTCTGAAGAAAGCTAAGCCTTCGTTTTATATTCATTATATTTAATGTCCCCTGAAACTTGACTAAAGGGCACTTAAGAACTTTGAAAACGAAAAAATAAAACAAAATAAAAAAATCTCAATTACCAAATTGACATTTTGCAAAATTCATAAACGTGTCTGTTATTTACATACAAAATTTCTTTTTAGATAATTTTAGATTTTCAAAATAGTTGCCCTCAACGAGAAAGGTCGAGTACTCCCCGAGAAGACCGCTTATTAACTCGTTGGGCAATTCGCGGACGTAGAATTACCGCGACAGTTGTTCGAAATCAATTGGTAGCGGCAACTGGGACCAGAATCTCTGCTCAAACCATTCGAAATAGACTCCATGAAGCGCAGCTTCATGCAAGGAAACCAGCGAAGGTATCTCGTTTAACACCAGCGCATAGAAGAGACCGACGAAACTTTGGGCAAGTACATCTCAACTGGACTCTGGAACAGTGGAGTAACGTACTGTTTGCCGACGAGTCCAGGTTTTGCCTAGGGCATAACGATGGCCGAGTTCGTGTGTGGAGACGCCAAAGTGAACGTTATTTAGGCTCCACTGTACAAGAAACCGTTGCATTTGGTGGAGGGTCCATTATGGTTTGGGGCGGAATATCTTTAAATGGTCGCACCGAATTAGTGGTGTTTCGAGAAGGAACATTAACGGCTCTGCCTTATTTAACAGACATTGTGGAACCCCATGTTACCCCCTTCGCTGAAAATATGGAACCCAATTTCATCCTGCAACAAGATAACGCTAGACCTCACATAGCAAGGATAGTGAGAAATTTCTTTGACGACCACAATATTCATGTGATGGAATGGCCATCTAATAGTCCGGACCTAAATCCGATAGAACACTTATGGGACGAATTGGGAAGACGACTACGGGAACACCAACCCATAGAGAATCTCCAATAGGTCGAAGAAATTCATATCCAGGAGTGGGAACAGCTGCCTCAAGAAAGGATTAGAAAGTTAATCCAGAAGTTATCCGGGTTAGAGGAAGTCATACCCAGTTTTTATTTTCAATAAATTTGATTATTTTTAATTAAACAATTTGATGTTAAAAACTATAATTTCATTTTTTCCTAAAAAATCGTTATCAATGCGTTGCAATCGTGTTGTCTACTCAAAGAGTACTTTTAATTAAAACATAACTCCAACATTTTGATTTAAATACATAATATGTAAAAAAAATTTACGTATATTTTACAAATGTCTCATTATTCGTTTTGAGTAGTTTATATGAATATTTTTTTATTAAAGGGGTACTTCATAAAAGGGACGTCTTGAAAGAGTTCTTAATACAATTTACACACTGCGTGCCATTGCAACCTTCTTAGTTTTTTTAGGTTAAGCCTGTCCTTTTCGTTCTAATGCGTGATAATTTTTCCATTCCTAATGTTTTTCCAACATTTCCTTCAATTTATCATTATGCACATTTTATTTTTAAACTTGTTACCATTAGTGTGTACTTGCAACTCGGCCACTTCATAATGATGTCTTTCATATTCTCCTGAAGATATAAAATTTAATTAAAAAACAAACAAACAAATCAATAACAGCCTCTCTGAATCAGCACAGGCACAAGCATGTAAAATTTTTAGTTGTTGAAATAATAAGATAACTTTGCCGACTTTTATATGTTAATGACAGACTGTGTCGACGATGGTGGCTAAAATAAAGTCTACTCTATACACATTAACTTATTTGTGGAATGTTAGGAAACATATATAAAACATGTAAATATTTAGGGCATTAGCTTATATCATTCAAGTATTTGTTGTTTCTGTGAAAGTAAATACGAGTATGGAAACAAAACAGCAGTAAATTATATTTGGGTTTGTTTCTAGAAAATAACCATTTGCGTATCGCAATGTTAATAAACCAAATTCATTAATAATAACTATTGTCGTACTGGTAGTTTTGGAGAATGCACGAACTTTTATAATATGCAATTTGAGAAATGAATAATAAAAAACTTCGACAACACTATATATAAATATTTGTCTGACATATTCGTCAATATCTTGTAATATTTGTCCTAGCACTCATCAATCATGTTTTTTTTATTTACATAATTCATACTTCGAAGTAATATAGCTTGTCTAAATCTTTGTCAACCAATATTTATTGATTAAAATATGTCAACCTAATTTAATATGTCTCAATATTGTCGATGTAAATTTAACTTATTCGTGCACAGGTAGTAAGATAAAATAAAGTGTCTCCAGCGATTGCATTTGATTGGGGAAATAAATATCTACGATATGTATGTACTAAAGAATTAGTGTCCATTTACCTAACATCTCAGATCACTCATTCGTGACATACGTTTGCTGTACGAAAACATATACGGGACGTTATTCAAACCAATTAAAATTAAATAAATATCGTAGCAAAATTCATCTGTAAAATGCCTTTCTCGCGCGTGATTGCCGCTCTAGGTTCGCCCCGAGCTGCAATTTTCATGCATGCGCGAAAAGTATCTGAAATATATTTATTCTGTAAAATATATCCTTGACGACGAGAGCAAAAAATTTGAATACGTAAGTGCATGCGGAGTACACCAAATCACAGTATTTAATAAAAGTCAGTTCCAAGCATTTTCAATTGTAAAATATTCGTATCTTGCCTCAACAACTCATATATGGACGGTAATCCAATACAATTTTATGAACCCTATTACTTATAAAACCCGCAAAAAGGCGGTATAGGCAACACCAGGTCGTGTCACAAAGTTATTAAACAAAAAATGATTTTCTTTTGAAAGATTAGTTTAAAGTTGTTACCTCTGCTAATTCCAACGTAAAGCAGGGGTAGGTTCTATATAAGCTAGAGCACCATACGTAAATTTATACAGCAACCCAGCCTTAACCAAATACACAGCGTGCCCCGTGTTGGATCGAAATTGAAAAAATAGCGTTTAAGCTAACCACTAACGTTTATTTTAACAAAATGACATCAAAATGGTATAAATGTATTTCAAACATATATAGTAAATAAATAAACACTTACCGTGAATTCCAGTCCGAACTTAGCTAACTATGGAGGCTAGACGATGAAATAAGACAAAATATAGGACTAGCAAGAAGTGAACGGTTGATTGCGGTAGAATAATTTGAATGCGGTAGAACAACTAGGTTAAACAATCTGACCTGAATGTAACTCTCAAGTGTAGATTACCGAACGAAAAGTTATTTCATTCTAAACTACTACAATGTAAATAGCCATAATGGTTGACAATAAAATATTCATTTAAAACTAGATACAAGGTTCACGTATCATTACTGGACTTGGACAAAGCATTTGACAGGGTATGGATAGACGGACTTATCTACAAACTAATTACCTACGAACTACCACTATCATTAACCATACTGATCCATTCATACCTGAATGACAGACAATTTCAGATAAGACTCGATCATATCATGTCAGCGCCCCATATCATAAGAGCAGGAGTGCCCCAGGGATCCGTCCTTGGTCCGCAACTGTTCTCATTATACATTAACGACATGCCGACTCACGACGACACATCAATCACCTTATTCGCAGACGACACGGCCATATATTCAGTATCATTCTCAGAAATCATAGCACATGCGAACATAGACAATCACATGAGGGGACTCGAACGATATTATTCTGACTGGAACCTGACTGCAAATCCGACTAAATGTGAGACGATCACATTCACGCGACGATACAGGCGGTATGCAATACTGAATCCGACAAAGACCGATCAAAACGACAGTGAAATACCTAGGAGTAACACTAGACACTAAAACGACATTTGGTGCACATATAAAAGAAGCGAACCGACTCGGACACGCCGCCCTAAAGACCATCTACGCGCTGGTCTTCAAGGGCAGCAGACTTACAACTGAAAACAAACTATTACTTTACAAAATAATTATAAGACCGACGATGACATACGCGTCACCTGTATTTTTCGGAGCTTCGGCAACGAACCTGAAAAAATTGCAGGTGACACAGAACAAGTGTCTCAGGTTCGCCCTGGGCGCTGACCGATACATACGTATACGTGATTTAACAAGTCACATGCACAAACTGCCGTACGAAACGTTGGACCTATATAACGAAGACAGGACTGATTAACGTACGAACAACCACGCAACCATACCAAAAAACAGGACGTACAGGGCGGGTTTTTTGAAAGTTTCCCGTCGACTTGACTATAACAGACGCAACGGACGTACTGAAAACAAAACTTTTGACAATGTCAAGGGAAGCACCTTACATGTTTTTAATTATTAGTTCCTAAATGTTAACTACTTAATAAGCGTTGTTTCGTAGGTGTAAGTTATTTTAAATGTGTTTTGTATGTAGTATTTGTTGTAAATATTATGTTTGTGCGAAATTTTTAATAAAAACATTTGGATTTGGATTTGGTTCACTTATCGATGGCACATAATCGATCCGAAATAATGGTCGCGTTTCCACCGTTCCAACGAGCACGCGATCGGTGCAACTGTTAAGGGGGATTACATAAAGAACCTTGTTTCGACTATAAATTACAACATACGACATGTGTTGCCAACATACAACTTTATGGGGTGTTATTGACTGATAACATCCCATAATGGCTCGACTCAAGGATAACAATATGTTATAGCTGGCGATATATCCACTACCGTGAACGAGAATATGACGCTCTACGCCTGCGCGCTACAAGGTCACACACAAAAGAGAGTGAACTTACGTTCCACTACACATACATTCGCTGAAGTTGCATCAAGTCATGCAAACATGAGTAACAGTGAGTGTGAACACGTGACTCATGTTTGTATGACTTGATGCAACTCATTGTGACTCATGTTTGTATGACTTGATGCAACTTCAGCGAATGTACGTGTGGTGATTTGATGAGCCCATAGAGGTCGAAACAACTGTCATCACATTAATACATTCGTTGAAATTTATTTTCATAGTACAGTGCAATCAGTAAACGCAGTCAGGTATACAAACACACATTGTGTTCTGTTATACACAAAGATGTATTTTAAAAATAATGATCTTACGCTATGTTTGTATATTGCAAATCTGCATTTAATAAAACACGGCCTATTATGAACATATTTCCATTTTTGTTATCGAAATAACGATTAAAAGAAAATAAAATGTTACAGAGTTTATGTCACCATAAATAGCAGATTTCCATTATCAAACAATTTTAATATTACATAAAATAATAACATTTTAATCTAGTTATGCATATTAAACTAGGTAATTTATTTGCTTTATTATTATATTATTAATGCGCTCTTACAATACACACTAGATTTCAGTTAACAAAAACAATTTAATTGTGCTTTGTTATTGCAGTTCTAAACGGGCGTGGGCTGCCTTTGAACCACTTCCTAGAAAAGTCATGACCACAAAGTTTTATGGTCCACTTCTTATGACCTCACAAAGCTCTGATAGGTCGCAATTGAATTACACTAGCGTAACATAAAAAACCTTGTTTTTAAATATGTTTGTTGCACATGACACTAAAAAACAATCAAGTGTAACATTTTATTGCCTTGTAGCTACTATAATATGTAATCATAGCTATTTAAAAACATCTACCAAATATAGGTACAATTAATATGTAATTATTGTATAACATAACTCTACCTATATAGATCCGGCAAAATTCAGTACTTCTTAGTGAATATCAAAGGTACTAAAACATATATAAATTCATATAGCCTTTGCATAAACAAAACATATTTACAAATAGTTGAGCTGTGCTCTTTATATAGCATTTTACCATATTTAATTTTATATATACAAAATTGTCGGATTTAGGACACTAGCTTTGAAAAAATATTTCAGAGCTTCAAACCTTTAATAGTTTGTGTCACAATGTAAATCAGTTTTTAGCATTAGACAGTGGCGGCTGGGCCATTGAAAGCACACGGTCATCGCCCTCCCAAGAAAACGAACAACAAAAATTATTTTATTTATTGACATTTATTTATTATTTAGATTTATTATTTTTTAAAATTGTATATGTATTTTTACACTAAGTTCAGTATTTCAATGCGTGGGCACCACGCGGTCAGCTTTTTCATTATGTTACGGGCAAAATCTCCATAAATCATACCTCTGCGTTGTCAAATATGTATATGTGTTACAGAATTCTTAGAGACATCATGTTTTAACAAATTTTATTTCGCGTTTTCATGTTGTCTAAAATTGTTCTTATTGTTTATGGTACAAATAAACCCTACAGCCATTCCAAGAAAACCGCCATTACCAGATTTCAACAAAGGTTTGCATATAAGTCGTCATGAAAGCTTTTATTCCGGGCCTTTAGCCTCTTCTATCAAGCAAAGCAGTCGCAAAACTTCTACCTCCAGCCAGGAGCGAAGTCGGGGGATTCGATGTATCATGGTAATGTGATAAAGGAATATCTCAAGGCAGTTGAACTAAAGTAGTCGAACAAATTAAGTTTATAAGTCAAAGTTATACAAGAAGTTGCACGTAATTAGAGGTAACTCGAAAACTCGACAGAATAAAGTTCAAACAAAGCAAACAGTCATATTTGTAAATAATTGCAATTGTTTTCTCCCAGCTATTAGTTTGTGTCATAAATTTTCTTTCTCCCTTTTCTCTTGTAAATAAATTTTTGTACACGCTTAATATTTTCAAATCGTGATTATTAAAGGTTTATTAAAATTTGGTGCGTCATATCGATAGAATAGAAAATATGTTATACATAATAACTTTTATGTAGTATAGTGTAACGCCGTTCGCGTTTCTGAAACAGAATATATTTTTAAAGCTAGTACACTACAATAACTCAAGTTCTTGAACAATTGCAACTTTCTGAGAATTCATCTATATGTACAATTAAATGTAAACTCTAAATTAGCATTTCTCAACCTTTTACTATTTGCGACTTAATTTCCAATCACAATTCTCATTAGCCATCCCCCTTCATGCATTAATGTTGCTGCAATTGTAATATTATTTTTCATTTTATTGTATTTTGACGCTAAAGCTGGAATACAACCTTAAAACTTACCAGGAACTGGTAAATAGATTGATACTTGGCAACAAGCCATTCTTCTATCGTAAATGTGTATGGTGTAATTTGCGTGTTAATTGATGTTTTTTTATTACATGTTAATAAAATTCTTTACAAATGTTATCGGTTCATTCTTGATATAAGGCTATCGCATTGCAAAGATTGTTACTCCTGGATGTAACATTTCTAATGTCAGTGAGTATATAATTAAGAAAATATTCTCAAGAATATTTAAATTTAAGCTTTACCAGCGCAAATCTTAATGAAGAAGAAAGGCTCTTGTGTGCCATTTGCTTGAAACTTTTGGCAGCAGGTAGCATGAAACCAAACAAACTGAAACAACATTTTGAAACATAGTGATATAAGTACGTTAACAAACCCCGAGAATTCTTTGAACTAAAATTAAAATCATATCAATGGATAGAACCATTTTTCATGAAAACTTTGCCGGAATGAAAATCGTTACTTCCCTTTTAGACAGTTTCATGTAAATAGCCTGACACCATTGTTGAAGTGCTTATTTTGCTAGCTTCAAATGAAATTATTGAAAATATGTTTGGGGATAATTTTGTCCAAGAATTGCAGCATTCAAATGAGACTATTGAACGTCGAATTGGTGATGTAGCAGAATATGAACAGCATCAGCTTTTCTGGGATTGGATGCTCATTTAATTGTTAATGACAATGTTCGATTTTGTGATGCAGAAGTAGAACTATTTTGCTGCAAAGCAATAGAACTCAAAGCAACAGCATTATTTGCTAGCTCAAATGATTGAAGGATGCAAAATTTGCGTCGGAATAGAGGCGGATGTCTATTACTAATGAAACAAAAATCTGCACAGTGTGTCTGGACACATTGCATGATCCACATAGAAGCTCCAAAGAAATGAGTCCTGGTCTGAATATTGTGCTAATGGTTTCAACCGTAATAAATAATATACACATAAACAATCAAGAATCTGTTCTGCACTTTCTAAAGGCATCGGTGCAGTAAATTCAGCGTTAATATTTTATTGCTAGGCAAGATCGTTGTCACGCGGAAGATTTTTGCAAGTGTTTATGAACTAAGGGATGAAATCGCCATTTATCTAGAAGAGGAAAACCGGCCGGAAGCTGAGAAATAATAGATTTAGTAATAAATCACTCTTTGAATTTTCAGCAGGGTGGATTATCAGTTTTTTGTACTAAACACAAAAGCATTGCCTATACTATTACCATTAACATCCTAACATTGCAAAACCGGATTTTCTGCGTTGGCTGCTTTGAGGACAAAATATAGATCTAGGCTAAAAAAAGAATTTCTAATATTGAAGCTTCTTTCAAAAAACTTAACAGAGTCACTGAAGTAATAATAAAGTAAATTATGAAACTTGTTTTTAATTTGGTATAGATAAATTTATTATTATAGTCTTTTTCTTTTGGAGACGAAGAAATAATAAAATCAGCGATTAAATACGTGGATTAATAATCAATTCGATGAATAATGGTGCAACAGCAAAAACGTTGGGACAACAATTCAATGTTATGCCAAACACGGTAAGTAAAATTTATTCTGCATACAGAAAAACTCAAAATACTGCCAAAAGAAGTGCTGGACATCGACAACAGAAATTATCTGATGCTGAAAAAGAACAGATTTGTGACTGGGTGGTTAATTGCTCCTTAACACTTCAGTAACTGAAACAAAAGTGTTTGACCCAGTGGCCAAATATTAATCAGATTTCACTGTCTACAGTCAACAGAGCTATTCAGCATTTTCATTATTCAGTTAAAAGAATTTCATTCGTTCCCGAAAGAAGAAATGCACCACCATTCAAGCTCGCTTTGATTATGCAGAATAACAGAATTATGCTTGAAAGGGATAAGATTTTCTTCATTGATGAGTATGGAATTCAAGTAAATTCTCGAGTTTCATATGAAAGATCAGTGAGAAATATTCGAGCATCGAAAATTAAAGCTCAACTAAGAGGACGCAAATATTCCATTTCTGCGGCAATGAATGAAAATTATTTGTATTTGTTCAGGATAGACCGTATAATATAGAACATTTTTCTGTTTATTACTTTCATAATTAATTATTTAAATAATGACGGTGTGCAAGGAGCTCATTTCGTTATGGAAAACGTAGGCTTTCATCGGAATGAAAATGTAGTGACTCTCATTCAAGCTCATTGTTATTTTGCAGTATTTCTACCTCCTTACGGCCCTTTTTTAAACTCAATAGAAAAACTATTTAACCAATGGAACAATTTTATAAAAAGAGCCCAGCCAACAAACGAAAATAAAGTAAAGTATGAAGCCGTTCGTAATGCACATTTGCATGATTGTCTTCGAAGAAATGAAATCACGAATTAAAAATTTAGGTTCAATAATATAATGTTTACTTATGTTATGTGTCATTGTTACAAATGTATGTTTTTCTTGAATTAACTAGAAAATCACCTTTGTTTTCATAAAACGAATTCATCAAAATCACTAAAAAATAATTGGAAAAGCATTTTGTGTAAAATGAAAGTTATTTGAAAAAAAAGGGAATATCAATTCACATAATGGTTTTTGATTTTGACCTTCCAAAAATTGGAAAGTCATTTAACAAAATGTGAAAGACAATAGACAAAAGAAGAAAAAGACTGCAAATACATTGTGCACTACAATCCTGTTTATAATAATATAAGCGTACGGGTGGCGGGGCTGCAGGTTGAGAATCGCTGATGTAAATATATAGTAATACAGTGAATTCTATTTTAAAAACCAAATAATTGCGATATGTAGGCTTAACGAAGCAGCACATATAGTTGTCAACGGTTTTGAATTATTTAGCGTCTAAATAAGAACAGGTTCTATATTTAATTTTTTAGTATCATTTATATTACCTAAGCTATAGAACAGCGGCCGGTTTTGCCGGACTCTTGCATATATTCTATTTATGTACATAAAAATACAACTGTGGGTCAGTGAAAAAAACAGCAGAAAAATCTACACACAAGAAGTAAAGTTCATTATCTTTATCTTTCTTGGTAAAACCTACCTTCCTACTGATGATTGTGGTTTACGTATGTGATGTATCGATGTGGTATTTCGTTATTGCAAGTTGTTAATTTGTATTAATCTACGTGTTAATTTATTATAAGAGTGTCTCATATGAGTTTATTTAGTGATCTGTATACAATTACTTTATGATTTTTATGAAACCAGTTAACCGACCGCTTTGATCTTTTCTCAGGTGGCGGTCAATACAATTCATCGTAGCTTTACTGTTACCAACACTCGATTACACGGAGGGCTACTATTAGTAGTAAGTCTACAGGTAAATCGCTTACATTTGCGTGAATAAGTATGATATTTGAAAAAATAATCTTACCTTCTGTGACTTATTTGAATTGGATGTTGTAAATATCTCTTACGTATTGCTGATGAAATTACAGGTTCTGTTCTTTTTACAAATCGAACCTGCTTTTCCATAGTTCGATGCATTTCGTGGGTGAGAAAACCACCATTAGTAAGCTTCATGTGTCATTTGTGAACCCAGTTATACTGCAGGCACTAAATTAACATATTTTGTTTTAATTTAATTTTAAATTTAATATAAAAAACAGCAGACTATTGTTTTGTTCCTTGGTACAATAACAAATGGTATTTTATCAGGAGACAATACGCCCTGCGAAAAGAAAAACATTTAACCCACTTTTATACACAATATTATTATTTATAATTCAGTATGAATAACAAAGACTTTGTGTTTATAAACTTACCTTTCTACTCCCTCTGTCGTTAAGTGTAAGACTGTAAGACTGTAGAATCGAACCTATTGCGGTCTTCCATATTTTTCTGTCCTGGGCAACTTGTTTCATCTCATCCTCCCGGAATTTTCTTGGTTTCCTATTTTCATCCTTCCGGTGTTGCTTCGTACACTTGCCTGGTAATGTCCTAGTCACGAATTCTGTTTTTTAGATCTTTGTTAACACAGTTGTTCTTTAAATGTCGTGTTTCTAATTATTTCCTTTTATTTTCCTGAAAAATCTAATTTCAACTGCATTTACACGGCTCCTATTTTTATTCATGGATATTCAAGTTCAGCGTCTATATATCAATGTTGGAGGTACTATCTTTTTTATTACCTCTACATTTATTTTTTTTTTCAACTTTTTTCCAAAAAATGTTGTTTTCAACATATTAAACATTCAGATTAATATTGTGTTAATATTGTTTAGCTCTTCATTTAGTGTGCAGGTTATATTGATTCCCAAAAACCAAAACATGTACAACACACCACAGCAGTATTCAAAAATGTCAAATTGTATATAATAGTGTAAATAGTGCACAAAGGTACAATAGTTTTTTCTGCAACCAAGTTGGAACCACTTGGAACAATTTAACAAAGCCCAGATAATAGCAACACACAATAGTGGCGTGACATATTCGAAATTCTCTCCGATCTTACAAATCGGTCCGAGTCGAGTACAACCACAAGACGTTGGACGAATTCATTATAAGAGAGAAAGTTAAAATACTGTGCGCCAAGAAATTAGATGAACACTAAGAAAAATAGTTCCTTTTCTAGTTTCATGAAAGTAATGAAATCTCATAAGCTGATGATATTAACATTTATTTACCATGAGATGCATTCAATTTTATTATTTCAACCTTATTATACAAAAGTACAAACGACAAAACATATGAAACAGTTTAGGGAAAAAGTCTAATTGTCAATTCGGTAGCACCAGATTCACCAAGAATCCAGCGGGCGACTATCAATTTCTTTATTATTAGTGCTTGTTGCTAAAACCGTGTATCATGAGGCATCTAAGTCAAGATCAAGTTGCAACAGCCATAACATTAATCGAAGAAGGATACAGCTTACGTGATGTTGCAAGACAATTTTATGTAAACACATTTGTCATGTCCTGGAGACAGGAACTTATGGTGGAAGAGCTGGTCAGGGTCGGAAACGTACGACAACCTCTCGGTAAGACAGATTATTACGAAATTGTGCACATAGATGACGTACATCTACTTCTAGACACCTGTAAAATGATCTTGGGATTGCAACGGGAATCCAAATTTGAACGGAAAAAGGTTGCGAGAACATATCCTAAGGTCAAAGGGACCAGTCCGAAAGCCACGGCTGACTTTAGATCACAAAAGAGACCCACTGGCGTTCGTGCAACAACACCCAGATCGGGTAGTGCTTCAGTGCTTTTCAACGATGAGTCCAGATTTCGGTTGATACGTTCTGATAGTCGTCTTCTAGTTTGAGCGTATACAGGTGAACGCCATCGTGAAGAACTGGTTCAGGAAGTGGACAAGTTTGGATCGGATCCGACATGGAGTGGGCTGGAGTCTCATTCCATACTCGTACAGATCTTATTGCTGTACCTGGCCGAATGAATGCTGCTCTATATATAGAAAACATTTTACAAATCATGTGGTGCCTGCTGGAGCTCATATAGGCTCTAGATTTCTGTTCCAGCATGATGACGCAAGACCGTATGTAGCAGGTCAGACAAGACAATTCCTGGATGAACATCAAATCTCAGTTATGGACTGACCAGCTCGCAGGCTAGATCTCAATTCGATCGAGCATTTGTCGAACGAGCTGTATCGGTAGCGCAGAAACAGACCTGTGGCTACAGGAACTCTTCAACAGCTTATGGTAGCTTTACAGGAATAATGGGTCAACATATCCCAAGCGGATATCCAGAGGTTGATTTAAAGTATACCAAGAAGATGTCAGGCAGTTATTCATTCTTGTGGAGAACATGCATGGTATTAGATATCATTTAAAGTTTATTTTTCTCTAGTTACAACTAATTCGTTAATTGATGAATTTGTTTTTTTTTGTTACTTGTATCTTTTGCAGTGTTTAATTTTTTTTTGATTCACATAAATGCATCTTATGATAAATAAACGATAATATAACCAGCTTAGAAGATTTCATTATTTTCATAAAATTAGAAAAGAAATTACAAATATTTTCTTAGTGTTCCACTAATTTATTGGCACAATGTGGCTACCGGAATCACATATTATATGCTCACTTTCATATGAAATACACCACCCATTAAGAATTTTAAAATTTCGGAAAAATAATGCTTTATTATCAACTAAGACTAACTAAGTTTAGTTGAAAAACACAAAACAAAATTTTTTTGACATTTTCTAAAAAATAGCTAGTAGTGGGTTGCATCCCCACGTGCAGCTATGCATGCATTAACTCTTCTAACCATGCTATCTATTAAGTGGTCGATGACCTCCTGTGATATCTCGTTCAATGCAACCTCTAGATGGTATCGAAGTTCATCCAGATTCTCAGAAGACCTGGGTACTTGTTTTAGTCGTCGACTCATCATATCCCAGACATGTGACCGTGCAGGCCAGGGCAAAATATCCAATCCAACTTGCTCCAGGAACCTTCTTGTAACCAGAGGAGTATGGGGTCTTGCATTATCCTGTTGGAAAGTGGCATTCTGCAACGTCTACATGAAAGGTACTAACACCGGTTCCAGAACGTTGTCGATGTAACGACGTGTATATAATGTGCTTGGAATGAACGTATGAGGTGACCTTCGTCCAGGACATATCGCCCCCCAAACCATAACCCCAGGTGTTAAGGTTGTGTGTCGTCTTTGAACAAACTTCAAATTCCGTCTTTCCCCTCGATGTCGCCGCACCCTTCTACGACCATCATTCACCCATAAACAAAACCTTGATTCATCACTGAAGACGATGTCATTCCATTGATGAACCCACCCTTGCCGTTCTTGACACCATGCAAGTCTGGCTGCAAGCCCGAAGTAAGGACCACTTTCATACCGATATTCGGCCCCTATCAAAGTCATTGATAGGGGCAAAATTTCAACGACGTCGCACTGGGGGCATTACAAGGCGCATATTTGACAGTTTGACAACAAAATAAACTAACATTTTGTGGGCAGAAATTCATTAGGTGCTAGGAAGAAAATATTGAAAGTTGGAGATAACAATGATACAGGAAATATAATAGTTGAATTTTTCGGCGGAGATTTTCATCGTTTCTTAGTTGGTGATAAAGTATTATTTTACCGAAGTTTTAAAATTGTAGTCTAATTCTTAATCGGTGGTGGTATACACTCACTTTCATATGAAAGTGAGTGTATACAAGAATATGTGTGCTCAAACATATCTGTACTTTAATTGTGTTATAGATGGAATAAAAAACTTTCAGTAATTAGAAGTTCCACAGTAGGTACTACAAACATATTACAAATGTATTACCTGCACGTTACATAATTTCAACAAGGGTTCATATATGTTCTGCAGCAAAGTTGTAGGACATGGGTTAAATATTCTACGGCACGTTGTATTGTAGATGCTAGAAATTAGGTTTGTCAGAAATTCTATTAGCGATTATTAATTGTTATATTTGACAACTCTCGCGATCTTTCCACTAATTCAATAAAGACTTTAATCGCTGAGTTTATTAGTTTCTATTCTCTACATACAATTCAGTTAAATGTTACACGTTTTTATTGTATTTTTAATAAGACAAACAAACTTAGATGTTTTATTAAAAGTCTATTTTCATCTTTATAATATAAATATTTATCGAACATTTTATCAAGGCGGTTATAATTGGTATTGCATGCCATTTTTTGCCAAGTAACATAAATATTTTGTACGTGAATTTAATGGAACGTGTTTAATAACGCAAAAAATAGTTGTTGAAACATAACCGCGTATTTTTTAATGTATTCACCTTTCCTTTGCAGTGTTCCATTAATTACGTGAAATGTACCAAGATATTTCATAGACTCTCTTGAAATAACTGTATATAGACCTCACAAAAACACTCTGAAAATGAAATCCATTACAGCCGGTGACATTATTACTTTCCTGTAGACAAAACACTTAAGATAAGAATTGAATTTTGCTTTCCTGGTCTCAAATACGGAAAAGCGCGGTTAGATAAGTCACGTAAAATATGTTTAAACATAAAATGTTAGATAACGTAAAAAGAATTAAGGCTTGAAAAGCCTTTCCATGTTTACAACTAAACATTTTTTTGTTAAGTAGGGGTTGATAATATATTCGTGAGTACACACATATATATGAAGTGCTGGGAAATTCGTAATATTTATCATTATTAAGTCGCATGTAGACATTTAAATTAATAATGGATTCTAAATGTTATTTTTGTTTTAAGACGCGAGCAGCTATTTCTGACACATTAAAGTACCACTTCAAGGATGTCATTATTTAAGACAACTTCCTTGTATTTTCCTCTCTAATATACAACGTTTGCTATAAACTCGAAGAAAATGTTTCACTGGTCAAGCCATTTGTAATATAAAACCACACCTATTTCGATGTATATTTTGCATTTTAAATTAGAAATGCCGCTGCTCGTTTTAAAAATACCAGAACGGTAAATAGAATTTGTTTTTGATGTTTTCGTTAGCATCAACGCGCTATAACAGTTTTAATTTTAGATTCTATTTTATACATGGTGAAAATGGCATTCCCTATGAAAAATTATTAAGTCGTTAATGTATACGGCTTCGTATATATTTAACTCGTTCAAGTAGAATACATATTGGCGTAACAAATTCCAGTGCAAGGTTTAAAGAAATTACGATTGCAATACTCATATGTAGTTTGTTGGAACTTAAAATACATATACGCTTTGTTCGTATAAATCATTCACTTAAAATATAATTGTTGACGTCGTACGAATAATTTGCGTCTTGTATTAAATTTTGTCGTACCAACAATGTACGACATATGTTAGTTTTTAGGTTAGTTACAGTTATATGTTATGTAGGTGTTTATTTTTATTACTTAATTAATATTAGTAATCAAAGGGTTGCATTTTCTCTAAAAAGCATTAGGTGCACAGCAATACTGTACACATTCATTGACAGAAAGCTTTCCAGGCAACACATGAAAACATAAATAGCAGCTTTTACAATATACCTAATACCTAACACTATGTATCGTATTAGCTATTAGCTAATAGGATTTTCTTGAAGTAAAATATTTCTTGGTAATGTATGAATAATTCTACTAGGTTAAAAAACAATTTAAAGAAAACTATTTTATTTGGGTTTGTTGTGAAAAATCTATTTTTCATATTATTGGATGTATACTCTCTGCTTTAGACATCAATGTCCAGAATATTTATTGCATTGTACGGTAAGCCTTAAACCGATCTTACATTTATCCAATTTGCAAATGACCTGAATACTCGTAGATACTACTTGTTCGTGCGTTGGCATCTCAACAAAGTTATCCCAAACGGTGAATGTGAACATCTCGTTTCACTTCATCTACCAGTATTGATATTGGTTCCTCATGAATTAAATGCTTGAGCGTTCACAAACGCGAAGGAAGTACATCTTTTGGGCATTTTCCAATCTCATATCACTGTTAGATTAAGATTTAACGCCTGGCAATCTACCCGCTTTAAGGTAGCAGATATCGCGCACCTTAGAAAATCAATATTTGTGGTTTCGTCCGGACACGTATATGTTTATACGATGTTAAAATCTTCAATTCAGTGTTCCAACATAGGCAAATATACTTTATTTAACAAGCAAAATAAAAAATTATCCCTACAACTATAGTTTCTTAGAAAAAACAGGTGGTTTTCGTTCGCCGTCAAAGAAACGTTAACTTTCCAACAAAACATAGCACTTCTTTATTAACTTGGTGTTAATTGTTAAAAATGCAGACCACTTGCCGGGGAATATGAAATTTCACGTTACGTACAATACGAACAGCTTTTTTTATATATTTGTAACTGCATATATAATGCATTTATTATTTCACAGTTGTATATAAATCATTTCATCTGAATTTGCAAATAAATTTCGTTGAATTATTTATTTTTTTCTCGTAAAATCATTGCTAGCAAATATATCTGCTTGCTGTACAGTAATGAAAAAGATTTGCCTTTATTATTGGAGATAATATATAAATATTTCTATAAAAATTCTATACGATCGTCGACTGTATTCTACAGTTTTACCCTAATAAGTTCAACTTTAATAATAAAAGAAACATTTATTTAATTTTAAACAGTACAAAATGTTTATTCAACTTAATCCATTTGACAAGTGACAGGAGAAGATGAAAGGGTGATGGCGAGGTTTGGGTAATTGAGAAAGAGGAAATAAATATTGAATGGATGAGAATTACAGATTGTGTAGGTTTTGCGGAAGTGTTGGATGTATGGCAGCACTGGATGGAATAGTGTATGGATGTGGTATATGTGGTTTAAGTGAAGAAGAGAAAAGAAGAGACTGGAGGAGATATCTAGCTGACCGAGGTGATATGGAGGTAGTGAGGAAGAGAAAGAGACAGAGGATCCTTATGGGTGGTGAATTAAAAAACGGGAAATATACACACATACATGTATATTAATTAATTATAATAAATGTCAAGGTTACTACTACTATTCAACAGTTAAAATTGCTGAGGAA
This sequence comes from Geotrupes spiniger, assembly GCA_959613385.1. Taxonomy (NCBI): domain Eukaryota; kingdom Metazoa; phylum Arthropoda; class Insecta; order Coleoptera; family Geotrupidae; genus Geotrupes; species Geotrupes spiniger. Next base: position 17,118,998 of record OY390736.1, on the reverse strand, counting down.
ATTACAGACTTAATTTTAAAATTACTTGCATATCTTACGATACATTGACGATTAGATTAATAAGCATAAAAAAGCATAAAAATTAATAAGCCTTCTCATCATAGAGTCAATGGGCGTCCACAAATTTTATATACAAGTTTTTATCTTACCATTACCAATTAACACATGACGATCGTAAGTAAGAATACGCGTTTCTCGTAATAAAATACAGGATGTGTCACCGTAATTATAAACATATTCTAAGTTTGCAACGAAAAGTGTGTACCAACTAACAGTGATCAATAAATAGAGATACTGGCCCAAATAACTATGTTTATTAGTAAATAGATACGTGGGCTTGGTCCAGATTGTTATTAAAGTACTAAGCAACTGTTTTAACCTAATTTCCTCTTCTTCGGAATTGTTGTATTGTGTAACTGACTTGAGATGCTTAACGTGTATACCAACTACAAATGCAACGTTTCCATGTCATAAACTTGGCCAAATAATACAGACCATTGTCATAAAATGTATGTGTGCTTCAGTAAATTAGTTTATATGCAATATAAAAACATGTGCAAAAGAAAATGACACTATTAGTAGCAAACCCGCCAAAGTAAGTGATAGCCAAATAAAACAAAAATTGGTTATAGGCAACACAAATTCGGGTAAATATTTGTAACAATTCTCTTGGTAGATTTGTTTAAAGGAAATGGCAAGTCAAGAAAAGAAAGGCAGGAAGACATGGAATGGAGAAAGAATGTGGAACAGGGATGGACGAAGGGAAGCATATGGAAGAATAAGAACATTGGAAGGCAGAGTAGATTTTATGGAGAAAAGGATAGAAGGAACAGCACGCTGATTAGATGTGGAAAAGGAAAGGAAATGGAACAAGTGAAGCAATGGATAAATGAAGAATTGCAGGTGGAGATGGAGATAGAGGAGGCGGAGGGAATGGTATGATGCTAATAAGAATGGTATCGGACAGGGAGAAGCAAATGGTGGTGAAGAACGAATACAAGCTAAGGGAAATACAGGGTACATAGATAATGATCTAACAGGGAAGGAAAGGGGGTACAGAAGATTTGGAATTACGCCGTGAATCAAGGAGAACAAGGAAAGGGAGTGAGGACGGGATACAGGAAGTTGAGAGTATAGAACACATGGCTAGTGTGGGAGAGTAGATCTGGAGAGCTGGTGGCAAAAAACTAATGAAGAGAGGGTGGAGGGGAAAATGAGCGAGCTAAAAGGAAAGGGGGAGCAAGGGAAAGATAAAGCAGGGGGCAGGAGTAGTGTAGGTTTAGATGCAAAGAGAGGATGGAAAGAAGGAGAAATAATAATGGATAAATAATGGAGAAGATGGATATTGAAGAGAAAATGGGACTCTTAGCAAGCTTTTGGAATATAGCAGGACTTAAGTAATGGATAAAAGGGGACGATGGGATGAACGAGTGGATATATAGAAAAATATGACTTCATAGGTCCAACGACCTAACGACTTTAACATAGGCCAAATTTACTCCTTTAAGCAGTTCTTTACAAAATACTTATCTTACCATGTATTTTCATAATGAAAAGTGTAATATTAGTTAAAAAACATTATGAGCACTATGAAAATCACCTCTTTATGATACACGAACATTTATTCGACCAGCCAAAACCAAATTTAAGACCATGCAAAAAACGTACTTTGTGTATCAATGAAGATATATAACAACTTACCTGAAGAACAGAAAAATGCATCGTTGGAAAATATGAAGAGGATACTCAAAAGTATTTTGACAGCAAAGCCAATCTACAGCCTGGATGAGTTTCCTTATTTAATTTTGCAATATTGTTTTTAAACTGTTTGTATTTTGTGGTATTTATTGCACATAATATTGTACATAACTTGTGTAATTGTAATTTTTGGCATGTTCAATGTCTACTTGCTGATGGAATCAATAAATTATTATTATTATTATTATCATTATTATTATTATCATTATTATTTTAATGTCTTCAAATGTTTACGAAAAATATTTGATTGTTTATAAGTTTGTAACCTGGTTTAATGTGCTCTATAAAACTATGTTTGGACCAGCCCATACATGGCTAAAAGACATTTATTTTTAAGGACAAACGAAGATTTCTTTAATTATCATTATTTTTATAGCAAATATGTGCTTAAGCGTAGTGCTGTCTTTGGGTGGTTAGATGGTTATGAACAATGTTTATTAGTGGAGGGTGTTAAACAGGACCTTCAAGTAGTTTGATCAGTTAATAATAGGGGCGATACTCGTAACAAGTACACACAGACAAAGTAAAAATTTGATATTTCATAAACATAACTTTAGATATTGGTGTTAGTTTACTCCGTTAATGGCAGCAAAATGTATGCTTTGATGTTATATACATTTATGTGGGGAACAGGTAATATACATTTGCATATATTACCGCTTCAGTGGGTGGATATGCCATTGTATGCTTTGATACCGATAACTGAATCACTCAATTTCATCTCTGCATTGTGAATTATGATGATATATCCCATGGACATCACATGTGTTGTATAGAATCCTGATTTTATAGATTGTTTAAAACTTAACTAGCAACAAATGTAACGATGAAAACCTGTTAGTAGGTGTGGCTAAAAATAAATGACGTAGAACCGGATATGCAAACAAACCTACGAGGAAATAATACCTGAACACCAGACAAGATATGCTATAGATGAAGCAACAGAAAAAATACTCTCCAGATAAAACTCAGAGCTAAATAACTGGACTTTATATATAAATCATGTAAAAATAAAGGTAATGGGAATTCATTTGTGCAACTATTTTGTTTCCCGTTATGTATTATTTATAATTTATTTGTTGTTATAATTCTGTTTTCTTATTTTCCATTTTTCATTTTCTTTGGCGTCTTTGATTTTCAATTTTACACTTATATGTTGTAATTTATTCGCGTTTTCTGTGAAATCCGCAAAATTTGCCATGAATAATCCACACCGTCCAAGCAACGTAAGCAATCTGACTCCACTACAAGCAAAAAATTAAATTAATTATTAATCTGCGTCTCCTTGTTCACATGTGTTTTTCGGGAGTCATGGAACGTGTAAGGTTAAATATATCGAAAGCGCGCTGGACAAGTTTCTAATTGTCGGTCACATTTTGAAAACGCAATAATTTTTAATTATCGTAGTAAAGCAGACGCGTAAAAACTTTCAACGGTAGTTTAATTTTTTCCACAGCGTGTAAATGAGATTCTAAATAGAACGATTTTAAACCTGCAGAAATTACCATATTCTACAACATTAAAAGTGAAATTTAATGAGCGATATTAGTAATACTAGAAATTATTTTAATTGTTCTGGAGAATATCATTACTAATTATTTTATAATGTATGTATTTATGATGACCACATATTTTATTTTACCGATTACATTTCACTGGTTAGTATGTCGTAGTGATAAAGTTGCATTTGGCGATTCAGATTTGTTTGCCTAATAAAGGAATTAACCTCGAAAAAAGGAGCTTTTGCATATATAACGATGATTTTCATTGTTCTCTAATATAGCCGTGCATACCTCATAAACATAAATAAACAAAGTGCTCGTTTCACAGAAGAAAGCCTTAAGGGATAATGGGGTGGCATATCATCAAATTGCAAGCTCCGTTTTCAGAAGCACCAGTGTGTACTGTGCAGTCATAAACTAGACCTTCTCAAGAATTACGACGCCCGTGTGTATGAGTAATCGGAAAATATTGAAAGTTTACCTGTAAGGCATAGCCATATGTTGTGTGTTACTTGTATATTCACGTTAAATCCTCATGCACACAAGGAAACAGTGCCAAATCGACCATATCGACACAACACTTGATGCCATTTCTATTTGGGTTGCACATATCGTTTTTATCAAATTTATTATTAAATACTACTGATTAATTAGAAATTCATTATTTTGTTAACAACTTATTTATTGAACTTTCCTTAAATTATGATTATTCAATGTTTATGAAATATACTATTATACGAAATTAAAAATGTTAAATGATATTCATGTGCTCGTATAGTAGTATATAATTTACATACATTATAAAGTAAGATTATATTAAAACTTACAATTTATGTAGCCATTAACTAAGAATTTTCTTTCAATTTTCAGAATATGATTATTTGTAATACTGTTTCTAACTAAATCAATTTTTCATGTAATGAAAAATTGTTTTAGCAGCTTTAGTAGCTGTTTGTAAAAAATGTGGAATATATAATATTGATCAAAAATTTTTGTTAAACATGTTTTCATATTTCAATTTTATATTTGTTGTGATATACTCTTAAGATAACTCAATGGCAATAATATATTATGTTATTAAGAATACGGGTGCTTTAAGTTTTGTCTAAGCGATCTAGATCGATTCTAGATCGCTTAGACCCAGAAAACCAACCTGAAGATGGCAATTTGTGACATTGCCGAAACGTCGGAACAACCCTTACAGGGACAATTCTACAACGCGTTTCATTACCCGAGAAAAAAGCAGAACATGATTTAATCTCTATTTACTTACTTATATTTTTCAATCATTGAAAACCATGTTAGTTTTCTATATTTAAATTTTAATTAAATTTAATTAATATTAGTTATTTGAAATAGTTGTGTCTGCTCGTTTTAAATACAATATCTATTAATTGCAGTGTGTATTCTATTTTATATTTAGGTTTCTTTACTTTAATGAATTTACAGTAAATTCTGCAATAAACTTAAATTGTTACATGCTTTACAGAAAATACAGGAAGGATCATGGTGGATGCTTAGTTTATGTATTAAAAACTATTCTAAATTTAATGAATAATACAGTGTGCTCTGCGTGTGAACAACTTTAAATATTAATTAACATAAAATATTAATACCTCCAGGCTGACATATTGTGATGGAGTGCTCTATAAACTATTAAAATGTTCATTTAATGACTTTATAAATAAGTTTGAAGACAATCCGTCAATTACATTACCTATATCAGTTTATAATAATTTGTGGGTGCAATTAATTCACGAACCAACCGAATAACAGCTTCAACATCGCTGGATATAATTATGACCTCTCGTGATGAAATTTGTTCGCCAGGAATTAAATCCACGCAAGTTTGTTTTTCTAACCATGACCCAATTTACTGTACAATAATCGTAAAAGTATCAAACATTGAGCCTGTTATAAAATCGTAAAATATAAATATCTTAATCTCAATCGATTTGTGCAGAATTCTGGAGAAATTGAGAGATCGATTTAAATTTAAAAAATCCATTAGGACTAGTTTATGGGCATTCCTGATGTGAATATTAAAGTAGTGCTCTCTTGTATTTTGTACTTGCTACACATGCGACAATAATAAATGCTATATTCAAAAAATTTGCAGTGGTCCGCACTGAATTTTCTTATACTTAGATAAATTTCCCGCCAACTGACACGATCACAGTGGATACGCCCAGATAGTTAGTTATAGCTGACAGCCATGACAATTATGACTGCGGCCGCCTCTGCGATCGAGTCTGGGAATAATTGTACGTTTGCTAGGACTACAAAGAACTTTTCAAGCCAAGTAACGAGTTAGTTCAGAACATTCGCTCGATCGCGTCGCTACACATATTGAATAGGTCAGTATCAATCGCGCCAAGTAGCATTAGCATTGCAACACGAGCTGACATGGCAAGTGGCCTTGTCAATTAAGCAATTTAATTATGTACTCGACCACGAATAAACTACATCACATATTTAAGGATAATTTAATTAATAATGCCGCACATACATTGTCTAACAAAGCGAACGTATTTTAGATATATATTATCATATACTTTAGGCAGATCAAGGATGTCCTTTCTAATATTAATCGTTTTCTATTTTTCTGTTTTTCCGGTTGGACAGTGCGATGCTATTTTTTACTTGTACATATAGACGTCAGTTAGCAAGACTATAATACTAATCCTTGTATTCATGTGGGGATAGAGCTCGATTTAACTCGATGGTCGATGATGTACGAACTAAATAGTGCAGCTATCAAACCGCGAAACGGACTTTAAAACAACAATTGTCGCAGACTCCGCCCAATATCGAACAACAATGGTAATATTATTGCCCATATTATTGATAAAATTTATGTTAATTCTTGTAATGTGAAAATGTGTTGGTTTTAAACTCATTGACGACGTCAGTAACAGCAACCAATTGAACATTTAATTTATCAATATTTTCTTGTACAGAAAAATTATATTATTCACTAATAATATTGTTATATATATTCAATATGTGGCGGTAATTGAATAGATAATGATTGGATAATTGGGGCATCACAATATCACATGTGCACCATCTAACAATAATAATAAATAAAAAAAAATAAATTAAAAATTATGAAATTATGAAATTATAAAAGATATGTGAAATTTGGCGAAAGGGTAAAAATATGGGGGTGTGTGTAAAAAGCATACTAATGTACGGGGCCGAACTGTGGGGCGTGAAGGAGGAGGAGAGAATGTTGGAGAAAAGATGGCAAGGGAAATTGAAAAAGACACTACAAATAGCACGATCTACACCAGAGTATGTGGTCTTGCAGGAGACCACTGGGGAAGTGGATGTAGGGGAGGGGATACTGGGGAAGATGTTTAGGGAGATGATGGCAAGGGAAACAAGAAAAACAGAACTATCAAAATGGGAGAGACATAGGAAGAACCTTTACGAAAAAGCAGGCGTAACATGGCAAGAAGCACTGAGGTTAATGGGAGAAGGTAAGCAGATGGAGGGAAATATATTGGAAAGATTGAAACAGGTAGAAGCCCAAGGAAGAGAAGGGAGAATGAGGAAGGCGACATATAATAGAAGATATAAAGGAATTTGTACATATGGGGGTAGACCGGAATACTTGAAAGGGGGGATATCGGGGATGGAAGAAAGAATAATCGCGAGATTCGGGTGTGGAAGTGAGAAGAAAAATAACAAATATTGGATGGACGAAGAATATAGAAGGTGTAAGTTCTGCGACGGGGGGAAAGATGAGTGGAAGCATTAGATAGAGGATTGTGAGGAGATAGAATGGAGTAAGGAGGAGAAATTAAAGGGAAGAAACTGGAAAAATATTTTGGATGCGACAGGAGAGGGATTAGAGATAATGAAAAACATAAAGAGATTGGCGGAGGAGAAAAGAGAACAGGACCGGAGGAGAGATAGAGGGGGAAGGAAGGGAACAGGCACATGAAATTGTAAATATGGAAATAGTATAATTGTAAATTAATGCCAATAAAGGTTGTTTTTTTTATTATGTTAGGTAGAGAAACATAACTAGTGTAGAAAGAAATTTTATAAATTCAACAAATTTTACCACAATTGAGACGGCTGACGAATGGTTATTCGCAATAAACAATAACAACAAACAAAAGTTTTAATTCAAATCTTATGACCGATTTTGTCAAGCAAAGAGATTCTAATGAAATATCTTTCAGAAATTACGTCGCGAGTACAATGTACACAGCACGCAGAAGTACATGCTCTGGGACGACATATACCAATGGTACCAAAAAAATGAATGAATATATAGAAACACATTTTCGACTATTTCAAGTTTATCTGTGTGCAATAAAACTTTCATCAACTCGTTATCAACAGGTGCTGCTAAAATATCTTCTGGGCCAACTAAGCAGAAGTTAATGTATGTTAAACGATGACGCAAAAAGTGAATCAATGGGCCATTTGTGCTTCCTCCTACCATATCAAGCTCTCTTGATGAGAACAGGTAGGTTCCCACGTGTCGTGGTTAGGATATCGTTATTAGGTGCCAAGTCTACTCGGTTATTATCTGTATCATTAACGCCGAGGCGTTGAGGTGGCATCGGCAAAATTTAGTCAAGGAATTGCAAAGGAATTTGTTAATTATCCTGCCCATCAAAAACTGTTCCTTTTGAATTGGTGTACCGTTGTCAGATATGTGAAGAAGAATTTCTTTAATACTCATCTGCATGTCTTCTGTTAACGTTGTGTTTGCGTTTTAGGTTGATTCTCATATTCAAAAAGAGGATTCGGGATAGGTGCGATGGTTGGAAGGGAGTCTTTTCAAAAATTAAGATTACATCATATGAGTTGTTTCTTTTATTTTTATATCATCATTGCTGCTATGATCAACGTGTATGTAAATGCACAGTCACAGATCTCGACAAAAGGCTACATTAAACGCAACCACGCGGTTGTTTTCCATTGTTGATGTTGTCTAGATGTTTCAAAAATGTATCGTGCAATAGGAAATTTGTTATTAATTACTCGTTAGTCTATCCTAGATTACACAACAAGTACAGATTACATTCATTTTAATTGCAATAGAGATTAAGTCCTCCATACGCACCTACATTGATTTATCATTATTATGCAGTATCTAAAACCGTACGCTGAGCGTATGGATTAATATTTCGAATGGATTAGAGTAAGGTTTTGTAATAGCGAATACGCATCAGCGCTTGTTGGTGATTCATAGTCAATTCGTCTCCAATTTCTCTTTCACAGATGTAAAATGTCAACATTTGTCCGCATATAACACTTGCTGCTTTACAGATTGTGTATAGACACGAATCACTGCTTATTGCTTACTTGTAGTACGTATAAGAGAATGTTATTCTGTTCCTTATTTATTTATTATTATATATTGTATCATTTATGATACCATAGTGCATGCATGCATGTTGTTATAATATGGTTTCAATAAGCCTGACACGATTGATGTGCCGCATGTTGGGAAGTGTTGATAAACGTTTATTTGATATAAAATAATATGTACTTATGTGTTCATTTTTCTGCAGTAATTGTTTCCAATATATTTCTTAAAAATTGAGGCTAGCTTGCCAACGGGTACTCTATGTTGATAGAAGAAACCAAATTTAGAATTAACGGAACACTTGATTTCTGATAATTTTTAGGTTTATGGTGTCACGAGATGTAATTGTATAGAAACAGTTCTGTCTAATTGGTCACAGCATGCAACGCCATTTGATGCTACACTTCAAAATTCAAGTCAAAACGAATTATATGACATTGCGATTACTTCACTTACAATTCACAGATACGAACAATTCCATTGACATTTGCCAGAGCTCATGCAGAAACTTTTTTTACTCTTTATGAAGCTAATATTTCGCCTTCATTTTTCTACTTATGTATTTGCTATCAACAAAACACTCGTTGTGACTTACCTGAAACAATTTTAATCTTCATAAATTAGTTTGAAATTTTAGGCCAGACTTTATAACCTACAATTTTCAAACTGAAATTTTTTCATTCAAGTTAACTATGTCCAACTTTTCGGATAACTCTTCGTTTCAAACTCGGATATAAGATATTGTTCCGAGGCTTCGAGATGTATTAAGAATCTTTGAATCTAAAGTTGCCTGTTTAAATTGCTTAATCGGCCGAAATGAGCAAATATGTGTACCAGGATCGTATCATGTGCCTAAAGCTGTATATTTTACAAATTGTGCTTCAATATTTATTCAAATCATTACTGTGGTTATATTCTCCATCCCATTCTACTTCGTCAAATTTTCATGTCGAAAGTCATTATACCGAAAGAATAATTAAGTTTCAGTTGTACAACGTTAATTTTTACTTTTATTTTTTTAATTTCCATATTAATTTTGCTTCAACAAATATTATACAGTGCAGTTAAATGAAAAATGAAATAACAATTTACCAATCGGCAAAGGAACCAGAGAAGAACAGGACCCATAAAATAATTTACTACATGTTGCTAATTTAGACATTTAGAACATTATTATCAATTTTTTTATATTTTATTTAATAATGTAAATAATCGCCTTTAATATTTTCTCCTTAATTATTTATTTATTCTACTTATCCAAAAATATTAGCATTAGGAAATCTTAATTTTCGGTATTTGCTGTTTATGCAGTCCATGTAAAATTGTAATGCTGAGTATTGCTTGTTAAATTAAGTAATATTCAGCATTACAAATTTACATGGACTGGTGCGAATATCAATTTAATTCCAATCTTCAACAATCCATTAAAGAAAAGAATACTTACTTATAAAGGTTGAAGGAAAGTTGAGATTTCCTAAAACTAAGATTTTGTAATAAACGGAGTAGAAAGCTCTGGTAAATTTTGAAATCAATTTCAATGCATTATTGCTTCCCAAGAGCTTCATGAACCTGGTCGGTAAAACAGCGTTCTTGAATTGTCGGTAATGCATTAGTTCGAATTTTATTAAAATATGAGGCCAACACAACTCAACTTGGTCTTCTAAAATAAAATCCAACCCAAAGAGAATATTGTGGGTCATGCTGAGGATATTTCATTTCTGGCCAGGTTCATGGACACTGTTTTACCGACCAGGCTTGAGAATTTCACCAGTTATGTGGGTACATCGAGTGTAGCAATCTTGATTTATTAAATTATTTCTATTCAATACCTAGTAGGCTTCGTAGATATTTAATTAATAATTAATAAAAGCTTCACTTTTTTAAGACACGGAACTAAAAAAAAAATAAATGAATATAAATACAGTTTGGAAGAAGAAAGAAAACTAATTGGCTGTATTATGTTAATATTTATTTATGATATATATAATTCCATGAAATGATTTATAATATAATTTTTGTAAAACAATTGGCTACAAAAAATGAAAAGTATGTTAATAAACGTCGTTTTTCTTTAATTAAATCTTTTACAAACATTATTTCAACAATCATTTCAATGGTATCACATTTTAAAATATAAAATGTTAGTTATTATTTTTTATATTTTCATGACATAGTAGAGTCATTAGAAGAAACCGCGGCGTGGTCAGTAAAACAGAACACTCGAACAATTTCGGTACCGTAGAACTCTAGAAATATGGGGCCTAACCCAGGTGACAGTGGTTGTAGTGATTTGAGAATTCTAGTTCTAGCCAGGTTGAAAGGATTTATGGGTGACATAGGTACCATATATGGGGTATATAAATTTGCGTCAACAGTACATTCATATTAATAATTTCAAAAAGAGAATAGACTTTGTATGTTTTTTAGTAAAAACATTACAATTATCTATTAATTTACGTACTGTGGCGTTTGATGATGTCATATATTTTATATGTTTTCATATTTACCTATGCTGAGCCATGAAATAATCAGTTTATGGGTTGGGTTGGGTTGGGTTCGGTCGGGTCGGGTCGGGTCGAATCAGGTAAGTGTTGATGTTAAAGAATGTATTCGGTTGGGCTGGGTAAGCGTAACGGTTCGAAAAATGTCTTTACTTTTTGCAGTCGCCTGTGTATTAAATGTAAAAATCAACTATGAAAACCAACATTTTGCGTTAAGCTTCTGCAGTTGAAATTTTAAATTGCACGTTTTATTTATAACGAATCATAAAATGTTTAAAGTTTTTTTAACAATACGATTGAACTACGTGCAAAAATTTCATGTTCGATCAAAAGACGAAATAAAATGTTTTGTATTAGAGCTTTTTGCGAACCCAATTTCTAATATTAATTTCCCAAATTAAGTGTCACATAAAAAAGTAATTTTGCCCAAAAGCTTTTGCACGCCGGCTGTTCCGCTGCAAGCGTCTATATTATTTTTAAGTCGCCACTTACTAAGTGGAAGTGTTTTCAAATAAAGGTTTTGGCGTACATTGCACTTTTAAAAAAGTTTTCGTGCAGCGCTTTCAGTATCATTTTCGAACGAAGTGTTTATTAACCTTCGTTAGTCAGTTAAAATGGAATCGACGTTGAAATTGGAATTTAGTTGAAATGGATTTTTTTAATTCTGCTAAAGCTTATGAGACTGAATATGAAAGATGATTCTAATATTTTTTCTTAATTATACACAGTGACTTAATATTTAAAACCATTTCTGTAGATTAAACGTAACAATAAGAAATGGGGATATTCTGCATTGAACTTAATGGGGAATTTAATAAATTATTATCGGCTACCCTATTTGGAATATGCTACTTATTATATATAGGTTATATTTCAGGAACAGGGATCGAATCTGTCGAAGTTGAATAAATAAATAAATAATTAAGGAGAAAATATTAAAAGTGATTATTTATTTTCTTACTTTGCATCATTGTTGATTGAATTAAAAAAAAAACTGATCTTTATAATGTGCTAAATTAATACGACGTAGTAAATTCCTTTCTGTTTCTAAGTAAATGTGATAAATTGTACGTGTAATATTTTTGTTAAGTTGTTATGAAGAGATAAGATAAATAATTGTGCAAGTTAATATTTATATTAGCCATCATCGAGAAACAAGACTACTGCGAAATTTATATAAGGTTTAGAATATATTAAATATATTATAAATATTTGAGTAGTAATCTTTTATAAGAAACTAGACGTGATAGATAACGCAAATCAGACCTATTTAATATAAAATAGTACACGACATATTATGGTGGATAGAAATTAGGATTGGCCATCGTTTATCTGAACAATAACTGCATTCAATATTAGCGCTGACACAAGTAATAACATCGTATAAATTTTATATAATCACCATTATTAACATATACAGATATATACGAGACACATAGTTGGGCCGTGGTGGTATTGTAATGGTTAGTCGAAAAGGCTTCCTTGAGGTAGTCCTTGTATCAAACGTATACAATGGAGCTTTGTATTACGTATTTGCAAAACAGTTAGTGATCATATATTGTTTGAGCGGCGATACAACATTTTGCGTGTAATTTCTACGGGATGGTATTATACATGGTCATTTAGTTATAGTGGGGTAATGGCCTAATCATGTGATAAGTCGGAAAATAATTATGCACTGAACCATAATGGTAATTAACTACAGTAAATAATGACTAATAACTTTTAATGGTTTATTAGAATAAAAAACAAGTAACACGTAAGTTATTAAATATTATTTTAAAAAAATTTTAAAGTATTTATTTACAATGAATTTTGTTTCATGCAGAGGGTCATACACATGAATTTCATGAAAAATAATGAAGACTCCTTTAAGTTTTGATTAACCTTTTCAATCAACTTATACAAATATTATTGGTCAAAAATAAAGTAACCAACATATCTTCGATTATGGCTTTGTTCCTACTTATAAACATATTCAATCAACATTACCTTCTCTCCCTTTTCATTGATTCCAATTTATTTGGTATTACTACCAGTTTTACTTGTTCTGATTTGCTACTTCCATTGTCATTTATCTTCATCGTGATTATTAGTATTTCTTTATCACAGAGTCTTATATTGCATCTGACTCTAATGCTGTCCAGCATACCGAATTTGTAATAATACATTGTGACATAAAGCACCACTGTAGATTAAGGTGATTTTATTAAAACGTATAATATTTTATTAATGAATGGTAAAATCCACTAATGGTGTATTTACGTCGTCATATTGCATTGTAATTTTATCTGCAAAATTGTCTTATGGCATGAAATTACATAACTTTTATCTAAAGCATTTTTTAAGTAACTCTGCAGTCGGTTTAATGTAATTAATAACCGTCTTTTCTTTTGATGGAGGTCTTTAATTGAATAGTGCTCTAGGTTATTATTAAGTCAATGACCAATTATTTCCTAACTGCAGTCGTTTCCAATTAAAATTTATCAATATTCCACATTCATTATTTAAGCGTCGATTTAGTTCCTTTGTTAGTGGAACGTTGAGATTGCGAGAGCAACGGAAGTATTGCGCAGATCATAAATATTTAAGATTCAAATTGTTCTTAAAATAATCAATATTGTCTAAACGATTTAAGAACTTTTAAATTATTATATATACATTTGAAAATTCTGTAACATAATGTTGCTGTGAACATTTTGCTTTGTGTTATCGTTGTCATTTCAATATTTTCTTGTCGCGGAATATGCTTTGATGTCCTTATGTACGTAACATTTATATTTACAACGTTACACAACCGTGTTCATTTTAAATGCAAATATGTTAAATTTTACTGAATTACTGAAGTTTTATTTCGATAAGTCACTTACGCATCTTCAACAGTTTTTCCCCTGGTCTCACAGTCACGCCCGATTCTTAACATTCACCCCTTTACAAAATTTGCACGTACTAGATTCTTTATACATTCAATACTTTCTTTTTCCATTAGCGAATTTGCACCTCAAAATTCTTCCTGACATCTTGTTCCTCACCTCGGATATTTTGACTCACTTTCCATTTCCTAAGTAGCGCATTTCCAGTTAACATCCACTTTCGTGAATACCATAATTAATATTACTGTATTTAATTTTATCCTCCTAGCTATGAAAATATTTTGCAGCAGAATAATTGTCACCTCACCGATTATCGCCTAACTATTATCTCGTCAAATGAAGTGCTAGAGAAGCATTTCTACATCCATTCAGCGGTAGCACGTTCCAAAAGCAATACACACACATCACGGCAAAAGTAATGACAACAATAACACCACATGTAAATATAAATAGCACCTTTTACAATACAGTTAAACGATATATAGAGTTACTGCTACCTCCGGACCTCACGTTGCCTCTACTAGCTACCCTCGAATCTGTCATGTTATCAGTTTTGGAGATCTTTACCATTTTCTGGATATTTTCGCATGCTAGTGTACCTGAAATATTGTACTTGACATGCTTGTCGCTCCCCCGTGGAGTTATGGGAGAACCAGTGGGCGCCAGTACTAATGTCGGCCCAAGAATCTCATAGGTGTACGCGACAGGCAACTTTGGATATTAGCGTACCTTGCTTTCTGAACATACGGTTTCAGAATCACTGTTCCACTACTTCGGGAACAGGTCGTGGCTAGCTGATAACGCCACCTGTTATCGGTCCACCAAGAACAATGACATGTCATTCGATTCTGACGATCAATCAACCCCTACGCCAGGAGAGGGGACCCTCAATACCCAACTCGCCACAATCACCACAAAGGTGATAATACACCAATAACAGATAGACAACGCTATCTTACCAACCCTGCATTTGCCATAATATTGTTCGCCTCACTACGCACCCACTAACTACGCCACTTCATTCTATCTACTACTGTCAACATGTGCATCGACTAGTTAAGTTCGCGTGTCATTAGAAACTGTCCCAAAAACTGAGGCCACTCTCTACATCTCTTGCAATATCCTTGTTGTCGCTTAGACGACGCCCTCCACTGAACCGTTAGACAATAATAATCTTAAAATTGAGTCATATTAATTCAACAACTCATAATGTGACGATCTTGATATCTGAATTTATTAACTTAAACCTGCTTTGAAGAATAAAAATTCAGTTCGTAATTAGAATTTACATGAAATCATACACTTCCATTTTATTTATATAAATTGGACTTCATTGGAAGTAATACCAATATCAGATCATTGAAATATTTTTTAAATTTAATTAGAAAAGTGTAGTTTAAATATGTCATCTCATCGGCAGCTGTTAAGAGTAAGAAGGAGGTGATAACGGTGCCAGAGGCGCAGAAGTGTTGGATCAGATGAAAGAAAAACGTCAGTTGAAGCACAAGATACTGGACTGATGGATATTTTTCACGGGATCTGAACTTAACATGCCTGGATCTCGACCAGTGCTTTGCAAAACTTCGGACACGATGAATTATGCAAGTGCCAAGAGAGCATTGTTTTCAGTGGCACGTAAGGAACCTAGAGTCACATTTTTCCTCAATCACATAAATCGTGGTTTGGACTTCTGGGAACGAGTTGTCTTTGGCGACGAGAAAGTCTCCCAGTCTTGTAATGACGGACGTGTTCAATTTACAGACCTCCACTTTCAAGATTTAAAGAAGACGTTAATGCACCTCTACGCTATGATATGTTTTCCTTAAATGTGTGCATTTGGATAGGCATATTATTGCGATCGGTCTATGAAGTTTATGCCGAGAACTTTACTTACCAACAATATAATTGTGCTGTTCACACCGCTCGTATAATTTGAGAATGATTTGTAAAAAATAACATTTCCAGTGAATACTCCACATTTAAATGCCATTGACAATCTATGGGCATAGCTGGTAAAAAGAATTTAAAACATTTTTTTTGTTAAGGATATCACTATTATTATCAATCTCCAATCTCTTTCGTTGAGTAAAATTATCAACAAGGAGATATTTCTCTGAAAATTGTCATGAAAGTCATTTAAGCTTCCTGGTGATCATGAAATAGAAATTGCTCGATATCGTTTTACTAAAGAAAAGACATTGGTAACGTTGGTCAAGCCAGAAAAAACCTTTTATGATAAAAAATGACCTTATCTACAAATACATCAAAAACAGCGTGCCAAATAATCAATAACGTTTGCTCCTCACTACAACTACATTACAACTAACACTGTTAGACTGTGGTGGTGAAGTATGTCAAATCCTAAACATGCGGCCCAAGAATTTAAACTCACACTAATGCAAATGTCAATAAATATTCTTTATTTCTACTACCTCTTGTCAGGAACAAATTACGGCACGTAATACAATTAGTAGCTTCCAAAAATTCTTCCCGTGATGATGGTATTCCATGCTCGCTGCTAGGCAGTTAGCGTTAATAAACTCATCTTTTTATTTTATATATTATCGAGGAATAGCTTTACCGTCGGTGTTTTCGAAATTGTACGAGAAGGCTTATTGTGCTTAATAATCAAAAAAATAAGCTATTATCCGTTTCAACGAAAGTTCTTGATAGCAGTCTAATGGTAAGGACACATGGCGAAACCATTCAACAAAATGATGGAGCAAATTTGTTGGTAGTTCATATAGACGATAGACAAACAACTCATTCTGTATTTAACAATCTTTCCTCATCTCATCTTTCCTCATTACCCATGTTACTTTTAGTGCTTGAATCCGAGTCACAATTTTCGTCCTGAATCTCTTTCATATTAGTGAGCAGCTTAAACTTAAGTTGAATTCCCCACATCTTAACGAAGCAGCAAAACGATCAGTTGTCCTGCCCTTAGCATTTGATTACCAATACAAGGTACCAGTTCAGGAACTCTTTTATTTAAGGCAAGTTACTGTGAGTGTATTTTGCATTACAGATGTCAAAGAAAAGAAGAGGATATGAAGGACATGAAGGAAATGGTAGAAAATCTCCTAATAAGATCTGCTCTTTTCTCAAACTACATAAAAGAGGTACAGGAAGAAAAAACAGAGTTCCGCATTTTTTTTGATGATTGCTCCTTGCAAAATAAAAATCAGACTATTTACCGCTATCTTCTAGCAGTCACAGATAGTAGTAGATTTGAAAAAATCAACACTTACCCTGTAACAGAAATCGATCATTGACAAAATTTGACAGATTTTTTTGCAGTTCACGAAATTACTGGGCACATCATTCAGAGTAGCACACCAGGAAAATTCATAGTGAATGAAATGACAGCAGGAGATATACGGGCCTTCAAAAACTGATGCACCAGTTACTACAAAAAGAGCGCTAATTCCGAAGAAACAAAAGGCGAAATGGGTACATTTTCCATCAGCACTTTTTACCATTTCATATACACAAAAGAAAGAAAAGGTTACATGAAATGTTACCCTACACGTGTTACCCCATGGATTGTATCCTTTATTCCATCAAGAACTGGATCGCCAGCACAACCATCAACATCAGCGTATCAAAATGGTAGATTCGCTATGAAGAAGGCAAAAATGCAAGACTTGAAGAAGATATAGGCTTATATTCCACCCGAATACCATGATTTCTATTTAGAAATTTGTTCTTGGTCAACAGACAACAAAAATGAAAACATTAATTGGTACTGTTCCATAGGAATAGTCATCTTGGAACCATACGCTCCTAGTTTTTTATCCACATTGAATTTTTTCAATCAAATCAAAATCAAAGTTCCGCATCATTGGTGAATCTGAATCAAGATAAAGTGTACTATAGAAGGAAAGCAAGATGAACGAGTGATGTTGTGTGGAATAAAGTAATTTTTGCTAATTTTTTACTTTATTTTTTCTTTGAAAAATCAACTAGTTTGTATTTTTTCAATCAAAATAAAGTTGAACAGTTTTTTGTATTTTCCCACAAATTTACTCTGAATGATATACACCCTTTTAAAAAAAACACTATTCATTTGTTTTTCAATGTTATTGGCTGAAGATTGACTGCGATCAGACGAAATTAAGTGTACCCGTTAAGTTTACGTCCAAATATCAATTGAGCTGGACTTATTTCCGTTGTAGAGTGTGTGGTATTACGATGGTCCACTAGAAAGCGTTGCATGAAAACCTTATACTTTTATTACTGCTTTAAACAGTATTTATTTTCGCCGCGTGATCTCCTGCACCGTACTGGGGCGATGGTAAGTTGGTAATAAAATGCGGCGTATGCCATTTAACTTTAAATTATTTAACTTTAAATAAGGAGCGCCGATATCAAGACTATGAATAATACCGCGAAAATGTTTCTAATTTTCTGATAACACATTCTGCAGTTGTTGTAAGCATTTCGCACACATTTAGTCTAGGAGTCTGTATTATCAGATACGTTTTATTTGCAAGAGGTTCTAGAAAATCTATATGTATCCTTATATCCTTGTCCTTCTTATTTTTGATGGGTCAACTTGAGCGCATCTTTTCGATATTATAGTCCATGTTTGGCCAATAAACATATAGTTTTGTAAAATATTTTCACTTACTCATACCAAAATAACCGATGTAATTCATGATTCAAATCATCAAAAATATATTGGTGCCATATTTTTACATTTCTTATTGCCAACACTCCTCAATCAATCTGGATATAGGATTGGTCGTCCATCCCCATTTGGAAACACATGATAGAACCGCGCCAATACCGTATGAGCTTGGATGGCAGGCAAATTAAATAGATAATAATGCACTAATACTTTTGATGAAATTAATTGAGTTCTTATTTTCTCTTTAGACCAAATACAAACTGTATCCTTTAATATTTTATAAAGTGAATTTAATTTAGTGGAAATGTTTATAATAAATTTAGCAAAGTAGTTACCATACTTAAAAATGGCTTTAGCTCGCTCATGTTAGTTGGTGTGGCCTAATTTGTATAAAATATTTACAATTTTTTAATTTGCTAATAAATCCTCAATTGTTGCAATGGATATTTATCTATATTTAAGTTTGGATTTAATATTACCTTATAATCACCACAATTTTAATTTCACCACTCTTTTTCAGTACTGGTACATACTATTGGCGTCGCCCATTCGTTCTACTTCACCGGTGTTAAGACATTTTGCTTAATTCAATTATTTATCTCGCAAGACTTAAGATTTAAATTAGATCGGCATATTTTTATATCACCAAAATACTTTTCATACAAATAACTGAAATCACAGAACTGGTGTCGATTTCCATTTTGAGACTGGCATTTATTTTAATATTTATTTTGAAATGTTTCCAAATATTTCTTCTAAATTATACAACCCAACTTCGAATGAATTATTGACATCGTTCTCCTTTTGAAAAACATCTACGTAATGATTTGTTTCTACTCAATTGACCCATCTTTCTTCCCACGTAGTAGCTCGTGATTATGCTCGCCACAATGATGGTAGTATATCCGCTTCTTTGTCTAGTTCACAGGTTGCCCTGATGTCGAGCACGTGGATGATGCCTGATGCTTCTTAATCACTTTCAGGTTCAATGTTGTTCCATCGGTCAATCCCGAATTTATTTCAGTCGCTTCCATCCTTGTGTGCGTTGCCATGCGTTAGCGTAGCTTCCGAAAACAGACATTGCCAGATTTTTAATTTTTAAATTTGCTTACAATCCGTTACTGAAATCACATGTTTTCGGCAGCTCCATTAAGTTCGTCACATAAACGCATATGGACTCGCCCAGCTCTTTTTCCCGTTGCCGGAATTTTTACATATTTTTAGTAATACTTATTTTCTGGTTATGCTGATTACGCAAATCAGTCACCAAGACAGCAATTAATATCTCCGTCAGGTTTAATGCCGTTTGCTTTAAAATATTGTTCGACGCGTGTTACATTATGTCGACCAATCCTTTCCATTCAATTTAAATTCTTCAATCCTTCCAGTCGATAGCGTTACACTATATTTAATTCGAATAATTTACACTTTATTGTCCCTATAATTTATTTAAACCAATTCTCGTCGCCACTGTTGTGTTTTCGAGAAGAATCAATCAAACTGCGAAGTTTGGACGCAAGTGATTTATTCTGGTTAGCAAACGTGCACCTGCCGTACCGTACATATATCGTATAAAAAAGGTTTATGATAATAAGCTTACCTTCCACAACTCATACGAGGGCTGCCTTTTAAGTTTTGCATATAGAGGTATCGAACGGGAAACTATTTTTTACCGCCAATCCTTCATGCAAAATTTGATAAATATGTCACTAATATTTTCATGTAAAAATGTTTCGACTGATTACTATAAAATTTTATATTACAGCATGGAACAAATTATTTTACAAGAATGCATCGATGATGGTATAGAATTAGTAAATCTAGGAGGTACACTACTGCCCGGTTTCACAAACGCAAATCGGTCGTTAACGGCTTGTTAACGAATAATCAAAAGTTTGCCGATTCGTTATCGAGTCTTTAATCCATCGTCAAATACCAAATGTATTTGTCCTGTCCATCGTCAAATATTTGACGATGGATTAAAGACTCGATAACAAATCGGCAAACTTTTCACGATTGGTTAACAAGCCGTTAACGACCGATTAGCGTTTGTGAAACCGGTCATACATCTTGTTGACTTTACCGAAAATTCAATGATGCAGGCACTTAAAGAATTTAATACACCCACTCGTAATGAAATTACAATACCTACCTACAATGCCAATGAATTTTATGAACACTTCATAATGTCAAAAAATATCATACAGGTAAAACTCACTAATTGTTGTCTTATGCTTCAATGGTATAAAGTGATTGTTTAGCGCTCATCGCAATTCGACAAGGATCATTTACTGCCCTAAAATAGTAGACATTGACTGATAAATGAAGAACTGTTTGCATCCGAAGTTTCATTTTTTAACGTTAGTGTATGTAAAATTCCTATCTTAGTCTTTCTATCTTTCCATTTATTCGAAATAGTAGGTCAGTTCTCTTGTGGTTTTTGTAATTTTATCAAAATTGATAAACTTGAAACAAGAGCTATTATAAAATACCTATGTTAGAAACGTCTGTCACCGCAATAAATTCGTAAGGACATGACTGAAGTATTGAGTGATTCTGCGCCTTCATACTAGGTAATTAAAAATTGGTCACGAGATTTCAAACTAGGGAGAGAGTCCTGTGAACACGCGCCAGGTGCAGGGCCACCAAAAAATTTCGTTACCAAAGAAAATATTCATTTGATCCATTACGTGGTACTGGATGACAGAAGAACTGTCAGATTGATAGCGGAGACATCAATTCACTTCAGTTGGGAGCATTGAAACAATTTTGCACGAAGAATTAGGTCTCAAAAATGTATCTGCACGTTGGGTACCAAAAATGCTAACGGCAGTTCAAAAACGCCTAAGACAAGTTACCGCAGAGACTAATTTGGCAATCATTAACAGAGATCCTGATGATTTTTTATGAAGATTCGTTACTGTGGATGAAATGTGGGTTCATAACTTTGATGGAGTCGAAACGCCGAAGTACGGAATGGCGGCATAAGGGTTCCAGACCTCCTCGAAAACATGACATGGTACGATAGGAATTCCGGGAAAATGAAGGAAAAGAAGAACGTGATACAATTACGCAAAATTTATAAAGAAATAAAAGCAACTTATCAACGAAATTATTGTTTGAATTATATCATTTACCCAAACACAAAATGAAAGTAATAAAAAAAAGAAAAACTTCATAGTTATCAATAGAAAATAAATAAAAAACTTACAAAGTAATATACACAAAATTGAAGAAACTGAACAAAAACTTAATAAACCTGTGGTATATGAAATGAAAGAAATTAAATTAATCCTAAACATATGTACATTAATGTACAAAATAACAAAAATCTCATTTTACTATTTCTTTATGAGCTGCCCAAGTAGTAAGTTTTTCTTTTCCATTGTGTTCAATTTGTAGCTAGTTGTGCCTGAAACTTTCCAAATCTCTATTTTTTCTTAATTTATTTTTCCCCGAAGGGGTTGTTGTTTTGACATCTGTAGATGCGGTTGCCAATGGTTGACATGGTTGACGCTTAGTTGAACTCGTACTTGGCATACGAATTGTGGATGTCCCGCTTGTTGATGGCAATGAGAAAATATGTCTTCCATTGCCTCGCAATATTGACAATGTTGGCGCCCTGTTCTTCCTTTTCTCATTCATAGAGCGAAACGTACGTTTTAAATTACGATTTTTTTATCGCAACCATCTGGAGACGTATGCTATTAATATAATATAATATATTAATATTTCTCCATTACGTACTTTTTTACATTTTAAGTTGCGAAATTGACTGTACTCTTCATGGTATGATTCCATCAATAATTCAGTTTTTTCATCTTGCCACTGAAATTCCCTTGTATTCATAGGTTAACACAACGGGGTTTCATTTAAGAAACAGGAGATACTCCGTTTGGAAATTAGATTCTAATAAATAAAAGAATACATTATTGTTAGGTAGGCGTTTATTCAGATTACTTAATTAATATTAATAATCAAAGGGTTGGAGCAGAATAATTGGCAACTCACCGCTCATCGTCGGATTGATATCACGTAGAGCAAAGTGCTAGGCATTCAGATGGCATCACATTAAACATAACAAAATATAAATAGCGCCTTTTACAATAGAGCTAATACGGTACATAGAGTTATTTACAGCCCGGTCCCATATTGCTGCTAGTAGCTATCCTTGAATCTGTCATGTTATCAGCTTTGGGCACCTTTACCTTCTTCCGGATATCTTCGCGTGCTAGTGTACCTGAAAGATTGCACTTGACGTGCTCGTCGGTCTCCCGTGGAGTCATGGGAGAATCAAAATGCGTCACCCCTGATAACCACGCCTGTTATCGATTCACCAAGCACAACATATCCGATTCAGAATTGCAATTCAACCACTACCCGCCGCAATCTGGAGCTATAGTACCCAATTGCTACAGCCATCAAAATGGTGACAGCTCATCAACAACATAAGTACATGCATCAATGCAAATGGTACCATTATAAGACATCAATAATGAACAGTCAATACTACCTTACCATCTGCGTCTGCATTTGCCATAATATTGTTCGCCAAGATTGCCTCGCTACCGTTTAACACAACTCACAACATCTCACAAATTAATTACGCAACTGAAATACTACTACACGTACATCGGCTTAAGCTCTCTCTGCAATATCTTTAAGTTATTGGTTATACGACGCCCCTCCGCTCAACACTCAGACTATTGATAACAAAACTCTGTGTTTTCGTATGAATATTAGAAAATATAATTAAATATTGGAAATATTTATTTCTATAAAAACATCCGCGCTACGTTTATATGAAATTATTATTCAAAACACTGTAAAATTATTTTATTACAACTTACATACCTTCATATAATCTTGACACCAAATGCGTAGGTACCATTACGTTAATTACTTTGTCGTCACATGCAAATTCAGTTCATTCTTCCATTTTCATCAGACGTATGCACTCAAATTTGTAGAGATTTGCGCCCCGTGCTAGTTCTGGTGCGAATGCCACCCATTTCTTAATATGCGACCGTCTGTAATCGCGAGAACAGAACAAAAGTTTCGGAATGGCCAAACTTATTCTGAATCCAATATTTACGCAGAATAAGACAAATGCACGCACGCACCAGAAGTAGTTCTGCATTAAGGGTGTGAAGTTGCGTTTCATACCCTACTTACCGCAGATGTATAGTACCAACTTGCTTCGTCATTAAATGAAAATCACTGAATAATATTTTTGAATATATAATATTTTATCCTAATGTCAAAATTGTAGTAAATACTGCTATAGTTTGAATTAAAAAATTAATCGCCAACTCCCCCACTCCGCTTAACATGAAAGCAGAATTTAATCTCTCGAAATATGGCTGAACGCGTCCATTGCTACAATAGCTAAGTTACAGGTCTCATACTGACAATCGATCATGAGGGAAACTAATCAGCTAACTAAATGTAAATATTTTCGTTTACTTAATCAATATTAATAATCAAATAGTTGCAGCAGCAGGAATCTCAACAACTCACCATTTATCGCCAAATTGATACCAACTCTTCAAATGAGTGACAAGCTCCAAATATAAGGGCAGCGCGAGATGAGAATATAATAGCACCTCTTACAAACAGGCAATATGGCATACAAAGTTTACTTACAGGGCTTCTTTGAATGCATCCAAAGATGCTAATCGCTTTCCTTGTATCTGTCATGTTTTCAGCTTTGGACAATTTTACAATTCCCTTGTTGTTATCTTTGGATACTAATGTACCTGAAATTGGGTACTTTCCGTACTCGCCACTCTCTTGCGGAACCAAAGAAGTACATGGGCATGCTCAACAGCCAGATTTGGATATTTCCTTTGCCGTCTTTACATACGGTTCCAGGATCACTATTCATTCAGTAACTGTCGATCCTGACTCAAAGTTCAGTCGACGATCACCGCATGGGGATTCACAGTATCCTATTACCACATACGCCATGGTGACTACCATACCAAGAATGCATATAACAATGAAACATGTGCCTTTTAATACTCCCACAACAGCTAATCAATACTAGTTTACCAACTCTGCATATTGAAGCAAGAGTGCTTTTCAAGATGTGCCTTACACACCTTTCATCATACATCACATTAAGTAGCCCACTGTAATCTGCATTAATATTTCCTACACGTGTGTAGCGCAGCTATTTTTACAGAAATACTTATTTTCACTTTTTATTTACATTTTGTAAAACGCATACTAATGTGCACAGATTTGTGTAGTCAATCAGTTAGGGTTTAAGAAGGGGGCATCCTTTAAATGATGAGGGAGGAGAAAGGACACAGTTGGGCTTGGTCGTCTGCACCGTAACGAATGTCTGTTACCACTTGCAATGTATTATAAAGTTGTTAACATAGTGTTGTGTGTAACTTCATATAGTTTTGTGAGTTGTGTTAAAGAATGATGCATGTTAGAGACCAGTGAGGTTGGTAAGCGTTGTCTGTGTATTATTTATGCATTATGTGGTACCTGATTTATTGTTATATGCAATGTTGTGAGATGTTGTGTGATGAACCGAGCCCTCATATATGTGGTAAGGCGAGTAGGGTACGAAGGCCTTCCTCGCGTGGCGTGGGAGTCGGCTGATCGTTTAGTCAGAATCGAGTAACGAGCTATGAGTATTGTGCCTCCGAAAACAGGCGTCGTTATCGGGGAACCCCCTGTCCCCGAAGTAATAGTTGTACAGTGATCCTGGAACCGTATGTCCAGAAGGCAACGTATGCTAATATCTAAAGTTGTCTGCCGAGCAAGGCCCACATATGATTCCTGGCCACGACATGGCGTCAGAGGACTACTGATTCACCTGCAACTCCGCTGGTTAAACGCCTAGTACGGCAAGTACTTAATATTTCTGGTACATCCAACAAGTGGTAAAGGTGTCCAAAGCTGACAGTGATAACATGGCGAATTCAAGGATAGCTACTTGAGGCAACGTGGGACCGGGCGTAAGTAACCTGTAAGTAACTCTATGTATCGTTTTCGCTGTATTGTAAAGGGTGCTATTTATATTTTCATGGGATGCTATTGTTACTAACGCTACAATACATGTGTGTGTGAAGCTTTCTGTCAATTAATGGTTACAGGACTGCCGTATGCAACTGGTGCTTTCTGGCGGGGATGATATCGAAACGACGATAAGCGGTGAGTTACGATACTTCTGCTGCAACCTTTTGATTATTAATATTCAAGTAATCGAGAAAACGCCTATCTAACACGTGCAACTGCTTAAAATATGGCATTTCTCTTCCTGTATGCCCCGATTTACGTTGTAATTTAGACAGTACGCCCCTCCCCTCAACTCTTAAACGATAGGTTACAAAGAATTTTGTGCTTTCGTATAAATTTTAGGGAGTATAATTAAATATCAAAAATATGTATTTTTATAAAAATAGCTGTTTACAATTGAGATTATATTGTAAAGAGATAGGTTAGTGCTGCTTATATAATAAAATGCATGCGGGACATGCATTATCTGGGCCTCGTACGATCATCAACATTTTTTATGACTCTACAAGATTAATGAATTAATAACATGCCCGTAAAAAATTAATCATATTTGATAAAAATACAAAAATACCAGATGCAAATAATAAAACATTGATTTAATCTTCACATTAAAAATTATGCTGCGTCAAGGTAATAAACCGATGTTATTGGTTACGCATAATAACGTTATGTCAGCTTCTTGTGAAGCTGTTGTTATTACGTATCTAATTTTTATAGGTCGTTGACTTTTTAAAAATAATAGGTTTCTTCTTATTTTTCCTTACTGTACTGTTAGGAGAAGTGATATCGAAAATATGAAAATACCATTAAAGTAAAATTATTAAGGATAAATAACGAAATTTTTTTTAAACTCGCCAAGCAAATACAAGAAATTGCAACTAAATAAACATATTTAATAAATAATATATATATAGCGATAATTAAATTGCATAAGGCGACGGAAGAGGCGTCGACTTCGTAGAAAACGAATATTTAATAAGAAGCTTAAAATAACGTTGTTGTATGCAGTAGAGGATGTTGGTTAGTATATGAAGCAAATGTATAGAAGTAACAAAAATACGAAGAGGTGGCATGTATTGACATTGTTCATTATTATGTCTAAAATTAGCAGCAAAAAATAAAAATTGATTAATATTTGTAAATATTGGACGCGTATCGATAATTTTGTGGTGTCTATCGTACATCATCTAATCCATATTATACACTAGGACATTCATTATGTTATAATAATTGGAATAAATACAATCTAAATTGTGAGCATACCTCGATACTAACCACAAAATTATCGATACGCGTGCTATATTTACAAATATGAATTAATTTTTAACATTTGCAGTTACGTTGTACTTTTATTTTCACGTTAATATTTCTAGTTAACGCAAATGCAACTTTGTAATTATATTTCAATGTTAGTTTTGTTTGAAAATAAATACGCATAAATACTCATATGGCGTGACACGAAAAACAAATACATGAAGTTTTATTGCATAAACAAAAAATTCGACGGAAATTTGTTTATAGCCAACGTGCACCGAACCCATAGACGGCGAATAGTTAATTACGCTTCCACAGTGGCATGCTTCAGCGAACACTGCAAAATATCAAGCCCAGAAGAGGAGTTTGTTGCTGCTCGGCAGAGTAAATCTGTTGGACGCAGCCAGTCTCTTTAGAGACTTGGAGGAAGTTACGCGTGTAGCGTCCGTGCGCGCTTGTCGAATTCGTTCGCGTAAAGGATTTCTCTGAATAACGAAACGTAAAGGAATTCGTCGAAATGAATTAAAATATACAGTGTTAAAAATTGTGAGCAACCATGTGGCGTTTTTGTTTCATGCTGCTGATTTTCGTGGCCGTCGAGGGACAGAAAAGGAACTACTCCAATTTCCCATGCCCGTCAAACTGCATGTGTTTCCAGCGAAGTATTAGATGCATGCAGATGGAACTTGCCGAAGTACCAAAAGTACCACTTCATACTACATTGCTGTGAGTAAATATTTATTAATATAAACAAAACGTGCACACAGATATCTATGCGAATTCACACAACCAACCATGTATTTATAGAACTATGATTATTTGAGAAGCAAATTAGATCAGGCACGATTTGTTTTCGACATGCACTCGCCTATTAGATTTTGTGATTTATTGAATATTCTCAATTTTGCTTGAGTAAATGTTTGCGCTCGCAAAATTAGATTTATATCGTTAAAGTTAAATATAAGTAGATTTATAAAGTGTTAAATAAATGGTACTAACTTTGCCAAATGATGTTATCATTTGGCAACGTGGATTTATCTCCGGAGTAACTACCTGTTATTTAATAAATCGACGTTTTTGTTTGTAGCTACTTCTAAAAATAATACGATGAATATTACCAACTGTTAGCTGGCGCTATAATGTTGAGCCAAGTTGAAAATATGTAGAAAAAGAATGACTAATTCGAGTAAATGAACATATTTTTAATGAATTAATAATGAATTGGTTTAATGATCAAGATTCAGCGTTCAGCGATTTTATGTGTCAAGTTTTTAGTTGGGGTAGTGCGACCGCGCAATTTCATTTAATTGGCGATATTCCCAATTCCTTACTGATACGAGAGTATTTTATAATAACTATAAAACATCACGTTCTATAATTAGACACCTTCAGGTAATTTATCGACACAAAATGCTGAATAAATTACGAATTACTTTGATTAAATATATTTTCTTTTCAATTGTAGTTTCCGGTTGCACCTGAAGAAATATAAGTTTCACATATTCACAACTTGGTACATATGCATAAGATAATAATTAATTAATATTAAAAAAAGTTACGACAAGATTAATTTGATAAATCTGGCCTCTAAACCGATTTGTTGAAGGCGACACTTATATCACTACATTTTTTGCTCTTCTACAACATGTGGATTTATATGACCTTGAAACTATTATAAGTACATCAAGATGGATACACAGAAATAGTCCTACAAAGTACATACGCTGCTCTTATAAATTTATGATTTAGTATAACTTTAAACACTTGTAGGGAGCCAAGGAGTTCAGACTATTGCTAATATTGCATTACCTGAAGATATATCGGCAGGCCAAATCATCCTCTTGACGTTAAAATTAATCAATCTGTTGTGCAAAAACCAGCCAAAGTTTGATGTATGCACATTTCGTGCAATTATTCCATATAAATCGTTTTCAGCAGTGTGCTAATTAGGACACCATAAACTAAAAATTGTGTTATCGCATTTGACCAATGAATATTGAAAACAATGGCACAACTGATGAAATCTTCCTGAAATTTTAAATTGCGCTAAGATCCTTGTGGTTGCAGCGATAAATGTAGTACTTCTTTAGATGACAAGGTATTAGCATCTGCCTATTAATAATAACCTATTATGAAAATCAATGTATGAATTTCAAAAACTTAAGTTTGATTGGAAACGTCAAATCGAAGATTATAAAACTTGTTTATGGACATAGAACAGCATTTTTTTAAAACTTAAATCAATTACATATATAAAGTCAACAAAAGTTTGTATATTCAAAATTGAATAAATGTCTCTAGTTTATTTTCAACATGATACAACTGATACAGTATATATAATATATTTTATTCGTTATCTGATGGACTACCTATTTGTATTTTCCGTAGTAATTTCTTGCAGTACAGTTCTGTTTGGAATTCTTTATGGATGTTTATTCATAATCACTCAAAATCTTGCAGCCAATTCAAGTTGCGTACCCAGATAATTGATATTTATTTAAATTCGTAATAATATCACAAATCACAAACTTGGGAAAATATTTTCTGTTAATTGGAAATGTAATTTAAACTGATTCTAAATAAATTTTTCATTTCAAAATATTTTTTCTGAATCGAGAAATATTTAATCTGAATTGTGTAAAACTTATTTTGATGTTAAGAGTGCAATTGAGTTTATTTAATTTTCAACTAAAATCAAGTTTTCAATTCAAACTGAATCTTCCACACACACATACACGCTGGTTAATACGAATCTCGTGATTTTACAATTTTTTATTTTACACAATTTACAGATAAACTATCTGAATCGTATTTTTTAATATAACATTTTATTTTTTCTACTCGTGTATTCAACGTATCTAAAAATAAATATACTAATTATATGTATTTAATTTTATTTTATACATTTGAACTCGTTTTAACCGTTCATACTGAAACGTTTTCTTCAGACTCAACTTTTTCGAGTTTGTAGTATATTTTTGGTTTTAAACTTAGATATTATGAAATTATACATTGTTTTGGTGATTGGGATCTAATTATTTCAAGCTCTTAAATATCTTGTATTAAGTCACATTTACTATGAAACATTTGAGCCCTATAATATTGAGTAAAAAAGTGGTGCGTAAATTATAGTGAGACCCCATTATCAGCCCCCAGATGGCAACGTCCTGCACGTGGTTCCTAACTTACTGACTTCGAAAGTCAAATATATTACAAAAACTTAAAAATAACGCCAATTAATTTTAAATTAATTAAATTAAATGAAAATTAAAATCTCTCGAAAATAATGCAGCATAATAAAGAATATTCTGTCGTTTTTCATTAAAACTTATAACGCTATGGTGGTAACGATTATTTAGTAAGTTCCTGGCTGAAATTCTGATGGCATTGTATTTCCTTGAAACAAAGATTTAATTCAATTTCCATTACCGAATTTGTTTTGTCGTATTTACTCAGGGTAGTTAGTTTATTGATAAATTGGATTATTCAAATTATGCAAATGAAGAGGGTTGTTTGCTTGCAATTAATAATTATACTTCTCCTTTATTTATTAATACATTAAAACGAGACGTGATGTTCATTCATTTATATTTTAAAAAAGCATCATTACGTTAGTGTTCGTATATCTTGTTATTGTTATATTTATTTATATCCAAATACTTTAAAAACTAATACATCTTGAGAAATATTAGTTAACTCTGTAGTTTCTGTAGTTTTAGTTGACCTAGTATAGAGTAATTCGTAATCGCTTGCGGATTGTAAAATACTGCGAATATTTACACCACATCTCTTTTAGGACGTAACGAGAGCAACGGAATTTTATTTGTTTTCTTTGTTTCCCTTACACTATAATATGAAAATTATAGGATACGGAGAATAAGTAGAAGAGACAAAAGAATTACAATTGTTTTCTTCAAGGAAGAAATTAGCATGTTCGCTGCTGTTATGCCAAGCGTTATTTATTTGAGTGGAGTCACAGAATTATTGCAGATTTGCATGTAAATTATGTGTTTACGCTCTAAAGAGATTTGAGTAAGAAAATTACCTTTTTCGTAAATAATCAGTTGAGCTTTGTACCAAAATGTGTAATATTTTATCAGTTGGAAAACGATTTCAAAATGTCTTAGAGGTGGAAAATTAATATAAACAAAAAAAGGAAATATACTAATATTGCTCGTGCAACATTATATATTATCTATTTATATAAAATAGAGCAGCTCCCATATTAAATGAAATAATAAAAACGTATGTAACAAAAATTTTGGGACATTTTTATTACTTTTTCATATTAAAAATTAAGCAATCGACGTAGCACTCGATATTGCAAATCCGTCAAGTTTCTCTTGCAGTTTGACAATACATAGTTTTACAAAATGGCCTACATCTTACAATTGCGGAAAGGTATTTACAAGTTGGTTGGCCAAATGCACAAACGTGACATTGTTGCCATTTATAGAAACCAAAATATTTTTAAGGCAACAATTTACCGTGTCATTAAGGGGTGTGAGGAAGGTTTGCCGTGTACGACTCTTCCCAAGACGGGTCGGCCTCGAGTTTTGAATCCTGCAAGGATTCATAACTTCATTGAATCTGCAAGGAATAGAAAAAGAGTTTCAACGAGAAGATTATGCCGAGAGGGAAAACATTAAAATATAGAAAGCGACAAAAATGTCCAAAATACACGGTTGCTCATTTAGATTATAACATTGAGATTATAACATTTTAGAAACAATGCCATAATAATTTTGGACGACGAAAAATATTATAAATTATCTAATGACGTAAGGTATAAGAAGCTATTTGAGGACAAAGTACTAGTGTGGTGCGCCACAGTTAGGGGCGAAGCTGTAAATGCAGACATTTATATTCGAAGATGCCTCCCCAAATAACTGAATTTTATTCAAACGCATCATGTTAATGATAATATTATGTTCTAGCCGGATCTGGCATCGTGCCATTATGTGAGAAGAATCCAAGATTGGTTAGGGGAAGAAAATAACACATGTGTACCTAAAGGGGATAACCCTGCGCATGTGCTACAGGCACGTCCTGTATAAGAGTTTTGAGCTTTACACTGTAGTAAAGTTTACAACAGTGGGTGGGAAGCCCAAAATGAAGAAAAACTACGATGAAGAATCTACCAAAAGATTCGAGAGTTTAACCCACTTATCGTCCAAAGGCTGATGAGAGGCATTCGCACAAAATTGCGAACCATTGAAACCCATGGCCCTTTAGCTGCTACATTATAATTATAGTTAAAGCTTCACTGAATAGTTTTCTGTATTACCAAATTAAGTAAAACAATTATATTTCAAAAATTCACAAAACTTTTGTTAAAAACGTTATTATATAAAATAGAGCAGTTCCCATGTTATATGAAATTATAATATAGCTTCGGATAGGGAAATTATAAAAGATTTCACTACTATTCCTGAATGAAAATAAGTAACATACACAGTTTACTTAAATATGAGTGTATCTGTAGTATATTCATTCATTCAACTGATTAAATAGCCTAGACCCTAGAGGTTATAGTGCCAGTTTATCAAGCAAGGATTCCTGGCTCATACCTTGTATCCGTTTCTATTTATAATTTTTAATTTTGTAACTAGAATTCCGCATTTGAATGTGGGTCGCAAATATCTCTAATATGTTACAATAACTTTAAACAATTTTGGATGTCAATCTGTTTAAACTTTTAAACTACATTTTCATTGTCTAGTTATTAAAACCGTAGAAGTTATCTTTCGCAGATAAGTAAACAAAAACAATTACTTTTGACCGTTGTTCGAAACGTGGCAAGACGTTTATGTTCAGAGGGAACGTGAAAAGTTCTGAGTGGCAAAGAATAAAATCTGATAATACAATGATACAGCTCAACTTTTTTCGCTCGTTTATAACGAAATAAGACGACCTCAGAAGTCATATATGTCGTGATTTTATAAACGGGAACGTATTTAATAATAACAAAGTAAGGAGAATGTTTGCTACGTATATGCGAATTACATTTTTCTTCATTTGTATTTTATTAATTACTGACACTTTCTTGACCAGGAATGTTAAGGTTTCCTTGACCCACGACTGTAAAAACGAAATTATAGTATGATTTACCTATTTTATTTTAATAAAAATTAGGCCATTAAATCATTTTTAAACTACTCTAGAATTTTTACTAGAATATTCTGAAATAGTTATATCGGGAGGATTCATTTGAAACTCTGAACCACAACAGAGTGTTTAATTTTATTTTGAGCTAAATCTCTAATGAGAATTTCTGCTCGATTTATAGACAGTAATGTTGAGCATCAATTAGCGTTATTGAACTCCGCCAAGGTCCAGTGTAAACAGCAAAATCCGCTAACCCGAACACCTAAAAAAAAACAGTGAATTAAATGTAATGTTATGTAGACATTTGATTTATCATCATCAGCAACTCCACATCAGAAATGTCTACACGAAATGAACGCAAAGAACTTCTTATATTAATATTTTTCTTCAACATTGCCTCGAAGAAAACTTGATTATGACTGGTTGATGATTTTGTATCAGCACGTCGCTTTGTATACCTTCTTGAAACCAGAAGATTGTTGTTAGCCGCGGAAGTGCAATTTTTAACTGAATTTTGCAAAATGTGAAAGGGCATCGGCTGATTTTGAGTAATCAAGTAATCCAGATTAGATGGACGTTTTGATAACCAATACTCCGAGATTTATGTTTGATATAAACTAAAAATCACTAAAATATCTAATTTCAAACCAATTGCGCAATTTTCTAAATTAGCCTTGACACACTATTTCTATAGACTAAGTTTTAAACGTCAGCCTTTCTATCTTAAATTAACGTTAGGTTAATCGATTTACAAAGCCCAGTGTCATTAAGAACATCTCACAAGCCTCAAATATTCACATGTGAGGCTTTAAGTCATACGAAAAGTTATCAAAATTTACCCCGATTTACCTTAAGAGTCATTTGCAAACTTAATATTTACATGACAATATTATGATTTTATTTTGCACCAAACATCCACATTTTATTATTTCGACACCTTTAATTGAAACGTTATTTGGCTTTGAACTCATTAATTAATCTGCCTTAATATTTTATGTATCTATTTCAATTATAGTTATCGTAGATGAACGCGTTTTTGTCATGGCAGCAAACCATGTGGGTTTCTGAAAGATTTGTTTACGTTTCTAAATATTGCTTGTAATATTCTAAGTTGAGCGTAAATATATATTTGTGTGTGTGTGTGTTTGATTTAAAAGAAAGCCCCAAGTCTTTGACAAATGTAGATGTCAGAGTAGTTATTTATGTACAAAAGATTAAGGAGTATACTTTTATGGCCGAGTTACGAGGCTCTTAAATTAAAAAAAAAATAAGCTAATTATTATTTTTACTTAATGTCGAGTTTGTTGTCTATCATCGAAGGTGGTTATGGTATTTGTTATCACGACAAGTAATAGATCAATTAGAAATGTTAATGGTGCTAAGACTGGAAATGTTAGACATGGCAAGTCAATCTACACATTTTGTTGTCTGTAGATTGATAGCTATCAATAAATTTTACTTTTTTTTATTGTCAATTTGTAGAATTCAACTGTGTCTTCATTGACTACGGAAAAAGTATTATACCACTCGATCGTTATGACCACTATTAAAAATATTCCTTCCTTTTCGCGAATTTTTTCTCGGCCTGTTTTAAGACACTTATTGGAAACAAATAAAACATCGTACTTAACAGAATTATTTAAGAGAGTAATAAACAAAAAACTAAGATGAATACGGTTATTTGCACCCAATTATTATGCACGTATATGTATGTAACAAAAACAAAATTAAATATATTAATCGTCGATATTCAACTGAAATTTTCGTTCAATTAGACTTATGAAGTGAACACAATTACTGGATTATTAATAGTTGGCTTATCGACCGTGCAGTAAATTATTTGCTTGCAGAAAATATGGGCTTGGGCTAGAGATGAGTATGTAAAAGTATATTTTATGTTAATTGAAAGCGTTGCAAAAATAGTTTCATGTATTGAGGGTGCACCACAAGTTCACACAAAATTTAACGTGTGTGCAGTTGCTTAGAGGTACGGCGAATTTATGCGAAAAAAGGAGAACGGAAGGACTGAAAATAATGTAATGTTTGCATTATATTATTTATGTTATTTTGGTTATGCTAAAATTTTAGTATTTAAATCAATGTGTCACAATTCAATAAACGTAGTTGAAATTATTTATTAACGAATAAAATGTATAAGATTATCAAATAAGAAAAAAGTCGACGTTCGTAAATTTAATAAACAAAACACGCGCAAATCCATTTCACTTGAACCAAGCACATCATGCTGAAATGATTTTGGGTTGTTAGATTATAGTAGACGATTTCGAACGAGGTTGCGGTCAACACATGCATTACTTTGCATGTCTGATGAGACACATAAAGCTTCACAATCAATGGTCATTAAATGTATCAGTAGGATTCTACTGGTTTAATTTGCAATGTAACTCAAAGGTTATATCCAATTATCGGAGGTTTATGGATTTGGTTAATTTTGGTCGTCCGATATGTAGCAAAGAAATTTGTATTCTTTATTTTTCAGTATTATATGTTGCGTATAACTGCATTTTGTTTACAGTCGTAGACAAAATATTTGTAAGAATTTGCCATGTTTAACGTAAAATTAATGTTAGTGTTTTAATAAATGTATTATATGTTTCTTAACTACGTTCACAGACCCAATCGCGTGGATTGTACGTAACAACATTGATAACTGCTTCCACCTGCCCAGTAACAATACTACAAATTGATGGCCCTTGGATGTATTTATCACTTGTTATAAATTACATCATTATAGTGGATTCGATGCAAGATGTATACTTAATATCATAATGATTCTGAATTCTGAATTTATGTTTTAAGTGCATATTAAACATAGCTAAATGATATTATATATATTATAGATACACATTTACACATTTATCATCCCCATTTAGATCCAACCAACAATTTCCATTGGAGAGCTTATATGAGAGGTTATAATTAAAACTAGATATGTTAAATATAAGTCTAACGATGTAACCTAGCACACATCGTTTATACCAAAACTTCTCCCATAAACTGAAAACCCTGACGTATTTATGAACGCGTTAAATTATGACACACATCTGTAAAGTAGGAACTTTCCTCAAACAAACTAATATTTACAAACGTTCGTAGTGTGTAATTTTCTCGTGTTAATTACGCCAATATCAAAATAAATCTACAGAAAATTGTGTCCATTAAAATTTACAACTATAATAATTAATTTTAATTGCTTTAATATGCAAAATAACTGGAAGCAATTACGTATTTTTAGCTTTCGGTCTTTTAAAATTCGTTTGACGGTATGTGTACACATTGTGTCGTTAAAATGACCACTCGATAATGTTATCATATTACGCACGTGTGTGTAAAAATCAATTGGGAAATATGTTTTGCGTACACATGTTCGCTTTCAACTCGATTCGCTAAGGATAGTCGGACGTGGGTTACGTAACGCGCAAAAGATAATTTATATGAAAACAATTTCGAACACGGCGATATTTTTTCGTAAATTTCCTGCCTGACACTCCGATAAAATATTATCTCTTTCCTATAATATTTTTAGCACATAAATAACGCGGCGGATACAAAGTTTATTAATACTCGTGTTGGGAGTATTCGAAATTCTAATATTATGCTAAAATATTTTACTTTTCCGGCTATACCGGTCTCGGATCTTTGGGGAACATGGGAAACACATTAGTCGATAAAACACGGGCGATGGAAGATAAAGAAATGAGGGTTCATCGTGGAAATCATTAAATTACATTGAACGAAATGAAGTGTACTCGTATGTTGCATTTAATTATCAGATTATAATGTGCAATAAAATCAATTTATTGGAATGACATACTAGAAGAAAAAATAGAAATGTATGTCCGTGACTCAATTGATTTTGCAACAATTATTGCAATATTAAGTAGAACATGATGAAGTTTTTATGAAAAATTCCCACGTTCAGCCGTTTATTCATTTCTTATATTGTATGCTTGTTATCCCATTAATATGTTAATAATAATGTGTATACCATCGTCATTATGATTTTAATATCTGTATATTTCTAATAAAAATAAAACTCATTACTGGGTCTCTAATTTTTATGGTAAGAGTTAATTTCAAAAATAGGAGATTATGTTTTTGCTTAGTTGATAAAGTTGCCGATGAAAAAATTGCATAAGTGATTCCTGCCAACAGATTACGCCGTGTCAAAAAATATTAGTAAATTATGATATAGTATATGCCCTTATAAACGAATAACTGGAGATCTAAGAAAATTAGAAATTAACGTTTATTTTAAAACAATTAAGGAAATTTAACGATTATAAATGTTAAAATAAAATGTGATCTTGTAATGAGAATAGAGAAACGTTTTCTTTAGGTGAGCATTCAAAATAAATTATAAAAATTCCCGGCGGTGCCACTAATAATCTTATTAATTTTAATACATTATTTGATGATAACACATTTCACTATCTTTTCAAGTTGTGAGTTTTAACAAGCCCCAGAAATAGTCGCAAATAATCAGTTAAAGTCATAAGTCAAATTCCCCATGGCGAAAATCATCACCTGATCAGACACCTAAGTAACACCGTTAGATTTTATTGTCAGAAATTCTCAATTTAATTCCAGTTCATATAATATGATATTTATGTATAAGATATTAAAGATTGTATAGGAAATTTGGGTGTAGATGCTTTGGATGGACGCAGCCGACTTATGGATTTAGTGGATATCCAGGCAAGGAAGGCTGTAAAAGAAGCGTCAGAAACGATTAGGGTACTACCAGTTTGACCTTTGTAGTGTCCACGATGGTTATCTTCAGGATTCAAATAAAATATTCCTAACCAACGGTGTAATTTACGAATATCAATGTCGCGATGTTAAAAATAAAAAGAGTGTAGCGTCGTTAATAAAACTAAGTGCTCAAATTGAATAAGATAATAAAGGAAGAAAAGACCAGTGATTTACGAAATTGACATAACACCAGGAAAATAACCGTAAGTGTTAAATCAAGTTGATCATCTGTAATTCCACGCATCTAAAATAAATTCAATAACGAAATCCAAAAAAATTTATTTTAAATTTATTTTAAATTAAGGTCACAACACAGAACCCACGCGATTTATTTTATAAATAATTAGTTAATAACTAAGTTAAACAAAATTAAAATTTGTGTTTTGGTATTTCAAATTTCCTATTCTTTGATTTCATTAATTGATCAGTAAATATGTTACCGTGAAAGACCGAAATCAGAGAATGTCAATGTCAACCCAGTGAATGTCGACACACACCAAATACGTCGGTGAAAGACCAAATATTTGGTTATATTCATATACATTCCAACCATCGCCGGTCTATGTGGACATATACAGATAAGCTCTATTGGGTTGCGTCGGGTTGGGTTGGTTGTGCTGTTACTAAAGATTTCTTCTATTTTGACATATATAATATCTTTTAATAATGAAGTATGATTTTAAAATATTTCGAATATACTATAAGCGATGTCAGCATTTGACATTATCAACATTCACCAGATGTCGGTCTTTCACAGTAACATGCATATATTTTATATATGCATGAAATGATTTAAGGATTTTTTTCAATAAATTCCTTAAATTAATTTCATATAATATACGAGAAACGCACATCACGCAAATTATCCAAAACCTTACCTAGATACATCATAATTGCTCGACTTTTACATTTATAATTATAGTAATAGAACATATAGTTGCTTTAGTTTTAGTAAGAAGGTGTAAGATCTCTTTAGGGTTGACCCTTAACTTACTATGTCATGGAAATTTGTATTTGAGATGTGAATAAGAAAAACTCCATTTACCGTGGAGAAAATAATGATAGTTAAATTAAATTAAATGTACAAGTGCACCGATATATAATATTTTACGATAACGCTCATTGAGCGCTTCTCTGCGTTACATACACACCAAGGTAGTAGAAAATATACACAATTTATCGCTAACAAACAAACAGGCGCTTTAATATTGTAATATGTTTTAAATATTTAATATGAACATAAACAGTAAAGGCCATTTTGCAGAAATAATAGCAATTAATTTAATAATTATTGTGCATCAAAATATTCACAATAAACCCTCCTAGAAAAGTAATTATCATTTAAACTTGATCTGAATCGAAACAATGAATTGTGAATTTCAAACTTCGATCGAAGTCCTAATATTAAATTTAAAAATATAAAAATAGAAATTTGAACACATTTACGTACAAAATTCATATATAGAAATTTATTTTGTATCCACTAACTATAGACCAAACGGTTTAATTTCCACCAAAAGGTAGAAAAGAAACTAATTAATTTTATCTCATTTTATCTAGTTATATTCCAAGAAAAAACTATTTACAACGTCTTAAAAGCCTTTTTGTCAAACAAGTCATAACACTACAAGGTTTAAACATAACATTTCTATTTCTGTTTTTAAAGCAAACATATGTATTACACACCTGTACGTGGTACCAAACTGGTCCTTTTGATGATATACAAATGATTCTACAATTACATCTCTACCATTTCAGTCCTAGTATATATTTATAACATAAATTCCGTAATTGTTTGGTTTACACCAATTGGTGACATATATTGAAACTATGTAATTACACGTCTGACATTGATTTCGGGATAATTTACATTAACTAAACAATCAAAATGAAACCTAAATAAAAAGAAATCAACAAAGAAAAATAAAATGTATCAATAAACCAAAGAGAGCCATGCAATGCAAGTCAAAAATTTTAAATTTGAAATTTCCGTTATGTTCTAGATATAAAAATATTTGAAGCACACTGAGAAAAAGGAACATAATATTTGCAAATATGTAATTATAATAAATTAAATTCTCCGAATAAAATGCGCTTACGTTCGTCATAAAATTATAAATTGGGAGGTCGGTTGTGCAACGATTCGAGTGGAAGCGAGGACCATTCCTCTTACGCATACAAATCAAAGTCTACGCCGAAAATGGAGAACCCTGCAAATAGCTTCCATCGGGAGAAGACGCTGGAAGAAAAGGAAACGACGATCCGTACGAACAGCGGCGACAGATAATATTGTTTATGATAGCATTATTGTTTTTATTACAACTAACTGAAAAAAACCAGAACTTTAGAAACGAACTAAATGAAAGCTCCAGAAATAACGAACGAAAATTCTGGCAATTAAAGGATTAAGAGGAAAGGGGAAGGAAACAGATTCAGGGTCACAGATAAAAACAACATAATCAAAATAAATACCCCGGAAGAAGTATAGAGAAGACATTACAGCCAAAAATCGTACATGAGAAGGTGACATACAAAACAATAATATCAATATAAAAGAAATACAATAAGCAATAGAAAGCGACAAAATTATTAAAGTAAATGGAGAAGATGAAGTGGACCCAGAAATGATAAAATACATGGGAAATAAATGAATAAAATGTCTTCACAAAAAATGGCTGAAGCGTGTGAAAAAAACAGGATACCTAAGACATGGAAAACAAAACTCTTAATGCCTATACACAACAAGGGAGATAAGACCCAATGTGGCAACTATGAACCAATATGCCTAGATACAAAAATAATACAAAATAAATTAAAATGACACAGAATTAGCTGAGGATGAGCAAAGTGCATTCAGGGATAAAATGCAGACAATATATATATATATATATATATATATATATATATATATATATATATATATATATATATATATAATATATATATATATATATATATAAGTTGAAAATTTTGTTCTTAACCTGGTCGTTTGAATATGAAGTTGGTTTTTCTTTCTTGGGCGTGCAGGTTTCTTTTTTTAATATTGAAATGATAATCCGAATGGTTTTAAAATATATTTTATATTTCGGATCAGATCCGATCCTTTATCAAAAATACTGAAAAAAACATACAATATGTGTTACAAATATAAAAATATAAATAAATTACTACTGAAGGACATACAAGGTTCTATTTTAATTAGGAGTAAGTTTCAATAGTATGCTTACCAA
Organism: Geotrupes spiniger; assembly: GCA_959613385.1. Taxonomy (NCBI): domain Eukaryota; kingdom Metazoa; phylum Arthropoda; class Insecta; order Coleoptera; family Geotrupidae; genus Geotrupes; species Geotrupes spiniger. The sequence continues at coordinate 17,077,990 of OY390736.1, read as the reverse complement.
AATAAACCGTCGAAAACTCCTTAGTTAAACATTAATTCGATAAAAAAACTAAAACTTAAACTTCTTAACAATAAAATAAAAAACAAATTAAACTATCATATTCTGTTGTGAGATTATTAAAACGAACTCAAAAATATATATTCTCGGACGATCACATGGTTTTCGCACTTAGTCTACATCATTTATACCTGGATATTTTGTTTTTTATTTTATTGTTAAGAAGTTTAAGTTTTGGTTTTTTTATCGAATTAATGTTTAACTAAAGAGTTTTCGACGGTTTATTTTGGTAAGCATACTATTGAAACTTACTCCTAATTAAAATAGAACCTTGTATGTCCTTCAGTAGTAATTTATTTATATTTTTATATTTGTAACACATATTGTATGTTTTTTTCAGTATTTTTGATAAAGGATCGGATCTGATCCGAAATATAAAATATATTTTAAAACCATTCGGATTATCATTTCAATATTAAAAAAAGAAACCTGCACGCCCAAGAAAGAAAAACCAACTATATATATATATATATATATATATATATATATATATATATATATAACAACACAACTGATGGAAGGAAGAATCGAAAGGGGCGAAGAACTTATTGTTGCATTTATCGACCTAAGTACAGATTTCGATTCAATACAAAGACATGTAATAAAAAACTGTTGGAAACTTATAGGCAGAACAAAGAAACTAATACAAGTCGTAAACGTGGTACACGAAAAAGAGGAAGGTGCAAATAAATGGCAATAAATCCGAATCATTTAATATCAAGAATGGTGTAAAAGGCCATACTTGCTTATATTAATAATGAACACCATACTGAAAAACACAAGAAAAAGAACGGAGAAACATACATAAGAAAATAGAACTGGAACGAAACAAAACATATGTACAGATCGAACAGAATTAAGAAGGTAAACCACATATATTTCACAACAAAGAAGACAATCTATGGGTACAAAAAATAAACGAAAAAACGGAACTAAATATATACGATAGTGGCCGCAACGTTCCTATATAGAAGCTAAACATGGATATTACAACCGAATCACAAACCAAAACTGATGAACAGCAGCAACATATCTGGACGATAGGCATAGAAGAGACAGGGAAGGCAAAGGGGAGGCGATGCAATAAATGAATAAGATGGCGAAGGACCATAAAGGATGGAAGGAATGCGTAAAGGACGCGGAACCCACAAATATCCAATACCTGTGAGGGCAAAAAGGATACCAGAAATAGAAGATACGATTAAAACTAACCATATTTATTCATAAAATACAAATATTCGATACGGTAGTCAGACGTCGTCCGTGATTAATATGCTACTATTTACTTACGTCATACGTCTAACAATTTATGTTGTGAAGGTGTAGTTTGCATGTCGTTCGTGTTTATAACACGAAAGGGTTATTTTCATCACAAAGTGATAATTTTGAACCGTCCACACAAATCAGGAAATTTCGGGTTGAAATCAGTTTGTTTACTCGTACATCGAACGATTTTGTACTAAGACATTCATAATTACACTTCATTTAAAATCTAATCGTGCAAATCGTGTGATTATTTTGAGGTCACTGGCGTCTACATTTGGTATTTGGTATTTTTTTATTTTAACTCAATCCCACATCTCAATCGACGTAACACAGTTACTTAAGTCGTTGTAGCCAATTTTAGATACAATTTCTCATCTGTGTATAATAAATGCAACTACAGAAAACGTGTAATTTTCAAAATAGTACACCTTAAAATGGTTTACAATACCGTTTTACTCTTTCGGAAATCGCCAGCACCATACGATAAGCTACTGCAAATTAAACCAGAGATGGTCAAAAAATGTTGAGAGAATTTACAGCCACTGTACAAAAAATAAGCTGTAAAAAAATGTATGAATCATAGGTGAATCGCCTTAACATGAATACCAAGAAAAGTTTTCACATGAACCACAGAAAGCAGCAATAGGAGAATCGCAACATGATTTTAGAAGAGGCAGACGTATCCAAGACGTTGAGAGAAATAGGAGAAAGACTAATATGTAAAGGGAAGGAAATACATATTTGCTTCATCGACCTGAAAGAAAGTTCTGATAAGGTTAAACGTTGTGATGTTTGGGGAGCTTGAGAAAAAGAGTTATAGAAGAAGACTTGATAAAAATAATCAAATACAAAAACAACATAAACAAGGTAAGAACACACAACTACGACATCAAAATAGGATTAAAACAAGGATGTGGGCTTGGTCACTGCTATTTTAAATAGTGGATGCAACCTTAAGAAAATGGAACGAAAGATGTAACAGAATGAACATAGGATATTGGATATTGAAAACAATACACAATGTTAATCGCGGATGATATAGTACTGGTCGCAGACTCCGGAAGCTGAATTACAGTGTAATATAAAAGCACATGCAAATTAAAGCAAGACGATGACAATGGCTAACAAGGAAAATAAACACAATAGGAATCAATTGAAAAACTCTTAAACAAGTTAACAGTTACAAATAGCTGAAAAAAATGATAGAGCACAATGTAAAATGGACATGGAATAAAAGAGGATAGGAAAAGTAGGAAGGTGCAATACTCTACATTTTGTGGTAGAAGAATAAAACTAAGACAGAAGGAGGTGTACGAAACTATTAATAAACGCAATAGAAATAAATGGAAAACCTCTGAAACAAGTTAACAGTTACAAATAGCTGGGAACAATGATAGACACCAATGTAAAATGGACATTGGAATTAAAGACAATAGGAAAAGTAGGAAGGTACAATACTCACGTATATACATTTTGTGGTAGAAGAATAAAACTAAGGCAGCCAAGGAGGTCTACGAAACTAGTACGCAAGGTTATGTGGTGTAACTAAATTGAACTGTAATTTTTGTGGTTTCATTAAATGGAATTGCAAATCTTATCAATTATGACAGATATTTAATTTAAAATTATAAGCTGTATTCATGTGCAAATTCAACCTGCTTTTCTATACTTCGCTGCATTTATGTGCATGATAACCGATATTGTGATTTTATATTAAATATCTGTCATAATTGACATGATTTGCAATTCAATCGTATACTTATCTTGGGTCGTGAGCAGTCAGTCGGTGGATACTTTAGCAATATCAAATATTAATTTAATATAATTTGTCATATTATTGTTTATAACTGATTGATAATCGAGAATGTTTACAATAATACATATAAATTTGTGTATGTGTGTGTGCATTCAAAATGAATAAAATCCCAATCCATGTACGACAATGTGTTTAAAAATATACGAAGCAAAGTCACGTAATTTCAATGCGTGTCTGTCACTTGAAGACTGCTTTAAAAAGCTTAGAAATAACTAGATGGGGAACAAAGCCTCTGCGAGGCAAATTAGCGCAACTCTTGGCGTCCCAGCACCTAAAATTAATGCAATCCGCACGTGCAAAGGCACACATTTCTAGTTTCCTTACGTTTGTTAATGATAAGAGGCTTAGTTTTAACTACATAACAATCAGTCATATCTTAAATTGTTCTGTGCTGTCAACTTGTTATAACGATATGCTTAATCTTAAACTAGTTTCCGGCAAGACGTTTTCATGTCTTAGCGCGAAAGTAAATACATTTTTAGATTTAAATGAGATTTTAATAATTTGCCGTTGAATAAGGTGGCACACATATTATATTCATTTATTTCCATTTCTCTACAAAAAGGAGGGAACACGTTAAAAAAGTAAAATAATAGATTGAAAATGTTTTCCATTAATTATTTATTATCTCACACTCATATTCATTTCTCCATATTATGATTGTATCAATACTCGTACAAGAAACAAAAAATGTAAACGAATAGAAAATTAACCCAATAAACAATAACAAACCAGTTTCTATTTGTCTCGATATTATAACAAAGAAAATACCACAACGAAATAAAAGCCATAAGGATCTAACATTCACCTACAATATATCTCATATTCAATCAAACATTTTCGTCTTCTAATTTCAATTATTATTGATACCAAATCCATCACTGGTACTTTAGTTTTGTCATTAAATAACTAAGAAGCAATTAAGATAATTATTTAAATTAATTATGAAATGCACTAGGTTCAATAGGGTTCCAAGTCCAAAATCAGTGTAATACTGTATTGTACATCGTAGACGTAATTAAATGCAAATATCATTAAGAACATTTACATTTTACTTCTTTTTGTGTATACAATTATGATTTACATCCACTATTTCACTTCGTCCTCATTAGTATGTTATTTATAAAGCAGTTGCTGCGAAACGTTACTTGTTCTTGAATAAACGTTTTTAGTGGAACGCTGATGCTGAATTGTAATGCGAAACTGTAAACTTTACACATAAAACTGCAGCACGACATTTGAGTTATTTCGATTCGCTTTAAAAAATGTTTCCTCTCGCCTTAATGGTTACAACTGAAATAAAAGACGACCCACACTCCTCGATGTTCGCCCAGATGTATCTTATTGTTGTCCGTGCGTAGATCAATAAATAAAATATTAAAATATTCGAAACCTGTTCTGAGTTGGTGTGTACAAGTGAAAATATTATTTGAGCCACTTTCGTGTGAACAAAATCGAAAGTTGCTACGCACAAACAAATGTACATTCTTATACTTATTTCAATTTAGATAATTATACACTAAATACACAATTTGATTGTTAAATGTTGGTAAGCGAACTGGTCGTATAATGATATGAAAATAGGTTACATATAATTATACAAATGATGTCGTTTGAATGATTTAAAATTCAATAAATTTATTTTAATACTATACATGTGTTGCTCTCAAAATATACGAAGTGTTTATAAATTGTATGTTGCGAAACAGTTTCAAGCATAACACGCAGCAGGAAATGACTTGTAGTAACATCTAATTTCAATGCAGCGTGAGAAAATTTAACACAGTTTTCTAACGTAATTGTTCGTCAAGATGTATGTACAAGGGGCGCTCGAAAAGTACCAGAGTAAAATGGCATGCGTACTTAAGGAAAAGTTTCATTGTATTTATACACTGGTCTCTATTATTGTTGGAAGCACAAATGGAAGTACATGGAGTACAATGGAGTTTATCATGCAATTTCAAATAACTTAATTATGTCGGTAATCAAAAAACTAACTGTGAGCGATTCATATCGAAAAAAATTGCTTTACCATTGTAGGGGTTCCAGGTGCAACTTTTCTATGATTGATACGAAGCTTGATTCACAGTCTTTGGTTCTTTAAACTCGGTATTTTTATATCTGGAAAAAACACGTAAACGGTTAGGTCAGCTACCAAAGATTTCGTGCAGTCCATATTGTTCAAAATAGTGAAAAACATTTTTGAATGTGAAATGTTTCAACCATTCCCATTATCATTATTAGCGTTATTTTGCATCATTTGATAAAATTAGCAGCGTTATGGTAAAAATGTCCAATTCAGTGTTTTTGGCCTCCTCTATCTTACGCACGTTAACTTCGCTCCAAAAACTGAAAGTTATAACTTCAACAATAATCACTCATTAAAGTAAAAATCAAATATAAGACGAAATTAATGGAAAGCCACAACAGAAAGTGATATTTTCAAAAATTCTTCATAACAAATTTTAGGACACTTCACATAACAATTTAGCATACATAATTAATCCTCCACAGGTCCATGACAATCCCCCACATAACAATAACAATTGGCACCTAACGAATGTGCTTTATTCAATGTTAACTTACATAACTGGGAACTAAATGTGATGTATAATAAACGTTTCGGGCAAGATTCCGAAGCTAGGATGAAAATATATCGATATATCTATGATTAGGTTTATGTTGACACGCTGTCATATTTACGAAGAATTTATAATTTATAAGGCTGGTAGCGCACATAGAGGAAAAAGCAAAGCACCGTTGTAGAGAGTAAATTGTCTTGGTAAAATTCGAAAACATTTAAAGAAATTTAAAATTCTAGAAGAGAAAACTGGAATCTATCAATGACGACGAAAATATAGTGCAGACAGATCCAGGTACGGAACAGACAGATCCAGGTAAAAGAGACGTGAGAAAACGATGAGAGTAGTACCAATGTGACTGCTATAGTGTCAACGACGGTTGTATTCAGAATTCAAACAAAATTGCTGAGCAACGGTGCGGTTAGACGAAAATCAAAGGGTGAAATATAAAAGAATCTGAAGTCTTGTTAATAAGACTAAAGTACTAAAATTGAATTAGATAATAAAAAAGAAAAGGCCAGTGATTTTCCAAATTGACATTACACCAGGAAAACTAACGTGTTCAATCAAGTTGATACGTCCATCTATAAATGCCAGGCATCTAAAATAAATTTCAATAACGAAAGTCGAAGAACTCGTAAAGATATAGAGTGTAACACCATCATATCTTTTTTATTTTCAGTCCAATTTTAGTAATTTTTTTCCCAAACGTAGAATACTTATTACTCTATTTACTCCCAAAAAACCAATTGCCTTCTTTAAATGCAAAGCAACCTGCGATGGCAAAATAAATGGAAAAAATCAAGAAATCACTTTAGGGATTTTTTTATCGAAAAGTCTTAGGTCTCGTTGACTTAGAAGAACTTAGAAGATGGCAGATGGTACTCTGCCGAAACGTCGAAGCGACCCTTCAGGGAACATTTCCACAACGCGGTTCATAACCCGAGAACCAAGAAGCACAGATTTCAGCCACAAGAATTTACATAATATATATATATATATATATATATATATATATATATATATATATATATATATATAATTAGTTATTTTACGGAAACACTCCGTTGGGTTTGCGGTCTTAATAAGGGCGATTTATTCTATATCTTTATTAATAGTCTATATTTCGTGGATCATTATCCACATCATCAGGACTTCTACAAAAATTATAAATAGAAGATGTAAAATAATTATGGTATAACTTACTCAAATTGATACAATATAAAATTGGACATCCAATAGAATAAGAACTAACAAAAAAAGGTTCAATTCAAAAGTGTCACCAAAAATCAAATCTTACAAATTAATAAATAAATCAATTTTTGACAGAAAAGCCTACTAATTACAATATCAAAATAGGAAAATGACTTGAACACGAAAAAACGAAGGTTATTGTGTTGAAAAAAATATGATTTAAAATATGAAACAGCAACAGTCACGAGACATCCATAGAGTTAGAAAAAAGAAAGTACTAAGAAGGATCATCCAATAAATTTGTATATATGACACTTAAACCATCGATATCTTGTCTAGAGTTAATAGTATGTGCATTCTCTTTTATGAAGCACATTTCTAAAAAAATTCTCTTTTGATAATTTCTTTCAATTTTCAAAATCTTAACACCATCCCAATCAATATTATGCTTATCAAATCTGGCATGAGAGGAAAGAGCACAAGCCCTTGGTTTACAATTAATATCACTTTTATGTTGTGTAATCCTCCTTTTTAATTGTTGGCATGTTTGATGATCCTTTTTAGTACTTTCTTTTTTCTAACTCTATGGATGTCTCGTGACTGTTGCTGTTTCATATTTTAAATCATATTTTTTTCAACACAATAACCTTCGTTTTTTCGTGTTCAAGTCATTTTCCTATTTTGATATTGTAATTAGTAGGCTTTTCTGTCAAAAATTGATTATTTCATATACATTCTTTTAATCCCAGCATATTTTTAATGATGATGAATATGCATATGTATACAACTAGATGCGTTTACTTCTTTATTGGGTCCTTTATTTGTGTCGCGACATGAACTCATTAGACTCTTAGCTATTTTTAAGGGCGTCGAGGATATGTTTGTTAGCCATTCCTTTTACATACTTTGGAGTCATGGTTGGTCGGACTCCAGATGAGTAGTTACTCAATGCTGAGTAGATGGATACTTGTTTCAGAAGTGTCGAACACTTCCTTAAATCCAGAATTAAATCCAGTGGTCCAGCAGGCTTTAAACAGGTAATGAACGCACCAACGCAATTGTATGGGAGGGAACTTGAATATATCGAATAACTAACCATAGGCACAATCTGACGAGAGCTAAATCGACGGTGCCGGAGACTCCCGGTATGTACATATGAGTTAGAGTTCATACTTACTGTTTATCCTTACATATTGCTGATGGCGGTGCTATCGTTCGCAGACATTCTTTACAGATCCAGAAATTTTAAATCGTAAACAAACGATTGATCTACACGGGGATGTACGAAAAGGAGAGCATCTGTTTTATTAAAAGTTATTAAATTAAAAATTGAAAAATACGGTGCCATGGTATATATGCGACACAATGGAAAATCAAAAATCCATTCTCTGAACTACAATTTTTTCCATATTTTATTTATTAATTATCCTTAAATTGTAACCCCATATCATAAAATATTCTCGTCTATTTACTGACGTATTGTTTCAATTATTAATTTTTAAAACTACGAATCGCAATAAAACGGATTTAAATGCAATTACAACATATTGCACTTAATATATAATAAACCGATGGCGTGTCAAATTTAATACTTAACATCAAAGTACTCGACATTAATTAACCGGCATTGTTATTTGCAAATGTATGAAGAATGATTGCAATTAACTGATTACAGCTGCGTCGTTACATAATTTGTGATCAATAATTTATTTCATAAACTAAAGCGCATTTACACCGAAAATATTTCTTTGCTGTTCTTCCGACGGTAGCTTTCAATTTGTGTAATTACTTTTACGATTAAAAATACATTTCTTTTACTTGGAAACGAAATTTCATTTACTTTGAACGTGAGTTTTTAGATTTCTTTGCGATTAACGAATACTTTAACCATTAGCGTGCACTAATGAAATACTACGGAATAAATAAATTACGAATGCATCCAAGAAGTAGAAATTACAGAGTCGAATAATTTATGTGCTCTTCAGATGTTTTATTGGTACTTAGAGATGTTGAAATTAAAAACTTGAAATAAAATTTAAATTCGCGTATAGTATAAGGTACATATCATAATATACTCTGAGGCATGGCGTCGAGTATTTACAATTTCTCATTCCCACATTGGCTATTTCTTGCATATACATTTGAGTAATATAGTGATTGTCAAATTGTGGATCAATATATCAACACTTAATATGCGTTGTATTAGATTCAATTTATTTTTATTATTGGTTGAATGCCAATGTTATTCCATGAACTTCTCCTCTTCCTTACAAACTCTTAAAAAAGTTTCATTACGAAAACACAAAATCCAAAAGTAATGCTTCATTATTTTGCGTTTAGGTGTTATATATTTTCCTGTGAAGGTCTTGTAAATTAATGGAATATAGTTACAATAACGAGTTAACCATTCTACGTTTGGGATTTTTTAATTATTATATTAAATCATTGACGCGCGAATTTTAGTCTTAACGGGACCCACAAGCGCGATAGTTTATAACGTAAAGAATTACGTGGCCAGAAGCGGTAAACCGGACACCTGGATCATCGATGGGTGACGGGGATACTTGTCTTCGATTTGCGCAAACTCTACCGTCCATCCTGTGTAAATATTTTAAAGGTTATAATCTAACAGGAAAATTGTTAAATAGAATAGCAGATTTAACAGCAACGAAATACGATGCCGAGATAAAAATAGAATATTTATATCGAACCGCGTAGAGAGATTCAGCATCGTAATGTTACTTCGAATTGTAATTCTATGTAAATAATTGAACAAATAAGGATGTTTGTCGTATAATTAAATTAGACTATGTAAATGGAACTAGTAGAAATGTAATTGTAAATTGAAACTCGATATAATACGTTTTACTACATTTGTATAATTTAAGTATACGATACATTCGTATTCCGTGAAAGCTGCGGGCGTGACTCATAGCACGTGGGCCGCTAGAGTCGACTTCGACGTCGATGAAAGCGCGGGAAATCCGGCCTGGCAACTAAAGCTACGACCAATCGCCGCTTGTAGAAGGGCATAGCAACATATGTACGATTAAACAACTAATAGCTAATTCGCACTTAAGACTAGTGGAAAACTTAAGATTAAATATTAAAAAATAATGTGAAATAGCACAGGGTTTAAATAAGCCGAACGGCATGGGCACACATTCATTCTGTACTCAACATCGAGACCGAAGACTGATACTTTAGAACGATTTATTTGTGTTTTGTTCTGCATAAATCCCTGAGTAAATAATTTTATTCTTTATATCGAGTCTCAATGTTTATGGTGTATTTTTGTAATTTTCAAACTTAGTTTTGTTAGTATTACTTGCATTTATATTAAATAAATAAAGCTTTGAATTATTCTATGTGTGCTAACTTTTGTTTCTAGACACTTTTGTGCTCGATTTTGAGATTTGTGTTTATTTTTATGTGCTTTATTTAACAATTCAGTTTAATTAAAAATTAAAACCATAACAATAAGTTGGCGCCGCAACGTGGGGGAAATTTAACAATATATTACGAACGTTTTTGAAAAATTGAGGAATTGCAAGCGTCTTTGAGCACACAGAATGAAACTTTTTAACAATAGTGCAGTAAAACTAGTGTTAAAAAGTTTCCTTCTGTGTATTCAAATAAGCCTGGAGATCCCGTTGTGGTAAATTTGTTGTTCAGTGCCAGCAGTTCTGCATTTTATTCTCGGTATTGATTACGGAGAAATTTCGATCGAGTTAACATCAAGCGTGCCGCTATTTAGTGTTTACTTAGGTGAGTGGAGTTTGATTATCCCTTAGATATTCCTCCTTCGGAATTTGTATGATAACCTTAATTAATGTTGTTTTAATAAATAACTTTGAACGACACGAATCAACGCAAGTGCTGATGGATGTGTAGATCGTTGACGCATACGCATTATCCTTAACCGCCACGATGAAGACCCAACCCTTCACCACGAAGTGACTGTACACTGTTTCCACCTATTTCTGGACTATTCATTGACAGGATTTTTATGATCTATATGATATATTTGACAACCTTCCATGAAGTTTTCCGCAAACAAATTAACAAATTAAAGCTACTTTTATAGAGTGTATATTCCGTATGTAATCCTTTGTAAATTCAACAAATACATACACTACCGATACATGTATGATTACCAAATAATAAACGATTTAAAAACAATTTATGTTCTAAATCTTTTTATTTCTGCCCTTTTGTGCGTTCTCTTGTTCCAAACAATACGGAGCTAGGATCACAAGGAGCTCACCATTTACAATCAGTCACAGCTATGGTGAATAAGACTAATAACTATTATTCCCCCTACTTTCATCGATATTGCCCTACCTTAACATCTTACATATTGTCGACATGACCTCGATCCATCTTCTATTCTAGAGCCGGCATCGACCACTGACTTCTGAAGACCCTTCGAGTAAATGTGAGTATAATACGAAGCCCTTTGGAAACATAAAACTTAATTGTACATCACAACTATGAGGCAATCGAAACAGCTGATACTGCAGCACAGGGTAGAATCTGACGGTTTCCATCATGGTGGGCCAGACAAAAACAAGTTGAAGTGCAGCGTAAACTGAAATCAGTTGAAGGTCAATTTTCAAATACCATCAAATTGAATGTGGAGTTAGCTTGTTAATCTGAAGAAGATATCAAACCTATTTATATTCTATACATGTATAAAAGGTATTCAAAAAGTTATTCGCAGTGCAAAATACGTTATGTGACGAGGCAACTTTAAAACGGGTTCGGAATTCTCTAAAGAAATAGGCATATCTATTGACTGTAAGGGCTATTTGAAGCGGATACGAGAGAAGAATTCTTAATAAATGCTTAAAGGGAGAAGATTCATAGGAATGGTGGCCGATGATTTGAAACTAGGGAACCTATTGTACGAACGACTAATGCCCGGTTTCACAAACTATTGTCAAATGGTGAATTAGTTAACAAGTCTTTAAAGACTCCTTATTGTTTGTGAAATCCAAAACAATAGTAATTTTGCTTTTAACGGTTCGTCAATGTAATCAATCGTCAAATATTGATTAAGAACTCGTTAACGAATCGTCAAACTTTTGATGTTTCGTTAACAAGCTGTTAACGACCGATTAGCGATTGTGAAACCGGGCATAATACTTGTGAAAGCATGTCACCTGAGGAATGTACACGTTATATTGCAAGACTACTCTGATTTTACACGAAAACATTGCAGGAATAGGTGGAACTGTAACCTAGCTTTTGGATAAAGTCGTAGTATATTAAGTGGCGAAAGTTTTACAAAATACGTTCATATGCTGTAAAACTTTTTTTGCTTAAATTTAAGTAGTTGGTGAATTCTCTCCTGCTGGACCTGAATATAATTTTGAGCAGATATTTAGTTTTTTTTAACTAAGATGGCAATGAAATGTGACAAACTTCATTCTACTCGAGGAGTGTAATTTCGAATAATAATACGACAACTTGTTATTGAGAAAAGTTACTCGGAATTTGAAATTATCGCTCTATGCGATATTTCAAAAAGATCAGCTAACTTTAATTAATTCCGCTTTTTGTATTAAGCAAGCAATGAGGCGATGGCCGACGACTGTTTAATTATTTTTTCGAATTAATCATTTTTTACCACTAGTGGCGTCGTGTCTTCACAAAATTCTGGATATTGGACTCATGATAATCCTCATTTTCGTATAGAAATTAATGGTCAACGGCACGAGAAAGTAAATGTATGGTGCGCAATAATGAATTATTGGAGCATACTTTTTAGAGAATAATTTAAATCAACACTCGTATTTGGGTGTGCTGAAAACAGGATGTTCAACTGTCAAGTCGTCTGATTACATTTTTTAATTGGACGACTGGTCCAATACATTGGCCTGTGAGATCGCCCGATTAGAGATGCTATCGATGAAATTAGCCAAATCATTATAGCAAAAGTATATGACAACGTTAGAGGAAGTCAAATGGAGTAATTTAAATGTTTTATTTTTTTGGTTTTGTATGTTCTAATTTTTTTTCATATAAAATACTATATTAGAAACAAACGTTTTTTTTTTGGCTGATATGTGAAATATTGCATCGGGCAATAACTTCAGATTCTTAACATCTTTCCTCACTATCATTTTGCCGTATTATTGACTGAAATTGCACTTTACATAAATAGAAAAAAGTTATTTACATTTTCATGACCATCTTAATTAAATATCTGCTTAATTTTTTATGAGGACAAGCAGGGCGGATTTTTCTTGGATTTATAAACTAGTATTAGCAAAATATTTACACTAATAGAAAACAAACATTTATATTTCTAAAAGCAATAGCTTTGAATTAGAAACATAAGTGTTTTAAATATTTTTTTTATGACAATTCCTTTAAAATAAAATGTATGAAAAATGCAAACAAAATACTAGACATCCAACTAGGGATTTCTATCTGGAAATCGCCGAATCCAGTAAGGTGAGAGAGAAACAAATGGTACAATAGTTGCAAATTTAGCGATAGTAAAAATGAATACCAGTAGTAATAGTAATGAAGCCTTACTGGCTTGCATGCAGAATATCTAGAATAGTCTCGAATTTTCAGCCATATTTATTGTTGCTCAATAAACGATTTTTGATATTACATAAATAATGCTGACAAATAATTTTTTAGGCGACCGACACGAAAAATTGAAATTTCAGTCGTCAAACGCGGACGAAAAGTAATCGTTTTTCGTCCGCTTTCATTTTTCGTCCGCAATAGGGTGGCGCCATCTACCGACAGTTACCGAAATTGTATAAAAATAACCACATTGCCGTCAGTGTCAAACTGTACATCTTGTTTACATTAGTAAATACGTGTTGGTGATAGACTTTTTAACTGATTATTGGGTAATTATTGTTTATAATGCCGAAATAACTTCGAATGTAGACAAAGAAAACATAAACATGTCTGAAGGTGTCACAAATATGTACAATTGTTCAGTTGTCATAAATGACTATGTCAATAAATTATAAGTAAATGTTGCAACAAATTTGAAAATTATATGAGGGTCGCCTAAAAAATGTTGTGTGCACCACGGCCAAAAAGTGTTTTTTCGTCCTCGTTTGCTTTCCGACCTCGGCTACGCATCGGTCGTAAAGAAAACTCGGACGAAAAAACAGTACTTTTTGGCCTTGGTACACAAAATACTATTACGACGACACTAATGTTTTTATCCGCTTATTTGCTTGATTCAAAACAGGGCAGAATAAAATAATGCCCATAAATAATTTGTTTATTTCATTTGTAAATTCTCCAGAATGTCAGATATCTATCAACACATGTTCCCTTGCAAAAAATATTGGTTTATCATTGTTGAACAAAAATTTTACGTTTTAAAAAATGCGTACGTATTTAGAACCTATATTTAGAGATATTTTACCTGTATTTACTACCCTTTCTGAATACAAAAACAAGTTTAGCGTGAGCCTAGTACAACGAACGTGGGATACTTAAAATTTTATTCGCTTCAGCGATCGTTAAACTTATTTTAAATACAAATCAGTTTGCAACTACGCAATACAAATTAAGATACGGCTTATTTTTATTTTCTATAAATAATTAAGTTAATTTTCACAAGGTAATCTATAAATAGTAATTGTTTAATAAACACTGTATTCAACACTGAATTAAACAAATTCTTACCTAAACCATAAGTTAAACAAAATTCCCGCTGTTAAATGATATTCCACGCTAAAATATCAAACAAATAACGTACGTAACAAAAGTTTTGAGAAAATTGGTTGTATTATTCGTTTCCTATTAAAATATATTACCATTGGATATTGAGAATATGTCAAGTTTCTCCTGCAGTCTCACAATGCATTTTATAAAATACCATACAAGTTAGAATTGCGGAAAGGTATTTACAATTTGTCAGCACTTATACCAAAATATTTCCAAGACAAGAATTTGCCGCGTCGTTAAGGAATATAACGTTTGACGTGCTAATCTTCCCAAGACGGGTCGCCCTCGAGTTTTGAATCATGCAAGACTTCATTGAATCTGCAAGAAATGGAAAAGGAGTTTCAACGAGAAGATTAGGCGGAAGATTTCACATATGACAGTCAAGAGGGAAATTAGTAAAAATAATTTAAAATATAGGAAGCGTTGTTCAATTAAAGAGGATTCCAAGATGCTGCATACAGTTAAGATGAGAACATTTCAGAAATAATGTCACGATAATTTTAGAAGGCGAAAAATATTTTATAGTATCTAACTCCGAAGTAAATGGAAACGAAGGCTTTCATACAGGCAACATTAAGGACGTTCCTAATGACGTAAGGTGTAAGAAACAAACGAAATTTGAGTACAAGGTACTAGTGTGGTGCGCCATTTCGGAAGCTGATTTTCAAGACCTTATGCTGGGCGAATTATGAACGAAGCTATAAATGCAGACATTTATATTCGAACATACCTTACGAAATTAGTGAATTTTATTCAAACGCATCATGTTAATGATAGTATTGTGTTCTGACAGCGTGCCATTATGCGAGAAGAACCCAAGAATGGTTAAGGCAACCATATATCCCATGTGTACCTAAAGAGGATAACCCCCCGAATGTTCCACAGGCACGTCCTTTTAGCTTTACTCGGTAGAAAAGGTTACCACGGTGGGTGGGAATTCAAAATGAAAAAGAACTACGATGAAGAATCTACCAAAACATTCTAGTTCTTAGCCCAGTTACCGTCCAAACCGCTGACGAGAGGCATTCGCACCAAATTGCGGACCATTGAAACCCATGGCCCTTTAGCTGCTATGTGATGCATTATAATTATAGTTAAAGCTTCACTGAATCGTTTTCTGTACTACCAAATTATGATAAATAAAATAAATAGTTTGAAAAATTATATTTCAAAAATTTTCTTCACATAATACATAAATAAGTTGTAGAAATGTGATCAATACGCTATGGTATTTAATAACTGAAAGCATTCATGAGAAAAAGTATTAGATGTACTCAAGGGAGAATTCAGAAGAAAATACTAATTCCAATTATCTAAATATTCGGAGCGATTCCTGTAGTCGGTTTATCTACGGATTCTATTACAGCGCATCGGATATGTATCTTCGGTTCGGTAGGATTCTGCAAATAATCGCTACAAAGTCTTGCGGATTATTTGGTTCACGTTTGAAGCGGAAATATTTATGTGATAATAAGGTAGAGTCTGAAAAAATATATACGTGGCATGTTGCTTTTAAATTGTATATAACTGTATTTTTTTAAAGATTTATTTCTCCGATCCTTTTCATTTAAATTAAATTCGAAACGCGAAAATCTATTGTTTAAAACTTGTTTACATTGTTATGACAATAATTTAAAATTTGTAATTGCAGCATTCATAAGAAAATTTCAAATCAAATTTACCCATAACGTAAACATCGTTAAGTTTTTCTCTTGTCTTAAAAACTAGTATCTTGAGCTTTTTTAATTTAGGATTTTAATTCTTCATTTCGATGACAATGGTTAATCTTCTTAATTTCTACTTAATTATTATTAACTACTAATTATTAAGGAAAATTAAAATTTAAAAATTTGCATCGTTATTTAATTACATGAGGCGAGCCTAAAATTTCTGTGATCATAGACATTTCGGTTAATGAAATATTATCTGTGACACTGATATTTGGCCAATTATGTTGTTAAAAACATAATAAGATCATGTATGGCAGCCAAAAAGATTTAAGCAGATTCTTCGAACTGAACATTCATGAAGGATAAGAAATGATTACGATAGTGAGAGGTGTATATGCGTCATAGAAAAGA
Organism: Geotrupes spiniger; assembly: GCA_959613385.1. Lineage (NCBI taxonomy): Eukaryota > Metazoa > Arthropoda > Insecta > Coleoptera > Geotrupidae > Geotrupes > Geotrupes spiniger. Next base: position 17,061,281 of record OY390736.1, on the reverse strand, counting down.
TTTGGAATTGTGTAGCCAAACGGGAAGGAATAACGGTCACCGTAGTGCATACTCGAAAGATGGTCGAAATTATTATAAGCTTTTTTAAGAATAAGATGACTATATGTAGAAAATCAATAACTGAATTATGAATTAGGAAGAAGTGAAGGAGAGATAGGCATGATACATATGTGTGTAAAGCAAATGGGGATTGACAAAATGTAAAAACAGGAAAATCTGAAATACCGCTGTAGTGTGGTTTTTTAAGCAATAAAACTGAAGGAGTTGGAAACTGCTACAAAATCCAGAAAGGGCGTTTAACGGGAATACGAGAAAATGTTGGAAAAGGAGTTAATGCTAATTGCTAATCATATAAACTATGGGCGCCGCAAAGTTAAACAGTCAATGCACATACGCAAGAGAGGATTGTGTTTGGATTGTCGTTGGATTATGTAGGATTGGGTTGGGTTATCTTTTTAAGTTAACATAAAATTTAAAACCATAAAATCTAAGGAATTTTCTCACAAAGGTTGCTTTTGTCACCTAGAGACCACATACAGATAAATTAGGAACACGTACATTGAAATTAAATACTTTCACGTAAAGTATTATTTCATTGACTGTAACAAATCAATAGTCATGATATGTTAAAGACTTGGACAAATATCAAAGTCTAGTTGGGTCTAATTCTATAGGGGTGGACTAAAAGAAGTCCGCTTTATCCGAACATGACCTTTGACCTTGGTTGTAACCAATAGAACTAAAACCTTTCCAACAAATGGAAACAATACTGAAATAAATATTCTTGTGTGTGTAGAATGGATTTCCAACAAACCTACAATAATTACATTTTTTAACCTTTTTATTCTAAATTATGAAAGACTATCAAATTAATTTAAATCTTGAAAGACATTATACCTAAAAGTACGAAGGCAACACACGAAACGAAAAATGGTCTTTGGTTCAAATAAAACTGAACATTGAAATGTATCTTGTAATCTATCAATAGGGAGGCAGTTCCAGGTACTGACGAAGTTAGGGCGTTAGTAGTTAAACCAGTTATTTGTGTTTTCAATTTACGCTTTGTTCAAAGTGTGACCAAGGATGTTTTCTGGAATTTCGGCGATTGCTATAATTTTTTTTTCTGTCTGCATTTCTTCATCTCTATTTTCGAATTACCACATTCTCATAAGTAATTTAAATGCTGCTTTTTGAACCGTGGGTCTAAAATGTAGACATAGCGGTAATTTTATTACTTTCCAGAAATCGTAAACGCATTACATTTATGTTCATTCATATTTGTTGTAAAATTTGCCAGTCTCCGATTTTATGTATTATGTAGTAATCTTCGTACAATAGGAACAATAAATAACATCGTAACATATTTTTTATGTGACAGCTTAGCTGTAATTAATTCAAGTGGCTTTAAAGTTGGCAGATAGTCGCATATATTTCACTCAATGCTACCCAAATCGTTTGGGGCATTTCGTAAATTCGTTACTGTTACTTGATTTTTAATTTATAATCATTTTTCTAAAACCAGTGTATGGTAAACTATATTTGTTGTTTCATTTTGATAATTACTCTTGATTTATTCAGTTTATTAGTTGCAAAAGTCCGACGTTTACAATGTGACAGTGACCTTTTACACTTCGAAACTAATCCTATAAATGTTTTGCTTCGGGTAAAATATTTCTTTAGATGTACGAATATTGCTCTTTTAACACTCGTGCCATTATCAGACACAAGGTTAATTTTTTTAATATCTTCAGATACGTGCTTTCCTGTGTGGCTTTCATGCATCAATTCGGTCAAAGCTTAGGCTTGAGTTTTTATCGAACATTTACTCTTCCAAATGTTTGCATGAATAATTCGGGCAAATTTTAAAATATTTTACTAGAGGGCGAATGCTGACAATTCAGTTTTCTTGTATACTCTAAAACATATCGAAGCTTTCATTTATCCTTTTCGTAGCCATTTAAATTTTTAGCACTTTTTATGCTATGTTGCAGAATTTCTTTTTTGAAATAAAACAATTGATCGACCTAAATCAGAAATTATCGTTTGAGAACTACAAGAAGGAAGTTGCGAGTCTATCTCAGGAACTGGCGTTGGGGTGCTTGAATTTTGTTCACCGTCTTCATTCGAACTTTCTTAATTAATTTGATTATAAGAAGTGCACTCTTCTAATTTTTTAAAATTGTAATAAAATATGCTCACTGTCATATGAAATACACAACCCATTAAGAATTAGACTACAGTTTTGCAACTTCGGTAAAATAATGCTCTATTATCAACTAAGAAACGATGAAAGTTTAGTTGAAAAAAAAATTAAAAAATTAACATTTTTCAAGAAAAAGGTACTAGCGGGTTACATCAACACGCGCACCTATGCATGCATTAACTCTTCTAGCCATGCTCTCTATTAAGTATTCGATGTCCTCCTGGGGTATCTCGTTCCACGCAACATCTAGATGGTGTAGAAGTTCATCCAGATTCTCAGAAGGCCTGGGTACTTGTCTTAGTCGCCGACCCATTATATTCCAGATATATACAATCGGGTACAAGTCCGGTGATTAGGCCAGGGCATGATCTGCAATACAACCTCCTCCAGGATCCTTCTTGCAACCGCAGCAGTATGGGGTCTTGCATTATCCTGTTGGAAAGTGGCATTTTGCAACGTCAGCATGAAAGGTACAAACACCGGTTCCAGAACGTGGTCGATGTAACGACGTGCGTTTAATGTGCCTGGAATGAACGTAAGGGATGATCTTCGTCCAGCACATATCGCCCCCCAAACCATAACCCCAGGTGTTAAGACTGCGTGTCGTCTTTGAACGAACTCCAAATTCCGTTTTTCCCCTGGATGTCGTCGCACACTTCTACGAGCATCATTCGCCCATAATCAAAACCTTGATTCATCACTGAAGACGATGTCATTGATGAACCCACCCTTGTCGTTCTTGACACTATGCAAGTCTGTTGCCATCGACAAATGTCGGTTCAAAGCTCTCGTCCACTCCACAGCCATCGACCTTGTTGTTTGAAATCGATCCCTGGTAGCCGTCAGCTTAAGGAGTCGGTCTACACGTGCGCTATTTCTTCGGGCGGATAAAGACTATATCCGTGTAGTGTGGTCCCGATTCAGCCTTCTCAAAATCTCTAGGAATGAGAGACCCGACAACTGTTGAAGTTCCACCCTTAAAAGAATCCCTACATGACTCTCCAGGTTGTAGCCCAAATCTAATAATCCTTTTCTGTAATATAAAAACTTTGTTGAAGCTATATCACGGTCTTTTCCCCCAAGATTATACTGCAACTCATCCTCTTTTAACTATTGAACAACTTTAATTTTTAAATTGCAGAAAAACATTTTTGCAAAAAGAGACGATATGTTTGTTCCAATTGGAACTTTGGAAAAAAAAATGGACCAAATGGACTTAATTTAGTTTCTCAATTATGATGCATATTTATAAAAAAACATCCCGAGACACGTCAGTTATCATGATCATTATCATCATCATCGTGGAACGTAACAGTTTTATCTCTAAATTCAACCGCTTTCGAGTCACAGTTGCAAGGCCGATATTTTTTAATTGGAAGTAGGGGTTTGTGATAATTCACAATTTCAAAGGAATTTCCATTCCCCATTCAAAAATGCTATGCTTTTAAAGTATATTGCAAAAATGAACAATAAAAAATCATTTGATTGACTAAATTTGCTACAGCACACTAAAGGCTTAATAACTAATAGATGTAGTGATTGTAGCAGTAGCTGTCAGTGTTGTGCACATGAAGTCTCGATGTTTTAACTGCGCCAGTGCATAATATGCAGTAGATAGTTTTTTTGCAAACAAAGACCGGATTTTTTGTTTAGTCCAAATTCAGAATCTTCAGAAACCGCCGTCTCTATTGCGCGATTACATCGGAAACCATGTTGAGAGTCATTGAGTATTATTATACTTATCTAGTCTGTAATTCTGTCGAAGAAAATCTGTTCAAAGGTGTTGGAAAATACGCTGTGCAAGTTAATGGGTTTATAATTCTCCATATTGCAAGGGCCATCCTTCTTGCAGTTGTGGACGATCCTCGAGTGCCTGAGTGTCGATGGAAAGTTCCTTACCAGTATGGACTGATTTAATATTCCGACAACGGTTCTGATATCTATTCGTACACATATTTTATCACCCTCACTGGAACCTCATCTGGACCAGTTGACTTCAGGTTCCTTAAGTTAATAATGGTTGATTTCATCACACGCATGGCCAATGCGGCTCAATTTGTTGTTGATGATCTGCCATATTGTGTCCGTTATCATACGTTTTGCAAAACAGTAGGGTCTTAATCCATAATAAAGATTTAGTTTTACCTTTTTTTGTTTTGCGTACTATTGCATTTGCAGTAGGTGTTATCGTGACACGTTTTAAAGTAATAAATAAATAGTTCATTTTTTGTTAGTCTTTGTAGCAATTGAGGTGGTGGACGATTTTAATTTAACATTTATTTAAAATTTCACTGAGTAAATTGAGGGTGTGATTGGATACAATCCTGCGTTTGACTGGGTTCGCCGTTGCATGGTTTTTCTCGTTAGGTGCAAATGTCATATGATTGGATTGATACAGTGACGTGGACAAGGTAAGGCAAGAATACAAGAGATGAGGAAATATAAAAGGAACAGAAAAGGAAATAATATCAAAGTAAAAATGGAAACGATGCAATGAATGATGCATCAGTGAATATTTGAACAAAGGTCTTCTTATAAGGGGAGTCAAAATTACAATACAATTCGAAATGAATATACACTGGGTTTCAAATAAAATGCACCACGTAGAAGGAGTAGACGGAGATGGCTGAAAACTTGTGTGTAAAGCTGTTATATATACACAAGCAAATGATGAAAATTTGGAAAAAAAATCACAGAGTTTTAGAAGAAGAAATGTCAATAATGTGTAACATCAGTAATATCACCACGTTCTTGAATGCAGGAATTTTTCCTTCTAGGCATACTAGAAAGTAGATGATCTATTGCGTCCTGGGATATTTTGTCCCAGGCTATTTGAAGCTATTGCCGCAATTCATCTAAAGTGTTTGGAGGCTGAGCAAGATGACGCACTCTTCGGTCCATCATTTCCCAGACATGTATTATAGGCGATAAATCAGGCGGTATGGCAGGCCAAGGCATCAAATTTATGTTATTTTCTTCAAAAAATCTTTGTGACATTACTGCCACATGAGGCCGCGCATTATCTTGTTGAAAGATAGATTCTGGATGTTCCTGAAGCAAAGGAAAAACAACTGGTTCTAAGATATTATCGATGTAACGTTGAGCATTTACACTGCCCTGGGGTGCCAAGACCCAAGGGTCTTGAAGGCAACTTCTTCTCAACAGTCGATCTTGCCGTTCCCGAGTGCTTCTGGGACGCCCAGTACGTGGTGTTTATAGCTGTTCCTGCCATACTCAACATATTCTCAAGATTATTGAATGAGTACGTTCTAATCTTCCCGCTTCGGTCAGACCAATAATTCACCCCCTTTCAATAGGCGCTAATTGTTGAAAATTAGAACGAACTGGTTGCATTTTTACAAACAGAGCAGTGACAACTGATAATTAGATCCACAAAAATACAGCAATAAAAATAATAAATAGCTATATAAGAAACATGAAAACGCTGATAACACCAGATATATCTCTTAAAGAAGTCAACATATTTAATTCAAATTTAACCATTTATTAGTATTTATATAACACAAGTTTTCAGCCCTCGCCGTGTACTCCTTCTATGTGGTGCATTTTAATTAAAACCCAGTGTATTACTCCATAATGAATATCTGATTTATCGCGACCACCGTCCAAATATGATCGCATTTAATGGTAATATAAAACACTATAGTGGTCTGCACTAAACGTTCTTATGCTTATTTTATAGTTTAAAATTTAATCTTTAACTTTAATAAGGACTGTATTACTTATTCGAGATGTGGGAAATGTGATAAAAGTAAACCATCACTTCCTGCTTCAAAAATAGAGGTTTTCTTCCTTGCCATTTACAAATCTTAAGTTTCTATGTACTGCGCTAGAGCGCACACGCACAGCCATAATTCAGAAAATAGTCTGAATAGGCTCGTGGAAGATCAAAATGTGTATTTTCATTTTTACATTCTTATACATGAACATCCAAATGAACGCCAAATTAAATGTATCTCGTGTTTTAAGTATCATATATCCGAAATAAATTATTGCTGTAATTCTATAGTACTGTTACTAAATCCATAATTATTCCCAGAACAGAATTGTCTTTAATTATATACAACAGCACATGTGTGAGCAGAGAAGTTAATATAATGATTATATCTTAATAGAGCGGACAGTAACTGGCGACGTCTATCTTTGACTTACACTTAAAATTTACGACGTGTTATTTTTTCAAATGGTCACCCCTATGATCAATTAATTAAATTGAAGTAATATGGTGCTTTATTTTTTAACCGTTTACTGTTCGACGATACGTTTGTGAATAACAAACGCACAAAGTTATTTTACTGGTAGACCATTAATCCAAACTGTTCTGACATGGAAGGCGTATTTTTGCAAATATATGCCACATATTTATAAAAAAAGACTACTGTGATATTTGGTGGCTTATGCTTAACTAAGACATGTGTGTAATTATATCAATACAAATGTTCTAAGCGCAAGTTTGCTACTACTGTGATTGAGACATTTAATGCCCTACGCACGATTTCGGTCGTTAACTTTATTTTTGTACTTACCGGCCATAAAAGAGATTTATCAGCGGCTAAAATAACATGTTATTGTTTACCGTGTAAAGTCATTATTTGAAGATGAACGATAAACACAATGAACCGAAACTTCGTATATAATTTATCTCAACATCTCAGCGCGTTTAATTTTGCTGCGGTAAATTGAATCATTAATAACTTGCTATGTTGCAACAAAAAACTAATGTCTGTAAAGAGACGCGATGGGCCCACATTTCACAGCCCACTTCGCTCACCCTAAATGTTTACATTGCGGGCGATAACAATACACCACTTTCTGGTTTATGAATTTGAAAAAGGTCACTTGAACAAATAGGTCATGATATTAAATCTTGACATATTAAAACCATCATCTGGGATCAAGTGGCCTACATAAACACGTTGTCGGAAACCTTCTCTGTAGTTTTTGTTTGCGTAGTTTATCTCGTCGTGCATATTTAATGTTACGTTCATCATAATAGTATGTGACTCTCGCGGGAAGAAGCTTGTATATGAATGTATATGAAGTATTACTACTTGAATTGGAACTTATTTTAAAGCAAGACTTCAACTTTAATTTTCGAATTACATTTACACAATGGTCAAATAAAGTGTAATGAAAAATACACAACGATATTCCAGAGGGAATTTCTGTTGTTAGACTGCTTTATTTTCGATTGTGATTTAGAAATGAAATCATGACAATCTCAAATATAATATATTGCCAAGAATGTATTGTCCAGCTTCCAACGCGTTCTCTGGCAAACTTATTCCATATCATTTTGTGGTTCCTACTATATTAGAGTAATATGATTTTATTTTAAAAGAATTGAAGGCGTAAAACATTTTACTAACTTAAATGTGCGTATGTGAATACACATAATAATAATAATACAATTAATTTTCCGTTTTCATCCCACAATCAAACTATCTGAACATTTCTCTAAAACTTTCGTTATAACAACTGTGTGCGTTAACAAGAGTAGGTAAAATAGTACTGAGTGAACACATTGTGTTGGAATTTAACATTTCTAAACTTTATATTTTCGCTATAATCTTGATTATACATGTCTATGTTTAATGCTCAACCTTAACCTTAAACTCCTTGGCCTACCTATAGATATTTGTTGTCCATTCTATTCCGAGAGGTAATGTAATCCAATTCAAGAAATCCATTAAGTGCTTATATTTTTATTTCCCCGTCAATGTGAACTTACGGCCTGGCATATTTGTAAATATAAAATACTTATAAATCTATTAACAAAAACAACAGTTGCAACAGACTAATTAATTTTACTACATCCATAACTTTGAACAAATTAATTACATGTGAATTATATATTTTTGAATCATTTAACTTTGGTCACTAACCAGAGTGATCCTTACAACTTTCGTGTAAATATTTATCATATAATTTTACTTAAAAGTTTCGTCAAATCTGCTATTTTCAGGTAAATTATTAAATAATCAAAATATAGACAAACGTGAATAGTAATCACCAAAATACAATTATTAAATAAATTCCATTAAAATTTCACAAGGGCGCGTTGAAATCATCTAACCGAGTGTTTTGCACACGTACTCGGTAAGCTGGGTTCAATAAATTGACTGCAAATTTTAATTTATTTGAATACATGCTTCAACTGCCGCATCAAGTATGCAGTTAAATTTATGCAACTCACTTGGCAATTCCATCACGGTTCGTACATACAGCTCGTCGCTCACACGCAACGCAGATTTAAAATTAGACGGGAAAATAAATTTGAAGACGAAACGTCATAGCGGCAAGGCATTTAAATTTGGCGACTTAACCTTCAATTGCTTTAAATTACACTTCATAAACTTCATTGTGAATGTAATTCCTATGGAACTGGAAAAAAGCCAAGAAGGATTCACATATGATCTAAATTTGTTCAAAAATAATGGCTTATTGTCAATGTTAAACTTTACTTACAGCTCTCAGCTTATTATATTATAATATGTATACACCAGTGGATCTGGGTTTTTCGATGAATTTCATAATGAAAATTTAACTTTAAATGATATATGTCGATAGCAGTCAGATTTTATCTAAAAAGTTAATTAAATTGAATTGAACGTAGATTGGGGGAGGACATGTATCCAATTCGTTACAGAATTATGAAATTAAATAAAATGTGAGATTCAGGCACGGAAGGCTATAAAAGAATCGTCAGAAGACGATTAACGTAGTACAAATTTGACCGTTGCAATGTCCACGACAGTTATCTTCAGAATTCAAATAAAACGTTGCTAAGCAACGGCGTGTTTATACGAAAATCAATGTCAAAGCGTTTTGCGAAATCGACATTAGAGCAGGAAAACAACCGTAAGTGTTAATTCAACTCGGTACTCCGTTCATCTGTAAATTCCGCGCATCTAAAATAAATTTCAAAGACGAAATCCGAAGAACTCTGAAAAGATATTTCAAATTAAGTTATATAATTCACCACCACCCACGCGATTTATTTTATAAATAATATATTTAAAAAGAACTCTGGGATAAAATTTAAACTCAATTAAATTTAAACATTGAGACCAATTTTTGTAAAATTGAAATGTATCAATTTTGTTTAAGTAATTTTTGTTGCCAAGTGTTTGTGTAATTTTTGCAACTTATTCTGACGTTAGATTATTATTATTAGACTATTCGAACAAAAAAATCAAGTGTGTGACTTTCATTAGCATTGGTTATGATTTTTTCCTAAAACTTGTATACAGTTCTAAATTTTACCACAAAAATTCAATATTATTAAATATTATATAATATTTTGGTATAAATACAAACTGTAAACCGCACAATTGGCATACGTATGAAACTAATAAAAATATATTTTTTTAAAACAGGAAAAATTAAAATATTCAAACTCAACAAAAATATAATTTACAATATTAAATAAAGATGTTATGAAATTTAATAAAATGCAAAAGCTTTGTGGCATAAGATACAGCGCCGCAATCTGCATTCTTTCAAAAGTTCTTTAATTAAAATTTCTTGAAAACTTGTATGCTGATATGATATTGATTGTGCATACACGAATGTAAATAATGATATAATGTGTGACCTGATGCACAATATATTAATAATAAAAAGTGCAAGTCAATAGCAAATCAATATCTTTTCACAAACGAAAAATAAACAGTAAGTTTGATAAAATATTGCTTAAAATATCATCTTCTGATGGTAACCAATAAAAAGTTAGTCACGTTAGGCAACACCGGTCAACTGTTGATACCATAGGATGACCACAGTTTGACAAACAACTATGAACATATAACGTATAAGAGAAGTAAGTAGAACATACGGCCAATAGATCCTCCGGTTAAATTTTTGTATGTGAAGCTTGTATATAAATTTTTGAATTTACATTACAATTTGTTTTTGCTTTAGATACTCGTTTGTACATTAGATTGTTTGACTTAAAAAAATTAGATTAAATATTTTTAATTTATTCTCAATTTTAAAATAATTTTATAAATTTTCTTACGTTTGCTTTCTATCCATACTTATAAGTGCATTCGTAATTTGTGCATTAGTCTAATTTCTCAATCTAATTAAATAGTCCGGTCGTAACGGTTAGACCTGGCAAACAAAATTATGAATTTCTGAATAAGAAAACTTGTTCAATTCACGTTGATGTTTGCAGTACTTATCCATTTCTATTTTAAAACTTAGAAAGTATTGAATTTCAGTTTTAACCTATAACAGAAACAGTCAAAGTATCGATGCTAAATGTTTCCGTAGATCATATTGGTGGTAAATTATTCCAATATTAATTTGTTTGTTTCTGATGGTTACTGTGCCAGAGATTCACTGCGTTTGCGAAATAACATAAATTATAATCACATAATTTGCACCCATCGGCGGTCAATTACATGCAAATAACATTACTTGACACATATGTTAATCATTCCTCGTCCCATTGCTCTTACCTGTGTGCTATTATTATACAATCGCATTTTTCTTCATTTATTCATAGATATCGCGATGTAACATAGTGTAGTTTCATGTATGGTAACGCCCCTGTTGTGTATCGTTTGTCGTCTGATTTTTATTATCGCATAAGTGGGCTTAGTGTCTTACGAAAGAACTTTCATGTTTAGTATTTATTTATATGTTATATTATTAATTTTTATAATTACTTAACTAAACACTGTGATTTACTTGAATGAAATTTTGTCCAACGTGTTTTGTTCGACTTCTTGAGTTTAACTATGTATATTGAGATGTTCTCACGTTTGATTGTATAACTAATACACGGTGGTGGATCTCCCGTTTTATTTCATCTCCGACTTCTCAGAAGGGTTGTAGCGTTTAGTTCTGCCATAAAATGCATCAATTGGCTTATTTTAAAAGGAAGGGTTCTATTTATCCACAATAAGTTGATGAAATATTATTTGATTTCAACTTTAATAACTTTGAATCTCTCAATGAAGTAATATTTGGGATTTTTCTTTAACAAAATGAAATGAATGAATCTCTCAATGAAACATTTCTCCACTCTAGGGTGGACTGCCGGTCCTAAGCCCGGATAAAGGAGGGAGGTTCCAGGATCAGACTAGTACTCTTTCCTGGGTAAAAAGAAATTAAAGTTCACAGAAACGGACACTTGCCTCGGAATATGACTGATTCAATCAACACGATCCACGCGATAAAACGCACAACTAATTGTAGAAAGAAGGATCTGCTGCCTGTTGCTACCTGGAATGTGAGATCATACAAAAATAAAGACCAAGAAATTTTAAAAGAAGTAACAGATAACAAGATCGACATATGCGCCCTACAGAAAATAAAGATGAAGGGAAAAAGACAAAAAAAATATGGGGAATATATCGTGGTCTACAGCGGAGTTGAGAAGCACGAAAGAGCAAAAGAGGGCGTTGCTCTGGCAATCAGCAAGAAATACCAAAATTGTATAAAGGAATGCAACGTCATCAGCTCACATATCATAGCTGTTACACTAAAGTCAGACAATAAATGTACTATAAATATATACACCAGAAGTCAACAGACCGCAGCTTCTGAGAGACTCGTTTTTTGATTAACTCCAAACTACAATGGACTCATTACCAAGGGACCAACCCATGCTAGTACTTGACACTTAATGCACGCATTGACAACGGTCCTAGGAATTAAGCAAAGGTTCAACGAGAATGTGCTGAATGATAACGGAGAACTGATGACACCATAACGTTCTACTCGAAAGAATTAGAATGAAAATCCGAATACCAAAACAATCAAAACCGGCAATATTAACATAGAAACTCAACATTGAGTAACTATGGGACCCTACGATAAAAGACCTATACAAATCATCATCATCATCATCATCATCATCATCATCATCATCATCATCATCATCATCATCATCATCATCATCATCATCATCATCATCATCATCATCATCATCATCATCATCATCATCATCATCATCATCATCATCATCATCATCATCATCATCATCATCATCATCATCATCATCATCATCATCATCATCATCATCATCATCATCATCATCATCATCATCATCATCATCATCATCATCATCATCATCATCATCATCATCATCATCATCATCATCATCATCATCATCATCATCATCATCATCATCATCATCATCATCATCATCATCATCATCATCATCATCATCATCATCATCATCATCATCATCATCATCATCATCATCATCATCATCATCATCATCATCATCATCATCATCATCATCATCATCATCATCATCATCATCATCATCATCATCATCATCATCATCATCATCATCATCATCATCATCATCATCATCATCATCATCATCATCATCATCATCATCATCATCATCATCATCATCATCATCATCATCATCATCATCATCATCATCATCATCATCATCATCATCATCATCATCATCATCATCATCATCATCATCATCATCATCATCATCATCATCATCATCATCATCATCATCATCATCATCATCATCATCATCATCATCATCATCATCATCATCATCATCATCATCATCATCATCATCATCATCATCATCATCATCATCATCATCATCATCATCATCATCATCATCATCATCATCATCATCATCATCATCATCATCATCATCATCATCATCATCATCATCATCATCATCATCATCATCATCATCATCATCATCATCATCATCATCATCATCATCATCATCATCATCATCATCATCATCATCATCATCATCATCATCATCATCATCATCATCATCATCATCATCATCATCATCATCATCATCATCATCATCATCATCATCATCATCATCATCATCATCATCATCATCATCATCATCATCATCATCATCATCATCATCATCATCATCATCATCATCATCATCATCATCATCATCATCATCATCATCATCATCATCATCATCATCATCATCATCATCATCATCATCATCATCATCATCATCATCATCATCATCATCATCATCATCATCATCATCATCATCATCATCATCATCATCATCATCATCATCATCATCATCATCATCATCATCATCATCATCATCATCATCATCATCATCATCATCATCATCACATCAATCTGGCTTGGGAAACAATTAAAAATAATATCAAGAACTCTGCAAGGGATGCAATTGGCTAACGAACTATAAAAGTAAACCAAGTAAACAACCAGAGGACACCATGGTTCCGCCCAGAAATCAAGAAATAATGCAAAGAAAAAAGAAAGGCCAAGAGCGACTCATAAGATCGAAGAGAAAGGAGGCCAACGAACTTCTAGAACCAACCCTGAAAGGAGAAGGAACAGAACAGGAACAGGACAGGAACAGAAGAAATCAGACGTAGAAGACTTACTACAGACAATAAAAAATTGAAAAAGTGCCGGGCAAGACGGTATACAAAACAAAGTGCTTAACAAGATCAAGAACCCCTCTAAGATGCAAACTTGAACTAGACGGTAAAGTGGTCTAGCAAAAAATTAAATTTAAATACCTTGGCTTAGAACTCTCCTGCTTTAGTAATATTGAAGCAGAGGTGAGGGACCAAACAACAAAAGCAATTGGAATATCTGGCTAGCTGAATACAATATGGTGCAATAAAAATATGGGAACAGACATTAAATCGAGGACCTACAAAACCGTCGCGAGGCCGGTGCTGAGATGACGGAACTCCGCAAAATTACTGGAAAGACACTGTTGGATAGAGAGAGAAGCGAGTCTATCAGAACAACCTGTAACGTCAAGAACATCAATGACTGGGTAGCAGTGTTTATTGACGATAAAGGAAACCTCTTTGTAACGCTTGCTAAGCGCCCGAGCTTCGGCGATTAATTGAGATGGGTCGGAGGTTGCACGAATGTCATCAACGAGTATCTTCTTTTTTGTGCCGTAGCCATCTGAGAAAGTAATTTTAACAAGTCGAAGTGAATGTTTTGGGGCAATTGCATTCCTATATTTTTGTTTCACTTCCGTATGTTGGGGATCTGCCATTCACTTAAAATTGGGATTCGTTGGATAACCATTCCCGTTTAGGGATATATTTCAAATTTATGTCCTCGTTGCATCAAGAGTTAATCTTTATCCTCCCATTTCACCGTCTTTGGAAAAATCTATCCTGATCTACGTATTTCGTTTCCTTGGATCTTGGGGGGGAGGGGGGATAAGTATCATGATTGTATTTCTTTTAATAAATGTTGATGGCCACGTGCCAACATCACAAAAAGCATGGAACCTAATACTTGCTAAATAAAGATATTTTTATTAGCTTGAGCAAAATTTCTTTTGTTTTGTTTTTACGTAAATTAACAACATTTAATATAACTTATTAATTAACCTAGATTCAGATGAATAGGTAAATATAAATTAGATGTCAGCAAGTAATAGCGTCTATGGATAGAAATTTGTAATTTATTCCATTAATTTTCATAGGGAAAGGCGTAATTAACACTTAATTGGTAATATTTGCGTGAAGTATAAAAGAGTAATAGATATTTTTATCGTTTCGTAGTTGTAATTATCATAGATAAAACAATGGATGACGTGCTTAATAGATCAGCTCAAGGTAAGGAAATTTGTTACACTATGTAAAATGTTGTGAAGTCATATCACGTTTCTACTAACACGAATGAATACACATGCTCACGTATGTTTACGTTCGTAGATATGGAAATAAGTTGTGGTTTAATTGAATTAGCGCATAAACCACAACAGTCTATTTTTTAACAAACAACTAAAACTACACTAAAGACAAATGAATCATTCACGATAAATTGTCTGTAATCATATTAAGTCACTTTATTTTGGGCCAAACGCATAATTAATAGTTATTTACAGTCGAATGCGGGAAGTTCAATTTTACAGCGCGACGGCTTCGTTTGAGGCACGAGCCCGAAGGGCGAGTGCCTCATTTGCCGGAGCGCTGTAAAATAACTTAACGCATGAGATTTGTATAAAATTTTTTGGCCGATAGTTTTATTTTAAATTAATAAGACATCTTTTTATACCTATACATTTTAGTTATTCAACTTGGCAACATTGCATTGTTTATGACAGATTTGACAGATTTGTTACATTTAAATAATTGTATAAAAGTTAATGGTTATTAGGTAGGTAGGTACGTTTATTATTAGCTATTTATAATCGAATGTAGGAAATTGCATTTTGCTGCATGAAGTTTATATCTTAAACACGATACCCAGCGGAGTGTTTGGACTAATTTAATATTAAAGTAATATTAAAATTTTATGTATTTTGTTATACTTATTGAATTAGAAATTAATATATCTCGTTCTCCTGAACATCGGCTTCATGATTTCAAAATTGCGTATTTTTCCTACGTCTCTGGAGTTTAAAAAGAAGGATTATTTACTTTACCGCATACTATGCGGGAAAACGCACAGTCGTCGTAAACACGTTACATGTGACATGAACGGTGCATAGTTACAATGTTTATATGTCGGGAGGCCAAAAAATATATTATTTTACTTCGTCTGTTTTGGATCATGTCAAACACGTATATTATGAAGCATAATTTAATATAAACATCTGGCGGACGTAAAATAGTAACAATTTACGACACATCCCAATATAATATGTATTATCATAAATTAAACAAATGCAAACACATAACACTCACTCATGGAAATACAGCAAAGTATAAATAAAACTTCTTAGTAGCTCAACCTAATATATTTTCAAGTGCGATTTTATTCAATTACCCTCGTTAGCGGTTGTAGTTTATGATGCTGCAAAGTGAAAAAACATGTTAACTACATTTCTACTGTACGAGATTTTTATTTCAGTCTGTATTTAAAAATAACCATTTAACAAATATATGTTCATATCCAACTGCGCATAAGGCACATCAAAATATGAACCCCTATTGTTTAACTGCGATAAAAACCTTATCGAAGTAGTTGACTCATTCTATACGAAATATGATCGTATGTTTCTCGTAAACTTATTGCTTAAATTACATATCCCTGACTACACATAGGTAATATTATTGATCAGTAATTAATTAACTGGTTGTTTTATCTGCGTTTTCATATTCAGAATTATTACTGATTCTAATTTAATAGTTGCATTTCATCATTTTATAATTTTTCTGGCGGTTTGAGGTTTGGTTGCTCGAGTTTCACTCCTAGCTCTTCACTTATACTTAACAGCTTGATTAGCAATTTATTTTATTGTTCATTTTGATATTAAGAACTCGGCTGAACAACTAGCTCTCGGTGAATTATATCTTTCTCCAGTTTGGAGATTTTACGCAAACGAACCCTAGTGGAAGTTATCTCAAAATGATTCACACTTGCAGACGACAAAAATTCATGGGAGAAAATCACTTTAATTTCCTCAGCCATCGAAGATACTTTCCGGCGATTTCTAGACAGTAATTTATATTTTTAGTTTACTTTTTTATCTTCCAGTCCATGAATATTGTCAACAATTAACGTGATATTTGTAGTAAACTTTTATATGTGACTTTAATTTTTGAACTGTGGTAGTTGCTAGTAGAGAGTTGAAATATATAGAATCTGTTATATAGGCGATATGTGCCTTCGGGATATTTCTTCGTGGTGGTTTGATAATTAATTATGATGACTTGATAATCTCTCCTGTTGAAGTATATGCAGTTGATATAGGATGCTCACACAATTATATGTGATAATAGCATGTTGTTCTAGCGTTGGCGAGTCATATGGAGATTATAGGTTATAGTACGTATATGTAGCGTAAATGAAGTGAACAACCGATTTGCGACCGCATTTTGTTCCCAATTTACACCATTTTATATGGCTGATAATAATCAATGATCGTGCAGAAATAATTAGCTTCGTAAATATATATGTCACCATTTGGTGTTGAAAATACATGGTCTTCTTATCAGATAGGGGAATATTTTGCTACTTTTGTTTTATTTTATCTGTTCTCAATACAGCAAAAGCGTAACGTATTATTGAATGAACTCTGCGATACGACGCCCTGATAAATTGCAGCCGCAGGCCATCGACTGAGTTATGCGGAAAACCGATGCCTTCTCACCTCAAACTTGTAAAAGAGCAATATGGGGAGTTATCTACTGGAGCTTAGTTTTGCGAGAGTTCAAAATTAATGTATGGTGAACAGCGTAGCTTATTATATCTACATTCTGTTTTTTTAATTACTGTATATATTTCTAATTATTGATTTTTCTTTAACTTCGTTTAGATAAATTTAGTTAAATGGGATCATCTACTAAAGCAGGTGTGGTGTTTCTTAATGATTACTTTACCAAGCACATCATAAACATGAAATTTTATTGGTTTAGTTTCTTCAAATATTTTTCACATTCGTCTGGTATTTATTAATTTTTCAAATTTTCATTAAAATTTAATACAATATTGCATCCTATATTGATCAAAAAAATTTATTTTCAGTGAACAGCAATAGTAGATTACACGATATTCCAGACACCATTGGTATGGTTCCTGGATTTGCATTCCAGCAAAAGTAATTTGATATGAACTAACACCCTAACTGCTATTCATACATGCAGTCATGGACTGGGCTTGTCTTAAGCGATTTCAGTTGTATTGAAAACCAGAATGTACAAGACCTACTTATTTTAAGTATACCTGCGGATGCTTAACATATACATTAACTTTTATTAACAACATAAACGTAATTGGATGAAATAAAATTGAAACGACAATACAATTTTTTGTTCCCACAATTAATAACAATTCCAAACGCTGTTTTCATTCAAAGTTTAAATTTCATTGTTAAAATTTTTGAAATTGACGTATCATTTGCTTTATTCCACTTGCATTCATGGTATTCGCATAAATCGAAGTTATAACAGAATACCAAATTTATTATTCACGACGAAAATTATCTTTCGAATGAGAACCATATTATTTCGGTTCTGTAAGTCGGGCATTGAATCCTGTATTGTTAGCCACGAGTCCATAGCTGCCGGTGTTAATATTTGTTAGTGGCGTTATTTGCACTGATATTGTAAACGTGAATTATGATCACGACTAATTATCTTCGCTTCTTAGAAATATATTCTCCACTATCTACGAGCGGATATAAATAAATTAACTGCATCATGATAAAGATTTAAAGTTATTCCATCCAACTGGGTGGATCAGTAAGGACACTAATATCGTAATGAAATTGCAAAACTTGCATAACGTAATACTCCATAGTGCGCACAAAAAAATTTAACAGTCGCAACCTGCAAATCAACATAGGTCATCTCCTCTTCAAGAACCAGACACGACTCAAATGACAAAATCACGAGCGTTGGGAAATGTTAAAATTATGTAGACACTTAAACTTAACGTTTATTATTACTTATGGAACAAACTTCGAATTGCTTCAATTGTGTCATTATCAGTGGGAAACGTGCCCAGAGAAAGTAAACCTATAAGATTTCGTTTTTATGGTGCCCTTTACTACCGCATGTCAAATAGCATAATGTTATGTAGGAATGAATAACAATGACAGTGTGTCGTATTTAGTTCGAAACACAGCGTGCATTGAGGCCAGCGCATTTATGATAAAAAATTAACTGGAATTATTTAAATAAAATTAAATGCAAAATGTAGGTCCCATAGATACAGTATTTAAATAAATGCGATGCAGGTATAAACTGTGCTAATATGACCATAGGAAAGAGCGAATAAAATAAACAGGAAACAACGTGCAATAATATACACCAAACCTTAGCCTATGCGGATGATAACTAAAACACTTGGAGAATGGAGATAGACATAAACGAACAAATATCAAAAATTATGGTAATGGGAAATAACACTATGAAGGGGCAACATATTACAATATGAATGGGAAAATAGAAAGGATTATGAGCTTGATCGTGAAGACAGCCGCCAGCTAATTAGACATGAAATGAAAAATTGAATATTACTTTTAATTTCGGCCTTTCTTATATAAATTATATTTGCCGAAATAAGGCAAGTTACTAAGTAATTTATAAATTAATCTATATTATACTCCGTTTAAAATTCGAATGGATGGTCCACAATACCTAATGCGCTGACAATAAAGAAAGGGCACCTTTGAAACGTAATTATTTTTCTGGATAGGAAACGCTCTATTTATTTAAAGTCTGTACATTATACAGTTATAAACAACAGAACAACGAATGTTACATGACAAGACTAATAAGCATCTTGAATGACCGCGCAAAAGCTGTCCCGCTCTGACAAGTTATGAATATGATTGCTCAGTTTAGCATCGAGCAGCCAACGTGAGGGTTTCTAATCATTAAAGCCTTTGAGTTAGTTAGTCAGCGTTTTAAGTAACTTAGAGGTGTGTGAGTGAAAAATTCTATTGCTAGAATTCAATAACATTTTGTTTTCTCGATTCGACTTATAAAATATTTAGTGCAAGAAAAATTGAATAGAGACACTTCCTTTCCCAACTCACTTAAAAAAGAGAGCGAGAGATAATGTTCGTTTAATAGGAGCAGCAAAAGAAATTCGCAAGAAATAAAATTTTATTTATAAAACGGCAGCAATTATATTGGTTCTGGGAATCTAAGTTTTATGTGACTCATTAAATTATGGGGAAGCCAATTAACCCCTTCTTTAATTAAGGGCATGTCTTCTTTTATTCCTCTAGTTGTAGCTCTAAGAATGTAAGTTATATATTGTTGTTTTTAAGTTCGTTATAACACATGGTCGTTTTGCTACTTTTATAATGTATTATTATTTAATTGCTATATTGTCGCTGGTTTAATGTTATTTATTTTGTAAGAAAGGTAAATTAAACTTTATCTACTTGTTTTTATTGAACTTAGCACCTAAGTAAAACATTAAAAGTTGAAGGAGTTTGGTACGGAAAACTGCGTATTGATTTAACCCTAATATGACGAATTTAACGTTTTTCTTGTACGCTGGTGGCAACTAAACAAATATAAATTTGCTCACACGTAGACGTTGAGAGCGTTTAAGTGATTGTCCGCGTAAACGTGACAAAAGGGAAGGAGACGGAATCGGCTATGCTACCGCCTGGGAAAAAGGAGTCTTTCGCCTTTGAGGGAAGATTTTGGTGACCGAGTTCCTAAATCACTTTCCGTGTTTTGTCAGGTCGTTGGCGCGGATAGAAGGTGTTCCAATGTGCGACGAATTAGAAACGAGTCGGTGATCACAAACGAGTATACTGCTTTACCTACGTGGAAGTTATTATAACGAAAGAAAAGAGAAATAGCAAGGAACACGAAGGGAAGAGTAACATATGGAAACAATGCGACTTGGGCAGTGAAGATTCGAAAGAATAAAAAGAACGATTTTATAAAACAATTAGACCAACGGTGGCGTATGAATGAGAAACATTGTCACTAAATAAAGGGTATCAACAAGTTAGAAAGATAGAAGACGGATACTGAGAAGAATTGACGGTGGAATAAAGATGATGGAAGTATGGAAGAGAGGGATAAATTCGGAAACAAATTAGCTGTACGGCGCACAATAATGAAACCGTTATGTTGGTTAGGTCATGTGGAGAGATTGCTGTACAGCCAGAGAGGTAGGAAGGCGTGGTTGGCTTCTGAGGAAGAAGAGAGAGGTAATGTGTGTGTCTTTCTTGGTTCTATGGTTGCCAACCGCGTTGTACAAATGTTTCTCGAACGAAGTTCGATGTTTTGGTACAGTCCCATGATCCACCTTCAGTAAGCTCTTCTTGGTCTCACCGATTTAGAAGATCTGACGCAGTAAATAGCATAAACAATAATATAAACAGATAATCAGTGATTACACCTAGTTGGCGGCGGAAGAAAAGACATGTTTTTCTGAATTTCTGAAAATGAATACAGGTTTCAAACAATTTTTTTTCACAGCAAAGGGTATATTTTTGACCATGTTTAATATTTTTTTTATTGTAAAAAAATCAAGAATGTAGCAGATATAATATATTTCCCGGACCACTGTTAAAAAAGGCCTTCCGCGGTGACCACTGTAACTTCTACACAAATCAAAAAACCAAATGAATTAAGTTTTGCATCGTATTACCTAGTTTTTAATCGAAGGATTTGATAAAATATCAATTTTTGAAAAAATGGTTGGCGATTGAAAGTGAAAGTGTAAATTTCGGTGAAAAAATCACTTAATTTTCCTTGGTATAAAAAAAGTATGCATCGAAGAAAAATCCTTCGATTATGGACTAGCTTCTCATATAAAGAAAAAGTATGAAAAATTTCAAGTAAATCGGTCCACTGGTTTTTAAGATATCGTGGTCACCGGTATTGAAAAAGGTGTTTCGAGAAAAACGCCTTTAAAGTCTGAAGTTATAAGTCAACAGTTATAATTACCGTACTCTTCGCCGTATTTTTCTTCTCAATGTTTAAACATTTCGACGATACCGTCAACCGTCAACTATTTTTTCCGGAAGATTCGTGTGATTTGCTGAGCACACAGATTCGTGTGCCCGCAGCCCGTAACGGTAAAAACTGTCATAACTCCCTCAATTTTGAACGGATCGACTTGAAATTTTCAGAAAACATTTTTGAAATGTTATATTTTAAGAGTCTGTCGAAAACGAGAAACCGATTTTTTCGTAAATACTGACTAGATGTAACCCCTTAAATCTTTTGCAACAACTTTTTCAGTTAATTTAAATGAGTAATCACCAAGCAGTAATGAAGTCGATCAAAAAGTAAAGAAATAACTCAACGTCAACAGTCAGAAATCGAATATTGCCTCCAATAGATTCTTTGAATTATTTTGCAGTCAGAATTACTTTGGTTTCAACATAAAAAACCAATAACTAAAAATAATTCTAAAATGCATCAACACAAATTCAAAATTATATTTCATTCATTCAACGATATTGCTTGTCAAAAATTTCGTTAAAAAAGGAAGAGTAGTAGCTCTACTACCAGTATTGAGGAACATAAGATAATAATCAGTTTGTGGGATGAAAATTCACGTGAATTATATCATATTGACCAACCAACGGCTCAAATTATTTGAAGTTATATGTTTAATGTATTGTGTTATTAACATTTACGATCGCCGACAAGTTACCGTAGTGGCTTTTATTGACTTACAATACCATTATCCAAGGGGCTTGTCTCATGGGTATACATAACCACAAATGACTAGGAATTAGTTCTCGTAGTCGTTCTCGTAAAACTCGTGATACAAGCGAAGCATTTCTATGCATCACTACAAAATAAAAACACTGCCCAGAAAAATGCTTAATAATTGATGAATGTTGAAGAAATTTCTTTATCCAATCTTGCATTTTCGTACGACCATTATTTCGATTGCATAATGTTTTTGATTAAATTACATCGCCTTATTTTTCGTACCATTCCCTGCAGTTAGTTATTTAAGCTTTGATAATTTTAATTATTAAACTGTTAGTAACCACAACCAGACCAACGCTTTTATTTTCAAAAAATCTACACTGCCATAAATATCCACTTCAACGAGAAAACAGGATCAGTTTTATGACATCACCGTCAGACGGTACATATTTTTTAACTTATTATCTAAAGTGCCCTTGTGTTAACGACTACATATTAAACCTATTGAACACATAATTTCTGGATGTGTCAAGCTGTTTTTGTTTTTATTAATTTAAAACTTTGTTGTCTAACACATCCATTTGTAGATCTCTTTATGAGCACCATTTATGGCTGACTGCGCTTTATAGATATATTTATACTTATTTATAGTCTGTATCGTAATTTATTGTGCACTTTTGCACTATGTGTTAATGCGGGAGTTTTATTGGCTTCAGTTTTTTTTTTCAATTCATGTCGATATATATCACACGTGTTATTTATCACACGCCAACCGTGTGTGTTTCTTAGAGAGTAACGTAGATCGACTGCCCCATTTAAACTTGCGTAATATTTACGAAGTTAATACATACTAGTATGTGAATTCAAGGAATTTTTGTAATATTGTAATAATAAATCGAACGCGAAATGCGTTTTAGTATTTAAACAATTTTCTTCCATCAGTCAGATCTCGAAACGCCCATCAAACGGCGATCAAAATGTATACGCGTAGATCTGCATAAAATAAAAATTATTCGAGAATTCCATTTCGTATGTTTGAAGATGTGTTATGACTCAGCCCATTTTTTTTATATATATGTGAAATTGAAATTGTGTGCTAAGACCACATATTTTTCCTGGTGTTTCTATTTCCAGTAAGATTATGAAATCTATGTAATCTCGAATTTATATGATCTTCTTCGTAAACAATAATTAATTGAAATAGGTATTAAGTATATTAGAGTGGCGCGATGGACTGGAAGCACGATCTCGATAGAATCTCATCCCAAGCACCATTTATTTTAGATGTTTTATTGTAATTTTTATTACCAATTAAAATTAAGCCACCCGTTTCGTGCACACACACACATACATACATTTATATAAAGCGATGGCCACACTATGCATTTAGTTGCTGCATCAAAGTTGCAGCATTTTTTGATGCGTGCATTTTTTGATGCACACCCGGCCACACACAAGAAAAGTTGCATGCATCAAACACATCAAAATATTTGTAATGCCAACCTACAAAAATGAAACTACTCTTATCATTTCGACATTGAATAGATGACCGCCGTTGTGTTGATATGGTTCGTTTTTATTTTTATAATAACTGTTGGTATTACTACAGTTACTAAAAATATCACTAGAAATGCATGCATTTTTCCCACAAATTAGAACGCGTTCTATTCCCATGCATCACGGTTGCTGCAACTAAATGCATAGTGTGGCCACGAAAAGTTGCTGCAACTTTGATGCGGCATCAAAGTTGCAGCAACTAAATGCATAGTGTGGCCATCGCTTAACACACTTACTTGTGTTCATTTTTCTTGCCATCTTTGGCACAGAACGAACCAGTCTTTTCCGTTGCATACCGAAACATTCTTGTGTTTGGTGCCGTTAAAAAGACTTATTCGTCCAATGTGGTGCCGAGATTAATTCGTCAGACAGTTTACTCAAGATAACACTAATTTTCCAACATACTCGGCCGGTTTGTGTTACACGTTCTTTTTAAGAATGAAACGGTTAACCCGACCAGATTTATCGTTGTCCGTCAGCATTACAAAGCGATGTTCCTTATGAAGTTGAATGTAATTTTAACATTATTTTGATCATTCCGAACTAAGAACTTCTAAACATATTTCGCGATTAGCAGCACATGTCTTCCACTATTACACCGGAATATACACAAAACGATGTGCCAGGAACCAACTGTCGACTAATGCGATTAAATTATTTAAATAGGTTCTAAATTTAATTAGAGCAAATGTCTGATAATATATGTGTACTGCTAATGGCAACAGATTCAGTCTTGATTAAGTAATCATATACAACGCCAAATTATTCAATTAAATGTAATTTCACTTCACATGCAATTATTACCTTCGTGTACAATTAAAGTGAAGCATGTTTAACGTTAACGTGAGCAATGCACTGTTCACAAGAATTCGACTGTAGGCGTATGCATGAAGTACTGATATTCACCTACTAAGTTTTATAACTACCTAATTCTAAATCACACCTACGGTAATGGCATATTTTATAACAGCTAACGCCATCGGAGACATGACGACTCAGTCAAATTCACAAATGAAATTACGAATAGGTACCAAAATAAAAAAATAATTTATGGACACACACATCAATTTCACCAATTTTACGCCTATAATATTTGTATATCGACATTTTTCTTCGTGCTATGACAACTAAGAACCACAGCTGCTGTACAAGTGCAAAGTCACTTCTTTGTGATCTAACCATATTTGGAACAAAAGAAATAAATACGCAAGTTATTCGCTTATATTTTTAGATTATTGTATCAAAAATTTCAATGGTTACATCAATGTTTCTTAACCTTTTTATATTTGCGAGCTAACTTTCAATAACAATAGAATAATTTTTCACCGAAATCGTGCTGTATTTGTAATATTAATGTTCATTTAATTGCATTTTGATGTTAAACTCTCACGACCATAATTATTTCGATTTTTTGATATATTTTAGAGAAACTAAACGGCATCGGAGTAAAGCCATTGTGTGGTTCATAAAATATACCTATTTCAATGGTATGATTTAGTTTAATAAAATAATATTTGTTCTACAAATACACTCCGCACACAATTATTGCGTCATACTTGTTTTAATATCGTTGTACATACTAATTTAGAACATGTTTATATTTACATTAAAGAAAACGTTTTTGAACCGTTTTGTAACAATCTAGTAACAAGTTTAGCGAAGCCTTGCTGACGACGTGGCATATTGTAAAGAAGCTGTATACTGTAGAATTCCATTCTTTGCCTAAGGACTGATATGATATCTCGAATTCGAACATGAAGATAATTTGACATGTTGCTTTAAAACTTGGTTACATATCTGGCATATGCAGGTAATGCCGTTCCTAAATGTCACTAACTCTGAATAGCCCTCTAAAGAAATGCCGACTAGTCAGAAAAGAGTAGGGGAATGTGCGCTTTTTCTTTAATTTTTTATCAAAAATTTTTTTTAATAACACCCATAACACATCTCTTGATCTTTCCCAAACTCATTGCAAATAGTGCAGCACTCATGTGGATCGGCGTCATCAAGTTCGTCATCAGAACACGGATTTTTTCATCTATGCTTTCATCATCAGAATACGAAGTCGCTTGGGTAACCATCTTTAGTTTGTCTGTCATTTTATCATTTAAGGCTCTTGCAGATGTTTTGGTGGGTGAAGATTTTTTCGATATTTTCGACATTTTCTCGACACGTCATCTCTCTTGCCCCTTCCTTAAATGGCGTTGAAGTTAGAATTTCAGAGCGCTGTTTCCTTCTTGCAGGTGCATTTTTATTAGCTGATGGCCCCTGAATTGGTAGCATTTCTGTAAATGGTGTAAGGCAGTTTTCTTTGTTTCCTACATTTATCGTGGGCGGATTTTTATTCTTATGTTGAATATTTTCGTTTAGAGGTTTAGTATGAGGAACTGGAGAGCTTTGCTTTCCTTCTTGCACTGCGTGAGCTATCTCTGTAACTTCAACACCTTGTAATAAAAAATCGGTTGCGATGAAATCTTCTTTGTTAAAAACATTAGAATTAGGCGGATAGCGTCACCTCAAACGCTCTATCTATTGTAGCTACACGTGCATAAGTTTTCTTGAAAAATGAGGTCGTACAGAGTAATTTATTGATTAGATTATGAAAAGGTGAATTTCGCGGCTTAACGATGGCTTTAGAGGTCCAAAAACCTAGACGTGGCTAATTGTTGTAACTTATGGGACGTATGCGGTAGCAATGAAAGCATGTGGATACCATTACCTTCGTAATACTGGTAGCTATTTAGGGAAGTAAAGCTACTATGATTATCAAGTATAAAAAGAACTGAGTCCTCAATGGATGTATTGACTGCTTTTGAAAAATGTTTAATCCATTGCATAGATAACTCTTCCGTCATCCAGCCTGACTTCGAACATCCATAAATATTAACAGGACATCCACTCTTGTGCTAATAAAATAAAATAAGTGAACATGGATGAATGCTCCAGAAGCCCTGATCGCACAACACATGTATGATTTTTACTACTTTCCCAACTACTCAAAACGCCAACCGGTTTTAGTCCATTTTGGGCTAGTATGTTCCAAGGATTTTGTACTGTCGTTCACATTAAATATTTTTCCGGCGAAAACTTATAACCTTCCATTAGAGATTGTTTGCGCGACGTGAGCGAAAGGAATTGTGTGTGTACTCGACTCGTGTCGATTTGTAAGATCAACGAACCACGAACTGATGTGCGCCGCTATTGTCTGGACTTTATTATATCGTTCGGAGGCTTGTTGCAATATAAACTCCTTTTAACTTTGTAACTTTACTACAATTACTTTACAATTACAATTTGCACTTGATTGGTACTGTTGCGATGTGTTGTATGCTTGCTAGGTAATTGTACTGTTGTACGTGATTAATACTTTAGTGAATTATACTGTTGTGTTACTACTCGAGTGATTCTGAAATTATCTTGCGTAATGGTGATGTTATACTATTTGACTGTTGTGTTTGACTAGCAATGTAAAGGGCAAAGCTGCTTTAAATAATGAAGTTCGCTTCTATCACTTTGGTGCAAGGCGGTTCTAAACGAAGAACTCGTCGCAATTGGTCAGAAAACGAATTTCATGTTGACCAAGGAAAGTAATGTTCTGTCCGACATTTGATTGATCGATTCTAAGAGGATTAGAAACTCTCAATTCCCGGGTGTGCATGGCATTTAATAATTTAAACTACGTTGTTTAATTGCTTATTTACAACCGCAGCATTGCAATTTGTCGGGTCGTAAAATGACGGCTTTTGTGATAGGGGATTTATGCATGTATTAGTACAATTTTACACGGAAACCACAATACAATATTGCTGCTGCATAGACCAAGTAACATTTAGGTCACGCATGCAGCAGATTTGCCAGAACTCGCCTAAATCCCCCTGGAAATCATCATCATCCCGATGCTACCTGGTAAGTTTGGAACTTGAAGCTGGTAAGGCAAATTGTCGTCTGAATTGCCATTTCTTACTGTCTTTACACAAACTCTAACATTTCGAACAGGTCACCTTGTGGCATTCTTGATATAAAATGTCGTAAGAATAGCCTTGAGTCGAAGAAAACGGTTATCTCTGGAAGAAGTAACCCTGTGACGTCGCGGTCCAGGTCTTCTAGTGTACTTCCCTGTATAACTGAAACGTACTGTCCTGCTGATGCCCGACTTTGTACTACAAAGAATTTATTGCGGCCATTCCTCAATAATGCTACTACTTGGGTCGCTTCTAAGTAGCTTTTATCGCGAATGTCCTTTGCGTCCATCCATATTAACGAAGCTCAAGGAAGAGAATTACAACAAATGAACAATTGACATTAAATTAGCAACGTATTTCCCGTTCCCCTAATTGCAACTACAACTACAACTACAAAACATTTTAATTTTTCAAAGTTTTCTTTAAGTTGTGACAACTGGGATCGAACAAAAACCTTTAATCAGGTAATCAACATTTTTAATTTAAACGCGTCAAACCCTTTTTTTAAATTGCTCAGAAAGTTACATGATATTCATGATAATTAGAATATTAGCTAGCACTATAACTACACAACAGCAAATTCTTGGGAACATGGCTATTACACTACGCTCTCTTTATTACATTTTGAAGAGAATAGTGATAGTTGTTGGACTTTTACACCACACCTTATTCCAAATACATTTCTTGATTCGATTAGGATCAGCAGCAAATGTTTAAAAGTTATTTTTTACATGATAGCAACAACAATTCAATTTCAATTGAATGCATCATGCAGTGCATTTAATTAAATGATTTGGTAACACTTTGGTATTAAAGCTATTCGTATGATGTAACAGTCTAAATATGTTTCCATATAATTAAATAACAAACTATATATGCCACAAAGCAATTTGATGTTGCATTACCATCTCAGAAGACGGGGAAAGAATTAGAGAACTAAATCTATAATTTCACGTTAATGTTCCATTATATTTGTTAATTTGACATCACATGCAAAAATAACTAAACTGACAGAAGGAGAAGACTATAAGACCATATATTTGGTGATTGATTTAAATCTAAAGATCTATTTCGAGAATTGTGAGAATATATTTAATTGCTTTCCTTTCAGTAAATTAAATATTTTTTCAAATAATATTTCACTAGCGTTACATGTATATCGAAATGAATCATAACAAAACTCAAATTTTAATTCTACAGTTCTTATGCCAACTATGATGAATATAAGTTATTGTAATTATAATGAAGAAAAATGTATTGTCGTTAGTGCACATACCCAGATTAGAATCTGAATCGTAAAATATTCTAAAGACGTGAATTGCACCGTAAACGCAGTAAAATTATTAGCGCAGCAAACAACAGAAATTTACAATTTTATGCATGTTATATTTCCAAATTTGCATATGCAATTTTAGCTTGCACTTGAGGGAATAATTTCGCGAATCGCATTTACTACCGCGGCCAAAAAGTCTGCGCCGCGCTTTAAACCCGCGTTGTCATTCAATTTAAAATTATATTGCGACCTGTTTAATTTCCATCGCATGTGAAAATAATTGCACAGATGCACGTTCGGTAATGTGAGTTTATGAAAATTACCCGGTATTCAGGTTTCATAATAATACGTTTCGGCGAAGATTGTGGTACTCTCGCTAAATAGCAACCTAGCGGTTTTATTGCCGGCCGTTATTGTTTAAGAAAGCGGCAAAATATTGCTTCTTATCGTAGGATTAATTTTGCCTTAATCTTCGCGCAGTTTTCAATTTAAAAATCTCCGGGGTTATCCATAAATTTCATATGCCTTTATTTCCGACTAAATTGATGAACGATTGTGCAATTCGTGAGATAACTTTAGCAGTTTAAAGTTTGCCGCTTTTAAAATATCGTTCAGACAAATCTAATTCTGTTTGACTTTACGGTTCAACGTCCAAATATATCGAGTTTCTTTACCCTCGAAAAACAATTTCATTCTACAAAGAAAAGACGCAAGTAAAATTCAGCTATATTTTGCGATAATATACTTTTTTTATTTTTGATAAGCACCGTAAATATATATATTTATTTATAATTTTAACGTCGGGCCCTTCAGCTCATAAGTTCAAATTTTATAGAATTGTGTTAAATTTTATTTTTTCACAAAACCGATAAATGATGCCTGTGTATCTGTTGGTGATAATTTTAGTAAAATATTTAAGGGACGAGATTTAAACTGCATTAAGCGCATTCGGAACATTAGCTGAACTCTCGCTCTCTCGACCATTAAGCATGTTAGAATAATGATTATCGCAAACTTATGACGGTTCGTACCATATTATCCTTATTGTGAAAACGGACATTCATTTCAGGAGTACTCGTATCATTTAAATCATCTTTTGTCTGTATAGAAGAAAAATATTATTATATTATATTTGCATGGCTCTGTCAATTAATTATTAGTCTCACCTGTTACTAATATAAATATTTAATTGCGGTAATTTCATTAGGTTAAACTGAATAAGATTTTGATTCAGGTTTCAGGATTCAGCGTACAGAAAATGCAAACTTAATAAATATATCGAACTGGAAATAGAAGAGAAATTGGCAATAGGATAGCATGCATCAATAAAAAACACGTAAAAATGCAAATTGAAAAATTTTACAATAAATTTCAAAATGTGATCGTACTATAGTAACTTGATACTGTAATTCGAAAATAGGAGTGGATGTGGAGAGAGGGGTGGAAAATAATAGGACCACATGGCCAAGACATTTTAAACAGGAACGGAAGAAGGATGTAGTTTTCTTCAACTAAAGGAATGAAGACAGACATATGAAGCAGAAAAGGGCGATGTGAGAAGTGGATGAGAAAGAAGGGAGCAAATAAAGACGTATACCAGAAGCAATGACTGAAATCGAGAAAGAAAATAGAACATAAAGTCGACGACTGAATTGAAATAAAAAATGAAAACATAAAAAATTAAGAAAAGTATCTGTTGATACCTAATATAAAATTGAATATGTGGGAAAAGAAGGGAAAGAATTGGGCAATTTAAAGAAGGTATTAATAGAGATAAGTGAGCAAGTATGTGGGTAGCAAAGGGACCAAATAAATAGACCAAAGTATGAGATGAACTAAATGGTGAAACGAGGAGGTACGGGATAAAACAAAGAAAAGAAGCAAGCGTAAAAAAATACCAACAAAAGAATACGCGAGAGGAGTACATTACTAAACGAAATGGGTTAAAAGTTGCAATAAGAAAATAATAAGAAAAAAGAAAAGATTGGAATTCAGAAATAACATGGATTTACAAGGATAATAACCGAGTGTTTTGGAAATGCATAAAAATATAGGAGTTCAGGAATTACATAAGATACATAAAGAAACCTTTATTGGCATATATATTTCTAATACATCGTGTTTCATATCTCCCCCCCCCCTTCACCTCTTGCTTGGTGTCCTCTCCTGCCTGCATTTCCATCGCCGTCCTTCTCCTGTTCTCCTTCATTCCTTTAGCTTTGCCAAGAATCTCACCCCTCTCCGTTCTCCCCCATGGTTCTATGCTCCTATTTATTCATTTTCGCCTTTCCCACAGAACTCGCATTTCCTGTACTCCTCATACATTAAGCACTCGTTCGTATTTTCCTCGTTCCCAGAGTACCTTGCCATAAATTTTTCCCTAAATATCTTGGTTCTCCTTCGTCCACTTTTATTTCTTTGTATTTTGTGTTGTATTTTGCCTTCCTTATTTTGCCCTCTCTTTCTTACATAAAGATAATAATCGAGCGTTTGGGAACAGTAGCACTGACACAAAATAAGATATTGGAACCATGTAAAGATTTCAACGAGAAAAATTTGTAGAAGAGAGGGAAAGAAGATAAAAATGTAAGACAAACGAAATGGATTAAGATTAAAATGATTAAGAAGGGAGAGTAAAGGGTAAAGGAATGAATGTGGCTCATTTGTAAGGGGGCATTGATTATATCAACGGATGGGGAAAGAACTAACATTGCACAAAATGAACACAACGACGGAAAGAGAAATTTACAGGACGATAGTTCAATCATCGACAGCCCTGAAAATGTACTCATACACTGGAGTAGATATGAGACTAAGGAAGGAATTATCAGAAAATATTGCAGGCGAAAAAGCAGCATGTAGGGAAGTGTGGTAAATACAAGATCATGTAAGAACATTAAGGAATGTAATTGAAAAGGAATGGAAAAAGGGAAACTTAACATTTATATACCTAAAATCAGCGCTGTTAAGATGGAGGAAGTATGGAAGTTACTAAAGAAAAAGAAAGATACAAAACATCATGTAAGCACATTAAGAAATGTAAAGGAAAAGCACTAGAAAATGGAAACTTAACATTTATATACCTAAAATCAGCGCTGTTGAGATGGAGGAAGTATGAGAGCCTAACAAAAGGGGGTTGGGTTGGGTTGGGTTGGGTTGGTCTGCTAAAATAATAAACGTGGTCGAAAACGTATATAGTAGTGGTAGTATTGAGAATTGGAATTGAGGGACAGAATCAAAGAAATTGGAAATGAAAAGAGACATAACGCAGGAGGGTAGTCTAAGCCCACTTCCATTCATAGTATATATTGATTAAATAATAAGGAAATATACAAAGAAGCGTAGAATATGTGAAAGTAAGAAACCGTATTCAAAGTATAGCATTTGCGGGCGACAGTGCCCAGCCAGCGAAGAAGGAAACAAAACCCACCAAATAATGAACGCATAAATTAATTAATTAAATTAAATTAAGGAAAACAAGGAAATGCAACTAAAGCAAAGTGGCAAAACGACTTACGAAACCAGGGAGGTAGTTGCCATTAGAAGCAATAAAGTAACAAAAATATACGAACAGTTAGTTGAATAAAACGAGATCGAGATAAAGTAGCACCAAATATATGATGAGATTTCCTTTCTGGTTTTTGTCCGCGTAGTGTTTGCGTCCTCATGAGGACGATAAGTTTCACGAGCTTTCGGCACTCTCGCTGTTGCCATCATCTGGTGGTCTTCACGTTTCCTTGTTTGGAACTGAACTTCAGTTCAGTAATTTTCGCAAGAACTGGTGGAATATGTTTGACTACAAAGGATGTGAGAGAATATAATAAGGAAAAGAATAGATAAATCGGTATAATTTAATGAGATGACAAAAGTAGAGGGAGATATGGGGAAAAACACTAAATCCCACGCCCTAAGTGGTAAAAGGAAAACAAGAAACAAAGAAATAATATATCGAATGCTGTATTTTAGGTAACATCTTTCGCCCTTCGTTTGTTTTAATACTTTACTATAAAAGGAACGGATTTGGAAATACAAGGCGATATTAACATAATTTATTATGTATCTGTAATAATTTTTGTGTATTGATGTAACAGTTGTGTATTTGGAAGAAATATATTAAAGTCATTTATTTTGAGTTTGAGTCATTTTATAACATGCACCCGTATCAATTTTCTATGCTACATTGTAATCGCGTATTCAGAATATGCTTAAGGACTTTATTAAATAAACTGATATGTTTCATTTAATGTTGAAAATAAATTACAGCGAATGTATTAAGGCGAGACAGTTGTTTCCCTCTCTATGAGCTCATCAGACTACTACACATACGCTTAATGTGTTTCAGATGCAAATATACTGTTGCTTTTGTGTAATGAAATTCTATGTAAAATTTTATTAATAAATTTTGTTGTATTATTTGTTCATAATTTATGCTTTGGTTTCTTTTATTTTATATTTACCTTACTTTACCTACTTGTAAATGCAACTCATTTACATAAGGCTAATACCGGACAACATATTTTATTATTGTTGTTACGATATTAAATCAAGGTTAGGAATATACATGAAAAAGTCATATGTTTTAAATGCTCTGGATGTACTCATGGTAAATTAATCGATTAACTATGTAAAATTAATTATTAAAACAACGTTCACGATAAATCCTTATCAGAAAACAACGCACGTTTAATAGTTTTTGCCTAAACTGAAACGAGCTATGATAATCACTCATCATTAATTCTATGACATTCATATATAATTGCTTTATTTATGCAAGTCGAAACACATGTTTAATAAACATGCTAATAAATCAAGCCGACGCTTTGCCTTTTTTCTCAAAAAGGTAATTGTAGTTCATTGTCCATCGTTTATTTTGGTTTTGCCATGTATGACCCAACCGCTAAAAACAGTGTTTCGATTCAAATATTAGCATGAAAAATTCCATTGTTCATT
This sequence comes from Geotrupes spiniger, assembly GCA_959613385.1. Classification (NCBI taxonomy): domain Eukaryota; kingdom Metazoa; phylum Arthropoda; class Insecta; order Coleoptera; family Geotrupidae; genus Geotrupes; species Geotrupes spiniger. The sequence continues at coordinate 17,027,246 of OY390736.1, read as the reverse complement.
ACGTCCATTTTAATTTACATTTACGTCAACGCTTATATAAAAAATCCATTAGATTTCTGTGTGAGCGAGTTTTCGTTTAGGCTTTTCCTATTTTGTCTTTTTCACTTTTCGTTTTTTTTTTCAATTTATAATAATCTTATTATAATATTATATATTACAAGATCATCACATCATCACGATGTGTTGGTCACTCGAATAGGACGTGGATACAGCACTTAGTTGTGTACATATAACCTCTTTCCATAGGTCGGTTGGTATCAAACAAATATCTCTAAATTACTCTAAATTGCTTGCATATATAAACTAATTATTTGATAAAATGTATTAAAGGTCAGTTAATTTATAAATTGTTTTGTTATTTGCTGCATTCATGTAGATTATATATACAGGTTGGCCATGTGTAGAATACACGTCGACAAAACTTGGTCCTTTCTAATTTACCGCCATCTTAAGCATAAATCCAAAAAGTGATGAATTTATTGTACTGTTTAGATAAGTGTGGTATTGTGGCTCTTAGTAGAATGTGTCTCATTTCAAAAGTACGATAATATTATTATCATTTTCCACAACTTACAGTCGAGACACCAACAATAGTTTTCAATTGACGTTTCTGTTAAAGGTTAGACTCAAAATGTGGTTTATGCACTGTGCACAAATTCATTACATTGGTTGTGTTGTGATTAGTTGTTTATTAACTTTAGCATTGTTTACATACTGAGGATGTAATGTTTCACTTCCCTGCAATCTATGAAAAACATATTTTATTTTAGTTTTAATTGGTCGTATCCTTCTCGTTGGGTTGGCTTGGGTTGGATTGGTTTTTATTGGGTTGGGTGTAGGAATTGCCATTCATCATTTAGTGGTTTGTTGGTTGGTGATTGATTCGGAGGCTTAAAACGCGCCAGTTCATATTCATTGAGGTATAAATAAATGGTCAAAAAAGTGACCCTTGTGGCACCCTATGTGACCGGTACATTGTATCACGTCTGGCATTTCTGATGCTTTATAGCTCTATAGTTCTGGCTCTATACTTCTTGATTTGGAGTCAAATGAATTCCATTTCATCGAAGTTAAAATGTTTTATTGTAACAGTTCTACCGATTGGTTATTATTATTTAATTTTTTTTTTCACCCATCTAACATTAAGGTTGTCTCCTATCGTTTTGAATTTTTTGCGTTATCTATCGTTATCTGGCTTTTGATTTAATTGTCTTTAATTGTTCCATATTATTCATCTCTGTTTTTTTAAGAATTTTTGAAATTTTGCCTTTCTTTCATCGAGTTCTTTTTTGTCTTATTATCTAATTGTCTTAATATTTCATTTATATTTTATCTCATTATTTTACGATTTTTTAAATTTGTTAAGATATTTTGATCAATTTTTGTTTTGTTGTTAACTTATTTGCGTATTTGTGGTTTTTATTATTATTTCTTGTAAATGTGGTGACAAAATAATCATAATGATTACTCGAAGTATAAATGCCATATTTTTTAAATGCGTATAAATACTACTTTTTGCAAACAAAATTTAGATTTATTTGGCGCAATGTCAAATTGTATGGAACAATTTGATTAAATGTAGTGTTGACATGTCTTGATATATTATCTACACAGTTCCCAATAACGGAAATTAATATTTGTTAATATTACATCATAAATTAAGGTACATAAACTAGTTCACCTTCTGTGGGTAGTATTATGACATCCTTTCGATCAAGGATCGAAGTAAGGTTAGTGCCAATCGCGCCGACGAAGTCGACACCGCTGGATCAGCAAGTTAGTATGTATTAGACTACAATATAGAACATAATATTTTGACGCAAGTGTTTATTGTCCAGTCTTACTAAACCATTGATTACAATGCTGGTGTTAACATAGTTTATTTCAGACCTTTGCCTATCTCATTGTCGTTACATTGTAGAACACAGAATGCAAGTTTTAAATATTTATGAACGCACGCACCTTCCTTCTATTTGCTGTAATTTAAGTTTCTGTGGGTTGGGGTAAAAAGAAAATACTTTGGTTGGGATCGTATTGGGTTGGGTAGGATTGGATTGGGTTGAATTGGATTGGATTGGATTGGACTGAATTGTGTAGGGTTTGGTAGGGGGGATTAAGTTGGATTTACTTAGGCTGGGTTAGGTTGGGTTGGGTTATGTTGAGTTGGGTTTGGCACTGATCTCATTTTGGTCTAGCAGTAGGATAATTTTTGGTAGCACAATTTGTTGAAAGATTGATACCCTAGAGGTTTCAGGGTATAGCACTGAAAAAGGATGTCTGACAATTCTTACCCACGTGGAGTTTTTGAATGTGTAAGCTGGTAGTGTATGATCAAGCAATACCATTAATATATTGGTGTTCACGGAGATCACTGCGAGCATCTTCTTTTAATCACTTTTCTCTAACCTCACTCTTGTGTATGTACATCTAACTTGAATAAATTGAGGATGGCTATAATACACAAAAGGTGAGGTATATACTACATGTTTACTAGATTTTTTTGTTTCGCTTTAGCGGGTATTATACGAATTTGTAGCTGCTTTCAAAATTGAAATGGAAATGGCAAGAGTCTTCAAGAATAACTTTTCGATTCTTGAAGATAAATGAGAACTGGATGAACGCTACTAAGTAAGTGTTGTACACTAATACGAACATCAGCGTATGATTTTCATGCAATGAACAATGCAATTTTCCAGAACTTCGCTGTCAATGAACAATCAGCGAAATCGAAGAGTGGGCGACCTCCTCCAGAATTTGATGCGGCCAGTGATCGAACGAAAAGAAGAACTGAGGAGCTCCGTGTACACAGTACGCCTGAATTAGCATTCGCGACTGAAATGAGTCTTCATTCGTTAGGAGCCACTGAAACTGCCAAGATTGTGAATGATGTTAAAAGAAATTCCCCAAGACGAGCTTCGAAATACCGGACAACTTTAAAATGGCTGCGAAACCACCACCAAATGAATTATCCGGTGATGAAGCACTTGCTTTATTAATTGATTCGAATTTATCAAAAAAATTGTATATAGATATATAAGATAAGGAACAGAAGAAAGTCGAGCCACTTTTTACCGTCCTACGACATTAGCGGCTAAAACTCGGTGTTATCCGCAAAATGCCACAGTGACCGAAATTTCAGCCGGAATAACGTTATTAAAAATTTATCACCAGCAATCGTGAGTAAACAATAATTGATTGTAGTGGGTGGGGGTGCAGTTTTAGCTCAGGGCAAAGTGAGTACAAGCAAAAATTTGGGCTTGTGCGGAAGAAAAACACCTGACAAACCAGATTCGATCGCTTACTCCATATGAAACCGTTGCTGACGATAATTGAATCAGATAATTAAAATATATTACGAACTAACTGTCGATGGAAGATTATCAATTCGTTATCGGGTACTAAATCTACTTTGCGATGTCACCTATGTAAAGAAACGTCCAACAATCTCTTCTCTACATGCATAGATAAGATTTTTCGAATTTTTTGTACACGTAGGATACAAACTTGGAGTAAAAAAGTGGCAGGCGCGTTCTGAGGAAGAAAAACGAATAACGAAAGACCGTGAGGCAGCGATCAGAAAGGGTTTAAGGAGATTTTGGGGTTAAACATTGCTTTTCCAAAACAAGGATATGGTAGCTCGAATGATGGCAACATTGCCATGCGATTTTTCGCAGATTGTTCGAAATCTGAACAAATGGCTAGTGGGTTCCAGGTCAACGTTCAAAAGTTTAAAGAGTATGCCATGAACGTTGCAAAGCGAGTCGTAGAACTCATCCACTGACATTTAATTATCGAGTGGGCCCCATTGCCAATTGGTTACTTATCTGAAGATGCTCAAGAGTCAAGAAACAAACACATCAAAGCATTCCGCGAAAGGTTCGATAGAAAATTTTGTAGGGAAAAGAATTTGCGATATGTGTTTCAACGACTCCTTGCATCTTCGTATCCATTGATTACGAGCCAGTTAAGGAAAAATAAAAATTTATCGGGAGAAGCCATTCAACTTTTATTGCCTTCGACAACGCCTGCAAATATAAGTTCTTTTAAAAATTGTAACGAACCTTTCCAATCGGACTCTGACATAGATTCGGACTAATTTGTATACCTAATTGTGCTAATGAAACGCTGGACATGAATATTTCCAATTTTCATCGAATGGACGTATGTGTTTTATTTCAGAAGCCTGATTCTGATATCAGATTTGAGATCAGCGTCCTGAAACTCATATTATACACATTTACAGTCCAATCTGTGAATTGTTCTCACTTTCAGTCACTTTTTATTCGCTATATTAAAAATTGGAATTCAGACCTAAAATTTGAAATTAGCGACACAAGAAATCATATTATACGAATTTTTATTTCAATCCGTTAATTGTTCTTCCTTACGGCCATTTATAATCGGTCATTCTAAAAATGGGAATTTTGACCACATATTTGAAATCACCGACATCGAAAACCAGATTATAAATCCGAACCTTTTTCGAGTGTTGGCCAGCTCTTTGAGTGTTTCAGGCACAAAAGTCTCCGCTTTCCTGAAAAAGATTTCAACGAATATAATAGGTGGTGATAGACCGATTCTTCCTTCCGGGCTCATGAAATTTATTTTCAGTTAAAATTAAGGCTTTTTTCATGTGGAACCTGTATATAGAATACTTGATTAACAAATATTTAATGTGTTTAATATCCTCCCGATATTTTATCTGTGATGAACGAAAGGGTGGTAAGACATTTCCAGTTCATTCCTACTGGAAAAACTAGCGGTGGACTAGTTAGGGACATTTAATGCTTCTAACTAAGTATTGCTAGTAGTATTTGTTTATACAGAGTTCCTTAACTCGAATTTAGTCGACTATCTAAACGGTGGTGAAGAAAAAATTACCCAAAGGTCAAACACCGTTAAAATATTTATATATGCAATGCACAACAACATATTATTTATTGCAAAATTTAGATTTATGACGTTATCATGATGCATATTTGATATAATTAATTGTAAAACAAAATCAAAAATTAATTAAACTCGAAAGCCGCTATACGAAATTTTAATTAAATTTACTAAACGTTCATATTCGAGCATAGGCACCATGCGAATTATACCAAAACTTACATTACGTTATAATGTTTCGGATACGTGGCTGCTGCAAAAAAGCAAACCAATGGCCATAGCGGCCCGCCGAAGGCTAACAAAGCAACTATTAATTTTCTCTTGTGACCGAGTTTTAGAACACAGAAGTTATATAATTAATGCAAGCTGCAAACTAAGATTTGTTAATTTCGGAAAGATTCCAAAAATATATCACTTAATAAATTTGTCAGCATTTCTAATACTTAAAACCAATTAACAGTAACCTTTATATTTTTATAGTCAATTTAATAATAATGAAGAATTTTGAACTTTTGAATATATTTCTTGCATTGCATTTAACAAGGCTTTGGATTTGTTATGTGTGCATGAAACATTATTATTTATATTATTATACTAGTAGTGTTCTTTGAAGTTGTAAATTAATTGAATTAAACTAGTACCAATTTATCATCGATGTGTTATAAGCATATTAACAGTCTTCTACAAAAGCTAATCAATTTTCGTCTAACGACATAAAAGATAACCCAAATTAACACAGATACGTGCGGTTTTGTTTTACAAAGAAAAACTCTTATTGATATTGCAGTGTCGTATTTCGTTAGGTTTTATCATCACTGACCACAATTACATCATTGACGACGTAAATATTTTTGTGGAACAATTAATCACATTAAAAAATAAAACTACATTGAATGGTCATGAAATCAACTGCGAAGCTAATAGCGGCAATGATATCATTAAAGAATCGGCTTGCGGTATAAACTCACCTCGATCCCGAACCCAAATCCAGCAACCTATAATCGCACGACGATTCGATATTATTCAATTGGAACCTATATGTAGGAGTGCCACCGCTGTTCAGGCGATCAATATTACCGGAAATAAATCTTATTTAAATGGTTCGTACCGATTGGTTCGTTAAATTTGTACGTCAAGTTAAAATATTTATAGTCCGTATGAAGCTAATGGCGAGCTGTCGAACTTGTGGAAGTCGGTATGTAAATTACTAGTACCTTTAGGCACCGCAGACAGACCGCAACGTGCAGGTTTGTCGCTTCGTTGGATGGAATTATATGCTCAATTAAATGTCTTATTCTTTGCCATTTTCGGATTAATTTTTGAACTTATGGGCATAATATGTCTCATTAATTTACTCTGTGAAAAGATTACCGTTTACAGTAGTCGATTTTGCAATGATCCAATTAATCCAGAGCTGGCGTAAGTGTAATAATTTAAAACTTTTTCATATTACAATCTATTACACATTTATCACAAGTAGGCCTAATAAAAAAATATATTACGAATTCAATCGTGTGAATCATATTAATCATCATTTTATTATTTCTTTAATATTTCTTTGACTTCCGGTTACCCGAGGTGATCCAGTCGCCATTAGTTCAGCGCATCTCTACGATTCTTCTGAGATCAAAGCGTGGTATCTGATTTTATGTGTTTGATTCAGTTTATGTCCAATTGATCCTCTACGTAACTCGCCACGACGATGTGTAATTCAACTACAATTTTCCCTTGACATGGCCATGTACTAATAATATTGCTAAACTCGCAGTTAGATCCCGCGTCGTTTCGTTTTCAGTTGCGATATCGAATTTATGGTTGGAACTTGGGGATTCTAACACGTGCTTGTGTGACCCGTTCTCAAATTAACCAGCAACTGGCGGCAATGAATTACAAACAATCTCCAATTTCAATCTTAACGTTTTCATATTAGTCTGTGTGAAATTATACTCGCGCTCAAACTTTATGGGCATGTGATTTTTATTATAAATGATTTAAAGTTCTTTTAGGCTACGCAGTCATAAAAGTTACAAATTATGAACACGCAGTTATCAATTATCAAGTAAGAAAATGTTTACAACAGTTATGTAATTTATGTTATTATTAAGTTATGTAACTTCAAATATTGACCATCAGAAAAGTCAAAAACACACAATTCATAATTTTAAAATGCATGAATACCACTGAACCGTCAAATCATGAATATTAAATATCCAAATATCAAACACATAATATAATATCCAAAAAAAATTTTATAATGTTATTCTTTCTTTGTATAATATAAATTCACAAAAATAAATTTGTGTGCCAATTCATGGATTAATATAATTATCGGTTTAAAGGTTGGGACTGCAAATTATCAAAAAATTATCGTTCCATAGACAGCTTGATACAGGAACCGCATTCACAATAAACTTATAACTTGTAAACGTTTAATTCTGCCGACTCTATTACAATATTGTTCTGCTCTGTGATGTTTTGTTTCCAACTAAAGTAACCACTCGTATTTCGATCCATACAAGGAGCAAGAATTCGATCTCATCACAAAACAAGTTTCTTATGGGACTAAAAGCATACTATCTTAATTCAATACCAAAATAGGTATGCAAAATAAATTAGACGTCACATGGTCGTAATTTTCTATGAACTGTACCATAAATTGCACTTACAAGTACCTATTATTTACATATTGTGCTTAAAACACTGCCGACATGTTACTCAACGAGGTCAACTGCCTAACACCGGACCTGTCCCACACGGACAACGTCTATTATGCAACTGACTACTCTTTATTGTTTTCTTGTTTGGAGAGCTGTTTCGACACTTTCGAGCGAGAATGTATTATCGAAATAAATTAATTATCGGTTTTAATTGATAATTTATCCCGATCGATGGTGCACTAAAACTTAATAGCCGCATTAATTTTGTAAACGTATCATCGTAATAAATTTTAAGCTAATTTGTATTTTATTTATATGTACCTCAATATTCGTAAAGTTATGGTATTTTAGTGTAGGTTATTGTGTTTTAATTGGTGTTATTTTACACCTTAACGAATTCTTTTAAATATTTTTAACCACGTCTATTTTAATTAAAATACTTTTCTTCGGCGTTTATGTTTATAATTAGGACAACATTTTTACTTCTTCATTGCCGTAGTCAGTAATAAAATAATTTTCGAACGAATGTAATCGTTTCATTAAGCAAATGTTAAAATTATATTTAGTTTCCTACACTACCCTTTGTTCAATTTGAATTTAATGTGTATAAAAGTATTTTGCAAGAAGGCCTCGTCTGTTGCAAAACAAATCTATTATTGGAATTCTAGCTCATATTATGAATTTACATTTGCTTGAACTAAGTGGCTTGTATAACAAATTTGATACTTTAAATTTAGATACCTACCAAATGTTTCGACAAGGTCACATTTAAAAAACCTAGCCTACACTTCAATACAAAGTTTCATGCTACATTAGTTGCATTAGTTCGAGTATATATTTGTTTATTTAGTTATACATGTCCTTACGACATATGTATAATGTACATACGTCGTAGATATATTCATGCAAATTAATTAACATTTATTTCTTGTTCTCGAATCAACAGGTCGTTAAAACTATAATAGTTCTACTTGTTCAACTATGAAATGTATGTGCATCGTTTTAGCAAACAAAGCATTAATCTATTAAATGTGATATTTAACAACTAATTTAATTAACGCCAGCAGTTTTATGGAAAGGTAAATTAACTGGGTCAAAATAAGCGACATTTTAATAGAATGTTGAAATATCTAAAAATAAGTGCTATCAGAACTAATTTAATATTGCAATTAGCGTAATTAATTGAGAACAGTAAGAACGTTCACTGGACAAGCACCAAGTTCAACTTTTTAATTTTGTGGACAATTCATTCTTTATCTTGGTGTACCAGTGAAGTGACCAATCAACGTTATTTATATTACGACCATCGCATAAACAAAAACATCAAAGTTACTTACATTTGCACAGTTAATTACAATAAATTTTCATTATATAAATTTATGTGCAAGAAAGACGTAATTTGTGTCAAGCTGCCAATTTGAAATGTTTTATGTAATAAGCACTGCTTAAACTAATGATGAACGTAAGTTCGCTCGAGGCATAATTATGTTATCATAAGTTTCACATAGTTTACACGTGCCTACGAAAGGGTGTGCCAAAGTGACGTAATTCATCTAAAGAATGTGCCTTTTAATAAGGGGTGCTTATAACTTCGGACAATACCAAATGTATCAGGGGCAGTTGTGTCAACATTTTCTGTAAATGTATAGTGTAGATAACGAATATGCCCACAAAGTTCGTAGGCAAAGAATGTGCAGTTTTCAATCTAATTTCAGAACCTTTTAAACGGAAATTACCTTGAATAAGTAGTGTAGAAAGAAAATATGCAATTCTCTGAAAAATGATATACCAATATACAATATCAAAATATATACAACTGTAATAACTGATATCATCAGAGATTATTCGTTACTCGGTAGGCTTTTGTTGAGAAAGTGATGACAATAGAACTAAAATTTTACTGTAATATTTCGAACTCATTACCAATGCAACATGCTAAGAGTACGCAGTTTGTTTCTTTATGTATTTATGTATTTTATATATTTTATGTATTCTCTAGACAACCGCGAACATTTTCATTATAATCTATGGTATATCTAATAAAAAAGAAATGTATTCCCATTTATTAGGAATGCTAGCCTAAGCACTCAATTAAAATTTAGAAAAACGCTAATAGGGTCACACAAATGGGTAAGGTATGTACGTGCAGGACGTACTAGGTAGTAATAACACTCAAACAAGACAATAGCAAATACTGTCTTTCTGGTTGAAATCGACAATATACACAAAAAAGATTAACATTAGAACAAGAAAAAGAGAATAAAATCAACTATTTAGCCATCTTACACAAACCAAAATAAAATAGAATACGGCATCTACTGGAATCCCACCACCACCGGCCACCGACAAACATAAAATGGCAGCCTTCAACAGTCATATACACCGAATCATCAACTTATCGCTTAATGGCCAAAGTACGAATAAAGAAATCAAAACATTAAAACATAGCGCAAGAAAGAATAGCCTGTAATGAATAAATAGTAAACAAAATATAAAAGGCACCAATTAACACCAAAAGAAGAAAGCCACATGAAATCTTATCCACTCCAAACAATGAAGAATATCCATATCCATGAATGTAGTTTTGAAAATGGCATCCAAAAATCCAAAGTATACTAAGAGCACACGAACAAGATGACAAACACACAAAGCGCAAATCTCGTCACAAAGATTTATCAAATTCTTTTGAAATGCTGGCTTAAAGTACACTGATATTTGGCCGAAGTGCCTCTGCTACTTCCAGTGGAAAGTAGGGGTAGGTTATATTCTAGAACGCCAGCTGACATAAATGTATGCAGCCCTTACCAAATACACAGTATGCCTCGTATTAGATCGAAGTTATTCTAGAATATAGAGCGTTCTAACTTTAAAATGTTTTGAGGTTGTGTGACGCAAAACAATGTACACTCCTCTCAAAGATCACTTGGCTGAGTAAATTCTCGATTCTGATTGGTCGAAATGAACATATATCGAAATAAGCTCCGCTCTTTTTGTAATATTTTAGTTCTGTTTAAGTGTACATGAAACGACTACGAATTTCGATCAAATTTACATATTTTGTAAAACGTAAATCACACAAAGACATATAATCGAAAGTTCTTTTAGATTTACATACTGTCCCTATATCCACCCTTCAGAAATCAGCTGTGGAAAATTGAAACCAACTGCCGCGATTACGTATTTAACTGTGTGATGGCTAGGAGGTCATACTTCAAGTTTAATTTCAAATACAGTTTAATGGTGTAACTAATTTTGTTTAATTTGTATCCGAAGTCAATTTTTAAGTTTCGAGGAACCTTCGACTTTATCAACTTGTCGTTAAAAACGTTTAAATAAACTATTCGTTTATTTAAACAACAGAATATCAAAATGGTACAGCAGTATTTCAATAGTAGCTCTATGGTAATGTCCTACCGCAAAGATGAACGCGAAAGAAATATTTAATAAAAAAATGAAAAGTAATTAGAATAAATAAATAACCACTTATCGTGAATTCCTGTCTGTAGTTAGGTAACGATGGAGGCTGAACGATGAAAATAAAAATATTTATAGGGCTAATGAAAAGAAGTGAACGGTTCGTTGCGGCAAAATAAAACAATTATACATGACCTTCCTATACATTTGTTACAAAATTGATTGCGTTGCGATGGTTAAATGACTGATGAGCTTCACACCGCTCTGGTCCACGTCCTCTTCGAGTACAAGGGTCCCAACTCGACGTGAGGTAATGGTGCCAATCTCACTGAATTTGATGAAGGCGTTACTAACCTGGCGCTTGCGTAATGATCACGCCGTTGGTGGCGCATCAGTAGATCAAATACCAATAAAAGGTTTTATCCTCCACAGGACGATAACTATCCGTTGTTATCGATATATCCACAACCGTGAACGAGAATAATGACGCGCAACGTGCAAAACTTCTCACAAACTCGCCCTATACCAAAATCCGACTTCAATCGTCAACGGTCACACACAAAAGAGAAGTGAACTTACAGTGACCAGCGCGCGCTCTCGAATAGTACAGAAAACTGATTCTATCGCGATATGCATAAGCGGGCAGCCAGATGTCATTCCTACAAAAACAATAGAAAATATTTAAATTACGCCACGCCATTGACAATAACCAAAATGAATGTTACAATGACCATAATAAAAGTGCAACAGGGTAGAAACTTTATATTGGTAACTATATAACTATGCAAAACAAAAATGGGAGATGGATAACGAGTGAATAGTAAAACGTCACACAAAAGCACTTCAAAGGGGATGCAAGCTCATAGCAATGATTGGTAGCTTAGTTGTTTCCGAACAAATATAAAACTGGAAGGTATTAACCGGTTGGAGGGGGGGGGGGGCATATTTCGAGCGTCGATGTGTTTCTGAACGAGGATCCTCGGGTGTTATTCGTCAACCAGCATGTAATGGTACAGTTTTTGGTTCGAAGTGCGCTCGGTACGTGAGTGCACACCGGGCACGGAGAGAGATGTCGAAATTACAGGCCCGGGGTAACTGTACATTTTCCTCAAGTTTTCAATTTAAGATTTCTTATTTTCCACTTCTAAGGAATTTATTAATTATTATTTTTGTGTGCGAAAATAGCGAGACAGTACGGTATGATGCATTATTGTATTATTTAAAAATACAAGTAAACTGTCCAACTTGTTGTGTTTATTGGGTTTGTGTCGTCCCCGGGGGTAGAAATGTATGTTTCATAAATTCATTTAGATGAGCCAGTTACAACTCCGAACAAACTAGACTCACGGACCACCTCCCAAGAACACCCAGCCACCTGGAACACTATGTGGAGCCTATTTGGGTTCCGGTCCGCTTTCGGTCCTGCGGACGAGCATGGGATCAATGCGTCAGGTGAAAATATCAACAATTGCCAAAGAGACAACAACAAAAGAGGGCGAGTAGGAACTGAACAGTTTCCCAGTGTTCCCATATATTTAAATAACAATAGCCAACAAAGATTTTTTTAACCCTTCCAGCCGGTGTATTCTTTAATTTTCACTGTGTGTTTCATTGGTGTGACCGGTGCAAGTATCATTTCCTGTTCTCTTATGTTGGTTTGCGACTGGCGCATAACTCAAAAATAAAAAAAGCGCATAAAAATTTACGGCCTCGTGCACTGCAGCTGGCTAACGTCTGGCGTATGGTACACCACAAGGCCTCACAGGCACCAACCATAAAAGTTGCCAATTAATTTACTTACACTAACGCTCATACATTTATTCCTCCGGATAGGCAACGCACAAATAAATTCGGCGTATAAAAATTCCTCAATGTGGGGTAAAATTATGCAATCAAATCTCTTGGCCATGTGAGGGGGCGACGAAGTACTATTGTCTAATACAGGACCGGTTCAAGGAGAGATCAGTTTCTGGTTAATAGTCTGGTCGCCGTTCGAGAGAACTATTCGAACGATGCTCAGAAAGAATGTAGGGGAGCGATCGACATACGAGTAATCTATTTCCAGCCACGTGTTGACGGGAGATTAACGAAATTACGGCCAAGCGGGAACATAGTTTTCGACAGAATCACAATTGAAATTCAAATTCAAATCACGAAATATCCAAAAAAAATATGAATAAATAAGAATAGAGGAGTTGCTTATAGAGCTAGGGAAAAATATTAAATTACGGGTACAATAGCTTAAGATGGTTATCGGCGAGTGGTAAACTTTTATGGTCGACGTCAGTATGTTAACCCGAAAAATAATTCAAAAATCAGACTTCGTTTCTACAAATATATATATTTAATAATTTAATAATTCAAAACTAACCTAACCAAAATCTTGCACTAAAAGTATAAATCTATATTATGTAATAACAGAAAATACAGAATATATATATATATATATATATATATATATATATATATATATATATATATATATATATATATAAGGATGAAAGTTGTAATAACCCAATCGCCTGTCCTCCACAGGAACCACGAGCAGGAACCAGGCTGAACCATAATATTCTTCGATTATCGTAACATATTTTTTGAATGAAAATGATATATGATCAAACATACATACATCGTCTGCATACAAGACAATAAATTCAAATCGAAGACGTACTGATCTAACTTCCTTATAGTCTGGATAAGCGTTATACTTTTTAACATAAAGGTATCTTAACAATCTGTTTTGCACTTTTTATAATGCAAATTTGGTATTCAGTACATAAGAATACATATTCAAGTTTTCGTCTGACTAATGCAAAATTGTTCACGCTCCGACTTCCAGGATGTTATAGCAACTTTGTCAACAATTTTACTCTTCTACGTATCTAGCTGGTAATATAAATGAGACCTTCTACGTAGTATAAACTAGACTATTAATTACATTTACATTAACAAATTAACCATTTTAAGGTTAGCAATGTAACATTCGGTAAAATAGAGCAATGCTTCTCAAACCATTAATTGTCGTATCATTTATAAAAAATACCTACAGCATTACCTTTCACTTATGTATACACATTTTATTATCGCTAGTTACGTCAATGTCATATTAGCGTTCATGGTGAAATATGAAGTTGTCTCATTTAATGATACAAAGCTTTACAGACTGCTGGTTTTCTTGAACTATATCGCCCATTGTTTACAACACATTCTAATTATTTAGCTGCAAAACATGTCCCGTCATAACAAGTTTAAAATCCATCATCGCAATTAGAGTTAGCGTTAACATATTCGCGCTTGTGTAAAGCAAATAATTCAATGCACTTTGCATCCGCGACGGCTATTTCAATTTCGAACCTTAACACGAATTCAGATTACGACATTCAAGTATAAATACATAAATCATTTGTGGAGTGAAGTAGTTTGATGGGATTGTTATATAAATCTTGTATATCGTGAATGACATAGCTGCTGTGTTGAAAGATGGTAACTATGTAACATTGACCAGTACGTCTTGAATGTATTCAACTGCTATGCTGTTTATTGTCCGTGTTGGACTTCGAAAGACATATTACATCATAAGATGATAGATTATTATGTTCAGTTCTTTTATATTTCGTTGTTGAATATGTTTGGGAATGTTATCTGAGAACGTTATCATTTTTAAATTAAAATAATATATATTGACTAATACAAAATAATAGTTATTAAATATATCTATTCACACATGGCGTGATGCTTGCATATTTATTAGATCGTGAACTTGTTTGACAATGTGCACGATAATGTACAGTTCATTAGCATGTGTTCAATAAATTGGGTAATGAATATACATACCCCACTATCGGATTAGAATACATTGTCGTTGAAAATAAATTGGCAAGCATTACTTCGAAACAACCAAATACTCCACACTCACGCTGCTATGCAATTACAAATGCCTGCTTTGACCGACTAAGTCGAGTGCCGTTTGTTCGGTCGAGTGTTCGTGCCGTTGATATTACTAACAGCAAATGCGACAGGAAAACACAATCTGCTCCATGAACATTATAACGCGGTATTAATAAGTATAGAAAATGTTGTTGGATTTATAAATAAATAAATTGGAACAAATGCAATAGGTAGTGATAGACCGTTTCGCCCTTGAGGGATCATCAGACCACTAAAGATACATTTGCTGAACTTGCACGTAGTGATAGAAACATCAATCTCAGTCTACGTTGACCTACTAAATCTGTACTTCCGAGACTTGTAACTACTTCGCTGCTTTGTATAAAATACATTTTAGGGAATATAATGTGTGGTGACGAACCTTTTCAGCCTTCTGGGCTCACCAGACTATACAGTAGTAGTCACAAGCGGTTTCGTGCCAACGGCTACAACATTATAATTACAAGTCCCGACAGTACTGACTTTTTAGCTGATTTTGATTTTATGATAAGAACAACGTTGAAAGTTAAATTAGTGCTCTATTTATTTTTTTGTATCATCAGTTTAATAATTTTGTCTGCTATTTGTATTACGTTGCAATTACTTGGGATTCCTGGCGAAGTGCAAACTAAACTCACGTCATAGGAATGTCAATTGGTTGTTCTGAAAATTAATTTCTATGTCAGGTGGGTATGTTGTTTGGTTTATAGTCCATTACATTATAGTACTTTTTTATACCAAATCCAAATCTAACAGTACAACTTATTGAGAAGGAGGTAAAATCTTGAACGTTCCAACCCCATTACGTCACTCCAGAATATTTTTTTTTAAAGGTTTTTGATGTAATTTTAAAAGTTCATTAAAGTTTATTTGAACGAAACTGAGGTTACGATTCATATTTTTGTTTTACTATTTCAAATGTTATTGAGCTTTCATTCCTTATTCACTTAACAACACTTATTATGCTTCTTTATATTTTCGTATTAAGCAAAAAATCAGTTGGTTTCAGGAACATTCACGGATTCATCGAATTCTATCGCAAGTAATTTGTCATAATATGTTATTGTGAAAGTTTATTACAAATTGTGTGTAAGCAAAGAAAATAAAATCGGAATGACATCATTCACAGCTTAACT
The DNA here is from genome assembly GCA_959613385.1 of Geotrupes spiniger. Taxonomy (NCBI): domain Eukaryota; kingdom Metazoa; phylum Arthropoda; class Insecta; order Coleoptera; family Geotrupidae; genus Geotrupes; species Geotrupes spiniger. The sequence goes on along the minus strand of OY390736.1, from coordinate 17,011,225 downwards.
AATACAATTACTCTCAGTGAACAAACCATAATATAGTAAACAATTTACATTACATTTAACAAGTATGTGACAATAACATGTTTTGTGATTTATATCAGCTTCCATGCATAGATTTACACATTCTCTCTTTCATGTCACAAATACCGCATTATCTTCTGGTGGATTCACATTTGATTAATTGTCACGAAAGCGTGTTACCTAACCGTATGTTGCTAATTATATGCATTAAAAAATACCACATAATTTTAACAAATGGTACTGTGCAATTGTATTTACATTCTAAGTGCATTGCAACAGTCAATTACATTGGTGCAATGTACACAGTTCATTGCTTTAACTGTAAGATTGTTTATATAATAAAGAAATATATCGTACATAACTATTTACACCCACCTATCGTTCTATTGACTCGTTTCAACCGAGACGCAACATACCAAGTACATATACTTTAAATACGTTCATTGCCAATTTTCGCAATTTTTGTTCAATTTTTACTCAAGCTAGTTTCTCAAATGTTTTGAGAGTGTTGCGGTTGTAATTAGAAACGATGAGCGATAATTATCGCGAATTGCTCTTTGCCTTATCTCTTGTCGGCCAAACTTCGTTCCAAACAACCATTCCTTTTTAATTTGCTTTATTATTGAATGCGGAGAAAAAAGATTGTTAGTTCTAGGAAAGCACTATATATTTCTGCAATCGTTGTTTATTGTCGATAATTAAAGATAAAGTAATGTTATTTATTAACGTTATTTATATTGCTGTTTGAATTCATTCATATTAACCAGTAAATACTAAAATACTATCAGTTTATACCAAGTAATGGATAAATATTAGAAAATAAGATAACCAAACATGACGGAGAATATGTCAATAATCAAGCGCAACAATAAAAATACAGAATTGATACAAAACGATAAATAAATAATGAAAATAAAATGGAAGTCAATATACTCAGGACCAGATAAACAGTAAATAATTTTTGCAAGTTACAAAATATACCAGTAACCACCACCAAAAAATATTATATGACATTATTAATGAGAGTATAAAACCATTGATTCCAGCTATATAGCAAACAGCACCTTACCTTTCTAATTATAATTAGCATAGCATCCACGGATGCAATTTGTATTCCAATTTAGCTGCTGTTGCGGAAATAGACTAACTGGTACCCTGTGTATTAAACCAGTAATTCAAGTTTCAAATTATTTAATTATTCCAAAACCCAATCCGAGTATTCTGACTCTGAACATAGCTAATGGTTTGCTTTGTTCAAGTGGCATCCTCTGTATAAACGAATTCAACTTTTATTATTCGGTAATAGCATTGATATTTATTGTTTTATTACAGGGTTAATCAGTTAATCAGTTTTACTGCACATATTTTAATACCATTTGCCAAATACTTCCAAATTGTTTAAGCCTTCAGAGAAATTGTAATTTGACAACCATTCTTCCAATATAATAATATCTAATTCTTGCGGTGGAATGATTTAGCCATTCAAATAACTCGTTCGAGGCCTTTTCTCTTTACACAAAATATAATAAACGAATTTATCATTATACGAGTTTTTCAAAATATTTTTAACTGTTATTTCGCACGGTATTCTCCTACAAATACATGCGAATAAAATTTCGTTTGAAAAATTTTTAGCCACTAATATGCATATCTGCATATCTTGTTAGCGTACTGGAATTGATACTCTTGTCGATACCCATGTTAAAGGGTAAATAATGTATATATTTATTTGATAACGTCATATAATCTAAACAACTTACGTTTTTTTTTATTAAAAGACTCCAACGCTTTGGTTGCTAGTTTATTTAATTTAAAGACTGTATTACGGAAATTTATATAGTCTTTCAAATATTTAGGAGAAACTTTTGTTGTGAATTCGCTTGAAATAAACACACGGAAGATATAATAGTTTAATTCAATAAATGAATTATACGTATCGTTGATAATATTATTTCCCTGCATCGCCCACTTCTGATTTTATTAAGTAGGCATTCATTCGATTACTCATATTTAATTAATTATCAAAACATCATTGTCAATTTTATATGTTCCCCGAACCATGTTTTTTGTATCAAAACATGTTTTATTTTTATTTCAACGTTTCGGTCATCTCGTGTGCCGTTTTCCAAAAAATCGTTTTCAGTGGGTCTCACACACACATCGTTTCATTGTGAATATTCGATGTGTACCAGTACGCATCCAAGTACCCACATCTAGTCTCGCTCAATCTTTTTTTCCAGCCTAAGCCCTATTTCCTTTAATCCTCAGTCGTACCTGTCACCTCATATTCTGCCAACTGCTCAATTTCTGCAGAACTTGCATCTTCTATACTCGTCATACATCCAATATTTTTCTCTTCAGTGACGCACTTGAACCTCGCAATCATTTTCTATTTTTTGTCCGCATTTTATATAATTCCTTGTATTTAACTTATGTTTACCTTATCTTTTCTGCGCATCTACTTGCTTTCGCCGGTCTTCTTCTCATCCTTTCTACCTCCTCTACTGACTTACCCGCCTTCTCGTACATTTGTATCTTACTTTCCTCCTATTTGGATATACCTTTCCACCTTATCCCCTTTTCTGTAACTACCCTAATACCCCTTTAACAAGCTTTGCTCGCATTGCGAATCTCACCACTATTTTACCAGCCCCTACATGTATTCTTACATTAACGATGTAATCTTACATTAACTCATATCACATACCCTATATACACCCACTCATTCACCTGTTCATTCACCACCCCTTACCGTCGCATTACTCCCCTCTCAATACCTACCCCTTTCCTGGACATTATATTTGTTGTCTTCTTAGTATTCAGTTGGCGTCTCTTCTTTTCAGGAATCTCTCCAATCTTTTTGCCACTTCTCCTAATCTTGCACCTGTTTCTGCTAGGATTGCAATATCATCAAAAGCTACCAACGATACTTTTGAATTCCAACGTTCTGCTCTTTCCTAATTACAACCTTCAGCTCCGGTATGTAAATGTTAAAGATCGGGATTAGCGGATACGCTTATCGCATTTCACTTAGCGTTTCGCAATCTCCCATAACACCACCTTTTCTAATATATATTTTTATTTATACCATTCTTTAATTGTTAATAACTTTCCATCTATCATATCGAAAACTGCCCTCAAGTCATCAAACATAGTGTACAATATCTCGCAATATCTCTCTCAACTGCATGCCGTTCCAGGCTGGCCCACATCACCATACAACTTGTATACAATATTTAGTAGCGAGGTCTAGTTTTCTATCCGCTCCTTTTCACCTTCTTCCATATTTACCATCGAAAGGGTCCTTTTTCAAGTCTATATATAATTTATCATAGGCAGGACTTCTTTCCAAATTTCATCCGGCGTAAATAACCACCTAGCAGCATATACTCTATCCTCCCCTGCCGCATTCCACCTTTCCACTTTCTTATACTGTATGCACTATGTAATACATTTGAAAGAAGCAATCTCTTTTTTGAAAAGTGGTGGCTTACTGTTACATGCGTGGTGGTCAGGTAGTGTTTCACCTGTTCGCCCTTGCGGTACAACTTAACTGAGAAAGGCACTATGACCGCCAGGGTGGCGACAACGCAGGCCTGGAACGTGTGCGGGAAATTGAACGTCCACACGAACACAGAACAGTAATCGAAATCTATGGCGTCCTGGTCGAGCATCTGCAATATAGTGTAAATGGTGACGGAACAGTTACGTAGGACGCTTTGGATCAGGATGACGTCAGTGGCGACGTTTTAGCACCGCCATCTCTTTCTCTTGCCGTGGAATATGACGACGGTCCATATTAAAACTATCGTTACCATTGGGACGCTCACCACGGTAATCACCTGAAGGCGAGTGTACTGAATCATTTCTTATTCCAGCTGACTTGAAATTGAATAATAAGGTGTTTAATTGCTGAAACTGCAATTATAATAAATTTCATAAAAAATTACCTCTATTTTATACATTTATTATTTATTAAATGCGGGATATGTCACCGCTTGTCTTAGCCCACAGTTAAGAAAAGGTGTCCGTGACCATTACCGACCCAGTTGCGGGCTAGATGAAGTTGCTGCAGGTGCAAAACAGCACTTTTTAAATGCAAAATTAAATTGTTAATTTCCCTTTTCGCCCGTTTTCATACTTCATTAAACAATGATTTTCCTCTTCTGTCGTGTCTGATTTATTTCTTGTTATGGCCTTGCCCATTTCTTTTAGTAAATCCTTTATTTCTCTTATCGTTAGTGTATACCCGGTCTTGGTTCCAGATGATTACCAAACTATCTTCCACCCGTCGAGCTGCTCTCTTCTATTGCTGCTCTACTTTTATCTTCACTTCCAGCTTCCAGCAGTGATCAGGCTCCACCTTACTGCCTATGCTGAACCCGGTCACCCCATTTCTTGCTCTGTGGGCATACTCATATATAAACTCAACATCGTAAATCCAGTTATTTCGTCTGGCAAATTTATCATGTCACCTGTTGCCTTGGATTTCCTCTTATCCATCCCCGCTAACCCTCTTCAGCTTGATAATGTGTTTACTTCCGTTCTGGCAAACATATCTTCCTCAATAGCTCTTATACCGCTTGTATTGTCTCATCCAATGTCTTAGGAACCACCACCATTTCTCATCCTTTCTAATAATTCCTCCTTTGAGGTTGTCTGAATTATAGCACCCTTCTTCTTTCATCGACCCCTTTTCTCCCATATCCATGTTATTATTGTAATCCTATGACAATGAATCCGTATTCTTTCAAAGCCTCCTTCCACCTTTATATATATCCTTAGTCCAACTACGTTCCACAAGCATGCCGAGAGTCCACCCGGAAACTTCTTCCATTCCTTCATTTTTCCTCCTGCCCATCTGTACTTTTATTTAGCTAGGCTAAATTTCCCCCATCCCAGGTTGAACAGTTGTTATCCACTATTAGATTTCTGTATCCCGCCTTTGTACTTTTGCAGTAAACGAGCTACTTGACAGCAAATACCATCCACCACAAGGGAACTGTGATATAAAACAGTACCACATAGTACATTAATAAGAGATAAACAAAGTATCCTACTAACACTACTTTAAAATTATTTCACACAAATCACTGCACGTATTTTCAAATGCATTTGTGAATATTAACGCAATTATTTGTATTTCTGTCTCTACGTTACAATTTAGACGATGCGCCCCACACAATCGTTAGACGATATCTAACTCATACGAAACGGTGTATATTCGTAGGAATTTTAGGAAATATAATTAAAAAGTTACTTGTATTTGTATCTTTAATTTTACTGGTTCGTTAATGGAAATTATCGTACACCAATTACTCATGTTAACATTTGTATTTCATAACTCAAATTGTTTAATGAATAACATAGTTTTTTGCTTTCATGTCGTATATGTATTAAATTTGAGTATTTCCTTCTGAAGAAACGACGTTACTGTACAACAATTTTATTTATAGATTTCATCTACGGGAAACCTTTAAAGATGCCCACGTAGTCCTACACTGAGATACCAGGCACGCTGGTGCACGTCTACGTGTGTTGTATGTAAATGCGCAGCCGTTACACTATTTACGTAGGAATTCGTTTGTCGATGTTTATTACTGCATCGATGATTGTATCGGGTGCATCGTCAAAACTGAAATGATAAATGACGACGGAGCAAACGTGACAAATCGGAAGATACAACTGGACAGTAAAATAAATAAAGTCTATTCTGCAGAGTGTTTTATAACTTCGTAAATAATTTGTGAAACGTAATCTTGTCACATATGCAAATTATTAAAAAAAAAATCGCCATATCGCATAAGAATACGCTTAAATTGTTTGGCTTTAAACATTTTGTTCTTCAAACAATTATGAAACAAGTAATTTTATGACCAAACTCAGGCTACACCTACTACTTCTAGGGGTAAAAGACTATGTTTCCAAACATCTGACAAACAAACTTATTTTATGAATTGATCGACAACTTAATTTTTTTAAGCAAAAATGTGTTACTTTCAAGTAAATGTACTTACACATGCCTGGTTACCCAACAACGTGATTTGCATTTGAATGTTTTAGTCGCATGCTTATCGATAATTAACGAGTACGTAATTTTTGAAATACATAGTTTATTTATATTAGTTTCCTATTTAGATCTAAATGTAAATTGGAAAAACAATCTTGTGTGAAACAGTTTAGTATATGCGAGTTTGTGTAATTCGTTTTTGCAGGAATGTCCCATTCATCACACAAAATGAGGCATATCTAACTAGCTCCATACATAGCTACAGTTTTCATCTAGTTGTTTCGAAAAAGCATCTCTCAGTTCAAAATCACGAAATTGCAAAGCACGACTATTATAAAAATAACAAAAAGTTAAATAATAATTGTAAATTATTTTTCCATCGATATTTTCCAACGACTTATTTGCATGTTTTTCAGTATAATATAAATGCTAGTAAAATGCATATCATTTTCAAATTGAATATTAACGATTTTCATACTTGTAAGTGCAATAACAAATGGTTCACAAATTAAATTTAAATGAATGAAAAGACTTGAAATCAAACTCGAGCATCTACACTAGTTGTCGAGTGCATTTCAATATCAATAGTGACAAACAAAAATTCATTGTGGCTAAATTTACTATTTACTGAGCTCCAAAAAATTAACTTGATACCAAGTGCAGGTATAGAAAAATTTAGACGCATAATTTTTTTAAAATTTAGAAGTTGAAGCGAATTTTACAATTAATTTGAAAATTGCTTTCAGTGATTTATTAAAATGTCGCACAACATGATCTCGGCACTTCGATTGTTCTCATCGTTAATTTTACAATTTAGTGGAAGCAATATGTAATAAATAAAAGACTCGCTATTGATATTTAGCGCTGTAAATCTGGGTGGGATTAGATTAATAGAGCAATAAAGAACAAACACGACCATTCTATACATAACCGTTATTGCATGTTACTCAATACGTACAATGATAAATTAAAATATCTACTACTTACATAACCATTTACAAAACGCCGACATATTCATAAGCTCCAATAATATCTATATATTTCATGCAGTACGCATGTGTTCCGTAAACATATATGGCATAATAGTATTAATGAATAATCAGATGCTATCGACAACGATTTTACGCAGTAAAATGTCAATGACATCGATGATGTATAATTGTTCGTAGTGTAACAATAGATTTGTGGCTATTTATAGTCCAGAAATTGTGTTAAGGCAGCCCCAAGGGACATTCATTTCTGAAATCTATTAATAATGTTGTTTTAAATCGCACATGTAGTCTCACTTTATCATAATAAATCTCCCAGGCGTCTTTCAAATGTCGGTTTAAATAGTATCTTCTGGAAATCTTGGTATGCAAAGAACACTGCGCTTGCGGCGTTTAATCTTTCCAATTACATAAGGTGTTTAAGGTATTCTTTTATAGTTGTAAACCGTACATTTCTGTCTAATTTCCTGCAAACGAAGCATACATATCAACGACTATAGATAATTATTTTTTTATGCATTTAAATACACGTAAGCAAACATACAAATACTTTATTATAATTTGGAAAAAGCTTCAGTATGATGTATATTATTCACCTAATGCAGGATAGTTTGTAATGGTATAATTAATTTGTTAACAATTCTACATAACTGTAAAACAGGGCGATGCTCTTTGCAGAAATTTGTCTTATTTATGTGAATTTTATATCGAATCTGCTAGTTGATAATATCAAGTATATTGGTGTAGATGATCACAACTGCTTCGTGGTTACCCAATCGTCAGAGCACCGTAATCACCATCAAACGCACTTAAAACAGGAAATCTAGTCATAAGACAAAACAAATTTCAATCACCACTGTAAAGAGTTTAGATCTGTAACTATGTAAATCATTAACTCTACCATTAATTGACCGACTGTAATCACATTGTAGATCGAGCTGCTATTATATTTATAATTGCTGTACGGCTATCTCAAGTTTATTTCGTGTTGGTTTTCTGTAAATGTCGGCGCCACAAAGCTTAATATCGAGATTCGTACGAAGGCATACGACGTTATAAACAAAATACAAACGAACCTAACTGAAAAATATTCGTGAAGGTATAAAAGATGATACATATAAATACACAGTAAATAACGAAGTGATAATTCTTCACGTCAAATGATAATACATTTACCAAAGAACCAAATGCACTGCGCTCATACGAGCATCAATTTACAAATTATCAGAATTCAAAATAACTTAATTGATTGTGCTCCATTAATGCAATACCCAATTTATATCTAACAACGCCTATAAATAATTACGACAAGATAATACTGAGTTTATATTATGCACGAAAACAGGGCAATTTTTTACATTTTTAAAGCGAACCCTTATGTAATATCCGATGTATTTATATTTTCAATAATGTCCTTCTCTTAACTAATAATAGTTACGCCTGAAAACGCTTCTTGCTTCATTGGATATCTTAATTTTTTCTTTTATTTTAAGTTTAAACAAAATTCTCTTGCCGCTGGCAGCTGTCACAAGTAATGGTTAAAACATTCTTATGGCATCGCCTTTTATAAATATGTATTAAATCACATCTACTACGTCCATTTAATGGAAACTATAGGGCGCGATATTTTCAATTTCATGGCATAAATCCTGAACTATAAAATCTTTTTCATTTTTAGATGGATCATATTCACTAGAGATTATATATAGACCTGTCTGCTTTATCTATTTTAAGTCGTTGAGAAAATCGAGAACTGTATTTAATGGGTTTTGTTTGTTCGAACGTTTCTTCTATTTTTGATAATGCCCAACATAAAAAATATCTTTAAATAGGTGCTGCGAACTTTTTGGGTCCTCATCCTTGCTCTCATACTCAAATAATCGTATTTTTATCGGGGTTATATTACTAAGCGGTGGAAATGAAGGATCGCAATCATCGACAATATTTCTTCATTGGCCTTTACCTGATCTAATATTATTTAAATATATTTTGGTTTGTTCTAAGATTATAATAATATATGGTAATGTAGTATTTGATTCCAGCATAGTTCTGCTTACGATGATTATTTTTGTTAATGTGAGGCTCATTCCACTGAGCGTATCTAGCTGGTTGTGATTTTGCTTGACATTTTAACCAGATGTTTGCAAGTGTAATTATAATGAAAGTTATCGAAAATATTTGAAGATTTTTAAAATACGTAATTTTAAAGTAATCCTTCTCCCAGGAAATCAAGAAATTAAACAAAGAGCTTAATCAGCTTTGATTTTTAACAATTTCAAGCGTGGCTTAAACCATATTGAACACGAAACAAAATATGTTTCGTTAAGGGTAAGAAATTAAATTATTTTGTTTGTTGTAATAGTAATCTACCCTAAACCGGCGCCACAATAAATTTAACCATGGTTGACTTTCGATCAGTTTGTGTGTGAATATTACCGACATCTAGGCGTGAATACCCACTTACTGCTACATACATGTAGATGTATTTTCAACAAACTAAGCTGTACTACTAAGGCTTGCAAGTATTCCATAACCGTCGGCAATAAAAACTGCTTTGTTGAAAATAAATTTCATCGAATGTATTAAGGTGATGACTGCTGTATCGCCCTATAGACTGATGAATTGTTTAATTCATTCCATGATCGATTTCTTCAATTAATTGATATTGTTTTCCCATTACAACAAAGAATTTCTAAAGGTGATATGTTAACAAGTAATAATAAGCGATGATGGATAACTAAACATATCATTGATCAGGCTGATCGATTGAGGCTTCTCTATAAATTATATAAGTCGGTAATACTTTATTTCCTTTGTATATACTTTTAAAGAGGAGGCACAAGGCGGATATAATTGATGCCAAGAAGAAATATTTCGGCAACATGATGGAAGCGTCAGTCAATAAATCGGTAACTACATGGAAGATAATAAAGCATGAAGTTAATGTGAATCCAAAGGAAATCTGAATCTGGTAACGTCATACCATTCCAAAATGCCGCATAACTATTAACAGAGTTAACTGTTAATTTGTCCTATGATACCAGCAAATTAAAGAATTTTAATATTAGTCCAACCAATTGTATGTTTCTGAATCCTATACTTCCAATTGAGGTTGTCAATATTATAAAGAAGGTGGCTAAAACAGCATCTATAGGCTTTGACTACTATAGGTATACCATGCTCACTACTAGCGTATATTGAAAAAGAAATTAGTGTCCCTTTGACTTAACAGATATATCGTTCATTTCAAGAATGAAAATTTCCACAAATCTTGCCGTACTTGCACCAATACACAAGAAGGGATCAAGTGAAAATATGTGAAACTACAGACCAATTTCATTATCGAGTGTATTTGCAAAAAAAATGAAGGAGCTTATGAACCAGTATTCTTTAAACAATAAAATTACATTCGATGCCAGTTTGGTTTTCGATCTGGTATTGGAACGCAAGATGCAAGTATGTCATTGTACAACAATGTCATTAAAAAAATGGAAAAAAGGAACAAAGGAAATTAGAGGTTTGCCACTTGGTTGGATCTCATCTCTTCATTCATGGCGATCGCAGGCTATAAACTTGAAACTTGACGTCTTGATGGCGACAATATTTACACACAAACTGATTGTAACTGTTTGTATGACTTGATACAACTTCTAATGTATGTGTGGTGAACTGAAAAGTCCATAGAGGGCGAAACAGCTGCCAACTCATTCGAACTCCTAAGCCAAAAACGGCAGTTATCGAAATTGGTCTTGTATGAAAGATGGTTGATTGAGAGTGGCGTGCTATTGTATTGTAAGCAACTTTAACGTTTGATATAAAAACAATTGACACCATTTTACACAAACATTTGATAGTACGTTAGCTTTGTGCCCGTTGGATTCTCCACAATTTGACTCCGATTCAAAAAGAAAACGTTGCATGATGCAGATCTGTACTGGATCGCTTTGGCAATGGTTTATCTCGTTTGGTGTATAACGCCATGATCCCGAAAGAAAGTCGACAGTTTGAGTCATTGAGAATAAATCGGTTCCAACAAAAGCTGTTGGTGAAGAAAAAACGAAATAATAAAATTAGATTAGCGCAGTTTTTGAAATTACTGTTATGTAGCACTGGAGGATGGTCGTACTGTTAATGCTGAATGGTATACTACTGTTTGTTTGCATCAAGCTTTACAAAACGAAAAACTTCCAGGAGGAATTTTAATTCTAATGTAAAGAATAAATCGCGTGGTGTATCGTAACTCAGGAAGATCAGAGAAAATATTTCGAAGATTGGTTTTTACGGATGCAAAAATTGACTGTAGAGGGAAATACATTGAAAAATATAAATAAATGTGTTTGTCAATAAATTGTATATTACATTACTAGGCTCTGGGGAAAAGAGTAGCCCTCGTATATTAACATTAATGTATTTGCCAAATAGTTTCAGAATCGCTTATATTATCTGAATAGAGAGTATTTTTTTTCTAGATATTGACTAGGAACACTTATTACCACAAAGAGGTTTCGATGGTTTCAAGTATGGATTTAATTTTTGAAACCTATCAACATTGATAGAAAGTAAAGAATAAAACGTAAAGCTGTTGGAAAACAGCAAACAAACGTTTGCAGCAATATTGGCGGTGGACCCCATAAGGCACAAAAGGTTTGTGTAGGGTTTGTGCCAACCATTTTTGCAAGAAATTATTGTAACCTCTCATATTCGCACCATTATCATAATCCCTTAGTGATTTAGTATTGGTGACTTTTGTCAGGGGTGAAATATAAAATAACTTCTGTCTCTAATCAGAAGTTATTTTAGAACAAGTGGATATATTTAATTTTTTGTAATAGAAATGCGACCTGTTTTTTCATGTCGTGCTATAGCTTGGGATATAAATGTTTCTAATCGTTATACCTTCCAACAAAGGTACTAGAAATTTTTTTACTAGTATTTCTAATTTAGAATTGACTAGCCAAACTCGAGGTTGGAGGTTACTTAATTTTTTTTATTATATAAATAATAGTAAACTTCTGATATCTTTGTCAAAATGAAATTCTATTAAAGTTTATTTAATTGTGCCCAATAGTACGGAGGGCTAATGACAAGGTTTCTCATAGCCATTGTCTTTATAAACAAATTGAATACTTTCAGAGCTTACTACAGTCCTAGCGAACTCGACGCGACTTGACGTTGCCTCTTACAATTTTGTTGGGATTAAAGAAAAAATAATTAGTCGGTTGCTTTTTTACTTTTAACCAAGTTAAGTTAAGTTTCCTTTTTCTGCTTTTTATGCTGCAGAAAGCTTTTTTCGACTATGAGATTATCTGCAAAGAAAATGTACGACATACAGTGTTTTAATATTAAAGAGTTAAAGTGCTTGTATACATCTTGATAAATATTGACTTTTGACTCCCACAAGTGGATATTATATAAATGCTTTTCATATTTTACCTGGCCATACAAATGGCGACTACTTTAATTTTTCAAAAATTAATAATCTACCTTTCCAGGTGTGGTAGAGGGTGTTCCATTTTAAAGGTCAAATATCGCTTTTTGTTACTAGTATATAAGACATTTTTATCCTAACATAATTATTACAGTGTGATGAAATGTGCAAAGTAACCATATATGCACACCACATACTTAATGATTAGCTGTGATCATCTCATAACTATATACACATCAGCGTACCATTGCCCGAAATATTACGTATATATTGCCAATTGACAGAGAATGACAATGACGGAATAGAGTGAAAACAAATCACATAAAATCTAGCCAAGGTAAAGAGTACGAAATTTAAATAACCAAAAAGAAATGAAAAGGCAAAAATTAAACCCCTAGTTTGTTCTATTGATTAACTTAGTTGTTTATGATACTTATGAACAGTAAAAAACAAACGAAATTTGAGTGCTTGTTCTCCTCCTATTCGTTCGTTTGATTATGTTTATAATTATGTTTACATCCATAATACATTGCTATACGGGCTGTAAACGGCATGGGTCGGTAATGTTGACCCAGTGAGTGACCGATAAGACGCAGTTATTAAACAAATAACACCTGATATTAGGTCGCGTTACTTAGTTAGATGTGAAAGAAACAATAATGCTACATAAGTGCGTTAGTTAATATTTTTGGTAACATTGCGGTTAGTTTATTTGTTTCCTTAGGCAGATACGCAAATTTTTAGCAATGATTTTTAAATTTCTTTTGATGTAGTCTATGAGTTCTATTACCAATTTTGTTTATAACGTGCCCCTAAGAAATAAATACTGAAAAAGATCTCACCATGCTGACCCATCGTTTGAATTTTTTTGTATGCAGATTCACATACAATTCACTGACAATCTGACATTTAAACGTTCTTTATACGATACATTATACACTGGCCTTGCAACCACTGCACAATGTGCATTATAACGAATGTGACAAAACGCTTTCATTCCAAGACAAATTAGCTAATTTTTTTGTAATATTATGAAAGCGTCATTATTGTTATCGAACTTATCATTTGTTTATTACAAACACCATTTCTGCGCATTTTATATTAAATTAAAATTTCATCAAATTTCCGTTGTGTTATTTTTTCAAACATATTATAAAGCCAATTGTTAACCAGCAACAGAGTTTAATTAAAGTTCTAAACGTAATTGCTAACATGGAATTAACCTACACGAATCTTGTTTTATTATCATACATACATTTAAAATTCATGCGCAATTGTGACAAGAAACCTTTGCGTTACGGCCACGTTTTGCCGCAGGCATCCAGTCTCATTAATGACAAAATCCATTTGTGTACAATAATATATCACGCTTTCATTTCTTTGCAGAGACCTGAGATTCAACCGGATCCGCGATATCAAGCCGGGCACATTCAGAGGATTGAAAAATTTGAGATCGCTTCTTTTGAATAATAATTTGCTGAGTCATATAAAAAGCGGCGTCTTCTCTGGACTTACTCAGCTTCGACACCTATACCTCTACAAGAACAAAATTAAACAAATCGATGTTGATGTTTTCCAGGATTTACCTCGACTTGAGTTTATGTGAGTAACACGCATCATGAAACTGTTAAGTTAACATATGCCACGCGTATGTTTTCAAAGATATATTTGTGATTTGCTTCAAAAGTCTTCTAAAATTAAATGTGATTTGTTATTATAATTTCTTACACGATTTCACGTTACCTGGCATAAACACGAGTTTAAAATAGCACAAGAATAACAACAAATTTTTGCCGTTTCAGATACTTGCATAACAATGACATACAGGAATTCAAAGCGGGCACGTTTTCGAACTTACCACAGTTGGAAAGATTGTAAGTACAAATAAACATTCTACGCATTTCTGGTTGCAGTAAGTGCGGAAATTTGCTTTACAAACAATAAAACTAAAATAATCTTGTTATAATTTATGAAACAAGTTAAACTTTTTCAACGCTTTCAGATTCCTTTACAATAATAAAATTAATCATATTCCCTTTGGATCGTTCACTCAACTCCCCAAACTAAAACGGCTTCGTTTAGATGCAAATGCAATCGTGTGCGACTGTAAAATCTTATGGCTGGCGATGATGCTGAAAGAAAGTGCGCTCCATGCCTCGGTTGACTGCAAATATCCCACAAATATGTACGGAAAATCGCTGCGAAACATGGACTTGGATGATTTAAATTGTAGTTAGTGTGCAGTTAATGAAACCACATAGTTCTTTAGTATACGCATCGATGTTATTTTAGAGTCTCCGGAAATTATGAAGGGGCCCCAAGATGTGGAAATAACGTGGGGTCAAACAGCGATATTTTCGTGTCACGTTGAAGGTGATCCGACGCCTTCAATAATATGGATGCGCAACAACACAGAGCTGGACATGCGTAGTAATGACAGATATGAGATTATGAACGACGGAAGTTTGCAGATTAAAGAATCCCAAGACGCCGACAATGGAATATATGAGTGCATGGCGAAGAATCCGCAAGGTGTAACAACAAGTCGACCGGCGAGGATGATCGTATTTAGACCTGAAGCTCATTCGGACCTACGTAATAGCAGTAAGTACAATGTCTTGAAATTCAACGTGCAGTACCGTAACAGATAAAATATTGTATTTTATTTGCCAGAAACATCAAATATAAATACATTATATTTAGTACTTTCCAGTTCAGATTTTCAGTAGCCATCAAGTCTTGAAGATATTGAAAAGTAACCAGCAGCCATCAGTTTATTGAGTCCTTGCAAATAACAGAACGAATTTGACTCATCGAGTCAGTGATGAAAATGTAATGATTCATGAAATTATAGCAGAGATACATTAAGATAATTTTTGAATAATACATATTGCCTCCAGTAGTAGTAGTAATAGTAGAATTATCGCTGATTAAATTTAATTCATAATTTGCTTCCTGTTTTTATTTAGGGTTCCAAATATATTAAATCCACTTTTATACCTATATAATGTAATTTCAATATTTCACATAATGCATTGTGCGCAATTCGTATGTGCACGTGTGCTCGCTTTCCCTATAGGTGTGAGCTTAAAATTATAGATGCAATAATTCTTTATTGCTTCCAGCAAGTGACAGAAACGTATTATCCAGTGTATCAGGAGAAATAATACCAAAAGCTGTCTACTGCTTCGATGAATTCATTATTGGGCGAAACTTGATGTTGTAGTAGCTACATTGAGTTAAAAACCCATGTCTAACATTATAGTAGTCTGGACTATTGGCAGTGATTTCATTTGTATTTTCCATCCATCACGAAATTCCTCCTCTAATAGTAACGGATTATCATTTTTTAAATGTGGTTAAATTGTTGTCAGTATTCAAAAAATGCTTTACCGTATCTCTGTATTTGTAACAGATTATATGGACTTATTGTCTCCCTCTTGTTCGGCTCATGCTGTTTCGTTGGACTGGCGTTTGCTTAACGCCATATGCCAACAATTTTACATCAAAAAGACATTTAAGTGTGGATAATAAGATGACTTGCATTTTGTCAAGTGAATATAATCCTTAAAGTTCAGAGACTTTCCATCGGGAAGTATTTCGATAAACAAAATTCTACGAAATCTTTCTTATTCTTTTCTATAAGAAATAATTTAATGGTGCTGGAAACTCGTTTTATGGATTTTCCTTCTTTCAACATTCGGAATAATGTAGATTTTGGAAATTTAACGACGTGAACTACTGATCTTATGGTGCATCTTCTGCTAATAGGAATATGTCTAAGTTTTTCTCCATAATCTTTGCATTTACGCCCACAGTTTTTTCAAATAATCAACATTAGCATAAGATTCACCTTCCCTCTTTTCTCACAGACTCTCTTTCAGCCCCTCTTCCTCCCTCCTCACCTTCCTACATATGTGGATAGTGCTGTTACCAACTATAGTTTTCCCTCAATACTACTCCCAAGTACGTTCATGTTCAACATAATAATAATTTCTCCCTTCCAACTCATTTGAACTTCCTTTCTTTTTCTTCCTCCTTTCTTGAACACCATCACTTACGTCTTCTTAGTGTTTCATTCCAACCCTCTTTTTCCCAGCACCTCTACGACATTTCCCTCAACCCTTTGTCAGTCTCCACCAGCAGGACGATGTCGTCTGCGTACGCTAAGTAACAGATCCCCCCCCCCCTAATCTTGCCCGTTTCTCAGCACCTCTTCCAACTTCGCAATATAAATATTGAACAATGGGGGGCTCAATCCTCTGGCATCCTTGTCTTAATCTTCTTGATGTCCTAAACTTTTCCTGTTCTCACCCTGCACCACGCCTCTTCATATATTTGCTTCACACTTGTTACCACCTATTCCGATATCCCCCCCTCTTTCCGGTGTCCTTACCAGTGTTCCTCTATCTATCCTGTCGAATGCAACTTCTTTCTCAATTAAGTATTTAAGTACATACAAGTTGTCCTGGTTCCTCTTCCTGCCCTGAACCCAGTCATAAAAGCATGCTTCATTAATGTTTCGACCCTCTTAAAACTCAATCGTTGAGAATCAATGGTAAATCTAAGCATGTGACATGTAAACCGGTTATAGATTTGTAGTTGAAACTAAAACTGACGAACATACATTAGTTAAGTAATAAAAACTTGATTGACTAAAAATTGAGATTGAAACTAGAAAATAATCAGTCTGTATTTCCAATGTCATATTTTCATGTTTCAAAAAAAACTCTTAGGTTTTTATTAGTGATTGGCCCACTTATATAAATCAAATTCACATTTTGTACGTAAAATGTTGCCATAATATTGTTATCATTAGTTCCAGATAAACCACAATTCATTGAAATGCCACAAAGCATAACGACCATCGAAGGAGCGCCGGAGGTGAAGTTAATCTGCAAAGCAGTGGGAAACCCGAAACCCTACATCACCTGGTCCAAGAGCGGAGTAATATTGGCTGCATCCACTCATTACTCGATAGAGAGTGACGGTACGTTGGTAATACGTCCCATACAGCGAAACGATTACGGCACTTATAGATGCGACGCGACCAACCAATTCGGAAGAATCAGTACAACCGCCGACCTCGTAATCAATGGTAAAATAAAAATTAATCTATATGTAGACACTAATCGTTGCTGTTTTAGCGGCCCCGACTTTTACAATACATCCAGATAGTGCATCTATTCAATTGGGTGGTTACGCAAAATTTGAATGTGTGGCCGTTGGGGCTCCAGGACCAGAGATAACTTGGTTTAAAAACGACCTCGAAGTTCGCGACGACGGTAGAGTTAGAATAAACGAAGACGGCAGCAAACTAGAAATCACCAACGTAAACGTTGACGACCAGGGACTGTACATTTGCGAAGCCAGAAATTCTATTGGATACAGAGAAGTTAGCGCGAAACTTACTATTGAAAATAATTCGAATCGGGCACCCACCTTGGTGTACAAACCGTACGATTTTGAGGCTCTTGTTGGCAGTACGGTCGAAATTCCTTGTAAAGGGGAAGGGAAACCATCACCCGGAATTCAGTGGCGCAAAGATGGAGCAGAAATGCAAAGAAACGGAAGAACTAAAACTTCCATCAGTGGTAATTTGTACATTTACAACATTGCAGCAGAAGATCAGGGACGTTACGAGTGCACGGCTATAAATGAATACGGAAGAATTACAGCGTCGGGATACGTCACCGTTAAAGACGATCCACATCCTAGCGGGATTAACATTGGAGATAAGTTCGTTAAGATAGCGTTCATAGAGGCCAGTCAGGAAGTTGATAAAGCCATCAATAAAACAATTGATAATCTTTTCAACCATCGTGGCCCACACAGCCCTGCTGATTTATTCAGATTGATACGATACCCTAATGCGCCGGCACGAGAATTGGCAAGAGCTGCTGAAGTCTATGAAAGGACTTTGGTCAACATTAGAAAACATGTCGAACGCGGTATGAAAATGACGAATACGTCAGACTTTAAATACAGGGAAATACTATCTTCCGAGCATTTGGATTTGGTTGCGCAATTATCAGGTTGCTTGGCACATAGGACAAGAAAAAATTGCACAGACATGTGCTTCCATTCAAAATATCGGAATATCGATGGAACTTGTAACAATTTGCAACATCCAATGTGGGGAGCTTCGTTAACTGGTTTCAGACGAATATTGAAACCAATATACGAAGACGGTTTTAGCACACCGGTTGGATGGAATAAAGAAATAAAATATTACGGCTACCCTAAGCCTAGTTCAAGGTTGGTGTCGACGAAATTAATATCTACGAAAAAAATCACCCCAGATTCCGAGATAACCCACATGGTTATGCAATGGGGTCAATTTTTAGATCACGACCTTGATCACGCAATTCCGTCGGTCAGTTCGGAAAGTTGGGATGGCGTCGACTGTAAAAAAACTTGTGATTATGCGGCACCTTGCTATCCGATAGAGGTCCCACCGGGTGATCCCCGAATTCACAACCGGAGATGTATAGATTTGGTTCGTTCATCGGCTATATGCGGCTCTGGCATGACTTCCGTATTCTTCGATTCGATTCAACCACGCGAACAAATCAACCAATTGACTTCTTATATCGATGCTTCGCAGGTGTATGGATTTTCCGATGAACTGGCGAAAGATTTGCGTGATTTGACCAACGAATTAGGTAGATTGAGGATTGGTCCCACATTTCCAGGAAGGAAACCGTTACTTCCGTACGCTGGAAATCAAGGCATGGACTGCAGACGTAACTTAAGCGAAAGCAATGTAAACTGCTTCCTGGCTGGGGACATTCGCGCCAACGAACAGATAGGACTTACTGCAATGCACACTGTGTGGTTAAGAGAACATAACAGACTTGCCAAGGAATTGCGGTATTTAAATCCTCATTGGGAAGGTGACCTGATATTCCAAGAAGCTAGAAAAATCGTTGGTGCCGCGATGCAGCATATAACCTACCAACAATGGCTACCTTATATCATTGGTGATGATGGAATGCGAAATTTGGGCGAATATAAAGGATACAATCCTTCGGTGCATGCGTCAATATCGAACGTCTTCGCCACTGCAGCTTTGCGATTTGGACATACGTTGATAAATCCAATTTTGAGTCGATTGAATGAATCGTTTCTGCCAATTCCCGAAGGTCATTTGCAGTTGCACAAGGGATTTTTCGCTCCATGGCGTATCGTTGACGAAGGTGGTGTTGATCCGTTATTGAGGGGATTATTTTCCGTCGCAGCAAAATTGAAAAAAGCCGACCAAAATTTGAACACGGAATTAACGGAGCAACTCTTTAAGTCTGCCCACGCGGTCGCTTTAGACCTCGCTGCTATCAACATTCAAAGGTCCCGCGATCATGCCATTCCCGGTTACATAGAATTTCGCAAATTTTGTAACATGACGGAAGTGGATAGTTTCGACGATCTTAGAAACGAAATAACTGATGACAGCGTACGTGAAAAACTGCAAGAACTTTACGGACATCCGGGCAACATAGACGTTTGGGTTGGCGGTGTTCTAGAGGATCAAGTCTCAAACGGACGAGTCGGGCCGTTGTTTAGCTGCCTGCTTATAGAACAATTTCGTGCGCTACGTGACGGAGACAGGTTCTACTACGAAAACCCTTCAACATTCAAGCCAGAACAATTGACGCAAATTAAGCAATATTCATTAGCGCGCGTATTGTGCGACAACGGCGATAATATTACCCAAATAAGTCGCAATGTTTTTACGCTGCCGGAAAAGCAAGGTGGATATATAAGTTGTACGGAGATACCGAAAGTAGACTTAAGAATGTGGTCAGAATGCTGCACCGATTGTAGATATTCAGGTCAGTTAAATGCCATCAGTAGGTTGAACGCGCGTAATCGGCGCCATCTGTACGAAGACGTCAGTTTTTCTATGGACGACATGGTTATGAACGATAATTCGACGATTCGATTTTCTCATAACGAATATTCTGACAGTGAGAAGCTTCAAAATCGCGTGGATACGTTGGAGAAAACAGTACAAACTATGCAAAATACTATAAAGAAATTGAGCAAAATGATAAAGAAGATGGAGAGGAAACAGTTATTAGATTATTAAATGTACTATGTTAGTGTTAATGTACTCTCTAGGGCTACGATTTTTCAATTACATGTATATCTAAGTCTGCACTGCAACTGCCATTTCACTTAATTTTGCATGTGATAAATAGTAGTATTTAAGTAATGTATTATTTGTTTAATAAGAAACAAGAAGTGCTTTTAAAGGTGTAAACATTCGCTGCTGATGTGTTATTATGCTATTAAATTATCATGTAATTAGGTTATCATTTAGGTACAACTACAGTGTTGCAAATTTATGATGATATTTAAGATTGAAAAATATGATGTACACAGTATACATATCTACATAGATTATAGGAAATAACTTCTTACTAACGCAAATGTTCAGCTTGAAGAAACTTTGTGAATTAAGTAACTAGGATAGAATTTATTTTAGAAACCCCTGCTATCTCTTTCACTCGTAGACTTACATAACAATTATTAATTAAACTTCCATGGAATTAAATAATAAATGATCCAAAGGTTGATAATTTGGTAATTATATAATCAATAAATTCGATCCAGTCATGATTTCCCCTGTTAAATTTATTGATCGTACTGTGTACGTCATTGTATTCTTCCCTTGGCCAAGATAAACAACAGCCTATATTCTCTTGTTATTAATCCCTTCCTCAAACGTTCCTTAAATTCCGACCGTTTTTCATAAATTTCCGGTCATATTAGTATCCTACGTATCCACCATATTAAATTAAGATTGTATGGTTCAATAGTTTTGTAATTATTAATTTGACCTTTTGCCAATACTCTTATTATTTTTTGTACAGTCTAATGTTAGCAATGTGTGCCATTTTTGTAATTAACACAACTGGTCATATGTATAAAGTAAATCTGTATGTAAAGATGCTTTTGTTTAATTGAATATCATATCACTTCAAATTTGTCCGCAGGTGCAAGATGTGAAAGGCAAAATTTACGTTTTAAACACGGCTAGCTTTTCGGTTTTGAACGTATCATCCCGGCTCTAAAACTGATTAATTTTTAATTAAATATTAAATTGAATTTAATTAAATTTCAAATATGAAACAAAAACTTTGATAAATTTTAATTGGGTTAGCGCTGCAAAAAAAGACTAAATAACAGAGAAATATTTGCGTAATTCGAGTTAATTTTAATAAGCACCACGGACCAATTCTAATAAATGAAAACGAAATACATGCAATGTCGTTTCCATTTCTCTATTCTGTGTTTACATGCTATTCAACTATCATCCCTTTTGCATATTAATGCTATTGATCAACTAAGTAGCAAAATGCTCTGCTTGCTATTGCACAATTATTTAAAAAAACTTTCACTTGTATTACTTGTTAAAAGTTATTATTGGGTGATAATTCTTGACATTTTGTAATTGCTTTGGAATACCCTTTAGTATATTTTATCGTCATATTACTTTTCTTTAAATATTTACTCCGTTTCGTTGGTGTAGGAAAATTCTGAGGTCAATTCAGTAAATTTCAATTACCTATCTCTGTGAATAGGGGATTTGTTAGGTCGTTACTGCATATAATTGTGTTTAATATAAAATAGCGATTTATAAAATTAGTTGCATAATGAACTGTTTTTTGTCACGAGACATGAATATTTTTCACCGAAGTTAAGCCGAGATGAACAACATCCCCGGTGGTAAAATGTAGCATTTTGCTACGAGTATTAAGCAAGATTTTTCCAATTCAGGTATAGTGTGTAAATAATAAAGAAGACACATGTTATCATTATGGGATGTATGCGCGAGAAGTATTTTGATGTATGGGGTTGAGGTAAGTCAGGCCAAGGAACATAAGTACATGGAGAGGACGCACCTAGGGAGCCTTAAAATGCTGCGATTTATATAGTCAGGCAAGAGAGACAGGGAGGAGAATTCTGAGGTATGAGTTGAAATTGAGAGCGGGTGGGATGAGAGGCTGGGGAAAAGGTATTGTAAGATGTAGGTAGGTACCCCCAACTAGAGCCCCGAACCACCGTTACTGAATAAATAAATCAAATATCACGTGGATTAACAAAACTTACTGAGAAAATTCAAGTTTTACTGGAATAAAGAAACTTCGTTTTAAAATGAATGTCAACTTTGAAAGATTGTCAAATTTTGAAGGAAACGGGATTTTAAAAAGCCACATTTATACAACAACAATTTGAGGAAAATCAATTACAGGAAACTGTTTTTGTCTACTTTTTTTTGCATTCGACTGTATATTTCTTTTTTGTATATTTACTTAAATGTTTTTTGAATTATTATTTTTTATTCATTGATATTTTGTATTAATTGTTTTTAAATACATGTTTACTTTTTATTTAACTATTGTTATTATTGCGCACATATTTTATCATTTCCTTTTGCGAAGAAAAATTTTAATATAATTTTTAAGAAAATCTGACAATGTTGGCAGGACTGCGCAATAATTTCTTCAGAAATACCTGGCAACACTGAACCGAAATAACTGAAACGACGTATAGAATTTGTTGTTGACATAATATTTACATAACCTTAAATTGTTTTTCTCAATTTGTGATGTTATTTTTAAACTGAACTGAAAGAATGCCATTTTATTTGAAACATTTAGAAACAATTAGGCTACCAAACAAGGTGACGACATGTTTTTCGTGTGATATTTCAGAAAATGGACAGATATCAATTATTTCACTTAACTGTCTCTTTATATTCCAAATATGTGCGATGAAAGATAGCACACTGCCAGTTGTATCCATGAAGAAATTATATATACAACCTTCACAGTATGTACTAAGCGAAAATGTAGATTTAGATATAAATACATTTATAAACGACTTACCGAAAGACATTTTATATGAGGCAGTGCTACGAACAGATCTGAGTGCAAAATTAACAGAAGGTACATCTGTAGAAAGCAAGATTATAAAGACTGCATGGTCACCTTCACAGTTAATTGACAATTATGATTGTGCCATTGTCACTTTGACAAACACAGGTTCACTGGAAATATTTATTAAAGTACTAGATAAGTCTTATTTTGAAGAGTATACTTCTTTATGTAACATAACACAAAAGTATGTTGAACTGTGTAGGCGGTCTTGGAATAATGTTGTTAAGTTATCACCTATAAAAAAGTATGAAGAATTGAAATATAGAATAGAACAAGTTAAACCAACAGGTATTTTTATCTGCTTAATTGTATAACATTTGCCATCGTACCATTCCTAAATCAACGTGTTTCGATAAATTAATTGATGGCAACTGTTGATATATTGCAATCATGTCTAACTAGGTATTTTTTTTTAGCATTTACATGGAGCAATCTTATTATTGGTAATTCACCATATGCGATTTTAATTGTTGCTCATGACAATGGAATCATTTCATTTTGGAAAATAACAGCGTTTAAGTCAAGAGATTTGGCTGAAGCTAATGTTGTGTTTATGAATGAATATAACACAGACTTGGAATGTATAACTAGTATATTATGGAAAGGTGTCAGTGATAAAGGTAACATTTCAATTTGTGTTCTAGTTGTTGTGTAATAAAAGAAATTGTAGCTTTGATATTTCTGGGTAATAAGAAAGGCAGAACAAAAATTATTCAAGTTGGTGGTGTTTATAATAGTGAAGTTGCAATCAGTGGTGAAATTAATCTATGGTCGGATGACGATTATTTAAAAGTGGAACAGATTACATTGGTAATTTATAACAGTTATTTATTTACTATTGTTGTTAAAGGGACTGACCTTATAATTTTTCTCATGAATGGCTTAGGACAAAATATTGATAACTGTGTGTTTCATGTCGGAAATTTAGCAATTACAGGTGATTAGGTAATTATACTTTTGCAAGAAAATATTATAATTTAATTATTTAAGGTTTACTACATATTGGCGATAATAAGCTCCTCGTTGTTTCACTTACTGGAGCTACAAAAGAACTTAAACTTGACTGTGTACATGGAAAAATTAATATTGAATGGAGACATATTTACGTAAATTTAAATTTTTATATAAATCAACCCCTCGGTGTTGTATGTTCAAGAAATTATATTATGTACGCATTTCTTACTGGACCATGTAAAATAGCTGATACAAAGGACGACAGACATTTAAATGAGTTAGTAATGTTTTATAACACAGAAAAGGACCCTATGGATATATTGCTAAATAATGAAAGTAAAAGCTTCCGAAATTATTGGGATTGCTTGGAGGTATTAAGGTAAATTAACTCTTAATTCTAATAGCAGTGCAATTTATTCAAGTTTTTTAGGCTCAACAGTATTCTAGAAAAACAATTTTGTAGTAAGAAATTATCATCAGATCAAAACCACGATAATTTTTCATTGTACAAAATTAAATTACATCTGTGGGTATCAAAAATATTTGAAACTGTTTTTGAACAAACAGGTGGCGCAAAAGATCTTATAAAATCCTATGATGATAATTTTTCCATGTTGAATCTTTGGATGGCGATACATCGAATGGCGTTTCTGTTAAATTTACATGAAGGTGGTGCTACGCTATCGGAATTTCAGTTACAAAACTTGTTTATCTTAAATACATATTTGAAACAAATGATTTTAGAAAATGCGATAACGAAGCTCGAACTTGGTGACAAGATGCTTAGAGACATCATTAAAGTAATGTCTAAAGCAAACGAACTGGAATATCCTCCGTTACCGATTTGCAAAAATTGTGGCTCAAACATATCAGACATCACCTGTTTTCCCCCGCATTTCGATATGCGATGTGCCATATCGTTTATGCAAATAGAAAAGTTTCCGGCATATAAATGTTTGATTTGCAAGTGTATTGCTCATGAAAAGATTGGGGAAGAAGTAGATTATATAATATGTCCAATTTGTGAAATTCCTATGGTTAAAAGTCTGTTGGAATCGGAGGAAATTGATGATAAGCCTAATGTAGATAAAAAACCGAGTATATTTTGCAAAAAGGACTGTTTAACAGATGTTGTTAAATCAAGTAATATAGAAGAACATGCTTTTGTGAATGCAATTGATTATTAAAGGCTTTTCATTTTTACATTCGATTTACTATTGTATATAATAAATATTTTCTTTACTTAAAATTGTTTTTTTACACATTCGTCTTCTCAAAAGCACCCTAGTGTTATTTATTTATTCATCTGTTCCGTATTATCATCAGAGATGATGTGGAACAAGTCAAATTACAGAGAGAAACATATATAAACATTAATACAAGTCAAAGAAAATTTGTAAATGTACACATTAAACTAAAATTTTCCGACAACGAGTAAAAACATCTCGTAATGAGCCAAGATTTTAGCTCTTCAGTTCCAAAGGAAGGTGATTATAGATCCTAATACAACTATACATTGGCGATTTTTCGAATAGTGTAAGATTATGCCGAGGATAATTAAAATCCTGTGCATTGCGTGTTTCGTAGCGTTTCTGAATATCACTATTTCTTAAAAACAAATTTGGATTTTTCCTGACATAGAGAGCGCACTCTAGTATAAGGAGAGACGTTAAAGTAAGAATTTTATTACGCTGGAAGAGAGGTTTGCAATGGGACAGACGGTCAGCGTTAAGTAAAGTGCGCAATATCTTTTTTTGTAGCATGAATACTCTCAGTGTGTAAGTTGATGGACCCCAGAACATTATGCCGTATCTGAGATGCGATTCAACATTACCAAAATAAAAGAATCTCAAATTATTTACATTAATAAACGATCGAAGTCTAAAAATTAAAAAATTCAGTGAACATAGCTTGTTACACAATTCATTAATATGAGTTTTCCATTTAAGGTTCTCATCCAATAAGAGCCCTAATAATTTTATAGGTGCCACAGGAAGCTTTAAATTGCAAAAAGTTTGTTTTATTAGTATTGAGAGATAAGTTGTTTCTATTGCAATAAGTAGACATCTCAGTTGTACAGTCCACTACATGGTGAACAAGGACTGGCAGACATGTAGCAGATAGGGCGACAGAAGTGTCATCAGCAAATTGAGAAACAAGCCCCTCACTAATATGCAAAGGCATGTCGGCTACGTACATTATATATAGAAGCGGCCCCAAAATAGACCCCTGGGGAACGCCGCAAAGTATAGGGACGTATTGGGATTTAAAAGATTCAACACACCACCTGTGATCTACCTGTCAGATATGATTCAATCCATGCATTGGCTGGTCCACGGATACCATAATTGAATAATTTTTGTAGCAACTTACTATGCCATACGGTATCAAACGCCTTGCTATTGTCGAAGAATAAACCTATCGCTACTTTAGAACTGTCGAGGCTATCGTAGATAACCTTTAAATATTCGAATATTGCCATATTGGTTGATCTTCCTGGCACAAAACCAAATTGGGTAGCAGGCAATAGGTTATATTTAATAAAATGGTTCAATAATCTATCGGACATACACTTTTCAAAGATTTTTGACACCGCCGGTAGAATGGATATGGGTCGATAATTTGATGCCTCCATACGGCTCCCCTTTTTTAGTACAGGTATGACTCTAGCTACTTTTAGTTCAGATGGAAAATAACCAGACTGGAAAGACCGATTAATCAGGAAACAAATGACTGGTGCGAGGATATCAGCCACTTCAAAATGGAGCAAGGCATGTGGTCGATTCCAGCAGAATTTTTATTTGGTAACCTCATCATTATATTAAAAACTTCAGTATCGGTTACTGGAGTTAGGTAGAGAGAGTGATTCACCGTGGGTGCTCTAGAATTATTATGATTATCTAGTGGTGATCCGCTTCTTACAACTTTTCCAAAAAGTTTGTTGAACACATCAGCGACAACTTGTTGATCCTCAATGCAGGCAAGTCCCTGAACCAGGCATATTCTGTTTAACTTCTCAACCCTCGAATTTTCCTTGATTACACTCCACGCCGCACGTATCTTATTTGTCGATTTATTAATTTTATTATTATAAAATGCCATTTTACTTCGCAAAATAATACTTCTGTGATATTGTCTGAATTTAATGTAGTTGTCTTTGTCATTTGTTAAATTTGTAGATTTATATTTACGATGTAGTTTTACAAGATTCATTGAGTTTAACTTTATTTCATCGATTACCCAATTTTTATCCTTGTCATAGTTGAGTTTAAATTTTGTTAATGGGAATGCCGTATTAAAACAGTCAAAGAAGAAGTTAGAAAATATAGTATATTGATTACTAATCGTGTGGGATTCGTAGACCGCACCCCAGTCAGTGACACGAAGGAGATCCAGAAACATAGCTTTGTTCGGGGTATTAAAACATCTAACATATTTGTCCGACGATACAGGTGGTGGATTAGTGACAGAATTTAGGGTTAATTTTACAGCATAATGGTCAGAAAATCCCGGCTCAATTACGTGCCCTACACTATGCTCAAGGCATTGGTTTATGAATATATTGTCGAGTATTTTCTTACTGGTCGAAGTCACACGAGTAAAGTGATTAATTACCGGGAAAAAATTAAATGATGCCATAGTGTCCAGACAAATAACCGTGTTTCTACTGTTATCGGCAAAGTCAAAATTAAAGTCACCTGCAACAATAATTGTATACTTTTTGTGTTTGGATAGTATATGTAACATTTTATCCAATTTACTTATGAACGTGTCCATGCAACCCGACGGTGATCGATATACGGTACAGATGAACTTTACATTTGAAATAATACATTCAGAAACGCAATACTCAAAATCATACTCCACACAAGTCAGGTCAATTTCCAAATTACATACATTAATAGATGTCTTTGCAAGAATTGCAACACCGCCCCTTTATTAATACATCGATGAAATATGCTAAAAAATTGATAATTTTCGAAAACAGGCAATTCATTTTTCTTGAGCCAATGTTCAATTACACAGAAAATATCTGGGTGATTTTCAGAGAGAAACAAATCAAGCAAATCCAGCTTATTGACGATACTTTGTACATTAAGGTGAATTAAATTTATCGCTACTACGCTATTACTAGATACATTGTCGTTGATTCTTAAAAACACTTTGTTCCCGGTGAACCCTGTTGTCCGTTTGGGACGGGTGATCTGTCGTCAATGTTATCCCGAAGCATATCGTTGATGTTTTCCTTAGTTTTTCCTCCTAGATCATCTATTGTCAACGATTCACGTTCGTTCTCCTGATATCCGTATTTGTATAAGGTTATCCATCTTATATTTACTGTACTTCCTTGAACCTTTCCCATATGGGGCAGCTTGTGCTGTAGTTGTGATTTCGCGGTAGATATAAAACGATTCTATGTATTCAGCAATGTACCTGAATACTTTTGTTTTTCCAGCGCTCGTGAGATGCAACCCAGAACTGCTCGTTATGTCCGCCTGACTAACGAAATAATTAATATCACAAAATGACGTCGCATTCCATTGTCTATTATTTGCACTGTCTCTTATTACTTGATACAGGTTATTATTGAAAGAGTATATTAGTTTATTCAGAACATTTCTGCCCTTCCAAAATGGCACTGAGATGAACATAGCATTAGTATGGCGAAGCGAGGTAAACATTATATAATTTCTTTTTTTTCAATATGCAAGTTAGCCAAGTAATATATTTCTGTGTAGTTGTTAAATTGATATCATGTGGGTGTAACATTGTTTTGAAAATAGTTCTTACAACTGTGGAAATATGTTTATAAGAACATTACTCTCGCTCATATGAACAGGATGAGTATGGGCATCCTAATGCTGTTGGCCAAGAGTGTTACAGGTGGAAAATTTATAAGTATTTTCACCCTGCAATATATCTACAGATGTATAACCAATGGTGTCAATAGAATGGAACAACAAGCCCTATAAACTTTCCTTACTTCATGAACACTTAATTAGACTCGTTCCTTGAGGAATACACTTCCAGTACCCTTTCCTGACCTAACAAAACTTGATGCATATATTTCGGACGTAGTGAATTGCAGTCAAATTTGCCAACAAATATTGGAGAGTACGATAGTATAATTACCTTCTTCATGATCAGCAACCACCACTTTTTATAAATATGATCAATAATTTGCGTAATCGTTATGATTTTTTTTTACAATGTGCTGCATATTTTGAAAATTTAAATTATGAAAATTAAAAATAAATAAAATTTACATTTTTTGTACTGTTTATGTTGAGGAATACTGATTACATAACATGACAAATGAAAAACATTTTTTAATGTATAACAGTAACCTGTTGATGAAACTAATCAATTTAGCATTGGTGATTTACATAATAGCAAGTTTAGGGCGCAGATTGCTTAAAAAAACTATTAAGCACAATTCGTTTGCTTGTTCATGTGCGACAAACCCCATCCCATGTGCAAGCAGTTAATAGGGTCTTCCGATAAAGTTTTTATCTTCCAATCATAAATTTAGAATTTATACTACCTAATTAATATTTAAGTTGCCTGCTTATACCCTTGCCCAGTTAGGAAATAAAATAACATAAATACAGTTCTAAAGACCCTTACATGTTAATCAGCAATATGCAATAAGTAAAACTTCGTCATAATAACTTGGTGACCTATGTGCTATGATAAAATACAAGTGCCAATAATTTAAAAACAAATTGTGTGCATCCTATGGGTCACGTTACCTCAAGGATCCATGCCCACAGCACCCGCAGCACTCCTAATTTTTATGCCACTCAAAATGTTTAAAAGATATTTGAGTAAGGGGGCTTTTGAAAATAGTCAGAATAGTTGTGACCGTTAAATTCTAAACAGAAATCCAGATCCATTTCTAGTATATCTTAACACAGTTTGGTTTGTATGACTTATGCAACTATACTTCTAGTCCCAGATTCCTACAAATTTGTCTTTTTGAATTTTTTTAAATTATCTACGATATATTATGATATTTGAGAAACTAAATTATAAAAAAAAACACCTTTGTATTTTAAATAAGAGAAAAAATAAACATAAATATAACAATTACAGATAATTTTTTAAAACAACAAGTTTCTCAAAATTACTATCTGATAAAGCATGCCTCCTTGGACTGTTAATAATTGTAGCAAATGAAAATAATCTCTCTACCGTACAATGCTGTATTATATTTCATAAACATTTTCTTCACAGTGGGATGGTCATGGAGCATATTTAAATTATTTCACGTATCACATATACCTCAGCTCTATTTTTTATTAAATTTGCTACTTCAGATTCTGAAAAACTGGATTCGTTCTGAGAGAAACTTGTACTAGTACTATTCTCGGAGCCGTCAAAATCAAAAAATTCATTAGACGTATGCCCAAGAAACTTTATTAGATGTTATGATTTGTTTTCGATAATTTATCAAGTTTATTTTTTAATGAAGCTAAACATGGGATCAAAAGACTATAAAAAGGATTCGTTTCGCCTTGCAATGTATCTAAAGTTGCAGCCAACAGTTCCAATACTTGACAGTATTCCTCCAGATATAGAAGTTCATTTTCATTAAAGCAGTTTTTTTTTAATTCAAACTTTAAAATAAAGTTTCTACTTTATCTTTGTCTTTTAGTAGCTTGTTGATGGAATCATGTAAGAATTCGAGCGTGTTACTCCTGGATAAGTTAGTGTATGACCCAGGGTTTCTACAATATTTTTCTACAGATTTAGGAAATGCTTCTTCCATAGTTTATCGCACTTTGCGAGGGCTTGAGAGTGTCTTAATTTTAAAACGGCATTGTCATTAATTGCTTTACTGCAATCAGTGGTGCAGATTAAATTAAATCGCACAGCGTAAATGTTTTGGTAACTTATGCTGCTTATCACTATTAAAAACTTCTTCATCTCCAATGACTATAAAATTTATTTCTTCAATATCTTGATTATCAAACACATCACTAACATTATTTTAATTAAATTATTTCACAAAATTTGAGTAGAATTTCTTCCACGAGGTCATCGATTCCCGATCCTTCTTGAACTTCGAGATCGTTGAAATTGTTGACCACAGTAATTTCAGCATTTTCAGCTCCGGTTTCTGACGTTTTGTTAATTCTACGCTGCACAACTGCATTAGTGCTGTCATCATTAACTGTGCAGAGTCAGTCTTCAACCATAACACATGAATGCCGTCCAGAATTGTCTGTTCGTCTTCGGACTCGTCGTCTATGTCTGTAATCAACTGCAGTACCTTTCTTTTCTTTGTTGGCGGACCGTCTAGACCAGTCGGACAACCAGCTGTACTTATAGTTGCTGCTGGTGGAGCTTCTTGAGGCCCTGGACTTCCCAACGGATCTTGGCCATCTTGCCAGGTCTCCACGAACTCCTGGCTCTTGCAAATGTCCACTGGTTCCAACATCGTTAACACTTTTTGTTGAAGTTCATGAACAAAACTCGAGCAGCTGCTTGCTGAGGACATAATGATATATAATTTCAAATACCCGTATTTATATAAAAATTTATAACGAGTGCCTTGGCAAAATAAATAACTAAGATAAGAAAAGCAAAGACGGTAATGACACTAATACAATTCTGCTGATAGTGATTTTGATGCTCCACCCCCTGTTGATGGGTATGAATCTGGTCGCACCCGGCCAGGTTACCAGGTGGCCACCGGAGCATCGGCCATTATTATTTAAATTGGAAAATAATATTAAAAATAATTTTTTTCTTACTTCAAAAAATGTCTCGTCCAGAATGGCATTTTTCGCAATCCTTATTTGGATCTTCAGCCGAACATCAACATCATCGTCATTGGAAGGATTTAAACTTTCAGTAATATGTTTAGCTTTCTTTGCGTTTTCCTTTGGTGTAGACTGGCTATAACACTAACAACACTCTTACTACCGCTACTACCATCTCTTAAATCAACTACATCAGGTTATAATTACTCCCTGAATCGGTTGAAATCGGTTCATCTACAGACATAGCATCATCACCTTTACTTTTCATGTTTGTAACAGCCGCACTAGTGAAACGTAATAACAGCAACCCAATATTGAACTGAACACTCGTCTGTAATGCTAAGGTAGGTAATTAGGGAATTCCCCTACTCGTAAAAGTTGTAAATTTCACGAGTAGTATTCCACGAGTACATTTGAGTACTTAAGTACGAATAATAAGTATTTGAAATTAAAAATACTTATGAGTAAAAAAGTAGTATTTTTTTTTACTCGCAATTGAAATACGAGTAACAATACTCGAGTACGAGCCAGCTCTGTAAGAAACTAGCAAGTGTATCTTATTATTAATTTAAGATAAACCAGGTTGCCAATTATATTACATCAAGCTCTCCATGAACCCTTTCCGCGTTGCCAAATTGGGTATTTTGGCGCTTAAACTAAACCGTTTCGTACTAAATATAATATGTGGCAACGCTGCGATAATGGGCAAACTCACTTTAAACATGCAGCCAGCAGTGATCCCATATTCGAACCGCCGCTTGCGCCTTCTCCTCAAGTCGCTGGCCAAAAGTGGTAAAAGTGGGGACGGCGTCGGGCTGCGCCGAAACAGTTTGGCGGGGTTCGCCTCGCGAAACGGGAAACTTGCTTTCGGCCCAGCTCGACTGCCGTCCCCACTTTTACCACTTTTTTGAGGGGAAGTGCTGGCGGCGGTTCGAATATGGGACCACTGCTGGCAGCCAGTCAACGTTAGTTCATGAAGGACGGCAATTGAACTCGAACGTTGGGGGAACCCCCACACAGCATTCGATGATTCCATCAATCATTTTCATTGTAGATTTCACCTGGTTAATGAATCGCTAATACACATTTTGAGGTGTAACTTGCACGTACAGTTTAAATTAAGTTTATGTGTCTACTATATGGGTAGAGACCAGGCAACCGACTGTGTCAGCCATAAGCATATGTGCAGCTCCATTGAATTTGTCAGTGAAACTTATCGACTTGAGGTGCAAAAGCATAAGGAACAAGTTAAACGAAATTGATATATTTTAGGAGAGCTACTTGTATTAGGTTCTGTGGGCCTTTTGAATTAGCATTGCGTGGACATGGCAGTAATAATCCATAAATTGTTTGTGGTTTGTTAAATATATTGCCTGAAATAGTATAAATAGTTTTAAATACTCACATCGACAAAAAATAAACTAAGTGCTAAGAAGGCCGGATGATATGATCTGATCAGTGGTTGAATCATGAAAAAACTGCCCATAAAAGGATTAAGATTCATCACAATCCTCTTCAACTCCATCCCGAGAACTGGAATATTTCCTAAGCAATGGAAGCTCGCTCAAATAATTCTTATCTTTAAACCTGGCAAAAACCCGGAAGAATGAACTTCTTATCGGCTTATTAGTTCATATCAATATTATCTAAACTATATGAAAAAATGTTTCTACATAAACTAAGCTCTCTATCCAGTGTAGGAAATCTCATCGTCAATCATCAGTTTGGATTTCGACCGGTTTAAGGTAAAATTGAACAAGTTCGCCGTCTTAACAAAAAAAATCAACCAAGCCTAGCCTTGCAACTGAAGATTACTCAGCAGTATTTATTCATATCAGCCATGGATTGGTACGACTATCTTCTGTATGAACTGAAGAAGAAGTTGCCATCTAATATATATCAGATTCTGAAATAATATATTCACACACTTCCAAGTCAAGATGAATTAAATAAATTGCATCCAATGTTATGCGGTTTATCTCATGGCAGTGTCCTTGGACCAGTACTTCCCTTGCATTCCGATCCCAGATAAGCTTCATAATTACTATAAACGAATTTAGGCAAAATAGAAGAATCGCTGAAAGCATGGAGCATAAAAGGTAATCAAACTTAATAATTTGGAATAGTAATGAGGAGAGAAATATGCTAGCCAGTGAGCCAGTGAGTAGAGCTCTGAATTCCCAACTACTTTCACAAGAAGAAAGTGCGAAATATCTACGCATACACTTAGATCGACGGCTCACTCACATTCGGAAAAAAGGGAAACAGCTCGCCCAAACACTAAGAAAAGTGTAACACAACAAAGTCTACTAGCAACAAGTTGCTGGTTTACAAGGACATTGTCAAACCCGTATGGACGTATGGAATCCAAGTCCGAAGGTGTGCAAGCAACACGAACATCGACATTATGAAACGCTCTCATTGCAAAATATTTCCGACTGATCGTAATTGCCCTAAAATATGTGCCCAATTGGCTGTTACAACGCGACCTACATATCTCTTCAGTGGAGGACGAAATCAAAAACTACAATGGTAAATACCAAACAAAAATTATTAATCACCCCAACTTGTTTACAGAAGATCACAAAACGAATCGCCTAAAGCGAACGAGACCAACTTGTTTACACCACAGTCACCCTCTCTTACCATATTAAGTGAATACGAGATAAAATAGAAAATGATTCCATCACTGGGTAAATCGATCTGCAATAACTACAACTACAAGTTCTTATTAAATGTATTACTAAACGTCTTTATTCCATACGTATAGACAGATTGTATTTAAATAAAGGGAGTTACAAGAAAGAATATCGACAAAAATGTAAAGAAGCTGTTTTGTTAAAAACAATTAAAAATGTACATTTAGTTTTAAAATCAATATCGGCTCTAGCGCAGGGTTTAATAAAAAAAGAAATTGATGAAAGTGATTATAATGAAATACAGGTCGATTAGACTTTAGATTAGGCTGGGAATCTACATTAAAGAAAACGCGCGAAAAAGTGTGTTGGTGTGTGTGTGGGCGCGCGCGCCTAATATTGTAATAAATAGATTAATATCTTCCGAGTTTTGCGTGGTCTTCAATTATAACTTGAAATTTAATAGTCCATGAAGCCAGTTTCTTTAGAATTACAAGAATCTACAAGAAGGTAATAATTTTCTAAACAATTGTTTTCGGGGTATTTCACGATATACTTGAATTTTTTTTTGGACGGTGGAAAAAATATTTTGAAAGTAGTAGTTTATAACTGTGATGATTTAAATTTATAGCTCTCGCGCAGAATTGTCTGTAGTCGTGGCGTGATCGGTTTGCTACCTTGTTGATACCAGGCACCTGCCGTATAAAATTAATTTAAAATTTATGGTGTGGTATAAAATATTTTATGTGAGAATGAATCTTGTGATTTGCAAAATTGAAAACACAATTAGCATGTTCTATTCACTAAAACAGAAAACCATGAATAATGATAGTTAAATAAGTCGCTGACGAATTAATAGAATGAATTACTAAACTTACTGTAGTTCGACATTACGACAAATGCTAATAAATTCTGAACTAGCTATTCTTTATTTGTATCCGGCGTTAGTTCAAATATGTATGTGCGTCACTGATATAAATCTTATATATTTTATTACCGTTTAAAATGGTATGTTGATTTCAGTCGTAGCTAAAGCGTAAAAGTGCATGCAAAACGTTTTCGTTATTATTAAGTTATTGTAAAAGTTCTCCACTGTAAACCACTTAGAATGGTACTTATGCTGATGTTAAAGTTTATTGCGACACCTTCTTACTTTCTTATATTGTGTGTAAAAATGCATAAGGTATTGTATGCAATGAAATATGTATAACAGTTTTATACACAATCAAATTTTATCACAAATAATATTGGTAAAAATAAAGAAAATATACAAAAAAAAATCAATTGTGAGACATGTGCTAAATTTGGGACTTGGTATACTGGATTTTGCTGTATTTTCATTAAATAATGTGTGTTTCATATACCTACCTGAAATTAACGGCTAAGAATAAAAGTACTTTTCATTTTACTTTCAACATACACCTGTGATTAATATTAACATCTTCAGAATAACTTCCGTTGAATTTTTCAGTGGTTTTTAAAAATATATGAGACAGCATTTTTTTTTCATTTACTCTACATTTCAAAATGAAATATTTTCAATTACAGAATAATTATTTTAATATACCCTCTACGCCACCTATTAACTCATTTTTCGTTGACTGCAACTGGTCGCGTTACGCAAAATGGCGTTGCGAATCGCGTTGTAATGTTCCCCGAATAGTCGCTTCAATGTTTCGGTCCCATCTGACATCTTCCGGTAGCTCTGGCCTTGGTCTTGGTCTCACTGACTTAGAAGAACTACTGAATTAAATGCTGTAAACAAATTTCTTCCGAATATAACTATTCTTTTAGACTCATTTACTTAAGTTGCGAAAAACTGTTCTTGTAATATTGACGATTAAATGATAAGACCGCTCGTTTTATGTCCACATTTGATAAGTAGAATACAAATGTAGATTTGCATATATGCAAAGATACGGACTGTAAAATGTTTGACCAACCTTTACGAATAAGCTATATAAAAAACACCCATTATAAATAATAAAATATGATTTCCAGTTTACCGCATCAGTATCACATCAATATGATTTTACTCAGATCTCTTCCTAATGAATATTGGTATTTAAGATTTTCTGCAAATAATAAAATACAATCATAAATGTTTATTTATTAACTATAGATATACGAACGTAAACATACAAAGAAAATGACTAGATAAAGTTAGTGTAATTTCACGTTTAATATCATGAATATGAAAGATATTTAGATATATATATTATATTGATTGGATGTTATTTTTAAATCTACAAAGATTCAATGAGCATCACAACTAAAATGTTTGTGGTTCCATACTTAAATAATTATTACCTGTCTACTCCATACCAATGTTTATTATTAAAATTATTGTACATATAACAGTCGTTTGCACTATAATTATTTTCCCAGTATCT
This sequence comes from Geotrupes spiniger, assembly GCA_959613385.1. Lineage (NCBI taxonomy): Eukaryota > Metazoa > Arthropoda > Insecta > Coleoptera > Geotrupidae > Geotrupes > Geotrupes spiniger. The sequence goes on along the minus strand of OY390736.1, from coordinate 16,974,082 downwards.
ATTTTCGTCGATGCCTTTTAGATAATTTTCAGAATGCTTATAGTTGTAATACCATGCATTGTAATTATCTTCAAACGATATGGGGTTATATTTTGGTAGGTCGAGAACGTTATTATTGTATCCACCTACGCAGTATTCTTGCATCGGATTATTATCACAGTTGTTTGTCAAGAAATCGTTGAATGGAGCTGCACAGCTGGTGGTTGACGCCAATATTGCACCGCTCAGTAAATTCGCCGTCGTTTGGCTCAACTCCCTGTTCAAAATTTTGATGAACCTCGATATGTCCATTGGCCTCCCTTCTTGTAACGTTTGTGACATGGCGGCGATGTAATTTCTTGCTAAGCGTAACGTTTCGATCTTTGATAATTTTTGCGGAGCCGAGTGTAGATCGACGTGGGTTTGTTGTATGGGCATACGGCTAAAACAAAGTGCATTTGTAAAAACTATAAATATATACAATGTCTCACTATTCATATTTTCATATATTCATAAAAACGAAAGACGCAATTTAAACTATGTAACTTTCTAACCAGTTCCAGAAGAAAGTGACAGCAAATAGATAGATCACGTGTTAGTAACAGTATACAATAATAAAAAATATATAAACAGGCAGGAATACAGTCACGGATACAGATAATTACATAGTAACCATACAATAAAACAAAAAATAACAAAAAGTGCAAGAAATACAGAACGGAACATAAGAAAACATGATATAAAAGAAGGTTAGAATCATATAAAGCAGGTAGCAGAATGGTGAATAGATATTCCTATTTTGCCCTTAAGGACAAAATCACGAGGAACAAGTTGTGAAAACTATAATAAGCGTTTCATTAAAGAAGTAAACCATGACTGGATAGAGGAGGGATGAAAGAGATAGAGGAGGAATGCACAAATAAAAGCTTTAATAAATTCTATGAAATGATAAACAAACAAACAATAAAAACATGTGAATGGAAATTGAAAAACAAGGAATAAAAAGGACAGTTAATAGACAACGAATGGTAAACAAGAACCACGTGGCAGATCATTTTAAAGGACAATGAATATAAGATCTTTACAACAGAAAACGGCTAGATTAAGCAGGAGAAATAAGTGAAGTTTTTCGACATGAAATAGAAATATCAACAATGAAGCAGTGATGCAACTAGTGAGAAGGGTAACACTGGACGACGGAATTAGTAGAGCATATTAAGTAATGAGTAGAGGCAAAATGGACAAAGACAAACTGTCAGTAGACTGGTACATAAGAGTGATCGCAATGTGTGAGATCTTGAGATCTCTTCTGAAACCTGACCAGAATTGATTCGGTGATGGTGATAGTAATGCGTGGCTGTTATTAGTTGCTGAATTGTCTGGTTGTTTCCTACAACGAACGAGACTCTAGCTTGCTAACTATACATATTTTCGACATGTCGAAGGCGGCTTTTACTGTAAAATTTATGCTTCTTAGAGGATCAGGCGGCTTTTGTGTAAGGTGACAACTGCGACCATTTAAAGAAGGCTGATGGCAAACAAATCTCATAGGAGCATGCTCGTAGGTTACTTTCAAGAAAGATATCCAGTAGATAAAATTCATATAATGAAACTAATTATAGAAGAAGAACGGAGTATGTTAAAGAACTTGACTTGATTCAATTTTCGTATATTGCAAGCAGGCATTTGATGCAATTAACTACTACTACTACTACTACTACGTACTAGTAAAGATTACAAAGAAACTAAATATACCTCCGAAGTTGTTCACACAAAATATACAATGAACAAAACATGGACAAAAATAAGAACGAATGCAGAAGGAACAAAATACTTTATAAAAGGGCACAGGTGTGAGACAAGGACAAGGTTGTGCTTTTCAACATTGTAACTAAACATGTCACGAGGAAAATAAATTAAGGGACAATTATAAACAGAGGAGTAACGCAGATGACTGTGAAAATAGGGAAACAAATAAAAATCGTAAATTCCATTTAAAAAATTAGAAATTCAATTTATCTTAAATAAGAAACAATTAGTTGTATTTAGTTTCGATCTAAAATGTTGATGCAATAAAACCAAAATAGATGTTTATCATTGTTAATGATAATAATGAGTTAAACTCCAATTAAGGACATTAAGGACAAATTATGTTAATATTTCTAACTTATTTATATAGTTTATAATTTCATTTTTAAATTAGAACATTTTTCTCATAAATATTTCAAAATAATATCTTCAATATTATGCTTTAATTATAAGCTATTTAAATTAAAGTATAAAACGAATTATAAAAATTATTCATACCAATAATAATGCTAACAGAATCTTTGAATTATTATTATGTAAACATTGTATTGATTTGGAGAAGTTTTTAATATTATTATAAATATTTTGTCCTCCTGGGAATTCAGACCATCGTTGATCTACATTTTTATATAATTAAAAGTTAAAGGATAATAATTTAGCCCAAGCGTTGAAATAAAAGGTATATTTCACATAGATCAAGAAAATGAACTTCTTTTTAAATAATGTAAAGATTTTAAGGTAACCAAAATAAATCAAACTAATAAAGCTAGAATTTTTATCAAAATAGGTAAACAAATAAAATAAGTTGTAGGAAATATGAATCATAATTCGGGTGTTTCTTCGCATCTTCAACCGATGGATCGTTTCAAGGCGAGCATATGCATTCGGGACATTGGCAGCCATCACCTTGTTTATTTTGTGGTTTTGATGCGCCTCCCGATAGGTCATCGCAGACAAATGGGGGACATTTGCAACCAGGCCCGAGTTTCGCCTTTGCGTCTTTAACTGCTGAATCGCTACACGGAGTGCATTTGCACTCCGCTCAATTGCAATTTGGACCGTGTTTGGATTTCATGGCATTTACTTATTCTTTTTCCAACAACAAATAAAAAAATATGAACAAAAGAAGGGACAGGAGTATGCAGCTGACAATCAATAAGAAAACGGAATCTGAGCACGTTTAGCAATCGCTGCTAATCAAACTAAAAAATAATAATACTTCTAACTATTAGTATTAGTATTATTTGTTCACTCAATGTAAAAAAAATACTCTGAAAATATCTTTCAATATATAAAAGAAGAAAGTAGCATGGTGTAGCATATTTGGCAGTACAGCGAAAAGATCCAAAGAAGTGAGTGAAAAGATGCTGCTCTGAAATTGAGGTTTCCCGCGAACGGGAATACGTTTAACAAATAAGACGAAAATTAAGAATTATAAGAAGCTGATACGACCCATACTAATATATAGCGCCGAAACCCTGAGGTGACAGAACAAGATACTAATTCAAGAATGAAACATTCTGAAGCAAATATTAGGAGTAGACTGGGGAACGAGAATGTAGAAGGAAAACTAGTAAGTAAGTACTAGAAATCATGAGCAGAGATGATATAATAAGCCATATAAAGACCTGAAGACCTGAAGAACTAAGGAATAGAGGAGATTGATCAAACAAAGAAACCGACTTGAATGGTCGGTGAATTCTTTCAAGTTATTCAAATTTGCTGGCTATTTGCTTGCTAAGTTTCCAGGGCTCCTTCAAGAAGGACTATAAATTCTATTTCCACATCTTAAAAGGCTGCTGATATGGGCTGCTGGTTTGCAGTTGGATATACGTATTCCACAAAGTGTGAAAGAAGTCAAAGGTGTGTACTTGCCAAAGATATGAAGCGGAGACCTTTACATCATTCATGCTCAAGATAGAAGAAAATCATCGATAGCGAGAGAATTTTCGTTAACAAACGACTTCATAAGAGACAATTTGCTTACCAGGCAAGCAAATGTTGCGATCTAGCTTTGCATGAGGTAGTTAAAAGAGCAGTTGGGGCTGTCCACTGGGGATATTTTGGTCTTGCAATACCTCATTTATATCCATAAATGCCGCAGCGGCAGAGAATGAAATCGAGCCAACTTTAAGGAGAATCCACTCCATCAACTCCCAACGAAATATAATTTTCTATTTCCTAATTTCCTAAAAATAATTCGACCGAAGTGAGGTAATTAGTGGGGAGGGGTTGTCCGCAGAGAGGAACCTTGTCCACCTCCTGCGGAGCCCAGAATGGATGAATTCCTTGAAGGCCTGCAAAAAACGGGGATATGCGGACATCACTATTTCTATCAGCGGGCAATTTGGCAACATAGTGTCCGAATGGATACAATTTGTACAATGTAGAGTTATTCGAACCACCATGGTCCCATTGACAGTGAAAAGGAATCCCTTGAGTGCAGGACCCCCCTCGGTGCTCGGTAAAAGAATCCCTTTGTCAGACAAAGAGAAATATCTGGGAGTCACATATAGAGGCCGTTACCAATAAAGCAATAGGGACTTTTTGAACTTGCATACGAATGTTTGGCAGAATCTGGGTTCTACGACCCAGGATGCTTTACTGAAAGTTGTTATCTCATAATAACTAAGATAAAAAGACAGGCATGCTTGGGTGCCACGAGCTATGTCGTTAATGCCCAGAACTCCTATGACGGCGCTTTTAAACCTCCGACCTCTGCATCTCCTAGTTCAGTGGTCGGCAGATCTTTAGCGACCTGAGTACGGCTCGGCCAGTCGATCACAGAGTATTGGGCATATTAAGCTAGATTGGATTTGGATCAGCCGCAGATTTCACAGTTTTTATAACATTGTATTGCTACTTTTATCGTTATAAACGAAATGTTTTTAATTCGTTAGTGTATACACTCTGGTTAGTAGTGTCTGGCGAGCAGAAAAGTCACGCAAGCGACGAGAATACCTACTTGGCAGCAGCTTCGTACTTGTATCATTCAATCAGCTGCAGATCTCATAGTTATTTTTGGCATCAATTTAATAGGTTGTTATAATTTTGTGTTGCAGTTTCTATTGTAAGACGAAAACCGTGAACGTAAAGTTGAATGGATCGAATAGGTCGCGTTAATACAAAACTCTAATGGCCTTCCGACCTGTCTTATTTGTCAAGAAAAATTGATACACAACAAGAAGTCAAATTTGGAGAGACAGTATAAATGCATCCGAAGAGCTATTCCAAGATCTTAAGAACAAAGAAAAAGTTTAAAACAAAATTAAAGAGTTACCACTGCCTGTTAGAACTGTAAGTGGTAAAACAATCAAGATGTTTCCGAATTTAATCAATCAATAAATCGAAAATCTTAAACTGCTTTCGTCAACGGATTGACAAAGCGTCAATAGCTGTTGACGAATCTTGTGACATAAATGATACAGCGCAAATTTCACTTTCTGCTCGATATATTTCGTCTGCGGTTCCTACAGAAGAATTTCTAGGATTATTACCACTAAAAGGTCGAACACTTGGGATATTGCAAATGCTGTCGTAGAATGCATGAAGAAACATCATATCCCGCTAGCGAAAATTGTTTCAATTTCTACCGATGGGCAAAAAGTATGACAGGAATAAGGAAAGGTTTTGTTTCTACTTTGAATAAATTGCGAGATACGTGATTACCATTGAATTATTCATCAAGAAGCGCTTTGTTCGCAGATGCAATGTTTAGATGAAATGTGGAGTAAATATGCAGATCTTCTGCTCCATAAAAAGATACGTTGGGTTCCAAGAGAAAACGTTTTAAAACGATGTGCTTCCTTATTATTAGAAATTAAAGCATTTCTCATTGAGCAGGGTGTTGACGATCTTGAACTAACGGACGATCAATGGATCCAAAAATGTTATTTCATGGTAGATGTTAGGTCTCATATAAATAATCTTAATCGTGAAGTACAGGGGAAAAGACACACAATTTTTTCGATGTTGGAAATTTCATTACATTCGAAAACAAATTGTCCCTTTTTCCTCACGTTTTTGAAAGAGAAACATTAATGAAACATGGCCAAAACAATAATTTTAAATATGAGGGAAGCTTTTCTACGGAGCTCAGCTTCAGGAATTCAGAAATAGCATAGTGACGTTAACCTTTGTTAAAAAACCACTCAGTGCCGACGTAACAGAATTGAATTCCCCTCCCTTTACTATTGACATTGGCGCTTTTGACATGCAATTGCTGGAGTTAAAAAACAATGAATTATGAAGTTCAAAATTTGAACGCCTTGATGCTGATTTTAGGGAAAAACGAACGTGATCGCAGTTTGCAGCAAAAATGGTATGTTTTGGAAGACCTGGAGCAGGAAGACATGATAATTTTTAACACCTGGAAAATCAGTCAAAAAATCAGTACTTGCTATTCTTTCACTTTGGCTCTACGTATTCATTTACACAATCATTTTCATGCATGTATCTTACTGATACGAATCTGGAATCATGCTTGAAATTAGAAAAAAAACGACATACAAACCAGACTTATCAAAAGTTTCCAAGAAAATTTAAGGCCACATTAAATGCGAGTTTTGTGTTTTTTGTCAATAAATAAGATTATTATTATTATATCGGGTTGTATTTATTGTTTAGTAGCTACTTTAAACCAGCTTTGAAAAACATGGTTCTTGACAGGTTCCCGAAAAGAAACTTTAAATTTTAATTGTTCTGATGCTGATTGTTTGCTGATGAATTTGCCGACTACTGTCCTAGTGGAACCAGCTGCGAATTTTTGAGACACATGCTTAAATCCTTTGGTTTCCACTGCGGGAAACCATGGATGGTATATCTATTGTTAACGGAGTGTAACCGGTCTTTGCCGTAGTACCTACACCTACTTGTATCTTTCAGAAAACTTACTAGGTAGTAATACCGAACAGGAAGAACTCGAGGGGTAGAAAAAGTAAGACGGGGAGACCAGCAGTCTTACACTAGTGATTCTAAAGCAGAAGGCGCAGGAGCGAGGATATAGAATGCCAAAAATGAGAACATTTCCCACCGTATTTCAATATATGCTATTAACATACTACAACATTCTTATCAGACAGTTAAGCAGGCTCACTGTACCTGCAGTCGATGTAGTTCAAATTTAACAATATAAAATTGGCTCTGCTTGCAGAAAGCGTCTACCACAAACCATTGAACTGAATCCGCATGTGGGATTTCTTATTAGGTAGTGAAGACCGAACTAAACTAGCATCATACAAAGTAGTGGAAAAAAGATAGTGATGAAGCATGAAGCCTTCGACCTCTCTACATCAAACAAATTATGTGAAAAGGTGATCAATCTAAGTAAGGATAACGTAAGATTCTTATCGGATTATTGACCGGTCACGGCAATTAAAAAAAAGCACCAGCACAGCATAAAAGTAGCAGATAGCCCCATATACGATGCATGTGGTACCAAGGAAGAACCTCTGACTGCGTGATCAGGCTGACCAAAATAATTAATCTCCTGCAAACAAACAAAAGTGTTATAAGGTGTAACCAATTCGACGAGGACAATGATGTTTTCTCAAATTTTGAAAATAAATATATTTTTTACTAAAAACAGCTTGCATACCCGTCCTGTAAAGAATCACTTTCATTACTTTGCTACATAAATATCTATTAATAGCGGTGTGTTAATTCGTATAATTCATTTTAGGTGTGTTTTTATCCTATACCAATGTCCACAAGAATGTGATTTTTCAGGCGTAGGTGTATTTCACCAATACATGATATATTATTCTGCATTAATGGCCCCACAAGACTACACATTCGAAGAAGGATAAGTCATACAAGTGTGTCTAATGTTAAAAAGAGTGGACCACCACCAGAGACAATAACAAATTTCAATTATCATATAGTGCGTTCCCTTTTCATCATCTCTATATTTCAAGTTCCTGGTCGACGTTATTCATATAGTTTCTCAAATTTTCATTCAACTTAACAATAACTTCTTCATCTAATGTTTTAATTAATATGATCAAAATATGAAATTAATATCATGTTTTCAAAACTGTTCTACATATGCGTCTATTTCCTTTGATGCCAGTCAGATCGTAGTCGGAGCTCGCTTACTTCATTCATAGATTTTGTTACTAAACCGTATCAGAAACGTGGAAACTAAATGTACCGTGTTCGTCCATATTTCTGCTTTAATAAGAAAGAAGTAAATCACGAATCAAATCTTTAAAAATATAATTCTCAATTTTCAACGATACAATAAAAAATAAAAGTAAAAGTGCAGGTAAGACTATAATACAAGTTTTTCTCTTTATCATAAAAGATGGAATGATATAAATTATTTAATAAAATACAAGGTGGCGCAAAAGTTGTTACCCGATTTTTTTTGACTCTAATTTTTTTAATAACTTAAAAGCTTTACTTTTGGTTTCGGATTGTGTTTATTTGATGTCTAAATTTGCTTTTATTAAGTGGAAAAAATGATATCGTCCAAGTGGCCACCGTCAGAATTGATGACCTGACGGGCTCGATTTATGGCATTTTCCATCACTCTTGTCAGAACCTCCGGCGATAGGTTCCCGCATTCCTGACGGATATTCTCTTTGAGGGCTTCAAGAGTCTTAGGCCTGTTGACATAGACTCGTGACTTCAAGAAACCCCACAAAAAGAAGTCTAGAACTGTTAAATCGGGCGATCTTGCCGGCCAGTGCAAATCACCAAAACGAGAGATGAGGCGACCTGTAAATGCAGCTCTCAGAATTTCGGTTGTGGGTCGTGCAGCATGCGCCGTTGCTCCATCCTGTTGGAACCACATGTTTTCCAATCCCAATTTGTCCAATTGGGGCAGAAGAAAGTCGTTGAGCATGGCTCTGTAGCGCTCGCCGTTCACAGTGGCCGTTTGGCCCGCGGCGTTTTCGAAAAAATAAGGCCCGATCACGCCTCCAGCGTAAACACCACACTATACAGTAACTTTAAGCGGGTGTAATGGCTCTTCGTGTGTTATACGCGGATTTTCAGTGGCCCAGAAGCGATAATTCTGCTTATTCAGGTATCCACAGAGATGGAAATGGGCCTCGTCGCTCATGATGATTTTCGATGAAAAGTTCTCCTCCTCGTGGTCAAGATTCAGGATGGCTTGAGCGTAGGTTACACGCGCTTGGTGGTCAACGGCTAGCAGCTGATGCACTGTCTGCACTTTATAAGGAAACATCTTCAAATCTTTCACCAAAATTCTCTGTAAAGACCGCCTATTGATGCCCAATTGCGTGGAACGTCGTCTGGTCGATAATCCGGGGTCCTCTGCGATATCTTCAGCCACAGTCGCGATATTCTCAGCAGAACGGCTGCTTCGGGGCCGCCCAGACCTGACAGCATCTCGTGTTGTCCCGTACTCTTCTAGGCGAGCAGCTAAACGCCGTAGTGTTTGCCCAGTTGGTGTCAAACGACCGGGAAATCTACGTCTAAATTCACGCTGCGCCAAAATCACCGACGAATTATTACGCAAAAACATCGAAACAATTATTCCACGTTCTTGAGGAGTATAGCGATTCATGTCTTATTGGCGTGTATTTTGAATCTGTTTACTTCACAAATGTCAAAGCAGAACTGACATTTACCGCCATTTGCAAAAATTATAGCATCTTCCGGCAGGATGATGATTTTTGCGCCACCTAGTTACACAGAGGATTTCCGAGTGGGGGTGAATTAAAATTACTAAATTTTATGATTTGAAGTAAAAGGTAGACAAACCCCCCAAAAAGGGGCATATTTTGCAGTACATATAATTAAAGATTTAAATATTAACAGAAACTAAATGAGATGTGACGATATTTTTAAAACCAATTTGGCGGAGAAATTGTGGAGTTGTAAATTCACAATAAACGACCTTTTTTCTCAACTAATTAATAATGTTCTATGATATTAGAAAACGACGACTCAAGTGTATTATTAAACAAAGACATTTTATAGATGAGTAGACGAGTTAGAATTTTTGGTCCGCTTGTTAATTCCATGTTATTGAATGAATAGCGTACTTTCATAAATATAAAGAAATAGCATAAACTTTAGATAGGTAAAATAAACTATGTTCTTAATTATAAATAAAATTTAAATTTCTAAATATTACCCACATTTTGTATTGCAGCAATTTACAACTAATACTAATACAATGCAGATATGTTATTATTTCCATCTAAAATAAGTACAATAAATAAAAGTAGAACCACTGATAAAATATCTAACCTTCTCAGTCTGTCCAAAGCTGCGTTTAATCCGTGCATCCTATTTCTTTCCCGCGCGTTAGCTTTAGAACGACGCAGTCGTACCTTTTGCACTTTTGATTTCGGGGTCACTCCTTTCTCCACTTTGGTCGAGTCACACCTTTCCATGACACTCATTCAGAAGCCGGAAAATTCTGCACGTCTTCCATCCGCAAATAGGCTTATATAACCCTATTAGCGTTATCATAATTTTTGTTTACTCACCGATTTTCCACTTTATTGCAGCCTTTACGCCGTCACAAGTGCAAGTTATTGATAATCGTAATATTGACAGATCTCACCATATGTCATTGTGGGCCAACATATGGTGCGTGGGAAATTATTTAATGAGATATAGGCCGTGTATGTACCTGTATGGTAATGTATTATATTTATTTGTTGATAAGAATTCTACCATATGCTTGCTTTATCAAATGAAACTTCTAATTAAACGAAATAAACTGACGTGGAAAACATAAATGTATAACGTGTAGAGTTTTGTGTTTTGATTGAAGTTTAAATTAAATTAGTAATTGTAACAAAACAGACCTTTTATTTAATTTACAACCAATTAACGAAAGACTTTTAAATCTCAGTGAAGTTTCATTTAATAATCTGGTTATTTTTAAATTTTCGATGTTATATGCTATTTTGGGAATTTATAAACTTAATTGTGATTGAAACTTTAAATTCTTATCAATTGATTTAAGTCAATGAGTACTTCAGTAATTCTACAAATTTGAATGCGTATAAAAGAGGAGATCGGGCTATAAAGAAGGTGTCAAAGAGGGCTGAAGCCGGTGTTAATATACGACATTATTTAGCGTCCCAGGCATAGTAGGTGTTGAATGACTTTGAATCAATTTGATACATTAAAGTATTAATCATTTGCTGTTACGTTTGCTCAATTGTAGTTTTGTCACCTGTTCAAATAATTTAGAATTTTAGTATACAACTTTAGAGAAATTTTAAAATGAAAAAATTCGTGCAGTTATAAAAGGTTCGTGCAGTTATAAAATACTTGCAAAAGAAAGGGTTGTAGCCAAAAGAAATTCATGAAGACATGGTAGGTGTAATAGGTGAGGGTGCTGTTTCTTACCAAGTGGTGAAAAATATGTCTCGAGAATTTAAACTGGGAAGACAAACATGTGACATGCGAAGGGTGCTGGACGACCGGTGTCAGTAGCCAAGAAAATGTTAATCATACACACGATATGGCAATGACAGATAGACTACTGACCATTCGCCGTATAGCTGAAAATACGAATTTTTATTATGGTACTATAGAAAATATTTTAACAAATATTTTGGGGCTAAAAAAGTTGTCTGCACGATGGGTTCAAGGAATGTTGACACCTGATCAGAAACGTTCTAGTACTGAGTATTGCATTCTGAAGCCATATCCGGATGAATTTTTCACTGTTGGTGAAACTTGGGTTCACCATTTCGATCGTGAGTCGAAGCAACAAAGTATGGACTGGCATCGCCGAGGGATTCTGTTTCATCAAGGCAACGCTCCTGCCCACAAAAACCATGTTGCCATGAGCGCCATTCTGAACGCAGGATTTGAATTGTTTGGACATCCCGCATATTCACCAGACCTGGCATCTAGTGATTTTATTTTATTTCCAAAATTAAAAGAATATCTTCGGGGGACCAGATATTACGACTATAATGATGTTATGACGGCCGTAAATGACTGGTTGGAAGAGCAACCGAAAATAATAAATGACAAACTCATTTAAGTTCTTTAAGTTCTAAAGAAAACTTTCCTAGTTTGACAGTAGGATATTTTTATAGATGAACAGGTGGATATAGATTATAGATAGACCTCGTTCTACATCACGGAAGGTATAGGTACAAATTTAAATGCAATTTCTTCACTAATACTATATTTTTATGTATTGTATTTTATATATCCTCTAGACAAACATGTGGAAATTTCCTTCACCACAGTTGAATTTTTCCATCGTTTTTCACAGTAATTATATACTGAAGATGTTCTTTTACTTCGCAAGCGGTGGTCTAGACATTCCAAGTGATGTTATTGATGAGCTAAGGACTTTGGGACAATGAAAATTAAGTCAATTTTTTTTGTACCGTCATTTAGTAGTTCCTTGAAATGTTTATTGATGCCGCCTCTTCGTTCAATACAATGCACTTGCACTATTCTGTCGAAGTTGTTCCATGTTCCATGTTTCCCATCTAGTCATTAAAAATCGGTACCCAGGACAAGGATTTAAAAAATCCTTTTCACACTGGCTATTAGATGATCGATGCTTCGAATTTTACATTTCAAAGTTCAGACACTCAATGTAGTCCATGTGCAAGGCAAACCAGATGCGTTACTCTTGGATAGAATATATGCATGGCATGAGCTGTTATTATAACGTATAGAGTAGCATCTGATATAAAGAGAAACATCGAATTTATATTAAAGCTTTCATCCAGAATCTTGATCGAAACATCAAAAAGTCCTGAAATAGTTTTATGATTTACCTTGTTTAGCCAATTGATTTATCCTGATCCAAAATTCCAGTGATTCAAGGAAACATCAACCTTGTCCAAGAATCTAGCAGATTAACGAATGAGTTTCTGATTTGTAACTAAGTTTTATGTAAATCATAAAATTCAGATTGTTTCATGCAGAAATTCACACATCAAACAGCAGCTTCTGCTAATTAATAAAGTTTTCTTTCAACTATCTGACCATCTACATGGGTACATGTTACCCTTCAAATTTTGCTGCTAGACAGTTATATTAATTCGTACCTCCATAATTAATGTATTCTGGCAGGTTTTTTTATAATACCAAATATTTAATTTACCATTTAATTCCATTACTAAATACAAGTTGCATCGAGTGTATGAGGCATAGTTAAGTCCTTAGCATTTAATGTGAAGATTGCCAGATGAGAGAGATATAGAGATGATTAGAAGAAGGTGTTGGAAGGTTGACAAATGGTTACCATTTTTATTATTCCTCTAAATTAAACAATAGTAAAGTATATGGCCGATTGCTACGTGGACGCATTGCACCATCCATAGGGAAGCACTTGCATCAAAGTTGATGACCTCTCAATTGAATTTGGTATTAGAACGTGTCATAGACGTTGTAAACCACATAATATCCAGGCCAGTGAGAGCCAGATTTTTCAACAAAACGTGCATGGACATGGTAGTTGAACACATGGCCGTGCTAAACTACTGCGGCTCACGATGACTTTCAGTTGTCAACGTCTTATCCCGTGAATTCGAGCTACTTCAAGAAATTTACACGTTTCTACAAAAGGAACGTTATGAAAATTCAAGGTATTTTGTCGAATTCCTGCTTTTTTGCTAAACAAGCATATCCGTGCGATATATTTGACCAAATGAATGCCTGGAACCTGTTTCTGAAAGACAATGCATATTATAACTTTAGGAGCAGGTTACGGCGTTTAGGAAAAATCTGCAGTTGTGGATAAGAAAAAACAAAGAGGATGGCGATCAGCATTGCTTCCCTGAATTGCAAAAATACATGGCCTCTAATAAAGTCGTTGTTTCACAAGACTTGCTGTCCCTTTTCAGGGAACATCTCTCAAAGCTCTCTGACTGGTTTGCAAAGTGCTTTGAGGAAGACAATGTTGAGAAATTTGCGTTGATCTAAGATCTCTTCCGTGGTCAAATTCTACCAGAATTCACTTCAGATAGTGTAATTGAACTAACTTGCGACAACTGCCTGAAAACAAATTTCGTTTCTTACGATTTTGTAGAGCTCTGAATATCAATCAACAATGAAAATTCAACTCTGATTTCAAAACCTGAAAAGATCCTCATTCCTTTTGTGACAACATTTTCAGCTGTAATAAATAGCAAATTTCGTTCAAAAATCGATGCGGAGCGACATATGAGAGTGGCAATGTTAAACCTCATTTATATAATTAGTTTTGGAAAAATGTGTGGCAACCAGCAAGCAAGCATCACATTAAATTTTCATATTTCAGTTTGATGGTTTTTGTGAATCAATTTAAGAAAGGTGAGCTTCACATTGTGAAGTTTATCTTAAGAGTTGTTTTCATCTCTGTGCGTGATTGTACAAATATCTTGGGCGCCGGGACAAACTACTAAACCTGTAGGTGCGGACTGACTAAGTTTCGGAACCCCTGTGGTTAGAACCCTGTTGATGGTTCTGAAAAAAGAAACTACAGGACAGTAAGTAATATAAGTCAGGCTAAATAATTAAAAAATAAATAAACGAGCAATTCACTGTTAAATTGCAGTTCTTAACAAAAAGTTACACTTTTACTCCATATAAAACCATATCATATTGTTTCTAATAAACACAAACACAAACTATTGTACATAGCAAGTGTTTACAAAGCAATAGAAACATTTGTGTAGCTAAATATAAACTAAATACACATATAATGTTGAAAAGTTTCGTATGTTGCAAATTGTAAATGCAAACATTTTTTATAAAAAATATCACTCATTAGTAATTATTTTAAACTATATAGATAACATTTGTAAACGTCTTTTCTTCGGTAACTCGAAATAAAACGTCGCTTCCGGTTGAGATATTGACTTCAAAATAGGAGGCACCCACACGCACACATACATACAAACACACTGAACATTATCGACAACTTTACGAAACTCTTATAAGCTGCCCTTATTCACGATGGAATGTTATTTCTTCCTGGCTTAAGCGCCTAAAGGAAAAAGAGTATACCTGGCGATTTTAAAATGGTTGGCTTTCTAATGGAAATGCAAGACGGCTACACTAAATATTCCTGCTACGTTTGCTTATGGGATAGAAGATCTGACATAGAGCATTACCAACTGCAAACTTCGTCCAAGGCAGAGTTTCAGGTAGGAAAATACAATATCAAATGGGAATCGATTGTAGACCCTAAGAACGTACTGCATATAAAATTAGGTATTATGAATTTTTTAACGGATTGTCAGCTCGCCGGATTACAAATCAAGGAAATAATGATCAGTGACGAACTTCCACAGCTAAAATACTTAACACCCACGATTGACAAGCCTGGGTCAGTCTTAGAGCTGGGGATATAAATACCTAATTACAGCTATGCTTGCTGACTTCAAAATTATGGGTATTGTAATGTTCCTTGAAGTGCACGTGGTCACTTGGACCAATTTAAACATAACATGAGTTTCAGAACGAACATTTCCAAAAAGATGCATTGGATTTTGAACCTCGCTATTATGGGCAAAATAATTGAAAAGAGACCATATTTTATTTTATTTTATCTCAAGTCCTTCTACCCTTAGTTGTCGGACTATGTTTGTACAATTTTTATAATGCATTTACAGTATTTCATATATTTTTGATTTCCATAACTTTCTATCCCGCGCTAATCTTTTGGTTTCGTTCCATTGGATGTTCTGTTTTTCTACAGCTTGTGCTGTTTTCTTAATTCGAAAATTTGTTTTGCTTTTCTCTCTTCCTTCATTTAGTGTATGTGTCCCAGCCAGTTCAGTTGTATTTCCTTTATTATGCTTAAATTCTGTTTTATGTTGAATTCTTCTGTCATTATCGTGTTTCTCACCCTGTCTCTTCGGCTGAGCCTTTTGATTTTCATTAAAAATTTATCTCTTCTATAATTTTCCCCAGATAATTGTAACGTTTTATCTGTTCTAGTATGTTGTCCTCTATTTCAATTTCATTCTGCCTTTCTTCTGTTGAGATTACCATTGTCTTTGTTTTTTCTGTATTTATTTGCATATTGAGTATTTTTTGATGTATTGTGCGGTTATCAGTTTTTCTTTGGATTCTGAATTCTTTCCTATTGTTATCGTTTTCATTCTCCATGATCCTATTTTCATATTTTTGGATTTCCCTTAACTTCTCTTTATAGCATCATCTAGAGCTACTAAGAACAATAAAGGGCTCAGTGCGCACCCTTGTTTTAGGCGCACCTTTGTTTCGAATTGTACGGGTTCGTCGTTGCGCGTTGGTATTTTAGTGCTGTTCTTGTAAAGTACTTTTACCAATTCTATCATGCCTGTGTCTACTCCTCTCTTTTCCATACGTCTTTCCTCTTTACCCTGTCGAACACATTTTTAAGATCTACCTATGTACGAGTAGCATACGTGGATTTCTTTCCCTTTTCTTAGTAATTTTTCTCTCAATTGGTATCAAATCTTGGGTACTTCTACCTTTTCTGAAGCCATGCTGTGAGTCTCCTAATGTTAATTCCAGTTTTTCTCTTAATCCCTTTTCTAATAAAATATCTTCCTTGCTTACTTGTTGTTTTTTAACTTCTCTTTGAATCGGATCCATTTGGATTAGATTCCTCTCATTGTATTTGTTTCCTATTGTTATCTTTCACTTATTTAGCTTGATATATGTTCATGGTCTTCTTTTATTTCAGGTTATAGCTTTTTACTTTTTTATTTTCTTCCTTTTGACTTGTCTCGTGTGTTGATCATTTGACAAAATTTCCATCCGGACTAAGTAGTGATCGTTTCCCACTTCTGCTTGTCTTCTTATTTTCACATCGTTTACCTTTCGCCTGTTTTCTGTGTTAATTATCAAGTAGTTTACGATGGACTTTTCTTGACGCGATTGTGCTGCTCTGCTGAATTTATGGATATCCTTGTATTTTCAATTCATTATAATGAGGTCGTTTATTATACACAGTTCACATTGTCGTTTTTTTTGCTTCCCAATATGATCCCACATATCTTTCAACCCCTTCGTTATTATTGTTTCCTCTTCCATTCGTGTGTCCACCACCACCATTATTATTACATTTCTTTCCTCGTTCTCCAAAGTTATTTGCAGAGACTTGGAAAAACTCGTCTTTTCTTCTGTCCTCGAATTGTCATTTGATCCGTAGGTTATTATCAAATTGTAGACCTTCTATCTATTGTTATTGTTATCAGTTGCTCATATTCCTTTGTTTATATATTTTTCACTGTTTACGTTTTTTATTTTTTCATGCTTCACAATCAGTGCTACTGCCCCACCTCTTCTTTCGTTTGTTTGTTTTTTATTTCGGAGTTAAAACAATCACAAAAGAAATACAAAAAATATTGATATCTAGCATTTCGTCTGTACATCGTGTTAATTTGTGTTGCAGTTGTTAATTTTCATTCCAAACCCTAATTCAGCTAATGACTCAACGCTCTGAAATACCCGTTCCACACCCACCTTCCACTTTGGATGATATCCTGGGTGATTCTGCGGACGAAAATACTTCCCCAGGACGAATTTAGTTAAGATATTTTTGTTGATGAGATACCCCAACTTTTTTCTCAGAGTGTGCTCAATGACCTGGTTAGAGATTTAGGCCTTTCAAACGATACTGTCGAATTGCTTGGGTTAAGATTAAAAAATAAATGGCTGCTGTCACCCAGAACTTCATGTTCGTGGTTCAGGCTGAAGAGAGAATAGCCTGTTCGAATACGTATTAAACAGAAGAAGTTAAAGTTTCATAGGCAAAAAGAATGAGCATGGAATGTTAAGTACATTTCATAAAGAAATTCTTTGTTTGTTTGTGTTTTGAAAAAAACTGTACGTGATAGAGGGAAATTGAGATCATTTTTGGATTCAGTAGACAAAATATTTTCCAAAAACATCCCATGCAGATGAAAACAAAATTTTTGCTGGCTTGTGTAATCAAATTTATAAGTTATTATTATTAGTAGAGAATATTAAAACATAACTGAATCAGATTTTTTCAGCATACGCACAGATACCCACATTAGATACCCATATAATTTACTTTATACTTAACTTCTTTGTTTATCGAAATTCATTCGTTATCGATATATTACAAGAACATTCTAGGAAAATTACAAACAAATAATTATGCAGTTTCTATGGAATCTGTTTAATCGATTTCTGTCAACGACATGTGTGTTATTCAATCTCCGAAATTATAATTTTCCTTAATCGGATTGGAAACGTTAAATAATATAATGAGACAAAATGTCTGTGGTGCTGATAACAAGTCATAATGAAAGTATATATAACGTCACAAAGCGACCGGACAATTATGCCGAATCTACAGAAGTGTTATATAAATCTGGTCATAAAGAGAGAATAAAAAATGAAAGACAACATCCCCAACTGTTTAAAGAAAAAGGTACCATGGGTCCACAGCGAGTGTCGCCTCCCATTCCAACGCAATTTCTAAGAAAACGAACTGGAAAGCTTCCAATGTATCCTCCGGCGATGATGGATCCGGATTACGGCAAACACAAATGTAGTAAAGACTCCAAAACACCACCGGTACCGCCGAGAGATGTAGTTCTGAAGGAACAAGACGAAAAATTGATACACCCAAAAAAGAATTTCATATCGAAAAATGTAAAATTCGCTGTAGAAAAACAGGCAAAAGAACCAGTGCGACAAAAAGTTATTGATCGTGATGGCACTACAAAAAAATTGTCGGCGGGGGAACAGCCCGAATACATTTATTCGAAAGGCTTCGGATCGATACCTCGGTATTTAGAAAAGTTAAGAAAGATTAAGACCAGGCAGGAGCAAGCTAAAAAAGATAACGAAATTAAAGTACAACTATGTACGTATATAAGAAGAGAAGAAAGAGAGAAGTTGCTTGAAGTAAGTAATATCTTTGTGCACATTATCTAGATATGTTTATGAAATGTTTTTAGGGTTTGAAGCAAAACTGGGAAGAATTGCAATATCAGTACCAGGGGTTGCCCATTCTTACTGACACACTACCGAAAATAAGTAGGAAATCTAAATTAGAAGCTGCTCTTAAACAACTGGAAAAAGATATAGTGACTGTGGAACGACATCCGTATATTTATGTATATGACGATGAAGATTTTTAAGTATGGGTTTTTATTTTTGCAAAATAAATTGATGTACAATTAAGCTTTTCATATGAAGTCCTTATTTCAATAAATTCGCACAAAAGTTTCATAAAAATAAATTCAATGATAACAATGGGTTCAAATTTTTTTTAAGATATGTTTGTTTTGATTTTGAATTCGTGAAAGATTAAACTTTAATTTGAATTTCGGCGGGAATAATTGCCGGTGAAGTGTATCATGGGTACAAGTTGGCCAAACGAATTTTGTTCGGCAGCTGGTGGCACGATTGGTAAGTAGATATAGATACAACGAGATTTGTTTGTTCGATTTGAAAATAACATAAATGGTTGACTATAGCTTCTTCCGCGTATGTAGATGAAGCCGTTAGTTTATATATTAAGTCTAAAGTGGTTTAGTAACGAATACGGTTTTTCATAGTGTTATTGCGAGGAAGAACTATTTTTTGCGCAGTGTATTTAAAAAAAAATGGCTATGACTTCTTCACAAGTTAAGCAACAACAGAACAACATGGCCGGCACAGGATCTGGATGGCCCCGAAGGAACAGCCAAAATTCGTCATCTACGGTGACTACACCTACATCAGCCACTACAACGTTTGATCAAAAGAATAATTATCCTTCAGCAGCTTTAAATAGAATCATAAACTTGTAAGTACTAAAAACTTAGGTTAGTTTATATGGCGGTAATGTTAACTATCATAATAGGTATCCACTTACCAATTACACATTTGGAACTAAGGAGCCACTATTTGAGAAAGATCCAAGCGTACCAGCTAGATTTCAGAGAATGCGAGATGAGTTTGAGAGAATAGGTATGAGACGAAGCGTAGAAGGAGTGTTGCTAGTTCACGAACATGGCCTTCCCCATGTTCTTCTTTTACAATTAGGAACTACGTTTTTTAAACTGCCAGGTGGTGAATTAAATCCTGGCGAAGATGAAGTTGAAGGTTTAAAAAGACTACTTACAGAGGTAAATTATCATTGACATATTGTATTAAGTCATAGAATGCGTACGTAAAAGTGAATAGATTGAATTTACTGAAGTGAATTTTGAGTTATTACAAAATTCGTATTTGTTAGTGACTCTAAGAACCAATTTTATTATTTTCGTTGTGTGTAAATTATTGTCGCTTTCATTATAAAACATTGTGAAAAGAAATGTAATCCGAAATATACATGTATTTTATTATAAGCAAAGAGTGCAGTTATAAAAATATCAGATTTACAAACATAAATGTAACATAAGCAAGTTTATAATATTGGAATCTATAATAAAATTCGTACTTGAAAGTAACAGATGTTTATAGCGATAAGCGAATTTGCGTATTTCTACTGCTAAATTCGATCAAATACATAATATGAATTTTAAATTATAATTGGTTAATAAATATATCAACAGGACCATTGGTGATGTATTTTAAATTTATGTATTTTGATGACAAATTATTTAAGAAACCAGTTGCATTTTGTCTTGTTTATTTGTTAAAATAGATTAATTCTTTGATGTATTATTGAGACATTATTTCTATTAGTTAATTTTAAAGGTCAAAAGTGTATAATCAACGACATCTATTAATTTTGTTGAATCGAAAACAGTTAAAGATTGGAGTTTCTTTTTAAATCTTGAATAATCTTATTTGGATTACCTTTGAAGTATGATTAAGCTAATGCTAAGGTTGTAACAATTTATGAAGAATTTTATGAAATGATTTGTTATAGCGCTTTTAATATGTGTTCATATGTATGTTTATAAATTATACAGCTTATTAGTATAATATTTCCACAGCCCATTGTTAATTAGAATTGTAGTTGACAAGAGTTCAGTTTGCTGTAATAAAATTTCAATCTAACATGTGGCTACGGTCACATAAATTCTGTAATGCAAGCTTATATTTTAATTACCAAATCCTTATCGAAATTTACTAGAACATTTATTGCAGTTTAAATAAGTGTTTGTGAAATTGTTGTTGCCTTCTTAGAAACACATGCGGTTGCTCTCTCCATTTTTGTATTTCTAATCAAAAAATAAAACACTTAACATATATTTTTCTTCATGTTTGTGTGGCATTATATGATATCTTTCTGGTTATTGCCTTGATTATGTATTGTTCAGGTCCACACCCTGATTGTTTTTATTCTCGTACTATAACAACCATTAAACAGCCCGTTTTTTAACGATTGTAAAATCAACAATCAATCAACCGTTTATATCATGTGCCATTGTGCTTGAAAAAAATATGTGCAGCGTTCAATCAGTTCTCTCTAAATGACTAACTTTGTTAACAGAGCAATCTCGGAAAATTTTTGTCCCTTAGACTCATGTGCACATTGAGTTCATGTTTAATTATATTCCTTAACCTTCCATCACTCGTGCGAAATTTTTGTATTTAAAACCGGTTTAATAACAAATTAAGTAATATAAATTTAAATGAATTTATTATTATATAATTTACCATAAGTAAAACGGCATTTTTGACGACATACCTGTATTAAACAAATGAAAAGTATAAGACTACAAAAATATTCAACTTAAATATGATATTTTTTGTATATTAGAAACGTAAGGAACACATATTCGGAACAGTAAGGTATATAAAATTCATTTGGCTTGGAACAAAGTATGAGAGAATTCAACTTAAATTTTTATAGCATGAAGAAGACATTGGACGCACATGCTCCAAACACAGAAATTTCTTGCAATGTTTGCAAAATATTTGGTTTTTCTGTTTTTTTCTTATCCAATTACAAACAGAACATCAAACTTGGACTGCGGGGTTCACTAAAGCTTGTTCTTCAGGTTGTAAAGCGCATACTTCTCTAAGCCTCATTCTGATACTTCCCGGTAAAATTTGTGAAAATTGCGCGTTTTCTTTGCAAATCGTTTACTAGTGACATGGCCAAAGATAGGAAAAATTCCTTGCGTGGAGTATTAAAAGCATTTATACCGGCCACATTCAATACACTATAAAATGGTACCATTGGCCATCGTCTAGTAGCACGGGCAGTTATACTTTGCGCATAACTTGTCCACCACATTTGGTTGCGTTATATGTCATTATCATTTCTGGTTTATTGGAGTTAGGGTCTACGTCATCTCCATGGTGCATTGTAGATATAAGTAAAACGTTCTCTTTTTTTAGGGATATGAGAGACCAAAGTTGTACCATCAGAAAATCGAAACATCGAAGAGCCTATAGGCCGATTATTATTTTGCACAAATTCTAACATAGTTTTTGGTTACAGTTGAATTTATCGAATAGTGTTCTCACCGGAGCCAGTTTGTCTAATTGGACTTTCTCTCGCCTTGTTCGAATATCGTCAAAACTATGCATCTCATTAGAAATTGAAATCTTAGTCTGTTCATTACAAGTCGAAAAGCTTCTACACCACTACCATCTGCTCTCCAAAGGTCTGTCTGTTCATATGATTGGCTTTTTCTTACCCCGGCAAGATAAAGAAGCCCAATAAGTGCCTTTATTTCAACAATATTAGTTTGTTTCGCATCTCTGTTGAAATTATGAGCAATACTTTCAATTTTGATATTCCTACTATCGACAATAATATTGAGCATGTCATTATCAAATAGGCACTGGCAAATATCTTGGGGATCTATTTTGACCTTGCATATTGTTTTACACCAGGTAATTGTAGGAGAATATACGAGTTCATACATTCTCTTCTGTGGACAATGTTTTTTTCCATTTCGTAACATGGGTACTAAATATTCCAGTGTTTGGTTTTTGAAACTCTTGTTCAGTGTCACTACTTTCTGATCTCTCTTCCACGTTATCGACTTCGTCTTGTTCATCATCATCACTGTCATAATTTTCGTTGTCAGTTTCTACCTCTCCAATTTAGCCTCACCAATTTTAAGTTTATAAAATTCTTACCAATTTTAAGTTTATATATTTTTACACAAAAGTAAAAATGATATCTAAAATACTCCATTAGTTTGAAGTCACCCGGTCTATTACACCGTGTTGCCTAACAAGTTTATTCCTGGGTGTTGTGATCAACTGCTAAGCACATCATACACTGGTGGGCGACACATTTGAAAGGTACATGGAAGTGGTGCGCCGTATCCGCTCCTATAGTAAAGATATGCGAAATTGTATTATGCACAGGTCTCATACACCGTGCGCGAGTAATGAAAGGTTAACAATTTAAAATCAATCTGCACATGAGTCTGACGTTCACAACCTGTCCATGATTGCTCTAGGAACAAAGCTAATAGCACGCCGTAAAGCCATTTAACTCATATACTATGTTGACATGTTAATCATGTAATAAGTCAATTACGTAAAGTCAACTATCACTTGGATTATTTTTATTATTTGTTCGATAAATATTGTAACTATCTGTACGAGGAAATTCAAAAACTACATGTAGAAAAACTGAACGGTTTAATTTATTTACAAAAATATAAGTTGCAATAATTTCAATTATAAAAGCAGGAAATTATTCATTATATATAAAATAATTCTTATTAAATATAACAATAATATTTATATTGCTGCAATGATATTATATTTGAGAAAGGAACTATCGATACAAAGTGAGAATCACACTTCAAACATTTACAGTACTTTTTTTTACATATTTAGGACCACCCTCCTTTTCAACCTTTTGCAACAAATAATTCAATTGCGAACTGATCCCATATAAAAAAATAAACCTTTATTTGCATAAATATGACATAGTAATTAAAGAATCCAATTTTACATTCTGTATCATGCATGCATCTGTTTCCTTTCCATCCTTTGTCCCGCCTCCTCTCCTTCACTCGTCTGCTACCACCTCTCCGGACACCTCTCTCCTATTTTCTATTACTTGTTCCATTCAATACCCACATATTCCTCCCACCAATGCTTCCACTCATCCCTTCCGTCACCACATGTCTCACACTTTTTGTACTCCTCTCCCATCCAGTATTTGTTCTTCTTTTCTTCGTCTTCCGCGCCCCTCCATCTCTTCCATCACTTTTTTCCTTAAACTATTGCCTTTCTCTTTCACCCTTTATCATTTCTTTGTACTTTGCCACCCTCCTCGCCGCCTTTATCTACAATTCCTGTCTCCTGTTTCACAATGTAATCTGGTGTTGACTTCTCTAATTTTAGCGCTCTCTTCATCTGCCCCATATAAGCCCTTTCTAGTCTTTTTCTCTCTAAGTCTTTGCCAGCAGTACAATATCGTCTGCATATGCTAGTGTCCACAGCCTATCATTCCCCATCCTCACCCCGCCGTCTTGGCCATTCCTCATCACTTCTTCCACTTTCGCAATGTAGGTGTTGAATAATTGCGGGCTTAAGCGGGCTACTCACACGCCTGCCGCAGGGGCAATCTATGACGCACGGCGGCAGGGGCAATTCGAATCGTGTTACAAAATTGCCCCTGCTTGCCTATACACATCACAATTAAGGAGGCCTCCCCACTTTTATACCCTAGATTGCCCCTGCGGCAGGCGTGTGAGTAGCCCGCTTTAAGGGCCACCCCTGCCTTAGACTTCTAGACGTTCCGAATTTCTCCGTCTTCTCGCTTCCTACTCTTACACTGCACCACGTCTCTTCTTATATCTCTCTTGTCCTTGTAACCACCCTCTCGATATCCCTCCTTTTTCCATTGTCCTTATCAGTACTCCTCCATCAATCCCGTCAAATGCCGCCTTCAGGTCTACAAATATTGCGAAGAGTTTTCCTCCCTTCTCACCTCTCTCTCCCAATTAAGTAGTTTAGAACATATAGATTATCCCTGGTTCCTCTTCCTGGCCTAAACCCTGCTTGCCCCTCCGGCAATGTCTCCTTATCTCTGGTTTCATTTTCGAGTCTTAACCCTATCAACCCTGCATGTATTTTATAAACTACATTCAGCAAGGCAATCCCTCTAAGGTTCTCCACCCTCAGAGAGGCAAGGGTGAGAACTCTCTATATTAATCTTATCTATATATAATCTTATCTATATTAATCTTATCTTATATTAACCTTACTTTTAATAAATCGAAATGTTTTTACCCTAATTTGCGAAACCATTTGATTTCTTTCCTCAAAGCACTGAAATATAACTTTACTCGATTGGATATTAATGAACACCTTGCAGTTACTTTAATCAATAATCATTTCAGACTTTTCTTTGCCAGCTTGTATCTTTGTTCTAGTATCAAAATGGACAACATAAACATGTCAATCATATTTTCCATTTCAATGCAACGATGCTCCTCTTACTCTCTTTCGCCTATTCCCAATTTCATATTTACTATTTATGTTGAATTTAGCTTTCTATTTATCAATGTAGCTACTAAATTCGTTGATCTGGCGAGGTGTTGGTGCGCTAAATGAACACTGGTGTGGTAGTTATTTATATACACTCATCAGAAATATAACCACAGATGAGGATATGGGAAATCCAGGTCAGGCCCAATGCCTTAATCCTTTGGCATGAACGACTTGGTAGCTTGTGATTGAAGTTTTGTTTCCTTCTGCATTTGGTAACACCTATGCTCTAGACGCAGTAAATGAAATTTCCTGGAAATCTCTGAAGGTAAATCTGAAGTTCTAGGTTAAAATGGTACTTGAGGCGGCAAACTGTACCTTCATTAGCCAATGCAGTAAAAAAATCTTTGACTTTGTTATTTGACAAATAACTTTAATGTTATCTTTGTTGTTATTTTTGAAATTTATTAAAACTATAATGAAATCGAATACAATTCATACTCTGAAATTGTTCGGGTTATACGTCTCACGCTTCCTGCATAGTGACTCGTCAGTTTCACAGAATAATCCACCCGCTTCTTGGTCGGATTATTTACTCTGTCAAACTCACAGTCTTACTGTGCAACAAGTTTCTGCATAAATCCATAATATCGAAGTACTATACTATTACTTACTGATACATTTATTTCGTGATGCAGAATTTCAAGTGCCTGATTTTATTTACTAATCGAGATGATTGACAATCACGACTGATTGTGTATTTCAATCTTTTCATTCTTTGTGTAGTGTATGTTATGCGTTATCAGATCTTTGGAAATAAAAAGTGGTGTTTATCAAACAATCGTAAAATAAAAATATGAAAAATAATTATAAATATGCTAAGATCATATCATCTGTTAAAGAATGTTATGTGATTGTCATTCTTGTTTGACGGTGAATTCCATCTCAATCATGGCCAGATTGTCAATCATGAAGCACGTAGAGCTAAGATTATTTTCCTAGTAAGCATTTCCGTCCAGTCTTGCTTACCCTTTGGCACCACCACATTTTGACCTGCAATATTTTTGTGTAATATTTGTCACTTATATGAAAAGGAAAAATATTTGAGAAAAAAATTACATTTTAGTATTAGGTATAGATTTGGCAATCAATTTCTATTAAATTGTAAAAGGCCGAACATCTACTTTTGGCAAAACTTATTTCCTTTATCAGTTATTCATGCTAAGTTAATTTAAACAAGATGCATCGTGTGTTGATTATGTTATATAATATATCATCATGTAAACCGAATCAAATGTTGATAAATTTGACTATACATTTATGTATTATTTAGACTTTTGAAAACATGTATAAGAATCTAATGTAAAATTACATATCCAGTTCTTTCACTCGTAACTCTAAGGCACTAAAAATCATAATTATGAAATGTTGAAAAGTTTTCATGCAGAATTTTTCTTGATGATGTGTTAATGTTTGTAAGTATTCCTAAGAAAAATTCTATATTCTCCATATTAAACTTAGACTGCCGACAGTATGTACAAAATGTTAATTGCCTTGTTACAATCCCATGTATATAAAAATTGTTTATAAAAAATAGTTTCTACATAACTTTCAAATGATACCACGTGAATATATATTTTCTAAATATGTTGCAAAACAGTTCATTTTAAGAAATTTTGTTATACAAAATGTTTAGATAATTCAAAATTGTTGTCCATTAGCAGATTTCATAAATTGTTAACGAATTGTGTCTAAAAATGTTAGATTTATACTTGCAATTGTTAAAAACGCAAATTGTATGTGACTTGCAGTAGATCTATGATACAGCATTTAAGTTAATGACAATAATGTATAAATTTGTTTTTTGTTGAGTTGTATTTATCGCTAACGCACTGAAGAGGATTTCTCTAAGTTTTGCGGTTAGCCTCATCGATGAGTTGTTGCAGACTCTGGGAAGACAAGACGGTGTGAAGCAAGATTGGCTTGTCGAGGACATTATCGGTAATTGGTGGCGACCAAACTTTGAACCACCTCAATATCCATACATTCCGCCTCATATCACGAAACCGAAGGAACACAAGCGTTTGTTCCTTGTGCAACTACAAGAGAAGGGTACTGTAGTTATTGATATAGACTATAATTATAATTATCGAAAGAAGATTGTAATTTATTTGTTTTATAATTTCTTACAGAAAGGAGCCTTATTTACAATAAAATGATCCAGATGAAGTTATTTGTAACTGTGTCAAGTTATTCTATTATTTCAAATACACTGGAAAAATAATTATCATAAATATTTTATTTTAAAGTAATTGAATAACAAAGCAATGTTTTCATCTATTTTCATTGGCAACGTAAAAATGTTTTTGATTCATGATTATGATTGCCAATTAATACATTTTTGTCTACAATCTCATTCATTCAAATTATTTATTTAATATATGATATACCTTTAGTTTATTAGTAGATTTAGTATGACAACTAAACTTGTAATGTAAATTTGCAGATGTAATTTAATAATTTGTTATTCTTATGAGATTATTTATCACCACGACACTTTCAAACGTATTCTTTTGGCATTTGTAACATTTGTGTTATAAATAAGATCAATAAATTGGTTCCTTTCTGTTTGAAATGTTGTTTAGTAAATTAAACAGAACTTGTATTGCTTCAATGTCATGTAAATGTCCATAATAAAATTTTAATAAATTTAGATTTGCAATGTTTATGACGATGCACAACAAAGTTCAGTTGTAGCAATACTTGTGCGTCAAACATCTTATTTTAGGCCACATTGTATAAGAGTGAATGAGTATTGTATTTGCATGCCAATTTGTTGCGAGAGTTTTGTACAAAAACTGTTTCGTTTTTGTGAACTATGCCAGAAATAGAAAATATCCCCTATTTATTCCAGATAAATGCATTTTGGTACACATAGCACAGTAAAATGTTTTTCATTTCAAAATGATAATCTTTTTTCGTTTAGAAATGGTACACCATCTCCATACTCGATAAAAGATTTATTTAATTGCAGATTTTACTATGCGACTGTTTGCTTCAATTCTGTACATTGAACTATAAAGGAGCCAAACAATGTTTCTAATCTTACTTTTTCAAAATGATAAGCCTTTTATATAAACAAACTGTTTCTTATATCTTTTCATAACACTTGTTTGAAGATATGAATGATTAATACTTTAGTACCAGTAAATTATTTACCTCCCATTGTAATTCATCCATTTAAGTAACTTTTTATTCATAAATGTCCATCAGTCATTTTCACATTGCAGTGGTGTAAATTGTATCAAAATCAACCTTATTAGAAAATAAAAGGGTAAATTACTGCAATCTTATTTGTTGTGCTTGATGGATATTTAGTTTTTTATTTGTACCTCAGTTCTTTGCTTTTTTAAATTTTTGTTATTTTGTTTTATAACATTTTTCTTCTAGTCGATTTACAAAAAATCTATATTATTATTAACGCCTAAGATTAGAAGAAAAATGAATTTGTGAAACCTGTATACGATATTGTATAATCTTGTACAAAATTGTATCTAATTGTATAATATTAAAAACAAACTTCTTTTATTTTTCTGTGTTAGTCCTTTCTTATATGTCTGTATGATAACATTAACATTGACTCATGTAAGTTTATTATTTGCAGCATTATTTGCCGTACCTAAAAATTACAAATTAGTTGCGGCACCGTTATTTGAATTATATGACAATTCTCAAGGATATGGACCAATCATATCTTCTTTGCCACAGGCTTTGTGCAGGTAATACAAAAATGTTTATTTCACGTGCACCGCTTTAGGAAATATTTTTTCATTTCAGATTCCAATTTATCTACATGTGAGCTGCAAAGTGTTTGGATGTTTTATTTATGTTTCTTACTAAATTTAAAAGTAAAGTATGGACAGCTGATTTTGTTATTAGTATTACATCATTTGTGTTTAGTTACAGGACACTATCATGAAGTTTTCGACTTTTCACGGAAGATCTTATTTTCTATATTAGAAATATATTTATATATCGAGCATATCTATGAAATAAGTGAACGTATAGGACTTTAATTTGTAAAATACATTTTATGTTAAAGACTTGATGATATAAATACATTAATTGATTAGTTTTTTCATTTCTTGTTTAACTGTGGTCGACCGAGGTGACGATTGTGACACGAGGTACAAAATTTCAGTTTTAAGACTAATTTAGTAAATACAAGTATTTGTTATATGAATCATTAATACGCAAGGGGAGAATATGTAAACTTACTAATTGGAAATTAGAATGGGAGCCAATCATTTATTATCCCCCACAGAAAAACAATCAATTGACATGTTTGAAATAATGTTTGAACATAGTCCCCCAAAAAGCTGATGCATTTTGTGTATCAATATCTATTGAAAAATCTGCAGTGGTCTGCAGCAAACTTTCTTATACTTACTTATACTCCATTTCC
The DNA here is from genome assembly GCA_959613385.1 of Geotrupes spiniger. NCBI lineage: Eukaryota > Metazoa > Arthropoda > Insecta > Coleoptera > Geotrupidae > Geotrupes > Geotrupes spiniger. The sequence continues at coordinate 16,944,564 of OY390736.1, read as the reverse complement.
GAAAGAACTTTTCAAATAAATGTTTTTTGTTTTAAATTCCAGTATCTAACCTTTATACGAATAATTTTTGCGATAACGCGTACCGTATTTGAGATATAGAAAATGTTGATTTGAGTAAACCATCGTTTGAGATATTGCTTTCAAAATATGACGTTTTCTTCCATGCTATATACTAATCTTAAGCTTAAAGTGTTATAGTGTTTCCTTCAATAGATAGGCGCTGGAGCGCGTACATCCAAACGGATTTTTAGCCGCACAATGGCAATAGTAAAAATCTGCAGTGGTCCGCACTGAACTTTCTTATACTTAGTTATACAACATTTTTTGAAAACACTTCTTAAATGAAAATTGTTTAAAATTTCAATACCTTTAACTTATATAAGAACAATTTTTTTGATAACTCATACCGTTTTTGAGATTAGGAAAACAGTGATAAGAGTAAACGATCACTTCCGGTTGAACTATTGCTTTCAAAATAGGATGTTTTCTTTCCTGCAATATACAAATAAGTTTAAAATTTCATAGTGGTGGCTTTAACCCTTTAACTACCGGCGACGTCAATAGACGATCATACCTAACTTTCTTGAGACAATGACGTGTGTCGTCAATAAGCGATTTGAGCATGTGCTACGTTCCGGGGAACGTTTATTGTTGAAATTGTTTTAGTAGTTATATGATAATTATATTATGTTATATTATCTATATTATCTTCCATTTATGTAAAAATCACTGATTACACTCAAATACGGCCATAATAGGCATGCAGTGCGATGTATGATGCTCTTTATTATGATCCTGATCATATTTATACTGATATTTTTTTCAATAAAATAAATATTTGCTTATATACTTAATGTTTTTATTACTATTATTTACGGATTTTTTTCGCGTTTGCACGGTCAGCTTTCTGAATATATTCCCGTAGTTAAAGGGTTAATGGTTTGGACACTAGAGCGCGCACAGGCACACAGACGTAATTCCAAATAGTATATCCGCTGAAATATCCGGTTCGAAAATTTTCATGATTCCTGTACTTATACATAAAGTATAAGAAAGGCGATAACTGTATGTACATCAGATATGAAGCGTATCTCGTTTAACTGTCGATAAACTTGCATCGCCCCATCCATTTCACTCATACTCATTTTCGATTGGCCAGTTAATGTAGAAACTCGTAATCGCTTGTCGTTTTAACACTAGATATTTTGTGAATTGTTTTGAAATATAATTTGCCACTATGAAACAGATGTATAGTATTCTTGCTATATGTGTTTTATTTTTTAGTACATCTTCTCGATTTACGAAAATAGTCATTCAATACTCTCATTAGTATCTCATTAATATCTTGTTTTAGCGCTTACAAATATTCTATGTGCTTATGATTCTTTGCTTATTGAAGTTTTGTAGTAGCGGGCATTTTAAAAATGATATAATACAATAAGGTACAAAACACATTTTATTCATAACAAACTTCGCAAATAACAATACTCCCTAGTTTTTTGATCGCCTCAGAAGAGTGGACACACTCAAAAAACTAGGATTAAAATTAACAATGTCTGTTAACAATAAAAATGAAGAATACCTTAAAATTCTAGACGCAACGCGACATTTACATAAACATGTAGCACTTGTAATATATATTGTCAGAGTTTTAAAAGAAAATATTGTCATATTAAAAAAAATATATTTATAATAACAATGAAAACGATTTCCAATTTACATACATACAAACTCAGAACCATGAAATCTTGTGGACATTGCTAACTCTAGCAATTCATCAAATCTGAAATTCAGACGAAACAAAAAAAATCACTTAAAGTTAAATGAGTGATTGTATTTTATGCATTATGATGACATGTAACAGTACTGTAATAATTTCTACAATTGCGTATCATTTTCCAAAAGCGGTGTTTAATTTTGCATCTAAATAGGTTTAGGTAAATGAACGAGGCAAAAAATATTACTTTCTGTCTGAAAACATACATTTATTATTCTCACTTTTGTGAATGCCTTATTGAACTTGCATAGCAATAAGGTACATTTTACATAATTTGAATGAGATTCCAGGCCATTACTATGGATAATTTCATAAGTAGGTTCTAATAATTTATCGCATTAACATTGTCTGCAATAATATTCCCAGATTTCGGCAGATAATTTTATACAAATATAATTTTCAATGTTTATCGGTCCATAATTCGTTTACTGCATGTTTATTAGAATAGTTTCAGGCTGTAAAGGACATGATGTCATCAAAGAGTTGCACCACAGGAACAATCCAGTGGCAGATCACACTGATATTTCTTGTGAATGTTTTTAATCAACTTTTACTAGCGTGTTTGGAATTTATGTAAAATTTTGATTTTATTATTTAAACAAAGATGGTATTTATCAAACAAATATTTGACATGTTAAAATTAAATAATTTAGATGCAAACCGAAAAATTAAGAAAAACAAATATTTTTCTTACAGAGTATACAATTGTGTAGAATTAAATTAAATTTTCTTGGAGGTTGCAATTTCATAATTTTTATTCACTTTATTTACAGGTATTAGTTGCTACAATATTAAAAGCTCATATTATGAATATTGGCCCAATACGTTTAGATAACTTTTCTTAATAAGTTTCAAAACTTAAAATGAAGCAAATACAAGGCTTGTTAAATTGAAACCCATCTGTGGTTCATAAAAACTTTATTGACAAATAAATTTACAAAATAACTACCACCGTAATCAAGGCACATATCCTATTGTTTCACCAAACGATGTATACCCAGCCCATAGAATTCTTGTGGCTGCTGCGTAAAGAATTGTTTCACAGTGTATTGTACTTCTGCGTCTACAACTTTATCATACTTGGATTGATTATCAACAACAAATACCATTTCAAAGTCACAATACTAATAACTTCACAATATCAAACCAAAGCATAAACTATACAATAAAACAATAAACAACTATCAAGGTAAGGGACCGATACCACGTTCATCTGTTTCTTCAGATTCTCCTGTATTTACGGTGAAAACAAGATTATCTATTGCATCATCTAAGACAAGTTCTGTTGTCATATACCCATCAACAATTTTGTCTACATATGGAAGACCACTTTGAGAAAGCAATGCAACTAAACTTCTCCCGTGCTAAGTTTTCAACATCGTCTAGTTTGAAAGTCCCATTCCTTGCGGCAACATACTTCTTAACGGTGGCCCAAATTTCCTCTATTGGGTTTAATTCAGGATAGTATCTTAAAACCTTATGATCCTTTTCATTTAAGATTGTGTCCAATTTGTATTTTTGACACTTTGATTTGTGTATTTTAATTATTTCCTATAATTCGGGTTTCGTGTGTGCAGCATCATGGGGAATGTTTCTTTCCACAAGCCAGCTGACCAAATCTCTCATTAAAGTGGATGAAATTGGATCTCTTTTGTCAACAACTTGTTTTCTACCCACTTTGAAAAATTATTATAATTCATGCCATCGTGGTAGTCTGCCGCTTATATTTCGCTAATTGATTTAAGTATTTTATACGTTTGAGACGTATGTATGTCTTGCGACTGCATTAAATGTTTTTTTTGTCTGAAGAAGCTTTCCATCTGCAAATACAATAATAATTAGATTCCACTACTGCTGGGGACTGATATGTTTTTATCTGTTATTACTGATTGCTTTATGGATTTATATTTTATGTGAACCAGTAGGTTGATTAATGTGATTGTGCAATTATTGGTTACACACCATGATTATCATAAAATTTTGTGAAAACTGAAACTGACAAGAAGAAATTGAGATAGAGTTTCGAGTTGTAGAAAACAATCCAACAATTGCGAGAGGAACAACTAAACCAGTTAATTTTCGTAAGAAGAACGCTTCATTGGAGAAAGGAATTTAGAATTAGTTGGTTAATGGAAAAATAGTGAAAACAATTTAAGTAATTATGCTTACAATATTCATGAAAAAACATACAAAACTGAAAAAAATATACATACAGCTTAATTATACTTAAGCAGCTTACACACTGATGCAACGCAACTCACACGACCGACTCAAGCAACTAGCTACATGAGATCGATGTTTTCACATTGTTGTACAATCAATGTGACTATAATGTAGACGAAATGGAGTCGTCAAAAGATGAGGATGTTATTATTTCTTGGTATTTTCGTAGGAGAAGGAAAAGAGGTTTCTGGGTGCACCCACCCGTATTTTGTAGAAAATTTTGAACGAAGAATGTTTGTAGCTGCAGGGGAACTCCATGACCCGGTTAAATTAAAATCTATGTATAGGATGAATCCAACAACCTTCTTAGAACTACTTGACCTAATTACTCCTGCCATACAAAAAAGAGATACCAGTTTTAGGAGGTGCATTACAGCAGATGAAAAACTTCTAATAACGCTGAGGTAAATTTATTAAAATATATTTTTTTACACATGAAAAAATTACATAATAATTTAGAATTACTTAAATTTTCTGGGCTGCTGAAATTTTGATAATAGTCTGGTAAAGTGTCCCCTCGGTCAGATGGAGTAGAAGTGTACACATGAGATGGGGTAGGAGGACCATTGTGCTGGACATAAGATGTGGGTGTGGGTGTATCATCCAATAATGAGTCCGAGACTTCCAAAACTTGTCTTCGAAACACATTCTTTGTTCGCTTAATTTTTGGAGGTCAGGAAGCAAACTCAACAGAAACATTCTTCATTCATTCTCTTCATTGGGCTGCCTGCGTTTCTCTTCCAGGTATTTAACAAAATTTGATTGCTTTGGTGGGTCCTTGTTCCGTCTGTTTAATTTCGGTGGTTTCTTCGGGTTCTGACGAACACTTTTTTTGGTTAGTGGTCAAACCAACAAACAAAGTGTTCGTCAGAACAAGGAACCCGAAGAAACCACCGTATTTAACAAAAGCAACATCAACTCTGTTGATGTTGCTGCTTGGGTCTTTTGAACCTGGAACTTCTAAATCTCCTAGTTCACTAGGATTATTTGAAGAGCCATCGTCATTCGTAAGTTGTTCAGACAACTCATATTCTGGTTCAGTACTTGATAGACTTTCCGGGGTGGTGGGGACATTTCCAGAAACACTACTCTTATTTCCTAAGAAAGGTACCTAAAATTGTAAATAGTCCATTAAATAGTATTTTTTCACATTGTCACAGTTCGAAAGTTTCGCCACTTCTCCTTACAATTGGCAGCTGGAAAAAAAGTTGTGTTAATTTTAAATTAAGTTTTTTATTTTTAAGAAATTTTAATCGTGTGACTATTATTATATTTTGTTTTAGGTATCTGGCAACAGGCAGTACATTTTCAGACTTACTATATTTTATCGGAGGGATCAGCACAATCAGTGAAATAATTGGGATCACTACCAAGGCAATTTGGGACGTATTTCAACCAATATGAAAATATCGAGGATGAGTGGTTAGCTATTTTTGATCAATTTTACAATTATGGAATGTTGGAAATTGCTTAGGAGCCTTTGATGGAAAGCATATTAGAATTCAAAAACTTCCAAATACAGCTTCATCAAATTTTAATTATAAAGGTCATTCTATCGTATTAATGGGACAATGGATAAAACAGGGTGGTATGCAATTTCCCGCTTCCAGAGAACTTCCACAAGATATAAATGGAATTAAATTCCCATTCTGTTTTATTGGTGATGAAGCTTTCCCACTGCAAGTCCGTTTAATGGAACCTTTCCCCAGAAGAACTCTAGATAATAAGAAACGTATTTATAACTACCGGATCAACAGGCCCAGGAGTATTGTAGAGTTCACGTTTGAAATGATGTGCAAAAAATTTCGTGTTCTATCAAATCCAATAATTTGTGCAGATAAAAATAAAATCAACAATATAGTACGCAGAGTTTGTGTACATCATAATTTTATTAGGAAAAAAGAAGGCATACTATACGAACTTCGAGAATCAGAAAATTAAGAACCGGAGTTAAACATTATCCATGACGTAGATATGGATAATGTTGGCAATGAGAATGTACCCGAGACAAGGAGCCCAACAGCGTCAAATTTGAGACATTATCTTTCAAATTATTTTGTCCGAATCAATTCTTTGCCATGGCAGTGGAAATATTGTGTAGATGGCGAAAATTCATAATTACTAGTGTAAGCTAATTGCATATAAGCTCACGTTGTATTAACATTTTTTAATGAATAAAGTAAATAAAAGAAACACACTCTTACCTGTGCCATTCATTCTCTTCCCCACATTCTCCCACGCCAAATCAACTACATCTCTCTTGCTATAATCAGTAAGATTATAATTGTACAATACGGGCTATTGTACCAATGCAACTGATCTCGGTGTGACCGGCATGTCCAGTCGCATACAACCAGTTTGATGTAACCGTTTGGTTACATCAGTCCGATTGCATAAGTGTGAATGCTCCTACGATATCCTTATTACAGGCTACTCGCACGCCTGCCACAAGGGCGATCTGGGGCGCACGGCGGTCGCGGCAATACGATTCTTGTCTACTCACATGCTTGCTATTCCGTGTTCGGTTATAAGTTGAGCTGAACACACGCGTTGAGAATGGCCCTAGTATTATCAAAAAATCAAAAGATCAGTGTAGCCTTGACTCTGATGCAACCGCAAAAAAAGGAGAATGAGATACTGGGTGAAGAATTGGCTACAGAAAAGAAGCGAATTATGCTATATGAATATTATGAAAGAATTAGAAATTGATGACCTGAAAATTTTTTATGAATGGATATTGCTTCTTTCGAAGAGTTCCTTGCAATGGCGACACCATTTATAAAAAAAAGATACATTAATGCGGAATGCCATAAGTGTTAGAACGATTAATTGAGGCAGATTGTCCCTGCAGGCGGCACGGACAATCTGCCACCAAGGATGGTCTCGCGCCCCTGCTACCGTGCTGCGGGGCCAATCTACAAAATTGCCCCTGCTTACCTAATCCCCAGTTTTATACCCTTGATTGCCGCTGAGGCAGGTGTGTGAGTATCACGCTTATGGTCAGACTGATGCAACTAGTTGCTTAAGTTGGTTGTGTGAGTCACGTTGCATCAGTCTGTAAGCTGCCTTATTGTCACTTCTTCTGTGGTCTGCTCAGAAATTATTCCTTAAAAAGAAATAGGACAATAGGTTGAATAAGTTATATTGAATATCAAACTTATAATTTATAACGTGAAATATTAAATGTCAGTTTCTTTTTTTGAATACGATAGTAACTTGCAGTTGTGGTTAATAAGAAAGCAGTAATGACTATGTATAATATTATCCTGTAGAAAATTGTTGACATATTAATATTTCTTATTACATCAATATAGTACTTACACTGTATTATTTGGTGTATGGTCTCAACAGATAATGTAAAATTTTACTAGATAAATTAATTGCTCCACTGCTATTTATTAAGAGCACAATATATTGACACCCACAAATACATTATCATTTTGTGTGTGTGGCTTTTGTGCTATTAGCTGTTTTAAGACGATTTTACAAAACATCGAATTACAAGAACACAGGAAAAAAGTAAATAATTTACTGATAAATGTAACAAAATTTTACTTGAAATAGCAGTTTTTTGCTTTGTCATTCAAAGAATAGTTTACAATACGTTGCTGCAATTGTATTATCCTAATTATCGTAATAATGTAATTGATTATATTTTAAGTAAACGGCATATGCGTATTTAACAAATCGCAACCTAGAAGTACAGTTATACTCGATTTATGGAAAGATTGTATTTCTAGTGTATTGATAGCTTTAACATTAGAACAATAAAATATTCAATTTTGCAGCGTAATTCCCTGTGCGTGTGCATTATCTAGAAATCTCGTAAAAAGTAATGAAATCAATCTGATCAATGGGATATCTGATTCATCAAACAAGTAATTTATATAAAACTACAAAACACAGTTTATTAATTATACAACAGAAAAAAATAGACAATGAATTCAAAATTTGGGGAATGTTCACTTATGAAAGAGGCAAGTTCTACACACACACACACATGTTATTTTTTAAGGTTATGTTTGTTTTATTTTTAAAATTCACAGATTACGAAAACTGAAGATGCCATCAAGACTTGCTATAAAAGAATTGCTTCATTGGAGAAGAAATTGGACTATGGAGATTTTTCTCAAACTCAAGAGAAAACCGTAGAAAACGAGCTAATAGAATGCCGTAAGCTTTTACAAACGTACGATGAAGTCCTATCAAAGTTGCATAAACATAATTCAAATACCTTCGTCTTTGGTGTGGCATTTTGTCTGATAATATTTCTCGTTTGGATGCTTTATATTTTAGTAAATGGAAACAGCTTTTGAATGCTACGGGAAATAAATAAAACACTTATTGATATAAAACAATATGAATTGTATTTTTATACACTTGTATGCTTAATTATACTTCGAGTTTTTCGAATTGAAGATTGTACTGTTTTAAGAAATTAACGCCTTGCTCTGCCTCTGCCACGACCTCTGGGGCCACCGCGTCCTCGGCTTCCTCTCCCTCGTCCTCTCGTAGCACCTCGAGCAGAGTCCTTCTTTTTGGCTTTAGCTTTTGGGGTGTCGTCTATTAACAAAGTTTCTAAAGGCAAACTGTCGGGAAGAATGTAATATCGAATGTTGTTTCCTCGAACTGTTAACGTATCCAGGTTCATTGGGTTACGATTCTTAACGGTAACTTTTACGGCTTTTAAATGGGTGTTCATAGCAACGTCTACGCCTGTAATTGTCCCGTGGACTTGAGTACCATTTTTCAATTCCATCGTCACTGTTTCATGACTTAATTTCATAAGAAACCTGGAAGTAAAAAACATTTATTGAACAAATACAAATAAAATATGTGTCTCTAAACACATTTTAGTTACTGCATGAAACAACATAAATAATTTTGGCAAAATCTAAAAGAAATTTAATTTCTAATGATTTTATTCGCGAAGATTATGTGGGAAAACGTTTTTTTTAACGTGATTTGAGGTTATGGTTGTAATCGTAAATGAATAAAATTATTTGATGAAACGGATGTTATATCATTATTAAGACTAGATGCTTACCTTACTAATTTCATGTTTACTGATAAACTATTATAGTATTTATAAACAGTGAAAACAACCGGCTAAATTAAACGTCAACAATGCGTTTTTGGCGTCAATCATCTGGTGGGAGAAATTTGAAATTGCAACTGGCGGTAATTATAAATTTTTATATATTTTTTCATTTTTTAAATGTAGATACATCGAATAGGTAAACACTAATGTAATATTACAGTGTGTGTGTCTCTTGTATAAGGTGTACAGTGAAGCATTTAGATTAAAGTTAAATTGCTACGCATGAGCGATACGCTAATAACAAAATGAATCGATGCAGCACCACACACATTCTTTTTGCGACCCAGGCAAAGCGTCTCTATATATTTAATTTTTGCACGGTTTCTTAGCTTATGCAACGTTAAAAATAAAATTAAATGTATTGTCTTTACACAAACGCGTCTGTCGTTGAGCTTGCCAAATTGCTTAAAGTTTTGCCAATTTTTGCTTTATCGATTTTAATCGCATTTAATCTTTGCGCAACTTGAACGCCATGTGCACTTGCCATAAGTAATTATGTTCGATGATATATATTCCTCGGAGTACAAAGATGCCGAATTTATGTATGTGGTTTGTAAATATCATTTCAAATTGGAGCGCTGTGATTTTTTAAAGTGTAATCTCGCGCATGCTCTCTATGCCCCGTAACATGGCGGTTGTCGTGTTTTAACAGTCTGTAGTTGTAGTTGTGTTTAAAACATTTCAATGATAACTAGGTTTAATTTGTAATAACAGTTGATTTATTTTATTTGCCGTCTTATAATGTGAGTTTCGTTTTAAATATCACATAGCAAAATTATTTGTACAGGGGCTGCTTGTTTATGAGTGACGTTTAATCATATTGCCATTTAATATTTGTATTTCTTTTTCGTCAGATATATTGTTATTTACATAAAGGCTGCAACATTTGGCTTATTTTGCTACCACTACATATATGTATATTATACTTTTCTTCACCCTCTTGTAAAATATCTTATATAGGTTAAGCTGTCAAATTCGTTTACTGTGTTTATATTTTGTTAATCGTTGTGTGGTTTAATGAAGAGTATACGCAATTTCAATTATAAGCGAAGAATGGCACATCGGAGGAAGAAGAGAAAAATATGCCTGGGACAACAATTTCATGGTAAGTGTTTTCGTATTGTCTTACATTATGTTTGCATATCTACTGCACCCAGTTAAAAAAAAAAAAATTTAAAACATATGTAGTTTGTGTACGTTTTTGCATAATTAATATTTTAATTCATACACGACAGGATTTGTGCTCAAAAATCTCAGTCGGCAACTTTGACATTTCTAAAAAGCTCGTCTAGAGTGCGCCAGGAAGTCGAAAAAGCACCCAGTTGCTAATTTATTGTTATATTGCATGTCGCAAAAGTCCGATTAGAATATAGATCTTAAAATTGATTATAATGTTGGTCAGGCGGTAATAAACAGTTTTCGTATGATCGTATCTTTAGCAAAATTAGAGAGGAAATGGAGCTTACTTTACATCCAAGTGAATAATGTGTATAGTTTCTTGTAATTTACAAACGTGGACGAAGCATGTTAGCATATTCATTTAAGAAGTTTTGAAAAATTCTAAATTTAATGTCTGTAAATTTTAAGATGAATGGATTATTACCGGTAAATCAGGACCAGTGTTGCTTTAGATGATTTGCTGATTTGCGTATGCGCAGATTTGGAAGGTTTTTGTACGTTAATATTAAAATTTTTATTTATTAATTGGTGCTTAGGTTATTACAAACGTAACATTTTTTAATGCAATGTGCGGATTGATTTTCTCAAATTGCCAAAGCGCCAGCTGTACCCACTCAAATACTATATTTAATCGGTTGGATTGTAGATTTCATCTGGTAATTACAGTATGTGGTTTAGGCCCACGTTGGTATAATATTCTAGGTTTAATTAGATTTTGTTCAAAAAAAATATGCATATGCAATGAGCCATATTATTAAACTGCTGTATTGTAACGAGGCGAGTACGGGATTTCTAAAATTATAGGAATGATGCCCGCATATATTTCCGAACACTTTATAATATATATTTCATAGTATTTTTGGTTTGCTATATCAAATAAGGTGGTTTCAAAATATCCTTGAGCCTACAATTTTGTTAAACGGAATCCACTGATATGATATGGGATTTAATCGAGCTCGACATGTTGGGCCGTTAAATGTTATGATTTAATTTAAAAGATGAGCATGCCGACTGGAAAATGTAAGATGGATTGTCAACACTTCGATCGTTGATGAATTATGTAATTGATAAAATCACCAAATCACTAAATTTCTATGGAGCAAATTTACGGTGTGTACACCGTTCGGATATTTAATAATTTAAAATTAATAACATTAATTTGTATTTTATCTTGGGCAGCACAGTAACTATTATAGAATGTTTGCAAACAACTTAGTAATTTTTCGGATGACAGTGGAGAATTTTTTATCCAATTTAAAATTGTCGTGAGTCTATTAAGTTTTAGGTTGCAATCAAATTCAATTACATTTACTACACGAAAAAAATAAAGGTGATGGTGTTCAGGAAAGGTAGAGGAAAAAGAAGGGAGGTGAAAGTCAAATGGAAATGAGAAGGTATTGAATAGGTGAGGGAATGGTTATACCTAGGGTACGTGATTAGAGACAACAACAGTAAGAAAAGATACACGAGGCATATGTGTAAAAAGGCGAGGAAGGCAGGTGAGGGTTTGCGGGAGTGCCTTTGGGGGAAAGGGGAAGGGACATTTGAGGAGAAAATGAGGATTTGGGACGTGTGCGTAAAAAGCATAGTGCTATACGGGGCTGAAATATGGGGGACTAATGCGATGGGGGCGATGGTGAAAGGGTAGCCTGGCAAAAAAGATAGTGGAGGACTTGAAGAGGAGAGAAAGTAAGGGAACGGGGCTATCGGGAAGAAGCAAGCATAAAGATGTATGAGAAAGCGGGGATGTCGACGAGGGAAGTGGAAAGGAGGAGCATGGAGGGGAAAAAGGTGGAGAAAGAATTACAGGAGAGGTGGAAACAAGTAGAAGCACAGGAAAGGAGTGATAAAATAGTAAATTCAAGGTATAATACTAGGTTTAAACGGATACAGGTACATGGAAGGAGCCCGACGTATCTGAGAGGAGGAAACTCGGCGGAGGAGGAAAGGATGATAGCGACGTTTAGGTGCGGCAACGAAGAAAAGGTGAATAAATATTGGGAGATTATATGAGGTATGAGATATGCGGAAAACAAAGAGCCGAATGGAGACATTCATGGAGCAGTGTGAAGAAATGGGATGGAGTAGGGAGGAAAAAAAATGGGTAGGGATTGGAGTTACTTTGGAGGCTAAAGAGGAAGAAAGGAGAGGGCAGGAAAAGGAGGGACAAGGTAAAGATATAAAACAAAACAATGTTTCAGATAAGTCAGTCAAGGGGGAGAGAGTGGGAAGAATGGTCAGGAGGGAGGAGATGAGGAAAATTGAAGGCGGCTAGAGAAAGTGGATGAAGAGGATAAATTAAGTAAAATAACAGGAGTTAATAGTATTGTAAATTTGGAAATAATGCCAATAAAGGTTTACTACTACTACTACTACTTGGGTTTGTTTGTTGTAAATGTACACTGCGCCAATAAATTACAGGAACGCTAAGAAAAAATGTTGTAATTTCTTTTCCAGTTTTATGAAAGTAATAAAATCTCATATTCATATTATCATTTATTTTCCACAAGATTCATTCAATTTGATATTTTGACCTTATTATCAAAAAAAAAACCCATAAAACATGGGAAACAGAATAAGGAAAACGTCTATTTGTCAATTTCGTAGCTCCAGATACAAAATGAATCGAGTGGAGACTATCAATTTATTTATTATTAGTGCATCTAAGTAAAGTTCAAGTGGCAACAGCCATAACATTAATAGGAGAAGGATACAGCTTACGTGACGTTGCGAGACAATTTTATGTAAGTCCTTCTATTATGTCCAGAGTTTGGAATGGGTACCTACAGAGAGGAAGTTATGATAGAAGAGTTGGTGAGGGTCGGAAACGTACGACAACTGCTCGGCAAGATAGATATCTGCGAAATTGTGGACTGGCCATTGGCGTTCGCTCAACAACATGCAGATTGGGGGATGGAGTAGTGGTCCTCAGTGCTTTTCAGCGATGAGTCCCAGATTTCGGTTGACATGTCGTGATGGTCGTCTTCGAGTTTGGGCAAGTACAGGTGAACACCATCGTGAAGGGCTGGTTCAGGATAAATTTGGAATGGGATCAGACATGGTGTGGGCTGGAATCTCATTCCATATTCGTACAGATCTAATTGCTGTAGCGGGTCGAATGAATGCTTCCCTATATATTGACAACATTCTTACAAATCATGTGGTACCTGCTGGAGCTCTTATAGGCCCTAGATTTCTGTTCTAGCATGATAATGCAAGACCACATGTAGCAGGTCAGACAAGACAGAGGTTGATTGAAAATATGCCAAATTTTAGATTAAACTACCTATTTCTCGCTTCCATTCTTCTTTTTTATTTTCCCTCCATTATCTCGCGTCTTGAATCCCTTTCTCAACTCTGTATTCTTAGGTCTTATTTCCTTAACCTCTCTCACCAATTATCGAATCATATCCATCATTTTGTCACTTGCCTTGTCTCCTTCCTCCAGCATTACCCCATGGGTTACACTATGTCTTCTCTCTATCTCTCGAATCTCTGTCGTCAATATAAACATTTCATAGAAATCAATTGAAAATGATTATTGATGCCCAAGAAACTCATCGTCAAAATATTTAAGTATGTACCAAACCTAGAAAATATGTAGAATTACAAGGGAAGCTTATGAATTCGCTTATGAAATCGAGTAAATCAGTAAAGCTGTCTGTTTAATTAGGTTATGTTTTTCTAAATTTGAGATATTGCTGTAACTTTTACTAGTTTGCAATGGAAGAATCCTCAGACATTTTTAATCTAAGTTAACACAAGTCTTGCCCAAAGCAGGAATAAAATATCGCGCGACCCCTCTCAACTGTGAAAAATGGCCAGAAGAACTTACTTCAGCAGACGTATCCGAATTAGATTAGATGCTTTAGAACAAACCATTAAATTCAAAGCTACATAACCTATCCCCGGGGTATCTAATATTAGTGTGGGAGAATCGGTACTGTATTCCAAAATTGGACTTCAATACATAAATTAGACGATGGCTACATTCTAAAGCATCATATCGATCAACTTAAAATAACTAACGTTCAACAGTGGGAAGTTCATTTCGCTCCAGATGCTCGACAATAGCAATGTTTCAACTCATCGAGAGCTGCAAATAACTGTGGGAGTCTAGAAGCTAATGATTTAAATAAATCCAGAATCTCGAGAAAGTGAATCTTCAAGTCGTACACAAACGCCACAAGTAGTTGTAGGTCGTCAAGAGCCTCAAATAATTAATAACAGTCTCGAGTTAGCCCAGGACAAGCGGTTCGTAGATCTGAAAGAACTCGCAACAAACCAACGTATCTGCAGAATAATTAACCTCCTTAGATTAAGTGGAAATTATCTCAAAATTGTTATAAATTATATTAACTTAAGTGCTCTTCCATGTTTGTAACTTCAACAATGTGGTAGCATTAGATACATCATACCTTTTTGGACTTGATATAGTTTACAAAGAACTAAATACGTGCATAATTAATGCGTGAATTATAACCATAAAACGTACTTATCATAATTCAATGAAAGCTATGTATTTGGTGTTCTTAAATGTAGTGGCCTTACATCTTATACATCAAAATTTCTCGTTTTTGAAATTTTGTGGCTGTTAAACAGCGGCGGCAATTAGGCCAAAATGTACTTGGTCAGAATAATTATACAGAAACTTTGCTGGCCCCAAAATCCTAGACTTGAAGCTTAATTTGGACACAAAAATAAAATAGAATCATGTATGGGACGATTCTGCGTCCAAATTAATATTGAACACAAGGCTGTATAATATAATTATTATTAATTAAAATTATTTTCACCAAAATGGAAACTACTGACATCCGAATTATTTCGATGCCACATAATGCTACAAAAGAAGATTAGTTTCAGTAACGAAAATGCATTTTATTAATAATACTTATGTAGTCTCTCCCTTACTATTTCTACTAACCACAAATGACGGAGTATAATTGTAACAATGGTCCTACCGTAAATACCAAAGAACTACAAGTTGAAGACGCACAATTGAAGAGTTTTCATGCTTCACTGATGTACAACAGAGGATAAATAAGGCACCAAACGTATTCACAAGCATGAGGAACACCTGGTGCGCAAAAAGAAAAGAAAAAGAAGTACACCTATCAACACGAAAGTATTTAAATCGATAATTAAAATAGTACTCCTATATATAATTTCGAAACATAGATGGTTACATCGCCAATTAACAAAAAACGTCAATGGTAATAAACATAGTAATGGTAGTCCGAAAGAATCAAGAATCAGTAATATCGAGGTATGGCACGGAACACAGAAGAATACAAACCAAGAAATTAATAGGAGGACATTTAAGTAGTGGTCTTAAACTTAAATGGAATTTTACTGTAAAATCATTGGGGAAGCTAATATTTGAATGTCTCGAAATTAACATGGGATTTCTTATGTTGCGTCAGCCAATGCGGCGCCCGGTATATATCTATATCTACATCAATATGTATATGCATATATCGGTGTCACAAACTGATAGTATGAACCAAAATAAGCCGAAAAGTTTTAATGAACATAGGTCCGCAAATGGACGGTTTCGGAGATATTTCCACAATACTCACGTGTGGAAATTATTGAATCCAGATATCGGGTACGTTTTTCATTGAACGTTTGCCTGGGTATATTGGGCGACAGGTTACTAGGCCCAGCTAATTTACCAAACCGATTGACAGGCGCTGCATATCTGAACTATCCGCAGAACACACAGGGAATTTTTTAGACGAGATTCCTTTGAACCAAAACCAACAACTGTGGCTCCAGCCCGATGGTGCTCCGGCGCATTTTTCGATTCTAGTATTTACACGGAACTTTTGGACGAGGATGCGTAGGAAGGGGCGGAACTGTATCACGGCCTGCAAGATCGCCCGATTTAAACCACCTTGATTTGTTTGACAGTTTGAACATATCATTTGACTTTTTGCCTTCTTCATTTGTTCATAAATTACGTTGTTTGTTTGTACATAATAAACAAGTGGTGTAAACGCAAAATGTTTCGTATCTCCAAAACCGTCCATTTGCGGATCTATGTTCATTAAGACTTTTCGGCATATTTTGGGCCATAGTATCAGCCCTTAAAGTTTGTGACACTTATTTTTTAACACCCTGTAGACATAGTGAATTTTTTATCTCTAAACATATGCACATATTCATATAAAATTCCTATGCTCAATTTTTAAAAACATACTTTCAATGGACGGTGGTCCCTGACACAGAGCCAACCAATTTTTGCTACTATTTGAGGACATTCAGTAAACACAATTCGCTTTATTTCTTGAATGCGTTTATTTATTAATAATAATGAATGTAAAGGAAGAAAAAATAGAAAATGTACATTGGTATTTTATCCAAAATAGTTTAGGAAATTTATTTATTTGTTGCTAAAAATACCGCTCGAACAAGTGCGATTGGTGCGATATTAACATTTGAGACCAACGGTTGTATTGCAAATGAGCATATGAAACGGAAAATAACTTGCCACATTTTAACTGAAGAGGTGATGTTAAATATTGTAATGTTCACAGAAGAAAATTCATTTACATCTGTTTGTAGTTTAGCTGAAGCATCTTGACTGCATCATCCGTGCAGAAAACCTAGAATGAATTTAAATACAAACCTTATAAATTTTCATCGCCAGCAACTATTTGAAGAAGACAAAATCAAAAGAACTGATTTTTATGGGAACACCATTTAATTTATTAAATGAGAACGAAGAATTTGGCTCAGAATTCGAGACTATTTTAAAGAGTTTGACAAATCACATTTGTTAGAGCATTAAAAATATTGCGAGAACGTTGGGAAAAGTGTATCTACCTAAAATGAAAAATAAAAATGAAGAAAGAAATTTCTTAAAAATTTGTGTTTTAATTCCTACGACGGGTATTTATTGATCCATATATATACTGGGTGTCCCAACGATATGCCAAAATTCCCTTACGGCATTGTGTTCATATTCTAAAAATATGTTCAGCCGGCATGGGCGGTTCGTCTGCGGGGGCGACATAAACTGTAACTGTAAATGGAACACCTGTATATTTTACATTTTTTAATTCTATGGAGAATTGTGAATACAACAAAAAAGCAAGTAACTGAGAGGGTAGTTGGTGGGAGGGTATTTTTTTATCCGTGGACTAAGTTATCATGAATGTAAGTATTAATGCCTCCAGTCGATGTCCAAATCTAGTTCTGAGACCTTGAGACTTCAGGAGTAATATTCATGAATCCTGATTTTCATATTTTCTCATGTGGTAGAAGCCTCGAGGTAGACTTGAGATTTTATAAAACCACAAAGAAAATAGTCGCATGTTATGAAAACGTCAAAGTGACACTAGGCTACTATGTTTAGATTACGAAAATTGTAATACGATTGATTTTGAGAAAAAATAAAGTTTTTTCCTGACATTACTCGATAAACTGAAGTGATAAGTATAGGAATTTGATTTGGAATCGAGTGTTTGTAAATTTGATAGTAGATCATTCATTAAAAAAAAATGATATTTTGCGTTTTAAAGTTGTGTGAGATTGAAAATTCTGACAACTGACAACACCCTGCATATAGAAGAGGATTTTTGGGCTATTGATACTTACATTGTTGTATTCACAATTCTCCATAGAATTCAAAGATGTAAAAATATACAGGGTGTTCCATTTAAACAAAGTAAAGAATATGAACCTAGGGACCCTCTTCATATATATACTTACTTTTTTCGAATTAGAAATCATAACGCCGCAAGGGAACTTTGTCAGATCGTTGGGACAGCCTATATATATATATATATTGGTGCGTGTAAAATTTGGCTGTGCAAATTAAATTAATAGGAGATTTGGAGCACGGAAGAGAAAATGCAAAATTATACAAACTCAACGTGAACATGATATTAATTAATATTTAATGTTGTAAGCGATCACTGCTTCACATCGATAAGGCATGGAATTGACTTGATTTCTGGGTTTGGGTTTTGATGCAGCTACTTTATATCTGCCCAGACATTTTCAATAGGATTGAGGTCGTGAGATTCCGTGGGCCAGTCTAGATCTTCAACATTTTCCCTTCTTCAGGACGGGACGGTGTTTAGCCCGACCCTTTTTTGCCATTCAAAATGCACTTGCAATATTTATTTTTGGTGTTTTGATGACTATAGTTAATAATTAAAGTGACATTTTGCTGCCTTTAGCACGTACGCAATTAAATGCCTTAAATATAATCAATAGCTGATCTACTGCTATTATTTTAAACAGCTGAATCAAATTCGGCCATAAAATATAAGTGATGATCACTATATTTCTAAATGTGAAAACATCACGTCTATATATATTTTCTCTTTAAAGCAAATGGATCTATAGATACATAATCAGTGATAAGTCATTACAACAGCTTCGATTATGACAAAGACATTTAGTATTTTTAAATTTCAGTGTTCCATTCCTATAATTTTGAATACGTGTACGACCTCACTGATACATTTGAATTTATGCAGTGTTCTCAAAAAGAGTCTATTGAATAGCTGTGAAAATTTGGTAACATTTGGAACTCCGTTTTTAAAATGCGCCTTTAAAATTAGACGTCGAAACTTCTTACGCCGATCGTAGAGGTGGACTTTGAAAAATCGATTCATACAAATCGATTCAGTAAAATTAATCTCGTTCATAGTTAATTTTTTTTGCAAATACTGAAGCGAAGCTTACTTTAATTTCGTTGTACCTTTTTTGTTCCCAAATGATTCTAATAACTTTCAATTTTCATAGGTCCTTAGTTTTGTGTTGTTACTAAGTTTTTTCTTTAGTTTTTATTGTCGTTATATTCCAGTTGTGTTCACTGTCTCACATACTAGATTCTCATTTTTCTTGTGTACTACGATATTTAAATGTTTCAATTTCTTCAAACTGATAGCTATCGATATTTATTAACTTCTCAATTTTTTTCTACTGTTTTACTGCTTTTACTTAGTTTTCTGTTCGTTCATTTCTAACCCTCTCACGTCAGCCTTTTGATCAATGTCTTTTGTCTGTTGATACAATCGGTAGATCGTCGGCATATGCGATTATCTGTACTGATTTGTTGTTAATATTTCCTGTCCTTTATCATTCCTATTATATTATCTACCTATGTTATAAATAACATCGCTGATAAAGCATTTCCCTGACGTACTCATTTATTTGTCTCAAATTTCTTTGTTACCTTTTTTGGCCGCTCTTAACAATTTTCTAACTGTATGTTGATAGTGGCCCAGTATTTTTTCTGTATTCTTTTAAATATTTGTATGTTACATTTAATACTGTATTGGCTCGTAATTACTACATTAATTCACGTATCCTGTTTTCGGTATTCTTTCTTTCTGGCATTCTCCCATCTCTCTAAATGCTTACAATCAGATTATTTTTCCCCTTCTTTGAAGCATTTCCTCGCATATTTAATCTATCCTACAGCCTTCTTCTTTTCAAGACTTTCTTACACATTCTTCATTCGTTTGGGTCTATTTCCTTTTTTCCATTTGAAATTCTGTGCCATCATATACCTCTCTGAAATGCGTACTCCATTTATTTTCTTCGTAAAGGTTGCTTTGTTGCATTTATTTTTTAGTCCTCGTGTATTTATATAGAGGTTCTGTATTGACTTTTTTATATGCATTTTTTATGTCGGCTTTTGTTTTCTCTATCTACTCTTTCTTTTTACATAGCTTATTTTTTTGTATATGCACATTTCTAGTGCGCTTTCTTTATCCTATTACCTTTTCTGCACCATTTACCACTCCGTCCTCAATCTTCTTCAATCTCTTAGCATTCTGCATATTTCAATTTATTGTGTATTACGTCGTCGTATTCTGCCCCAGTTTTCTAATTCTATAATTCTATTATATTTTATTTTTTGCTTTGTCTTCTCTTCTTGTGATATTTTTGTTTTTATTGTGCATCTTACAATTACTGGAACATGTACCTTTCAAGTTTCTTTTCTCTTTCATGATTATTTGCTTGTCAATTTATTGTTTAATTTTTACTATAGGGATTCTTTTATTTTTTCTTGTTTTTAAGTTTCTAACCTCTCCAATGTTTACCTTTACACCCAATTTCTCTTCCGTGATCTCCTGTACGTTTTCTATATTTTCTCCCATTCCTTCACCTTTACTAATTATATTTCTCCATGTTTCTTATTTTTTTCATTTCTTCTTTTACTATGTATTAGTTCTCTTATTATTACTATTTGTTCCATATTTTTCTTGGAGAATTTTTCACAAAAATATCCTTAATTTCTCTAATATATGCAAAATATATTTGCCAAGCAACTTGTTTTATTAATACCATCAAAAAAGTGGGATAAGCTATCGAACAAGAACCTCAAACTATGGATGTATTTATGGTCTCATTTGTTATGCAGATTAAAAACACAGAATCAATAATTTCACACCACACCTGACGCAACTACGCTGAGTGGTATGGCGATGTCTTACTGCATTGTGACTTTTACCATGCGGTAGGTTATAATTTCGTCCATACATTCAGCAAAGTTTGCTTGCGAACTCGTTCCAAACCCTTGTAAAAGTAGCTCGTATCTTTCTGTACTTTGTTTGCAAGAAACATTTCCAATTTATTTCCATGAAACTATTGTGTACAAGTTTGTAATTTTATTTCTTATTGTTTGGGAACATACTTTTCTATGTTTTTGTATAGCATCACATAACAAATCTTTTATTAATAGTTAAAAAAATATTGGTTTTATACGTCCTTGTCAAAACTGCCGTCACGAAGACGACAAACAAACTCATTAAAAAATAGTTGCTGTTTTAAACGTGGCAAACTACTTATATTAGGAAATAATGAGCTTTGTCATAAACTTATTATATCGGCAAATGTTAAAGATATTTGAAACTAGTGACTTATAATCGATGCTTCAATCGAATATCCGATGAAGCTAAATTACGCCAAGAAGACTAAGAAGAACTTGCCGACAAATTGAATTATCAGATTCTAATTACTTTGTTTGTAAGTTTATTTTCAAATTGTTCTTTGGGGATGCAAACTTGGATGCTACAGATTTTTCAGTAGCGATTTTGTTAATTTAATGGCAGGATAATGTGGAGTAAGTCCAATTGAATTAATTGTAACGAAACTTAATTTTACCAATCCATTATTCGTATGACATCTTACAATGGAAATGTACTGAATAATTTGACACATGAATTTAATTGTACTATTTTTAATCGATGCATTTATGTAGATTTAGCTTTGTTACTTAACATGGAATCGATGCGTTTATGTAGATTCACCTGTGTTACTTAACATTCAGGACAGGTTGTATCGAGACATGCACTTTACCAAAGATTGCAACTATAAATCGCTTTCGTAAATTGCATATCAAATAATCAACTGAGCCAATTTATGTTGTATTTATATACTGGAATAATGTTTTACATGTAGTTATGCAGAATATGCTTGTCACTACTTCTTTAATAGTTGTATTTACTATATCAATGCAGTTCTCCTAAGATCAAATGTCGTATTTCTAGCAACATTCTTAAAAAATCTTAAAGGTTACAAGAGCAATTTCATCAACTGATTAGCACAAAGCAAAAAATCCGCGGTGGTCCGCACGAAACTTACTTATACTTAGTTATACTATGGTTTTCGAAAAAACTTTTCAAATGAAAGTTGTTTATAATTGCAATCTCTTTAACTTATATACGAACATTTTTTTGATAGCTCGTACCGTTTTCGAGATAATGAAAATGGTGATAAGAGTAAACGATCACTTCCGGTTGAGCTATTGCGTTCAAAATAGGACGTTTTCCTCCTTGCTGCATACAAATGTTAAGTTTAAAGTTTCAGAGCTCTAGCTATAATCGTTTGGTCGCTAGAGCGCGCATAGACACACACACAGACGTCATTCCGAAAATAGTCAGAAACGATTCAGGGGACCTCAACTTTACTTTACTTAAATTGTGGTGGTTCGAAATTATTTTCGTTTGTTTCCATAAAACCAAAATTTATTCCTCTCCCTGTTCTTTTTGTCAATGATATGAAGACATATAAAAATTAGCAGTGTTACCACCACAAGCTTATCTTTACTGCGTTGAAATATTCTATGAAGATTTGAACCACAGCAGGTTTGATAATGTATTATCGGCTTAATCCACCCACAAATATGCTCAAGTCCACATCTTGATTAATCTGGTATTTTTTCTTCATTCATGCAGATATGTTAGTACACGCATAGACAATTATTAAATTTAAATAAATTCATTTAAAGCAATAGTTTGTAGATTGCACATGCACTGAAGGAATTGTTTGCAAAATATATTTTCACTTAAAGGCATCGGATCAAAATTGTATGATAGGCCTTGTCAATAATAAACAGAACTGGCGAATAAAAACGTTATATTGTGATACAATTAATAGTAGTATTCTATTTATTTATTTTTATGGTATATACTATATAGTATATAAAACAACAAGTAATCTATCGGGATTAAAATAATATTTTACAGCATTAAAAATAGCAAATCGAGATGTGAGTTGGGCAACTACATAACAATCAAATTCACGTAATTAGTAATTCAGTCAATCAGTAATGGTGGATAATCGCTAACCACAATCATGTGTGTTAAGTAGGGACCTTAATGCACATGAGATATGTGACATTTTGCATGATGCATAGATACAATTCCCACTTATAATTAAAACAATCCATATCACAAGAATGGCACATATAATATGTGTAAATGCATACTCTTCCTCATTGTTCCAAGTTTGTCTCAAAAATACTCTCGGCTCAACCTCGGAGAACTTGGCACCCGAATTTCAATTTTTTAAATTACCAGTCGATTGTACTTCGTTAGTTTTTGGTTCACTACCTCGTTATAAGTTATTTTCGATCGCGCAATTACACCCTCATAACCGCAAAAAGTTTACAAGGTTTTTAAAAATGTCAAAATCTGACTTACACATATTGAATTTTCGTGATTCTTTATTGAGGCGGAAGAAAGAACCAAAGTGATTCCCGCGATTAACAATTCTGCATAGATTGTCGTTGACAGAATTTCTAAATCTTCGAAAATTTCAAAACCTAGTTATTTTTTCAGGGTTTTGAGTAAAATCGAAAATGAAAGTGGTACAAACGGATATTAGCGACCATGAATCGGATGCCGTCGGAAAAATGTCGATTTTCCAAAGTCTGCTGCGGGTCGAATATTGAAAACGCTGTAACTTTTTTGGTTTTGGGTACAAACGAAAATGAGAGTGTTACAAACGGGTGCTAACGAACTACAATTGACAAGTAATAAAAAAAAATCGAGTGCCAAGTGCATAGAGGTATCTGCCCAAACATCAACTTAAAATAGGTTGGCACTTGGTTTATATTCTCCCCTTGTGCGATTGCTTATGATTCCTTATATTCAAATTACGTGTGGCGAACATTTAACAGTGCAATCCTTATTTTTAATGGTGTAATGCTTTTGTGTATGCTTGAATGTTTATTCACTAACTGGAAAAATTTTGGCCCGAAATAATTCATATTGATTAGAGATTATTATTAGCTTGAAAAGCCATTCATTATTGAATGGCTTTTTTGAAAAAAAAATAGCTACATTAATGTATATGCATTTAGCAGAACTTCTGATAATTCTTAGGAACATGAATGCCATACTACAGCTAACATTACAAAGCCAAATAAAACATCAAAATAGCTTCCGTGAAAATACCTGGAAATAGCATCTCACAACCTCCTTTAAAAGAGTTTGTTCCACAGATTGCACATCGTTAATTTTATGTTCTCTTTTGTTCGGTTGAGAAAGGGTATGGACCCTTTCTCAACCGTCCGGTGACCGCAGACAAAAGCGTCGTCTAATCGGTAAAGAGAACTTCATTCTACCACCCACGTGCTGTTAGTAGGCGATGCTGAAGTTGAATCTGCGATCACTTGTTGTGGTAAGCCCAAAGAAACAACAATCACGCGCATATGTCGCCCTTCTTCTGGCTCCTGCTCGTTTGACGAAAATACCAGACTTCAGTTACCGGTTCCAGGCATCCTGAACGGCTCTACGGGGTATTCGTACCTGTCGCTGATTACGATGATCATCAACTAAAGCAACCACTGGGCATTTTTATCACCTGAAACTTTTATTAAATTCCAAACTCCATTCCAATAATAATGCAAATATGGCTACTTTTATTTTATGATAAATAAAGGGGAAGAATTAACGATTAAAACATTTTTTTAAAAAAAACAACCATCTACGTTTTAAGGCCACTTTTATGAAATATTTTCCGACTTCTTCTTCATCTTTGGGTTTCATTGATTTTTTTTAAATAATAACAAATAATTTACATTCTTTATATAAGTATATTGTAACGTTGATCAAATCTAAAACGATATTTCGTTTATTTCGTATATGTTCACTCAAATGCATTGTGCAAAAGGGGGTGGGGACAACTTATTGTTAGTTATACATGAGACAGTTGGCGAGAGAGTTAGTGTGCCGATCTGTATGAATTGCAATTCAAAGTGAAGTTCGACTTCTTGCCTCTAAACAACCTAAGGAGTTAGCAGAAATGTTATCCTTTTATTTTCATAGACGATGAAAATAAAAGGATAACATTTCTGCTAAATCCTAACTGCTATTTCGTTAACACACGTACTCATTTCCTATTTTTAAGAACATGTCTGCCTATGCTAAAACACGTCGTAAGTGGTACTCGTAGTCAATTCAAGGGAAGCCTATTTTACATATTTAGAAGTAAAACTTGGTAAAGTAAAGCCCTTGGTTACTCACAAGGTGTACAAGCAAAATAGATCGAGGGTTTACGGATATGGACGAAGGAAACACGTGATTAATTGCCATTTGGCAACCCTATGGTTTGGTATTGTAAAAACGTCAGCATACAACAAGAAATATAAATGTAAATTAGAATATCCTAGTATACCACCAGCTATAGTACCAGTACCAGTTTCCATTGAACATTGAACCATCCGAAAACAGGAGTCTAGTGACGAACTTAGTGCCAACAACGATGGAGATTTTCAAATTAAGGATGACTCAGTTCGTAAAGTGTTTGATCAGCATGAGTTGAATGATCTGGCACGAGATTTAGGATTGTCCAAAAAGGCTTCAGAACCCCTCACGACTTAACGTGAAAAAGGAGCGAATAAAAATAGAATTAAAAATGAATTTCTGCAGTACTCGCAGCGACGGTGGCTTTTGTTTATTGTCATCGCATACTTGGTCTAATGGAGATTTTGTATTCCACCCTATAACGCAACTGTATCGACACTTCATCGATAGCTCGAAGCGGAGCTTGAAATGCATACTCCCCCGCAATCGCAACTGATTTGGTGCTGTTCAAATTGGCCATTCAGTTTGTTTTTGTGAAGAATATGGAGACAGTGCCATTGATCAGTTGCAATATCACAAGCACAATTGGATCATATGTGTTGACCCTCCGTTCTTGGAGTGCTTTGTTGCAACATGAGTATGAAGGTGCATTTTCTGCATAACCATCTTGGTGATGAAAAACCCTGGTGTAGCCAGTGATGACAAAATGAACGATTCCACTAAATTTTTAATGTCATGGGTGCGCTGTATCAAGGCAGATTGAACAGTCCAGGAAAATCTACAAGCATAATTTTGTACCTTAATATGTTTTGAAGTACTGCTTCCCACTTGTACACCATTGGCGTATGCGGATGGTTCACTTTGATTTACAGTAACAATATATAACTTTTAAAATTATAAAATGGCATCTTGCATGAATTTTGGCAAACATGGAGAGCACTGTATACAATAAAAAGTTGGCATGAAAATCTAAAATGTGAATCGTTTTGGGCCGAACGTTAGCTAAAAGCAAGTGTCAGATCTAACTCAAGAATAATTGTGTCCTGGGCGTTATCTAGAAAGTACGTTAATGATTTTAATATTTACTTTGAGTGTGTGTGTAATATGTTTAATTAGTTAAATTATGCTCAGAAAATGTTTATAAATTGTTTATTTAGTAGAATAGTTTACTTAGTGGAATTTTTCGTTTATGTTGTTTCTTAAATTTTTTTAATCATTTACATAAAAAAATATTTGGTATGCTTCTCACATACTTATCAGCTACTTTAGATGGATGGTTGTGGTGCGTTAGATGGCAAGATAAATATAGCTTAATTTTTTTGCGTGTGTTAACGCAAACTATTGCTTTCGGTTTTTGCAAAATTATCTTTGAATGCTGCATTAGAAGATATTAGGAATAAGTTGATTTTACCAAAAGGTGGAGCATTTGTAGCTGACGATGCTTTCCATCTACATTTTAAAACCATTTGAAAGAAATATGTACCTATCTAGAAAACAAAAAAATCTTCAACTATCGCTTGGTAATTTGAAATTTCCATTTCCTTGTATGTAGCCCAAAGTATTTTTCGTGCTTCTTCATTTTTATGTTTATCCGTTCGCTGGTTCCAAAGACGTTGGAATACAAAAGTTTGATTGGATCAATTTTTTTCGATCAACTACAAATTTGATCGACTTTATTGAAAGAAGGGTTTTCACGACAATGGTCAACTAAAATTGACTCGTGACAACGCGCCTTTAGACAAATCGCCAGCGAATTTGCCCAGTTGCGATAACTTCTATAAAAACAACTTTTTCTCTAATTCGTTAAGTTAAGTTTTCGATGCATGGAAAAATGTGATAAGAGTAAACCATCACTTCCTGTCGAGATAATTCAAACTAGGGCGTTTTGAGTTTAAAATTTCACAGTAAACAAAGTAAAAATTCAACCTAATTGCATTCAGTGTCAAAATCGTAAAAGTTGCCTGCCGCGTCGTTTTTTGCATGTGATCATTAGCTTATCGGGTCCTCATTTTTTGCTCCCGCATATGTATTAGTGGGATCGACTTGGCGATTACGTGACGTAACAATAAAAACACAATGTTTTATTCTTGTCGCTTATGGACCCGTCGACCATTAGGCCAGTTTGTCGCGCGTTTTGTGAAAAATTGCACTTTTCGCGGTGATTTTCGATGAGATTATTAGCGCGTGCATTGTGAAGTGTTTTGGACTGTCTTGGAGTCTTCGGCGACGGATGTTGGCGTTGGTGAGTGATTTTTATCGTACTTTGTTTGAATCGGTCGATTTCAAAGAAGATTCGAATGTATATACGCGCAATACAAAATATGGGAAATTTATTGCAAAAATTATTTCGTTATGTTCTTTGTTGCTAATATCGATAAAAAATTTGTTCATTCATAGGCTTCTCAACGCAAGTTTATATCGTGTAGTGTATACCAATCGCAGTGTAAGTTACAAATAATGTTTGACCTTGAAGAATTTTAAAAATTTAGACGCTGATCGAATTATATTCAATGCAATACATAAATATTCGCATTAGACTGGGGGCTGTAGAGTACAATATTTTTTGTCGGTAGTTGGTTAAGATTATCTTTAGTCTTATCTACAAACCGTCTTTTATTTGTTTCGTTAATTAGTTTTCTGAATTTAAAACACAAATTTATTCTATTGGTGAATATTTATGGGGTTCAGTAACTGGAATATTTTGAATAGTCGTAGAGTTTAAAATTACTGGTTTTCGAAAAGATTTTAAATTTATATAAAGTTATGATGTTTTCTTATAATATAGGCAACTTAGTTCGCTTTGAACTCTAAATTAAGTGCCATTAACAATTCAATTCTTATGTATGCGATAATCATAATATATATAATACAATAAAAATATAATTGTATGTATTTTTGCAAGTTCTGCGGTGGCTGCATTAAGTACGAAAAATAGTCTAAGAGTATCATTTTATTTTGTATTGTTGCCAGGATCTATAATTACATTACAAGAACAAGGCGCTATAATTGTCAAGGAAGTGCTATTTTTATCACCTGCAAGTAATTTGTAAAAGGTGAGATGATTTTTTGTTAAGTCATCGTACAATACCTATAACTAATTTACTTCAGCGATTAAATATGAACTAAAATAGGTCATTGCATCATGTACCTAGCGTTTTCATTGCAACATTCTTCGAATAATTTGATTTATAAATTAGTTTTGGCATAAACTGTTTTTGAATGTCATGATTATTATAATTTATAGTTTCTACCGTGTAGTTTTCGTTTGTATGGGTATTTTATATAGTAGGATTAAATGTCTATTCGGAAGTAGGTAATTAATTGTTTTGCCTTATTTTTTTATATACATGAATTTATTATGCAACAAACAAAACAAAACTGATTCAATTTGTTTTTTTTTTAATGTAAATTGATATAAAATTAAAACTATTAAAGAAATAACGTTTGGGACGCTGATCTTTTGCACCTAAGTTTAATTTTGGCTTAAAATTTTACATGTGTTATGCTATTATATGTATATTATATTTTCTTTTAAAGATCTTCACTCTGATTGATTAACTTACTAATTGTTTATAAAGCGTCGTCTACAGGCTATGTTTTGGCATGACCTTTGAATAATTTAAATAATAAAAAAACATTGGCCGTAAATGTATATGTAAATGTAAATGTATAAAATTTCATTTTATTAATTCTAAACGCGTTTAATACCGGGTCGCGCAAAAGTATGGAAACGGTCAAATATTTTTAAAACCACTTATCAGAATTAAATGAAGTTTGGTACGTGAAATATATTTAAAACAATCTATTAGCTGTAGTTTTTTCAGATAAATACGTTCATTTATTTCAAAGATCCAAGGCCAACTTGCTTTTTTTTAAATAGCAACAGGAGTAAAAATTTACATTTTTAAAAAGTACATTCTTTTCCGATTTTGACAATGTAATACATGTTAATCTTTTTTTGTTTCAAAACGTAAAAAAAATGATAACACCAAACATTTGTGTCAACGCCAAAGCCTAGTTGGCTATGAAATTTGTTGTGTAAGAACAGTGAAATAATTTATCTAAACACAAAAATTCTGAAAACAACACTAGAACTTTATTAAAAAAATTCTACAAAAGGTGTTCAAAATGTTTTCCGTTTACCTCTTGGCAATAATAAAATCGTTGGACACAATTTTGGAAGCAATTTGTCAACATGTTTGCAGGAATATTATGAATCTCCAGTCTTATACGTTCCTTTAACTCTTCAATATCTAGCGGAGTTAAATCCGGTGACTTTGCAGGCCATTCTGTAGTTCCTCTTCGTCCTATCAACCTATCAGCAAAAATTTGGTCTAAATACGCTCGCACTTGTTGTCCAAAATGAGGCGGAGCTCCGTCTTGTTGGAACCAAATTTTTTCTGCAAGTATGTTTCCGTTGTTTAAATTTGGAAACAACCTTCTAATTTGGGGAACAATATCTTCACGCAGCATTTGCAAGTACTTTTCGGAAGTCAAATTGCCGTTTATACAGACAGGACCAATGATATGAGGCCCGATAATGCCGCACCACACATTTACTTTTTCTGGTCTTTGAGTATGGGTTTCTTCCATCCAGTGTGGGTTTGTATCTGACCAGTATCTAGAATTGTGACGATTAACATGTCCGTTTAAGCAAAACGTAGATTCATCGGAAAACACAATGCTATTTAAGAAATTCGGATTTTGGTCAATTCTTTCTGTCATAATTTCGCAGAATTCAGTTCTCCGATCGAAATCATCTTCGCTCAATTCTTGTAATAATTGAATTTTGTAAGGATGGTATTTTCCACTTTTTAAAATTCCATGTACCGATCGCCTACTCATGTCGTTATTTAGGGCCAATTCTCGAACAGAAGTTTTTGGATTTTCAACTAAATTCAACATTACATTAAGAAAATTTTCCTCATTTATAACTCTCTTCGGACGTCCCGATTTTGGCCTTTCTCTAACACCTCCCGTATCACGAAATCTTTTGAATGTTTTTGCCACAGCGGATTTACTAATTGGTTCTCGAGCTGGATGAATTTCATTGAAAATGTTTACTACTTCATAGAAACTTCTTCTTTTGTCGCCATATCCTAGAATCATGAGAATTTCTATCCTTTCAGAATCATTTAAATGAACTATTTTCGGTAAATTCAACAATTTCAACCACTTTTTTAATAACTTGTCAAAATTTAATGACAGCCAATTCCATAGCTAACTACATTTAATTTTCACCTAAAATTTTTGGTGTTATCAAAAATTTTTTTTTACAATTTGAAACAAAAAAAGGTTAACATGTATTACATTGTCAAAATCAGAAAAAAATGTACTTTTTAAAAATGTAAAATTTTACCCCTGTTGGTATTAAAAAAAAACAAGTTGGCCTTGGATCTTTGAAACAGAAAATAGAATGTTTTAAGTATTTTTCACGTGCCAAATTTCATTTAATTCTGATGAGTGGTTTTAAAAATATTTGACCGTTTCCATATTTTTGCGCGACCCGGTATATACAAAACCACCAATCATTAAAATTACGACCATACCCATATGTTTATAACCGATATTTTGAAAGTGGGCTTGATAAATGCAATTTATTTTCCCTGCAAAATGTTACTTGGAGGTGGACATTAATGCTGGCAATATTTCGAATTTTGTAGACGAGTAACTGCGATCTTTGCTCCCTCATAAAGTGGTCAGGTTTCAATGGTATTTGAGATATATGTTAATTTCTCTTCAATATTTGCAATATGTTTCTTGAATATTAGTAATATGATTGTAAACATTGTGCGCAAAAATATTTTCGCTACAAAAATACTAATATCACATGCAGTTGGTTTACGCATGTTATCATATTTATATAATCATAGATTTAATATAAACATCTATAAAACGAATCTAGGTGGTACATGCTGTTATAACAATAATAGCTAATGCTACGCATTCATTGAAAATGTCATTGCATTTAATTCAAGTGAAAACAAGTGGCAATATAACGACCCCTATATACTTAGGGAAATGTGACAATTCAAAAAAGTCAAAGGGATAACAATTTTCAGTAAAATAAAATTGTGTACATTATATTTATATCTCTTATTTTCAAGTACTGTAACATGTTTAAAATATTGTTTCTCATTAGTATGTCGAATAAATGTGCGATCATCTAACAGTATCATATGCCAGGGTTTTAATGTAATTGTTTAATACAAAATGGATACTGATCAGTATCTCTCGTACGTAATTAATATATTTTATAATACTGTCAAAAGGGCGTAAACAATAATAACAATAAAAATAGTAAAAGAAATAGATAACCCAAGTCAATTAAAATCATGTGAGGAAATACGTTTTGCTGGGTATAAATATAACTGCAGTGTATGAAAATATACTCAGTGACATATAAACTGCACCATCTAGATGGGGTGGGAATTTTTGGACCAAATTTGGCAGGAATAGTGGACTAGTCCAGGGAAATAGTTGATTAAAATTTGAAACCCAATCATCAAGTAGTCATGGGGTTTTTCACGTGTGTGTCATTTTTTATAGGTGGTGATAGACAAGCAATTATCGAGTCATTTTTTGAATTTGTTCCACTTTTTCGGATCCCGTTCTTTAGTTTAAAGTGTTTCAAGTGTTTAATGATGCCTAGAGGAAGGAGACCTCAAGTTTAC
The DNA here is from genome assembly GCA_959613385.1 of Geotrupes spiniger. Taxonomy (NCBI): domain Eukaryota; kingdom Metazoa; phylum Arthropoda; class Insecta; order Coleoptera; family Geotrupidae; genus Geotrupes; species Geotrupes spiniger. The sequence continues at coordinate 16,912,770 of OY390736.1, read as the reverse complement.
CAGCAGTTGAGTGACTTTGACCGAGGGCGGATTATTGGTTTACGAGAAACAGGTTTTTCGTTTAGAGAAATCGGCAACCGTTTGGGACGGCACCACTCAACAATAATGCGTGTTTATCAAGCGTGGTCTGAACATGGGGTTGAACGTCGGAGAAGAGGCACTGGGGCTCAAAGACGAACCAATGAACGTCAAGATCGCCGCTTAAGACTAATGGCCTTGAGAGACCGATTCTCTACAACTAGATCAATAGCTGATCAATGATTAGGTGAACAAGGTCGTCCGATAGGCTTGCGAACAGTTTATCGTCGAATAAAAACCTTTGGCTTGCTGTCTTACCGCCCACATCTTGTGCTACCCCTAACTGCTCAACATCGCCAGGAATGTTTGGCCTGGTTCACGGAAAGACTTCAATGGAACTTGGAGTGGCATCGAGTTGTCTTTAGTGACGAACCGCGATTTTGTTTAGGAATGCATGATGGTCGGATGACTGTTAGACGAAGACGTGGAGAAAGGCACAATCCTGATTTTTCGATTGCGAGGCATGTTCACCGAACTGTGGGGTTGATGGTGTGGGGTGCTATTGCTTGCGGCAGTTGGTCACCCTTGCTCTTCATTCGGGGCAGTGTGACCGCCCGACGCTACATTGACGAAATGGTAGAACCACATGTTCTTCCATATCTTCGAGGGCTGGAAGACCCACTTTTCCAGCAAGATAATGCACGACCTCACGTAGCAAGGGTTTCTCTTGACTTCTTTGAAGAGGCCAATGTCAATCGTTTGCCTTGGCCGCCAAGATCACACAATGTGTCGCCCATTGAGCACGTGTGGGACATGATGGGTAGAAGATTGAGGAATCTACCGAACCCACCGTTGACAATAGAAGCTCTACGGCATGAAGTACAGGCTGCTTGGGATGCCATACCCCAAGAAGACATTGATCACCTGCTGGAATCAATGCCAAGGCGGGTCAATGAGTGTATCAGAAATAGGGGCGGACTAACACATTATTAAAGAAAAATAAAAAAATGAAGTGTTTCCTTTATCAAATTTTAATCAATTGTTACCTTAGACTAGTCCAATGTTTCTGCCAAATTTGGTCCAAAAATTCCCACCCTTTCTAGGTGGTGCAGTTTATATGTCACTGAGTATATATTAAAAATCACATAAAAATCATTTAATATGGTACTATAAATAAACTTCTAGTTATATAATAAGCGCTAAAATTAAATGTTTTTTATCACGAGACGTGAACATTCATCGACGCGTTGGCCGAGATGAATAACACGCGTATCAGTGCAAAAGTAAGAGTCGGCTGTGATTGAAGGCCTGTATCAAAGAAACGGCATGGTGGTAAAACTCAAATAACAATAATTTCTTCGTAACATGCTGCAAATGATTTTTTTTGCTCCTTCGTCAAATTATATAAACAATAAAGGCAACACAAACGATTACGATTCACAACAAGTTTGAAATGTCGCAATTTACAATCTCAGATACGCCGTAAAACGTCTGCTGGGTCAGTAAAGACTCCATAGTACCGCCTACCAGTTTTGCTGCTAATTCTTATATTTGCAATCTGCCTAGTGTTACTACTATTTAGACTTCCATGCATGACATATGTATAAACTAGGCACTCGTATACTCATATATACAATGACGGAAGTGTGAACAAATTTAAGTCAGTGAACATCATCTCTATATTCAAACATAGTGATAACTCTTATTAATCCAAATATTCGAGTCATTTTCGTTGCATGACCCTATGCTAACAACCCGTACAATATTGATGAAGCATGACAAGCTGTTATTCTTAATTCGAATTTGACCTGGGTTGTTAATGTCCAAGTACAAATATATATTTTGATATTGTGTTACTTAAGTATTCAATATGGTTATCCCAGTTTAAGTAAGGATCCATATGTTGTCCCAAGAACTTCGCGTTGATGCAATCTCGAAATCATTTTTTTTCCGTGACAAAAAATCATTCTAACGGTTTTTTGCTGATTCATCGATAGTTTACTTGAATTAAACCACCTAGTTGCTTCTGACAATGAGAAATCCAAAAGTCGTGAGCTTCCATTAGATTCTCACTGGAAGCTGTATCATTCGCGAAAAGTGAAAGGGGGCATTTGGATATAAATCTTTCAAGGTCGTTTATGCAAGTTTTACTGCGGCAACATATATATTGTTTGCGATTTTTTAAAAGCGCCATGATCAATTGGTAACTGGTCGCTGAAGTTCAAATGTTTAAGTTTACGACACAGTCCTATCGAAGGCCTTTTGTAGGTCGCAGAAGGCAACGCACACACAATTTCTACTTTCCTGGCCTTTTATTATTTTGTCCAACAGACCGATCACTGCACTAACAGTAGATTTATTTGCGCGAAATCCGAATTGGCTTTGGTAGAAAACGTTATTTGTTTCAAACTGATTCGATATTTGATTTTTTAAAACTGTTTCCATAATTTTGGAGACAATAGGGACTAGAGTTATTGGGACATCTGGAGAACCTCTCTTATAAATGGGGATCACCTTAGAAATCTTTAGTACATCTGGAAATGTTATTTATAATCTTACATATCTAGGTAACTGGAAAATTTTATCGAAATGTGGAAGCTAAATAGAAATATCGGTATTAAAATAATTCCCAATAGCTATTTTGACGTAGATCTGGCGTGACCCGTAAGTTTATTTTTCGAAACTTCGAATTGAGCAAGAAACACATACATAGCTTCCGTCAGATATGCAAGTAAAAGATATTATTTTCACCTTTACTTATCACCTGAATCCACAAACAGAGTATTCACTTCATGTATTGTATAAGACATGTAGGGTTGTGTAAGACACGAGCACGATAATTTATGAATATAAATGATCATATGTCATCTGTATTATAATTTTGCAATGACAGTTTCATAAAAAGTGTCACTCTATAGCATTGTTTCAAGAGAAAATGGAATTAGGAGTTGTGTGCGCAATATGACAACTGTCACCAAACGTACATGGTTACGTATCATAATTTGCAGATGTAGTAGTTTATAATGGGCCATGTGATACGACAATGATGCGACAGCGTCGAGAGAACGGCCCAAAATAATATGATTACAAAGTTACGGCCTCTCTGAAATACATTAAGCGCTTGTCTTGACGAAATATTTGCCATCCTTTATTCACCCTTTTACAAATTAGACTAAAACTCACTTATGGAGACGAAACAGTATTGCCATCCTTTATTCACCCTTTTACAAATTAACTGTCCCGAATTGAGGGGGGGGTAATTATGACAACCGTTGGCATAGTTCATTTCAGATAGTTTCCTGAAGTAGCAAATATTTCATAGCTTTTTTTTGTTTCAGGTTACCAATTTATTTTGGACATTATATACGGTAAGATATTTAAATATCTATGTCAACATACAAACACATAACATTTCCAGTTTTCAATACACGTTGTTATTTGTTTACATAACAAATAACACAAAAATAGAAAATATTATTTCTGAATCGGTTTGGTATTATAATATTAAAACAATATTTGTCACAAATGTAAGGCTGCCGTGCCAATTAAATATATTTATGATTTACTTTGCTCTGAAATGGTCGTTTGTTGAGCTATGTGTGCCAATTTAAACTTTTTGATTGCCTTGTTAATTATTGAATTCAACACTGCTCGTACAGTAAGTAACTATGCTGCGAATTATTTCAGGATATTAAATCTGTTCACCAATTCCTTTTCACTAGCACCGTTCTATATGAAAGTATAAGCGGAATAATTAACTATCGATTTTTGCCTTTGTCAGAATGGAATTATGTAGCTAATAATTAATGCTTTCTTCCTTTTATTTTGCCGAGCAGGAAGGGGAAATTAACCATTTGCATTTGAAATGGGAGTGTGCTAATTTTATTAGAATATTTATATACTGTTGTAATACGTAAGCTTTTAAAATTTAATATATTTATATTTGATTAAAATGTAAAAAAGTAAATTATCTAAATCCTACTTAATTTTTAAAATAACTGGATCTTATTGTAGTTGCACCGCGAGTGCTTATGTTTTCCGCCAATATTTCACTAACATTGTGTGTTATTCAGAAGTTTCTGCAAAGTCACATTTCGATCTTCAGGTTGGTAATAACTGATGTTAGGAGTTATTGTTCGGTTTTTGTATACTACCTACGCAGCCCTGCTTACTTACCGGCCGTTGGATGGGAAGTGATTACTTTCCACCCGTGGGATTGTCATAGCGGTTAGAAATGACGCATTTCCCAACCTCGAACAGTTTATGAATCGATATATCGGTATAGTGATTGTGAATAATAATATACTTATTAGAGCAGAGAACCTTTATTATTTAAAGCTATTGTCTTCGCTTTTGCCCTCCCATATCTTTTTTGCTCTTTTTCTTGGGTGCATTTACGACAATATCGCTGAGCGGTTCTATCCTGGTAGCCTCAATAACAATTTTTCAGACAAATGAAAATGTATTAATGCGAGGGTAGAAGCTGGACTACCCATTAATCTACGATGATTACTTCCTCTGGATAATCTAATGTGAACCTGCATGTTATACAATGTTTTATACAATGTTACCACGCTCTCCCAATAAGCCAGTCAAAACTTACTACATGTTTTTCTATTCATCGAAATTCAGGTATCGATTTTTATGGATGTAATAGGGTTTACTCGCACACTATGTTTGAGCGATCCATCTCGGACCCGATGCAAGAAACATTGTGTAATTTTCTCATATGGAAACTTCATGTTCGCCTACGCCGAGAGCGTCGTGACGTCCATTACGCTTACGATAAACTCAGACTGACGACAGTTGGTACACCTGGAATATGTGAGAATATTTATTTCATCTAACGTTGACATTTGAAGATAAATATTTTATTATTAAATGGTTTTAATGGCGACGTTTCTGTTTGCTGGGCTGTTTGTATATGACAGGCCTTTACATCTATTCTTATGAACAAATGCCTATATCCTAGCCAAAAAAGCTTCTAGGATGGATGAAAAAATAATATAGAATCCACGAAAAAAAGTGAAATGACGTTTCTTGAAATATCAAGATCGATACTCAATTATTTTCGCTGTATAGCATTGACATGAAAATTTCACCACATATGAAAAAGGGGAATTAACTTACGTTGTAAATGGAACTAGAACGATGTGATACTTCTTAGTTTGGTTAAAATATCGAACGCAATTAATAATAAAAAATAAATAGTATAGTTGGCAGTCTGTACGACTCCGATAAATAAATTTGAAAATGTGAGCTATTTAGAATAATCAAGCCTCGATTTAGTATATATGTAAACCGATCATAATGTCTTATAGTATTACAGTAAAATAAATTGTGAAATTGAAAACACTCGGCCCAGATGAAAGTCGCAATTTTACAGGTTATACATTTCAGACTAAAATTCACTTATCGAGGCGTAAGAGTATTATAATCATTTAAGGGATGATGTAGAGTTTTGGTACCCAATATTTGTACTAAGAATAATTATTAATTATTACGAGTAAATGAAGCTGCCGAGTGTTAAAATCGTCAAAGAACGTTGATAACAAAAAACTTTAAAAGGACATTTAAGAAAAATGGTTGCAACTTTATAAAACTGAAAAACTTTATGAGTAAATTATTGATAAAGTAATTGAAATGTAATATAATCTGCTTTACCTATGAAATTAGACAAATGGATGGTGTTGCATGGCGATATAGCATTTCCTCGTTGCTGTGACGAATCGGTTAGACTTTTAGACAGGTACATAGTACCTGTGTCCATCCATCTCGGGAAACCGTTAACCTAAAAATATGAGAATCAAGTATTGTCAGTGAAACCACAAAACATAATTTTTATTAAGTAAAAAGGCAAGTATTACATATCTTATCCAAGTAGAACGCTATCCCTGAGTATAAATAGTGTACGTCAAAATTGATGATTCTAAAAATCGTAGTTAATGGTGAAACAAAATTAAAAGGCAATCTAACTGTTATTCCTGACGTGTGTATTCAAAATAAAAATAAAAATCTAGTTTCTTCGACATCGAATTTGATGTATTCAATATTCGACGGTAGACCAGCCTATATATCAATTGTACTGGAAACAAATACTTTGACAAAACACAACCAATTAAGTACATACAATGTTTTCATATGAAAATTTAATAAAACATCAACCATTTATTTTGTAACGCCTCAGAACGACAAGGCTTTCTTCAACAACTCTATCATAACATTGACCACATCAAAATGTCACCCAACGTGGCAGGCGAATTTTATAACCCTTTGTAACCAGTTGTAATCAGGGTGAATTAACATATACATATATGGCTTCTACGAAGTCATTTTATTGTTTACGTTCCATTATATATTTCCAGTTTTCTCATTACCGGATAAATGAGTAATGAGTACTTAAGACAATCAATATTAGTAACTATACGTGCAACCTAATATCTTATGCGAAAAGCAACGTTTGGTATAGTCTTATTCGACCACAGTTCGAACAATAACTTTTCGTGGCCTTCCCCATATTCTAATTAGTACCCGCTTCGATATCCAACCAATATTAATTAAGGCAATTATTTTAAGATTATATTTTGTGTCATATCGTTAACATAATTCTAACACTACGTGGTAAATCTATGTAATTTTGCCTTCCAAGCAATTTAGAAACTGTCTTGTTTTTACAAACATTTGGTGTTATTTGGCATCCAGTCCGACTAGAAATCACCACCTTAATGATTAATGATACGACTTTTATTAGTAAATCAATAAGGTAGTGAATTTTTGAGACACGTACAGAATCATTAATGACTACATGAGATACTACTGAGAAGTTTGAGGTCAGTAAATCAGTGATTTTTAACCATAAAAATCATATATTAATTAAACATGATTATTCTCTGTCCGTGACAACAATTGGATATAGGTTTCAATTTATTTGCGAAATGAATCGATCATTTCATAAATAGCTAAGTTTAAGTTAAAAGGCTCTTGGGTATGAAGGGGCTTATTTGTAATCCAAGAAGTATATTGTACAAAAAGTGATATGGTACTTTTCAGTATATTATAATCTTGAATTTTCTCAGTAAGTTTCTTCATAAGAGATAGCAAAGATATGCAGCATTACAAAGATTGTCATGTATCTTTCAAATAAGAGAATAGGCGAAAGTTACTACATTTAAGTAACTTAATATCGTGAAACTTGTTGCCATTATTTTCAAACTTAGTTCTTGTTATTCCTTAAGTGAAATCTTTTATTAGTAAAAGTTCATATATTCGGTATAAGCTTCTAATGGGGCGCGAATAACATATGTAACTTTCCCGCAGTGATGCTTTCGGTGGTTAGGAACATTAAAGCACATTGACGTGTCATGTAGGAAATTTTGCTGAAATTGTCCAAACAATTTAAGAAATAGCTAATGAAATTCAAACATTCTTAAAGGGCCGTTGAAAGATGACTGGATTTGAAACATATTGCTGAGTAGAACATTAATTTAGCTGATGTATGTTTAAAAAAAAACTGCTCGCCAAAAATATGTATGAGAATCAGTGCTAAATACAAATTTTCCCAAATACATTTCACATGCATATACAAGAAAAGAAATAAATAATTTAAATCGTATGAAATCGTATATATCTAAATATTTTATTAATTCATAATTTTTTTATAAATAATAAAATTAATTAAGTAATTTTTCAGTGCTAATGCTGTCGCGGGTATTTTTTAGATTTTTTTTATGATTGTTTTAGATACGATTTAAAAAATAAAATTAAATTTTAGCTTCAACGAGTAGACTACGTGAATATTGTACAAGTCGTAAACTTTTCAGTTTTGTAATTATACGTTAAAATAATTGAAGTAATAATTCTGTTGATTCCAATAATAGTTTAGTAAATTTTAATTTTGTCTTAACTAGAAATTTCAAAATTGAGGTTTGATAAATTTATGATAATTTTTTTAATATGGATTTAAAATTAATATTGCATTAGATTGTACCAAAAGTACACTTGAATCATATTAACTGTGCTTTAGTATTATAGTTAAGTTCATTTGGTTGTATTCAGTTATATTGTTTTGGTAGTAATGGATGAATTGTCTAATTCATGGCTCTAGTCCACACAGCTAATGCTGGGTAGTGTATGTCATACGATATTAATGACCATTTCCCTCAGAAAATTCCAACCAATCATATTAACGCATATTACAGAAATCATAAAAAAATCCGGGTACTTTCACATGCATAGAGTGAATATTATTTGACATTTCCAACACATTCGGGCTATTAATTATCGAAACGCATTTATTGATTGAACATACAATTAGTATGAATGATAGTTATAGTTGTTATTGAAAGAACAATTGGTATATATGGTATACTCGCTGTACTGGAAAGAGCGTTTGTCGAAACATCGTTAACATTTTCTTTTTTGGATTCTCCTCGTAGCTTTGCAATTTTAAATTCCTGCTATCAAAATTCCGTGAATTTTTCTACGGCAAATAGTCCTCGATATACTTGGATGCCATCCTTGAACATTTTACTTCTGCACTTCGTGCACTCTTAAAGATATTTGACATGAATGATATAACGAAGGATTATTGTCTCGCAAAGGTATTCGAAACACATTATTACATTAAATTTTAATATTATAAAAAAATGTTAATTCCATATAAAATATATATTTTTTTGTTCATTTAGGAAAAATAGCAACGTGTAAGATTTCACATAACATTTGTGTATTTCCCTATGTTTTCACACAGTCTATTTATTTTCTGTTTTTATGAATATAAGATGGATTCACAAACACTGTAAAAAATAGTAAGGAAGTGTATTAGTATGCAAACAATTGCAATGAAAATCAAAGACTCTTAACTGTCAGAATTTTTGTGTACATGGTGACATCATTGTACAGACAAACGAAGAACTATTGGAAAATTCGCAATACCACTCTCCTTATCTTGTTTGACTAGATAGTGGGATAGTACTCTTGGAATAGTTGTGTCAGTGTTGCTACTGTCACAATAATCTTTAACCGTGTACTTTCGCGACTCGATTAACGAGGCAACGTTGTTAGAGTACCATCGTGAAAGCGAGGCTTAAGTTTCGGTTCTAACTACTTCGACTTGATAGTGGCGAAGCAGTCAACGTTGTGGGTGCACAAAAGCCTTGAATGCCAGTAAGTACATTCAAAAGCAGTGCGATTATATGGAAAATATGTATAATTTCTCGTTAAATATTTATATTTAAGGATAGCGAAATGATTCCGCTTATTTATTGATTTCTTTCATAATTAAGAATAAGAAAATAAAATAATAAACTAAAATAATTACATTTACTCGCAATTTATGAAATGATGATGAATCAGAAAACAGTAATAATTCAATGAAATATTAAATAAAGGATGAAATTAATATTTAAAAATGTGTAATTCTATTTGGTTTGGTGGTTTGTTGTGTCTGACGAACAATTTTTTTGTTAGATCACGCCATTTTCATGTAATCAGGACACAATAAATCACCAAGCGAACGATAATAAATTCCCCCGAAGATATTCTTTTAAGGGGGGATCCTGCTTTAGGAGGCCTTAAAATAGCGTTTTTGGGGGAATTTTTTTAGGACAGAAAAAAATGAGTTCAAATCAAATAGAATGCTACTCAAGCTAACAAAAGTTTTGTTTCGTTTTGATTGTTTGTCTAGTTTTCTCGCAATCACGCCCACCAGTTTAGAAAAATTGTAAAAACGAAAACTTCAGAAAACGCGCTCTAAAGTTTACGATCAGGAAAAATGTTAATTTTCGATTACTTACGGAATATCTCGTTATAATCCTACTATAGCTCTTACGAATTCAAAATATTATTGTTTCGAACGACCGATTGAATTTTTTTCAGTACATAGTTCGGTGTTATGTGACTGCGGGGAGGGGCGCGCGCTTCGTTTGTCCGAGCGTTCGTGCGTTCGTATATTTCTCGACACCTCAGTGTTTAGTGCTGTATCTTTCAAAATATTGCGAATTAGCCTCTATAACTTTTTATACATATTCTTAGATATATTAGGCATAGATTTGAGCAATAAAAAAAATCGAATTTTTGAGCCTTCTAAGGCAGGACCCCCCCCCCCTTAACTTAGGAAATAAAATGAAATCACTAGGGGCCATGTCTGGTGAATATGCGGGATGTTCAAACAATTCAAATCCTTCATTCACTATAGCGCTCATGGCAACATGGCTTTCGTGGACAGGAGCGTTGTCTTGATGAAACAGAATTCCTTTGCTCAATTTTCCCGGTCTTTCTTCCTTGACACAATCGCGCAATCTTGAACTTAAGTTGGCATACTAGGAGCCAGTTATTGTATGTACGCGTTCTAAAAAATCACTCATCAAAATTCCGTTTGCGTCCCAAAAAATTCTGGCCATAACTTTACCAGTGGATGGCAAAACACGAAATTTGCGGGGTGGCGGAGAACCGCGGCGGTGCCCCTCCATACTTTGTTGTTTCGACTCAGGATCGAAGTGGTGAACCCACGTTTCATCAACAGTGTTGAATCGAGAAAGAAATGCATCTTGATCTGCTTTAAACTTTGCGAAAATGGCTTCAGAATGCAATACTCTATAACGTTTCTGATCAGGTGTCAATATACATGGGACCCAACATGCAGACAACTATTTGTTAAAATATTTTCTATGGTACCATAAGGAAAATAAGTAATTTCTGCTATCCGGCGAATGGTTAGTCGTCTATCTGTTACTTAAATTCTAAATTATTTGAACAGGCAACAAAACTACAATTGAACCAACGTAATAACAAATGATTAATACTTTAATGTGTCAAATTGATTCAACGCCTACTATGCCAGGGACGCTAAATAATGATCTCTCCTCGTAGCATTTGATCGGAGAAACGCTTTCACGAACGTTAATTATGATTGCTCGAGAGTTGATGAAATGATATTAGGCAAATAATATTTTGCATCCTGCGACATTATTTACGAACGGGTTGGTACGATTGCGTGTGTTTGCACGAATATGGCTTCCCAATTAATTTCTGAGCTATCTTTAATTGTATGAGTTTGGCGAAGCTACGCTATGGGTACTTGGAATTTTATGGCTGCAAACAAAATTTTCAACCTGTATCGGCCTGCCCTAAGCACTTATGTTTGAAAACAGAATTGCACTTTTGAATTTTGTCTTTCGAAAATCAACTTCAAGGGTCTGCACTAATGAAGAGGTTATACTTGTGCAGTGGCACGAATATGAATTAATGTATAATCGAACAATTTCTTTGAGGCCATCTTTCGATCCCGGCTTTTGCCCTTAAAGGTTTTTAATCATATTCGAAAGATAATATGACAACGTTATTAATATAACGATCTGTATACAAATGTTTTGAAAATTACAGAGGTGCAATTTTTGTGTGCTTTTTTTTTTTAATTTTCCCCCTGGATGTATATGATCTGATTACTGAATACTGAATATGTTTTCAGTTTTCCTCTATCGAGCTAGGTGTTCATACAGAATCAAATCAAATGTAATAATGTACTTATGTTTTCTATTACGAATAAATTAAACACATAAATCTAATACAAAACTGTTTCTCAGGTTTAGTTAACTCAAACATCAATGAATATATTGAAATAAGATAAATATGTGTCATTCATTATGAATTTTTACATTTTTTCATTGTCGGGGAAAAGAAAATTTTATTTTTTCGAAACTCTCATATGACCGTCAGTAGTGTCTCTTTTCAAACCAACCAACTAGTCCGTCATCATGGTAGCGGATTTCCATTGTTTTCATCTCATTGTGAAACCGTTTGACACTCGTTTTACACCCTAAAATGTTACATTTCCTCGACAATTTCCTTATGGTTCTCAGACTTCTTGTTGCCAAGAAAGTTTTCTGTCACTCGTTTGTATTCCAGCCATGCTGACTTCTTTAACTTGGATATCGACTGAGGGCATAAGTTGACGAATATGGGGCTCCTCGAAAGTACATGCCTCGACTTCAGTTTTCTGCGGGAATTTTGTAACAAGATATTTGAAACAATCACTGTCCTGATCCAGAGCAGTTACAAATTGTTTCATCATGTCTAATTTGATATAGAGTAGTGGAAAAAGGACATGGCATGGAGAAACCATGACCTAAATTGCCCCTCTGTGGGAACATTTTCTTGTTCAAGCTCTGATCTAGCCTCAATGTCTCATTTACAATGGAAGCAGGGATATTTAGTAAATCCCGCTTGCTGGTCTAGAAGAATAGAGATCACTTTTAGATCACCACAGGCACATTTGTTTTTCAAGTACCTCTAGCTAAACTATCGTACGATTATTTTGACTTAACTGAATGTTACAGAGGGGAGTAAATCTCCATTGTGTAGTAGAACCGCCTTTAAACTTGTCTTTGTCTTTTAACTATACAATAAAAAGTATTCACCCTTGAGGTTCATATGAGGTATTCATAGCATTAAAAACACCAGCTATGTTATTATAGAGCACCGGTTTATCAGTATGTGAGAAGAAGGGTAAGAAAACTTTATCCCGTTGCCTGTAAACTGTAACAAGTAAGAAGTTCCAGGTTTTTCCTTTAATCTCGAGCTGCTCTCCGGCAGGTACAACTCTCCCAGGGTTATGTTCTTCACTGCTTGTAGTGCTTACCCCAAGATGCTCAGGCCGAAGGAACATGTACTTTTTTACTCTGTGGTATGGGATGCTCTTTTATTCGTTCTCGTTAGACCAGCAAACGATCCACAAACAAAAATAGCAATTTGTAGTGTAATCTCAGGGTTCGTTGGTGTACAAAACGCCAACCACTCCCGTTTGTCATAAATCCACTGTCTCATATTTTTGGTACACGAAGAACATACGTAATGAGGAGCCCACTTTTTATCTAAAGCACCAAGAGCCATGACAAAATAAGCTGTATATGCATTTTCATAAAAATGTTATATTTCTTCTCTGTTTTTGTGGAGCGTGACTACCATACTATAGTAAAAGGATTCTGGACTATTTACGCACCGACGTCGATCAGCCATTTTTCACGCGCACATTCAAAATATCTGGAATTCAATACTCGACTGACCGTTGATAGGCCATTTACAAAACTAAAATATTTCTTATGAATGAAGTTATGAAACTTGTTACGGAAAACAAATCATAATACGAAACTGAAAAGAGGGGAGGGAAGTCATAAAAACAGACTTGTAAGAGATAACACAATATATTCGTTAATTAAACCTGCAAAAACAGTTTTGTATTAGATCTATGTGTTTAATAAATTAATAAATGTAATATTTCGTTCAAAACATAAGTACGTTATTACATTTGATTTGATTTTGTATGAAAACCTAGCTCGATAGAGGAACACAACATATTTGTGATTTAGTGTATAATATACCGTATGTCCCCGGATTGAGTGTAGAATAGGCACGATTGACCAAAAATTTTCGAATTGGAATTTCATGTTTTGGGTTTCTGCCCTGCTTGGTCTGAAACTTATTTTTAGTTTACTTTCGAATTTTTGAATCAAGTAGGCCTTTACAATTGGGCAAACACTATTTTAGTTCTAGGTAAACTACTTTTTCCGTTCACAGTGCGCCAAAGAAAGAAAGAAGATTACTAAGAAAAGTTGTTCAGAATGTAAAGTTATGACGTTATGCATATTTCATAATGATTTGCATACTTTGATAAAATCCAGTTGGTCAGTATTGCAATTGAAACAGCAATGATAACATGAGGTGGCTTAATAATTACTGTACTGTTTACAGCTTGAAAATGTGTGGACCGAAGGTAAATGAATGACGTCATACAAAATATTTCAATGGTTTTATTTTTAGTTCACATAAAACGTGACTGATAGTATTTATTATTTTTATCAACCTAACAAACTTCTCCCGCAAACCGTTAGTTAAGGAACTGCGACGGCGGATTGAATTATGCAGCGACGGAGGTGGAGGGTTAATAGAATAACGTAATACTTGTTTTTTGTTTTAGTAATTTAATTAAAAATTTCTTATATTTTTTCTGAAAGTTTGCATTACGCCACTACTACATACATTCTGAACAACGTTTCTTAGTAACACTTTGACGTACTGTGAACGGAGAAGGTAGTTTACCTATAACTAAAATAGTGTTTTAAAAACTGCAAAGACCTACTTGATTTAAAAAAATCGAAAGTAAACTAAAGATAAGCAAGCAGGGCGGAACCCCAAAATATGAAATTTCGTTTCGAAAATTTTTGGTCAATCGTACCTATTGTAAACTCAATCCGGGGACATACGGTATATCCAGTTGGAAAATTAAAGGAAAGCACGAAAAACGTTTTTTAGAATTATTCAAACTGTTAATTTCTATAACATCGATTTCTGAACAAATATGGCCTGATGAAACAAAACTAGGGCTGCTTTGAGAGGCAATTAATCAGCAAATATCAACAGTTTCTTTCAGCACAAAAATTGTGTTGTTCTATGCTATTCAGCCTAATTGTTATTTGCCTTTTCTTAGTTATATGCATTACTTTGTATCTTTAAAAATAATTGTGTTATGCTTAAAAATTATTGATCAGTCTAGTTCTTCTTGTTCAAATACAGTCGTAAAACTTTTCTAATTAATTAATTATTATTCAAAAACATATCTTGGGTTCAGTGTAATGTTTAGCGAATATTTCTTGTCACATATTTTTACGTACATTCTGATCAGTTTATTTTTATGTATGTAACATACATAGTAATCAGTAGATGTGGACATTTGCGTTCGATCGATTGATCGTTGTGTAATAAGAATTAATATCGATAATACTCAAAAATACTGAAAATGAAGGCAATTCATTGGGCGTACGCAATCGCGATTTCGCAATGATACTACAACGAATGCTAATGGCTCTATCGTAAATCGCGTACTTACTCCGTATTCCAACCCTTGGGATTTTCACCACAACCCTAATATTAAAATTTTTCCTGCAACAACTCGTCGCTCCTAACGTTTCTTAATGTTCAAAGAGTGTTTGCTAATTACGTCTTGTTACGTGACTAAACTTTTTATTACTGACACATTTGCACAAGCGCAAATTATGGTAAATGTCTTATTGTAGACACCGAATTAGTACAGAAATCTTCCACATTAGAGATGTAAATGGAGCGGAATAAGATCAATGTGTAATTAATGAAGCCAAAACCAAAAAGAAGATGGTCGTATAAAATAAAGCGTACTAGGTACGCTCAGGAAAATATATACGTTAAAAATATAACTAGCTGTTTTTTTTTAATTTGATTGTCTGATTAGATTATAAAGCGAACGAATGGAAATTATGAATACCTTTCAACATCGACTTTACATAAAGTGCATAATACTGCTTTATAAAATTCGTTAGTTTTGTTGAACATTAACAATTGCTCCATGTACGAGAATATTATATGTAAATGAGATTTTCAATAGTGTGTGGTCTGCAATGTGAGTCCTGTTATGTATCAAGCTTTGTGCGTTTTATAAACCATTTGCTATTTTATATTCGTTTAATTCCATTTTATTGAATTTTACCATGTTCGTTATTTTAAATTAAAAAACATTATTATTGCTAGAAAATAAAATTGCGATATATATTCTATCGATTAAAATAACTGGGCGGATTATGTTGTACTTTGTTAGCGTGCATGTGAAGTGGGGTCACGTAAGCCGATTATTCCACATCAATTTTAGAATCTCTCCATATTCGCAGTAAACGATGTATTAGTGAACATTTTGGTAACAGGTCATTATTTTTTAAAATTACTCGTAATATCGATTAAAATTTTAAATAGTTTTTAGTGAATCTATGTAATTAAATGGCGAAACTTACCTTATATACAGACACAAACACACAATGTTTAAAATTGAGGAGTCGCGCCTGGAAGTGTAGTGTACAATGCGATGATTTCAAAGGAACTGTTATCGAAATGGTTGTGCTGTAAACACTAAATACGAATAAATCAATACTGGGTATCAATCTCTAACTGGTGTGGGGCGAATGTGGATTTATCTATCGTTATAAAATTAATATACAGGCATTAAATCGCAATATATAGCTCCGTTGGGTTTGTATTTATTGAAACTCCCTGGCGCGGCGCACTTTGCGAATAAAACTCGGTATAAGAATTGTTTTCGGTAATATCACAAAGTGGAGGTAGCCATAGTCGTGCGTGTGTTCATCAATTTCTGTTGTGGCTTCGAGGGTGGTATAGAACGATTAATGGAAACTCAGGAAAGAAAGTCGCATCTTTGTGATTCGGTATACCTTAATACTTACGCTAACTTATACACATATGTTACGATTGTAAAATTTAACCTGTCTTACTTTGGCACAGCAAGCGTTCAATTAAAACCTTCTATTGATAGAATGTGAGCATTGAAAGATTTCTTGGAATATGACAAACCGAAAACACTTTGTTATAAGGTTTAGTTTGGTTTGTTCTCCACGTCTTAATAATCGATGTTCTTGGACATAATTTTATATCCACGCAGGGCAATTACTTAATTGGAACAAAAATGCTATATATTAACAACACCGATGATAGTAATTTTCATTTCCCTGTGTAATAATTGTTCCTGGTAGTATACTTAGTTCTCGGACTGTAATAATATATAATAAAAACGTTCAAAAGTGCAGACGGAAGCAGTTTTATCCTCACAGACACAAAGGTACTATTCGCATGCGTCGTCATAAATTTGGTAGCAGCATTGTTACTATAATCGAGATTCGATTAAGGAATTTCAGGAAATACCATGGAAGCGCTAACGAAACACCTGGTCTGGTGTATATAATGATACGAGGCATTGTACCACAACTGGTAAACATTCTAAGAAATATAGCACATTTCATTGCAGACTAGAAAGACGGATAAGATAATAGCCACTTGGAGACACTTCAACAGGACTAAAAATAATAGCGACAATGGAAATGTGCGATTGTTGGTTACAAAGAGACTTTAGATGATCTTATACTTAAATAGGGATTGGTAATTGCTGTTAATAAACTTAGTTTCTTGTTATAATATTGAAAAGAAATAAATGTAATATAAATGCATTAACGTAACAGAAATTAGAATGCAAAGTTTATCAAATACTCCAGGGAGTTTACCAAGATGGTAGGTAAACAGAATGATTTATGTTACATCGTTTAGCTCTGACCGGCAGCTACAAAATTAATTTCGGTGAAATAAAATTATGAGAAATTGTGTTTAATTTTCTAGTATCAACGAATTACGGCGTGGAGGGTTGAAACTTGCTTTGTTCTGAATTCAACCATAGAATGTATCTATTTACTTACTTAATCCTAAGCGTTTCTACCTTTCCATGTCGTCGTCGTCTAGCTCTGCTGTTTTCTGGTAGTGCCACTTTCTTGCATATTTCAGTTTTTATTTCTTAGAGTATCTCTCTTTTTCCTAGGACCGTTGTCCTGATTGCGTTAAATAATCTGCCTGTTTCACTTATACTGTTGTTACTGTTTTATTATCCAGTTTTCCGTTTTCACTAACATATACATGTGCATACGTGTACATGTTGGGTATTGTTTTTCCATGATTAATTATCATTGTTTTACTTTCCTCGCTGTTAATTAGCATATTCCTTTTCTTTAATTCATTATCGTATATTCTCTTGTTGTGCTGTAGGTGTTGTACGCTTTCTTCTAGGATCGCCATATCGTTTGCACACATTAGTTTTGTCACCTGTATTCTTTTCATTTTCAAATTGGCTATTGTGTATGGTTTAATTTTTGTTTTACACTCCTATATCATGCCGTAAGGAGCGGCCTTAGTACGCAGTCCTACTGTTGTCTTAAAGCTTTCCAAGGTATCATTCCTAGTGCGGACGTAGTTAGCGCATTTTTTGTAGCCTATTATTTTGATCATCTCTATGAGCTTGTTTTCTATTCCTCTTTTCTTCATTCGTATACGTCTTATTCAGTCCAAGACTTTCTGCAAATCTACGAAATAAATGTGTACTTGTTTGTCCATTTTTAGTGCTTTTTCACTTACTTGTCTTAGGTCGTGTATGCGCCCTGAACACGCATTGTTTACCTTTTGGAGTTGATTCTATTTTTGCTGTAAGTCTTGTTTCTGTTATTCTTGCATGAAGAGTGCTGGATATACTTGCTAGAGTTATTCCCCGGAATTTTTTACTGTGTCTCATTTTTTGTGGATTGGTGTAATTATTCCTATTTACAAGTCTTTCGGGGGTGTACCTTTCTCTACCACGTCAAATAACACTCTCTCTTTTCCTGTGTATTTTATCATTTTTGCGGCGATGCCGTCATGACACGTCGGTTTACTCATCTTAATTTTTCCTATGATTTCCTCTAATTCTTCACTTTATATCCGTTCATGTAGTTGCATATTTGCCTTACCTTCATCTTCGCTTTCTTTTACTTTGTTATCGGTCACTACTTCTATGAGTTCTTGAAACTACCTCTTCCATCTTTTTATGATTTACTCTTCTTCTTGTAATATTTTTTCGTTTTCATCTTTGATGTTCTTTAGTGTCACATTTGTTCTTTCATGTGTTTTAGGGTCCCGTAGAAGAGTTTTAGATTGTCCCCATAGGATTTTTTTCACCTTGTTTCCAAAGTTTAACCAAGTTATATATTTTTTATCTCAGTTACTAGCTCCTTTACTGTTCTTCTACTTTCTTTGTATTCTTTATTTATTCTTTTATTTCTATCATATCATTTGTCCCACTTTTCTTCTACTTGAAATTTTTTATCTAGTGCTTTTTTATATTTTTCTCTTACTTCCTGTATCTTTGGTCTGTCACTTCTGATTTTTTTATTGTTGTTATCCTTGTTGTTTCTTTTTTCGTTGTTCTGTTCTTCCATTCCATAAGCAGTAAATAGTGGTTGCTTCCTATCTCCGCTTCTCTCTTCACTCTTACATCTTTTATTTCCGTCCAGATCTTTCTAATTATTATGAAGTGGTCTATAATTGATCTTTATCCTCTACTTATTTCCTGCCTTGTATACTTGAAAGCGTCGCTGTGCGTATGTTTCGAAATTCTTCACCCTGTTTCCCAAGGTATTCTTCAATGTTATTTTTGTTGCCCTCCTTATCATTTATGTCTCCCGTGTTATGATGATCTTCTAATATCCAATCTCTTCCTGTAATTTTTCCTTTTCTTCTTTTTCGTCTAGATGTTTTTTTTTCATTTACGTTGGAGACTGATGTTACATATTCTGTTTTCTTTTACTATGAACCCTACACCTGCTGTTGCACTTTACTCTTCGTCTACTTCTGCCATGTATATCCATCATGTATCTGTTCTAGCAGCTTATTTCCTTTCTTCTTGGTCTCTGTGATTCCTAGGTGGTACAAGTATGTTTCCACTTTTTCAATTTCTTCTACTATTGGTTCTCCTTTTCTATTTATACTCCTCACATTCATATTTTTATTATATTATATATTTTTTATTCTTCTGTTTTCTTATCGTTGTCCTATTTATTTTTTCGGTCGCCTCCTTGTTTTCGTGGATTTCGTTTATGGCTGCTTTTTTAGAATTTTGGGTTGTTTCTAGCTTCATCTTGTGGTCAAATGATACTAAAATCAGTTGAACACGAATCATCCAGCTGCTCTTCCCTCAGTACCCTAAATTCATTATTAGCTAAATTATACTAAACTAAACTAACTTAAACGAAGCAAAACTAGACTACTAGAGACCAAATGAAAATGAAAGACAATACAAAGAAAGAGAACAAAAAATTTCAGGTCAAGAGGTATAGCATTATAGCACCTGACTATGTATATTACATGAGAATGAACGTTTAAATAATTCAAGGTGGTGTGCTGGTGGTGTGAGCAAAGCCTTATTTCTAGTATTTAATGTATGGACATCAGTTCTAAATATAAGTTTACGGTATAAATAACTGGGTTGTTTGGAAAGTATAAGTTTGTGATAGGAAATACAGGCATGTATGTCTCGCCTAGTATTCATGTTGAGCCAGCTTGCCCAGCCGTGTGTATGCGAGATGTGGTCTCTCTTACGAATACCATATATGAAGCGAAGGCAAGCATTTTGAACTCTTTGAATTCTAACTTGATCAGACTTGTCGATGCAGTGAGTATAAATTACGTCACAGTAATTGAAAACTGATAAAACGGTGCTTTCACAAAGTAGTTTTCTAAGGTGAACGTTGAGGCAGTCTTTTGCTCCATAAAGAATTTTCAATCTGCCATATGCTGATCTGACCAGTTTCGATAGACTAATTTCGAAGGTATTTATAGGTTTGATATATATTTGAGGTAATCATACTTCCGTTACGTCCACAACTCGGAAAAAGATGTATTGTCAAAACTAAGTGGAAACAATATTGGTCCCAACAAGCCCTACAAGGGTGCGCACAAGGAGTAAACATTTAAAGCGAGAAGCCCATATGTTTGTGACGTATATCATGTGGGAAAAGCAGATAGGAACTAGGACGTGCTTTTGGTCTGTGTGATATGAATTCATATATTCAGAAAAAGTATTTAGTCATATGCAACTTGTGATATGAAGTTGCGATTATGCTTCAAGGGAAGGTACAATCATGGGTACACAAAATTTCTCATTCTTGAACTACTCAAAAATCAATGCATTTTACAAGATCCTAGAATTATCCAGAACGATTGAGCAAACTAATTCGCAGCATATGTATATTTACTGTGACAGTATAATTACATTGTGCATACGTGTCGTGTGTTCTGGTTCTATTTGTTGTCCCTTAGCGCGATCCTGTTCTAAGCATTCGCTTACATTGTGGTAGGATGCATGAGCGGTTTTTAAAGTCTTGGAATATTACTAGTCGTTTTGCTAATACAACTCGTGATACATATAAACAAAGAATGATTGATTAATAATAAATATGTTAAAGCTAGTTGTTATCATATCAGGAATATCATATGAAGAAGCACTCCGAAGGCCAGAAATCGTTTTTGTTCGAGGCATCTCCTCATAACTTTAAGCTCTGAATTTTGACAGTTTATAGAAAAGTTAGGTTGCGGTATCTGTAATTAAAATGTGTTTTGAAGAAAGTGAACGTTAATTTAAGCTGGACATTAAAATAATTGCGGTATTGAAAAGTAGTGGAGAATAAACATATAAAGTTAATTAAAATCTTGTAGATTTGAAAAGATCGTGTCATATCTCCTTTTTTATCATCGCAAGTTATGAGGGCAAGCTGATTAAAAAACTACCTGCAGTTAAAATATAATAAAAGGTCATTTTTCAATGTAATCTCCTTGTACTTCTTGCAGTTTTACATTTAGTAACTAAGGAAAATAAACCATCGACAAAATGTTTTTCTTTCTAAAAAAGCTATCAACCGTCCATGTTTGTTTTTCGTCGTTTAGAAATCTTTGTCCCCTCAAATGCTTTTTCAAGTTTCTGAATAAAAAAAAAGTTACAGAGTGCTAAGTCAGGACTGTGAGGTGGATGATTTAATTCTGTGAACTCTAAATCTTTGAGCATCCTGGCCTGGTCTTGTGCACTAACGCATTGTCATGCAAAAGCAGAATTCCATTTTTGAATTTTCTTCGGCGTTTTACATTATGACCTATTGAAATTAGAGCAAAATATAACATAATAACCCCTCATCGTGGTTTTATGTGATAAGTAGTTATTAGTAAAAATCCTCTAAAAAATGTGGTCATAACCTTGCCAGCCGGATACTGGACCTTAAACTTTGGCGGTGGCGAGCTCTTGTGTTTCCATTGCATCGACTCCTATTTGCTGTCAGGATCATAATGATGTATTACAATCTTCTCAACTATATCGCCCACTTGTCCACACAGCTCCAAAAATAGTTGAATAGTTGAGAAGTTTCAGCTCGACATCGAATTGAGTCAATATTCTCGGTACCCATCTGGCACCCACCTTTGACACGCTCAAACTATTGTGAATGATCCAAACAGGTTCCCTGCTAACTTGCAAACTTTCAACTATCAAATCGATTTTAATTAATCGATTTTCAAGAATCTATTTTTCTTCTTTTCAAATTAACTGAATTTTGTCGATTAGTTCGGGGATCGTCTTGGGAAAAAGTTTCAATTGGTTATTCCTTCTTTTGTGGGAAATTTGATGGCAGCACGGTGTTCATTTTTTCCAATATTTGAAAAACCACAATGTCACTAGAAACCATTCTACAAAAGGCCGCAAACAAAATGTAATATCGATTACCAAAGAACCTTAGTTGTTGAAATACCTTCATGGACCTGTTTTGATTAATGTTCACTACACCATTGAGGTGTAAGAATCGTCCATCTTTCATGTAAATTTTACATTTTTCTGTCATATTTGACAACACATTTTCAATATATATATATATATATATATATATATATATATATATATATATATATATATATATCCAATGTATTCAATCCAATGGTATTTCAAATTCAAATCTCTCTTACCACGCATCTGGTCGCATGAGAAACTTAAAACTCACAATTACTGAAGTAAATACGATTATCATAACATTATGGTATTACATTTTATTATTAACTAACGAAATTACACTTTAAATATATAATTGCATTTAATGATCACTAAAAATCGAATAAGTTACATCGGCATTAAAACTGATTCTCTCGTCCTAATCTTGGCGAAAAGGGCGGCGAACTCTGCATGATCAGAAACTCGCTCTGTTCGCCGTTGGCCATTTCTTTACCAGATTCCCTTCCAAGTCGTGGCGTAAATTGCCCAGACGTTAGCTCTCGCTTATCGTCGTTAATGAAGCAACTGCCGGCGACATCCCAAGGAATCGCTTTAATATATTCTTCCAGTTGTCCACACACAAATGCGGACGGGCTGTATGGAATGCGTTTCTTGCGCCCCAATCGTGGTCCGAACCATAACTGAGACGGCTTTCTCTTGGTGTAAGCTTCCAGCGGACGTTCGCCGCTTTGCTCCGCACAGCGGGTGATTGTGCAGAGCACTAGAACAATACAGCACAGTACAACGATGCGTTCCATTGTGTTGACTTTTCATGGGGGAGCTTTGGATTATATACCGAGTCTTGTACGTCACATTCTGCAGGAGGTCCTTACAAATGCAACCCCCAATGGTTTTGCAAAATGACATTTAATTTAATTCCGATTTCTACATATTATGTAAACAATGTTATCATTTATCTTCATTGGACTGATCCTAGGAGGCTGATACTGCTATTATGCAAATGTGCCTGCAGTTTACGTACAAATATCCACACATAATTTATCAATTAGTCGAAACATTGTATTGAACGTCCTACATTAGGGTTAGCTGTTTTTGTCTTCCTCGCTTAAACTCGCCCACAAAGAAAACCAAAGTTCGCGCCCCAACCGCAACTGATACAAATATTATGGTAAATATATGAAAAGAATAATAATAGTTTAAATTTACTTATTTTGGAGTGACATTTGGTAGTAAAACCATTCAGAGCTAAATGTTATACCGCGTTCTGGTAGCTATGGATTTATGAAAACAATTAGTACATATATAAGATATTGGGGAAACTTTTAAGTAATTCTCAATAAAAGTTTATATATATTATAGGTTAATTCTTCACCACTTCCGATCAGTTCGCTAGTAGCTGCCCTAAGACGTCCTATAAGATATATTTCTTGCCTTACCTTACTTTCTCACAAGACAAGAAAAACTAAGCTATATTATATTTACCTTTTTCCATAATTTCCTTAGCGAATACCCTATATAAAAACGAATAAATTAAAATTTGCATCAACAGTCAGCTTATGCACAACTCGCTCAAATCCACCGAAGGATTCTGCGACGAATGCGTATTAAGAAACACTAGGTAAATAGGAGAAAAATGGAGAACATAAAGTCAGAAAGGTAATGGCAAACTCGTAGGATGCTTGCTTTGTTATGAAGAAACAACTGACATAATGCTGGGAGAATTATGCATCTAATGCTTAAAATCTGAAAACGGCAAAGAATGCCATTCTCAAACAAACAAATAAATAATCATAATAAAACAAACATCAAATTTGTTTTTTGGGGGATTGCGCCAATTAAACGACGAAGTATTATATGTTCTTTATTTCTTTACTAACCAATATTTCGCATCCTGTACGGATGCTTCATCAGGATTACTAAATAAAATTTAATTAAAGAAAGTTATGTTGTTGCAATAATAATACAAAAATTGAACATAAAGTTGAACAACCACCAAACAGTATAAATAAAGCAGGATGCACATTAAAATTAATTAAATGACAATATAATACTCCACGTGTACACATTTTACATTTTCACGATTAACACACACATCAAGGTGAACCGTGGCATGAAAAAGATCTTTTTATATATTTGTTACCAACTAAAAACTAAATTTTAACAATTTTACACTAACGAGCAAATATTTAAGTAAACTGTATTTGAATAAAAGCAATCGTAAACAGGTGACAAAACAATAGGAGAAGGATGTGGTAGTAACAGTTTACACTATTTTAGTTCTAGGTAAACTACCTTTTCCGTTCACAGTACGCCAAAGTGTTACTAAGAAAAGTTGTTCAGAATCTAAACTTGGAGTTATCAGAGATTTGTATGATATTGGATACATCAAGTAAACTGCAGGAACATTTGCATAATAGATCGGCAGTGTCAGCCTCCTGGGATCAGTCGAATGAAGATAAATGATAATATTGTTTACATAGAAATCGGAATTAAATTAAATGTCATTTTGTAAAACCATTGGGGGTTGCATTTGTAAGGACCGCCTGCAGCATGTGACGTAGTAGAAGACTCGGTATATAATCCAAAGCTCCTCCATGAAAAGTCAACACAATGGAACGCATCGTTGTGCTGTGCTGTATTGTTCTAGTGCTCTGCACATTCACCCGCTCTGCAGAGCAAAGCGGCGAACGTCCGCTGGAAGCTTACACCAAGAGAAAGCCGTCTCAGCTATGGTTCGGACCACGATTAGGGCGCAAGAAACGCATTCCATACAGCCCGTCCGCATTTGTGTGTGAACAACTGGAAGAATATATTAAAGCGATTCCTTGGGATGTCGCTGGCAGTTGTTTCATTAACGACGATAAGCGAGAGCTAACGCCTGGGCAATTTACGCCACGACTTGGAAGGGAATCTGGTAAAGAAATGGCCAACGGCGAACAGAGCGAGTTTCTGATGATGCAGAGTTCGCCACCCTTTTCGCCAAGATTGGGACGAGAGAATCAGTTTTAATGCCGATGTAACTTATTCGATTTTTAGTGCTCATTAAATGCAATTATATATTTAAAGTGTAATTTCGTTAGTTAATAATAAAATGTAATACCATAATGTCGCGACAATCGTATTTACTTTAGTAATTGTGAGTTTAAAGTGGAAATTTCTCATGCGAACAGATACGTGGTAAGAGAGATTTTAAAAAAATCTACCCATATAAATAGGTAAATAAGCAGTATAAGAACTGCTGGCATAATACATAATAAATGTACTAAAAAATATACAAATACAACTACGAATCGATATTATATCAAAAAATAAACAATATAAATAATGGAACATCAATCAATCAAAATAGAATTAGTAAGCAAATTAAAAGTAAACAACTATGAAAGCGAAACTAATATACGACATGGACGACACCAAAGCAGAAAACATTGAATTCTCCGACACAGAGTAGTTTCAAAATAATATTGTTATTACCCATTGTAATAATTATTTACGCAATACATTGGATACATGTATTATTATTGCACGCATGTGTTATCACACAAGTGTCATGATTTATTTCGCGTATAGTGTATTTTATATACAACCACACATTTTTTTATTGTAATTATTATAATATATAATTATTCTTATTTGACTTAGTATGTTGTGAATATTAAATCAAAATAGTTACTAACACTGATTGTGAAAAGGACATCAATCCGGGTAGTAGATTAATAATGTTATCGCATGCGCGATGCAGCTTTATCTCACACGCGTGCAACACTACTGGGCAGTATTAATAATCTTTCGTCAGTCTCCTTTTATTCTTTCGAACATGAATACAGTCGTTAGTACGTCCAGCTTGACATGTTGATATATTGTATTTAATGAACATTTTTCAGTGCAATTTATTACACGTCAAGTTCATATGCTTTGCACGTTCCTTAAAGTTGAAGGTAGCAACGGTAATATGTGTTTCCACTGCAAAAATAACTCGACACCTGATTTTAAAATTTGAGAATAATAATTTCACTTCGTTAAATTGATCGTTAAATTAGGCTGTCCTTTGTGACGATATAAAGTTCATTTTTCATTTTGTTACATGCCTCATTGTTACGTCAATCTGCGGTTAGTCTCTTGCGTGACGAGGAATTAGCTTTGGCGCCTGTGGCGCCACCCTATTGGTCGTATTTATGAGTTATGGATTTTTTGTTATCCACGTTTATCCGTGGCATTTAAAATACACACCACACAGTAAATTGGAAAGATTATCCGCATGCAGTGGCCGACTTTGTACGAAGCATCCTGTTAGGGAGATTACAAAAAAATTTAATACCACGTCGCACGTATGTAAATGTATAAAAACATTTTGCAATTTGATTGCGGTGAAAAGTGGTGAATTGTGTGTTTGCAGATATAATACTATAAACTTAACCGATTGTATTGTCGTCATTGTTATTGTTAAGCTTAACGTACTGTAACAGTAACTAGCTTATTAAGTTAAAGTTGCAGAGAACTTTGTGGTGTTATGTAATACAATAGACGACACTCGATACCATCGTTTTCGATAATATAGTTATTTATTTTTGTGGAAACCATCAAACGACGAAGTAATGTGCGTAAGGAGAGTGAAGTGCAGAACCAAGTGAGATGAGTAAATCTATTTCTCTATTTCTATTTCCTTGATTATCGAGAGGAAAAAGAAGACTTAGTAAGCCCATCAATTTCTGAGAAAGGTTTAATGGTGGTTTTCAAGAAAATCTTAGTTTGTATTTTATCTGTGGTAATAAAGCTCATGTTGTGGTTCATATATCACTCTACTTTGTTTGTGGATGATATGTAGATAGTTAGTGAATTGCAAATACATACGAGGGGAGATCAGTATTTACGGTCACTAACATAGAAGGGAACAAATTGAAGAAATATCATACGTCGATGCATTTGGTCCAACGATGCTCCAAACCTTTGATGTCTCTGCAAAAGAATCTTTCGTTTGCTCTTCCAACTGTTATCGTATGTTCATGGCCTGTGGCCATAACTTTACCAGCGGGTGGCAAAAGACGAAATTTGCGGGGTGGCGGAGAACATCGGCGATGCCACTGCATACTTTGTTGCATCGAAAAATTAATTCAACGTCACTCAACGCCTATGTCAGCGTCGCTTAATAATGATCTCCCCTCGTACATTTTGAATATATAGATTTTATGCTATTTCTCAAAACAATGTCTTTGATTTAGTGTACTTTACTTAATCAAAAGTTGGCGAATGTTTTGCCGAAATTAACTAAATGAAGGCAGTGTTTATAAAGTTATGGACAATCAGAAAGTTGCTAGAAATGCTAGAGCGTTCTAGCATGCACGCAAGATGTTCTCGGAACGTCCATGAGATGAGTTCTTAGGGATTATTTTATATGCTTCCGAGTTATCTCCTGGTCTATTTCCCCATTCTCTTGCAAATAGTTGTAACTTTTGACCCGTTCTGCTATTTAACCTGTATTTCAAATTAATACTATCTTTCTTCTGTTGCGATTATAATTATCTTTTTTTCTTTACTTATTTGCATCTTTATTCCTCCGCGTTTTTGATATATTATGACTGAGTAGAAATTATTAATGTTTGCTAAACTAAATTGAAAAAATCGTTTGAATTGATTTGTCCAAACACGAGCCAACTTTATTATACATGCGCACAATTCAAATTGTTCATTAAGATATATCACTTCAAAAATTGTAAATGTTGAATTCAGGTAAACGTTTTGAAGGACAACTTTCTTTGCACATGTGTATACAGTAACTATAATTAGATCGCTGATACTAAGAGCCTCATAATAATTAAAAAACAATTATAAAGCATATAAAACATTAATGTTTCATAATATTACGAACGATAGCATTGTTGTGTTCATTTAGCGTTAAAAAACGAAAAAGGTTTTTTAAAACTGAGTTGGAATACATCAATTACCCATTAAACAATAATTGTTGGTGATATATTACCGGCAGTAATTTAAAATATATCATATTGTAATTAAAATATGAATTTCATAAAAAAAAATCTATATGATAACATTACACATTGCAGCGCTATAATTTAATTTTGAAGATACTATTTTTGTTGTGGCATAAATCCTACATATGTCGTACATCTACACTATAATTTATTATTTTGTTATGGTCTGGTGGTTATGATGTGTTTGTTTAAATATTTCAAATAGTGACATTAATAAAGTAATTGCTTCTGGTTTATGCACCTGCTTGTATTTATTTGTTTCCTTGCGCAACAGTTTTAGTAATTTCGAACGCGGAGCTTTATTAATTGGATTTAAAATTGGATTATGTGCAAAGCGAGCCCGGGCAGAACTGCTTGAAAATGAATTGTGATATCCTTGGAATTGCACTGAAGTTTCCGTTTCACAATATTATGTATGCTCTTATGCTACACACAAGTTGCACATTGTATGCAATTCAAGGCGTGCGTTATTCCGGTTTGTTATAATGGGTTACACATTCGAGGATGCTTCTAGTAGTAGCATTACCGTGGGTAACACAAAATTATAATTAATTTCGAAAGAGTTGCACACACAATTGTCCTCGTTAAATATATCTTCTTTGGAAAGTCATCGGGTACCAAACCTGGACTTCGATGAACATATTAGAGTTTCTAATATGTAATCTTGTTCTTTCATTTCAGATCATGTTTAATTAATGATCTTCATAGGAATATATGTTTATTGTGCACATTATAGTGTCCAATAAGTATGAAATTAATGAGTTAATTTTCTATAAATGTGTCTTTACTGTTGTTCATATTTCTTAAAATGTGCCATAGTACTGAAGAGTGAACATTATAAATATGCATGTCTATGTTAGCCTGCTAATATTTTCAATGAATGCACATATATCAAGGTCGTATCATGATTCTTTGATAACAAACTCAAATAATAAAATTAACTCGTTGTGGAACATTATAAACAATGAAGCTGAAGCTCGCAAAGGGAGGAATATCATTCAGATTGAATAGAATAATATAATCGAAAATGACCAAGGTGTTGGGGCAACTGTTCAGAGATAATATTTTGCAACTATATCTTCCAAGTTTTGAAAAGATATTTTCAGAACCAGTAGCTTCGTCAATAGTGTTCAATGTCTTCTTGCCTATATTTCAGAAATCTTCAATAGGAATTGATGAAATCCCATGCAGCGTATGTTGTACACATTGTTCTATATGTCTTAGGGTTTTTAATGGCTTCCCGACAGAAATTGCTGATACGTCGGTTATAAAAGCTATAAGAGAGCACTTTACGTCTATCTTTTTAAAATAAAGTAATATGTATATCATAATTTGTGTGTATAATTGATTGTGTCTATATATATATATATATATATATATATATATATATATATATATATATATATATATATATATATATATATGGCAAGCCTTATCGTATAGTATATATTCCTTAAAGGGTGTAAGGGTGTGTTGCTCGGATTTGATGCTGACGTCACGAAATCTATTGACATTGCAGTCAGTACTGTAAGAAGTTCTCCAGTAATTTAGTTTGTGGGTATTCAGATATGATTTAAAGAAAATCTTACAAAGTAACTTTGTAATCCACGGGAGGTTCCTACTAAGTCGATTAAAGGCTTTCGTAGTATCAACACGTACAAGGCAGAACCTTTAATCAATGAAATCAGATTGTGAAAGGAAATTATATATATTCCAGATTATTAGAAATTACTTACATACGATGACAATTTTACTGAAAAAACGAATGATACAAAAATCGCCTGTATTTATTATAAAAACAATGGTATTGTGCGATCAAAAACGAAATTAATCTGCATAGTAAATGAATCTAACGATATAGGACTGGGAGATTTTTCTTTAGTTTAACTTCAATATTCATAAAAGGTGTTAAAGTAATAAAATTTTAATGAACAACACTAAACAATTTCAATTTGAAAAGATATTCACACGTGTTTAATATATTTTATTTCAATATGAACTTGATATATGAAACAATTGTTATAAACATTAAACTATAAAGATTTACATATATTTAAATAAATGTAATAATGTTAAATAAATTATTAGCAATATTAATATAGCGAGATCGAAAAAAAAATTAGTCAAAGTAGGTCATGGAAAAAAAGTCTCATGCCTTCGTAGTTCATAAATTTGAAAATAATTATTGAAACTGACAAGGCAAACTTAAAATTTTTGGAATAAAAGAATGTGACAAAACTAAAACAGGTGTCGAAAGTGTTGTCCATTAGTTTCCAGACATAACTGCACGCGACGCTTCATATTTTCAGTAACGTCGATTAGCATTTCAGGTGTGATTTCTCGTTATGGCCAATTTCAATTATTGCAAATTTTGAGGTCGGTTCCTGTATACATTATTTTTTAAATAAGAAAACAAGAAAATATCGGGACTTGTCAAATCTGGAGACGTAGGTGACCATAAATCTCTGCCAATTAATCTCCCCCAAAAAAATTGATTTAAAAAATTCAAAGTTTGATTTGCTGTATAAGCAGTAGCGTTGTCCCGCTGGAGAAATTAATTTTGTAGTTCCTGATCGTCCAACTGTTCGATAAATGGTGTAAGAATTTGATTAACGTAACGTAAGATTCGCATTAACATTTTCATGAAAAAAATTGGTATGATGAAATTGTAACCCAATTGTTATCCATATGAAGAGGCGCCTCAACAAACACATGAGGAGTTTCCGTACACCAATGCCTCGTATTTTGGGAATTCAAGTATCCATCAAGATGGAACCATCAGTCATTATTGAGATTCTCCACAAACCAGTTACAATAATTTATTTTAGGTTGAAAATCACGAGGTAGAATTTGATGGTAGACTTGAACTTTATACGGATACATTAGTAATTCCTTTTTTAAAATTAGCTGTGTAGTACCAAATGATAAATTTAATTGTTGATCCAGTCTTCGAATAGCTGTAGATGGAGTTACTTCCATGGTTTCCCTTGCATTATTCACCACCTCAGCTGTTCGATTTCTTGGTCTTCCACTACCTGTTTTAATTAGATACAAAATTCAAAAAATATACTGGATAGAAGATCTACACTGACAGTAACCCCATAGTTGACAACCACAAAACCAGATAGGTTTTAGTACCTGCTGGTAGAGCATTAGTTTGTTGGTTACTGACAGGGTAGATCTTCTTCCCAGTACATTTTTTAATTTTATATCTAATATATTTCCTTCCACCTCAATCCGATGTCCAGGTTCAGTCCTAGCTAGTCAGTGGCGTTGGAAACAGGAACAATTTGGCCGTTTAGGCTGTAGATATTTGCTCAGTTCTTCGATTTGTAAAATGTAAGTGAACTGCCTTGTTTTCGTAGAGTTTTATGACATAGGTTTTAGTTCATGGGGATATGCCAGAGAAAGCAACATTGAAATAATTCAACTCTTCCAAAACAGAGTACTAGGAAATAGTTGATGCTCCTTGGTACCTCAAAAATAGTCACTACCTGGAAGTAGAACTGGAATTACAAGAATACTCAAGGGGTCCAAAACTAGAGCATTGTGAGCGATGTTCTTTACGAGTATAAATTTGATCGTTATTCCTTCGGGAATAGTTGTAATTTAAATTTTAATATATATATTTAAATTGCAATAAAATGAGGAGAAAGTGGCAAAAAAAAACGTTACAAAAATATCATAATTGCAAACCAACCTTTCTTTTAATTTGCAAAAAATGCAAATTCCCACAATTGTAAAGCATGTGAAAATATTCCAAAAAGCAAACAAATTACAATTAATGATATTATCAAAATGACAAATTGTGCAAAAAATGTAACTTGGCATCATGTAGTTTAGTAATCGCGCTAGATTTTGAGGTACAAACAACACGAGTGATGTAATTCTTTTATCTCAGACTATACTATTACTTCTAGTCTTATCTTCATTAGTCTCACTAGTCGCTACCATCTTATGGATCAAGTTATTTTCTTTGCAATGGTTGCAATGGTTCTCGTCTCACTTTTCTTGGATAGGTATTGTTGGCACATTTTCTAGCTTTTTGACATATTTCCTCCCCAAAGTTTCAGTATCAATTTATGTATTTTGGGTTTAAGATCGTCACTGCGAGGCTTTATATTCTCTGTCGTTATTATTTGTGCCTAGGGCTTTTGCTGCTTTGGAGAATTTTTATGATTTCTTCTAATTCTTCTTTTGTGACTTCGTCCTCTTGAACTTGTAACAGTTGTCATTATGACGACTTTGTAGTCTATAATTCATAAATATGTTTGCGTGCCTAAAATATTTATTATACAGCATATATTTTTGATACTGTAATATCAACTGTCACGTAGAAACATGTTCTATTGTAAGAACACATGCTATATTAAAATTTACAACCTTGGAATTGTGTAATACCCTAATATTAATCCAGAAAATAAAACAAAATTATGTATATTATTATGTGATTGTAAACATTTATCTGAAGAAAATAAATTTCAGCGAATTATTAAAGTGATCTTTCTCCATGAGTTCGTCAAACCACCGCAGATACATCCACGGAAGGTGCATCTAAGCATGCAGGTATGAATGACAATAGTTAGTGTAATTGTCACAGTGCCATCTAGATGTATGCCAGTAGTTGCAAGTCTGTATAGTACCGACGTAGTACGTTGATAAAGGCCACTGCAAGTACGTAGCAGCAAGAGTGTGAGAGCATTGACGTATAGATGGCATTAATACTTAAACACAAACTGTTTTGTTATTTATGTGAAGAATAAATAAAATGTGTGAAATGTGTGGGAAACCTAGGTGGAATATCTACGTAGTGTCAACGTCGTATAAATTGTAATTAATATAGAAATTATTTGTTTAAATGGAGTGCTAATCTATTTGAAGTAGAAGTAGAATAATAAGCTTGGCACGTGCAAAGGAATTATTATAAAATCGTGTTAAATGAGTAAATGCAGGATGTGGTAATCGAACATAATCTCTTAAGCAGAGCAAGGTAAAATACGTTAAGGCGGGAAAGTTATAACCGCTCCGTGCATTAACGACGTATAAACAGATCCAGAAACAGAATTGAAAGATATATATACGTTGTGATAAATGCAATATCACTATGATTCAATAAAAATCGTTTCGTCTACCGACGGTAATTGATTATAGATGGTAAATGGGGCTTAAAGTAAAATCAACTCATTTATGCATTTCTCAATTTTAGGGATTTGGAAAACTGCAAAGTTTGGTTAAAATAGTACTTCCGGTGTCAAAGCTATCAGCCATGTTTCCGGTTTGAAAAAGTATGTAAGACTATGCGCGGATGCTATTTTATGCAGTTATTTTCCGGTTTTCATCGAAGCGACAGTTTGATATTTGAAAAGACTATAAGTGTTTTGCCACTTTGAAAAATTGTCTATGGTTATGACAACAATGATAAAAATCTGCAGCGGTCCGCACTTATCTTTCTTAAACTGTCTCGATCACATAGCACATTTTCGAATGAACGTTTCAAATTAAAGTTGTTCAAAATTTCAATATCTTTATCTTTTATTTACAATGTTTAACACGTTCCTTTTTCGAGATATTGACAAAGATAATAAGAGTAAACCATCACGCCGGGTTTAGGTGTTGCTTTTTGTTCGTTTGTTATATACAAATCTTAAATGTAAAATTTCATAATTACTAAGTTATGTGATCTATGTGATCTATGTGATCATGGACTTGTCAAAAGCTTTCGATAGTGTACACCATGGGACACTTCTAATAAAATTGGAAGCCATGGGATTCAGAGGAAAGCCGTTGGAATTGCTCACTTCCTATCTACAAAACAGGAGGCAATGTGTAGCGATAACAGATGAAGATGGTAAGATATTAAAATCTGACTGGAAGGTAGTTGAGCGAGGTGTCCCACAGGGTTCGATACTAGGTCCACTGCTTTTCCTAGTATACATAAATGATTTAGTGGGTATTTTGAATTGTGAAACGATTCAATTTGCAGACGATACATCAATTATAATAAGGTCCAGCATGATAGGTGGAGTTGAAAGTAAATTCATACAGGTACTAACAATACTTGACGAGTGGTTCACCAAAAATAACCTACAGCTTAATATAAACAAAACAAAAATCATAGATTTCAAAAAATCAAACAGGGATAACTCAATATATCGATTCAAGGAAAACATACTTGCGCCAACCTCCAATACCTCGTTCCTAGGAGTAAACGTGGATGAAAAACTAAAGTGGACGGAACACGTCAACCAATTAGCAACAAAAATAAGTAGCTTTAGCTACGCATTGCGTGTCATATCTTCATCTGTAAGTACAGAAGCAAGCCTTACAGCTTATCACGCATTTGTGAATTCCCGTCTACTATATGGGATAATTTTCTGGGGAAACTCAGTTGAAGTGGACAGAATTTTTAAGCAACAAAAATCCTGTATTCGCAGTATATTTCATCTTAAAAGAAGAGACACGTGCAAGCTAATATTTCATAGGAAAGGTATACTCACTTTACCTTCCTTATACATCTATGAGTGTGCATGTTTCGCAAAAAAACACTATGAAATGCTACGTCAAAGGGAACTCACTCATGAGTATGAAACGCGAGGTACTGTTCAACCGTATTTATGTCCGCCGCAGACTACACTCGCAAAAGTGCAAAAAAGTGTCGTTACCCAGGTTATAAAAGTGTTCAATCATCTCCCTAAAAACCTCAAGAACATGCATCACCAACAATTCAAAAAAAACCTCAAGACATATTTGTGCGACCAGGCATTTTACACAGTTAATGAGTTCTTTGGCATTTGTGGATAGATTGTTTTCAAATTTCGTTGAAGTTTTATTTTAATGTTGTTTGTTACTTGTTTGACAATGACTTGCAGTTTGTATTGTGATGTTTATTTATATTAACCATTTGACCAATTATGGTACCTGACTTGTTCTACACATATTGTATGTATTTTGAATAAACATTATTATTATTATTATTATTATTATTATTATTACCTCATGTATGTCGTGTACTCCATGACACCCACACCGTGTGTGGTTTGCAGTCCAGAAGGCATATGACAGGGCCGATCTTTTTCAAAGAAAGTGTTTGTCCGGTATAAAGTCAACATTAATATGTAACAATTATTTGCATGAGGATGAACTTCCACCGGCCATATATCCCTAGAAGAAGTGGATTATTTAGGATCAATTAACAATTTTACGTTCATGCCGAGTACACGATTTTCAATTTCGAAAAACTGAAGAGCAGAATTGAATTATCAATGATTGTAAAAATATAACATCACCAATTTTAGAAAATCTTTTGATAATATTAAAAAAACCTGCTAATTTGTGATCTGACACAGGTTAGCAAATTCGCGCTTGTAATATTCCTGTATTTTATTTATCATTATTAAAAACATTTGTTTACACACAAAATCACGTTCATTTTCCTCAATTCTAATGGGAAAAGGTGTATGTTTCTATTTATATACTGATCATATTCTAGTAATTAGTGAACACGAATATCCATATCCTTAATTATTTATAATTTTCTTATTGTACATTTAAAAATACAAAAAATATATTAATTAAGTAACTATTATGTGCAAGAACTATGTAATATTTTACATTATAACTTCCATTATTTAAACAAATATGAATGCGTTGACAGGTTACAACACATTTATATGAAACTAATACCTCGATAATATTTGCTGATAATAGTATTTATTTATGTTTTCATATCCACTGTACCATTTCATATTGTGCCGATAGAAATTGGCCATTATTGTGATAGTAATTTACATTACCATATCATGAATTGGCTATTGATTTATTTGCTGGCTGTTCGGGATAACAGTTAACGTATCCATGCATATGCGTTTCGATTACATTCGTTCCAGGCGATACAATCATAGAACAATTTCTGTATTAATCGAATTATATTGTTATTTTTGGATACAGTCAAAGTACCCATTTGTTAGATTGTTTTAATGTGCACAAATTGTGGCCATTAATGTATTAACATGCATCAGTGAAATTAGCAAATTTCGGTCTGATAAGTTATATTGATTACCCTAGATTAAGTTTCAGCAACTAATCTGCGGAGCATAACCACAAAGATTTCTGACAAACATTGATATGTTCACAAGGTTCACATTCTTACTTCTTCTAGGATTAGTATGATAAAGTTGTGTATTCATAAAAAAATCATAATTTGAACAGAACTATGTATTCACAAAGTCATTACACATTACCTATTTAATATTTTGATATAAAAATAAAGACGCTAGTATAAAATGAAACACTTTGATGTTGATGTAGTTGCTCTTTTGCTGGTAGAAAAAATGGAGAACACTTTACAAATGAATAAATTAGTATGTTCATTAATTCAACATAATTAAAAATTCGTAATCCACTGTTTATTTATTGATTCGTTGAAACCTTTTCAAACTTATTCAACACGAAGCAAAGATTATAATCTTTATTAAGTTGTAATTTATTAATATCACCAGCGTTTAATAAAGTTTTATCGTAGTTGAAATAAAATTCCGGAGCTGGTTGATTACATGTTCCAACTATAAATTCATTTTATGTTTTAATCAGATTTAATGGGACTTTAATATCTTTCTCGACGTCTGACACTTCTTGAACGTAGGTCATGACGTAGTGAGCGCTCATTAAAAACGCAATTTATGTGCTGCGAATTACATCTACTTTAACGAATGTACATACATAACGACGTGCACATTCAACATTTCGACACCCTCGTGCACCTAAATCGAAGATCTCACATTGACGCCAGGGATGGATTGATTGAGGCGTGGCCTTTGTTTGTAATTGATCTTGGCAATTTGTCTACAATTAATTAGATCACGTTTCTTCTTTAACAATCGAACTACATCTAAATGAAATGGAATACGTACGTCGAATATTAATAAAACTTGGCTATACATTGTGTCCTGAGATCGATACAACAATATATTTGTAACTGTTTAGATATCACAATAATATATTTTAATCATATTCTATAGAAATGTATATGGGAATTTTGGAAATATATGGGGCGTTGATAATGCTGGCAAAAATTACTCGATCCAGTAGTTGTGAAACTCTTACATTTTTTTCAGTTCGCTTGATATAACTTAGATAGTAAAAAAATATTTCGATTTTAATCTGCAGCAGTTTACGACTTTCGTAAAAGTTAATTACTCGCAATTACGAAATAAAAGGGTATACATTATTTTGCAGCTCATTTAAATTTTTTAAGCTTCCATATGATATAACGGGTATAAAATGTCAACAATGCACATAAAATTATACAGCTTGCTTGAAATTCTATGTCGACTATTAGTACAGATAGAGGATATGTTTAAATTCGGACGTATTCAATTTAATGCTTAAAAAAATAATGATTTCCAAAATATTATATTTACTTGTTTGTAACAATTTTGCGCTATGACGTTTTGATTAAAACTTCGATATTTGCGGTTTTGAATACAAACCGCAATGCGTAAATACCTAGACATGTATTATATTACGGAATTCTATTTGTGGATTTCTTGAATAATTGCGAGAACGCTAATTCGGATTAGGGAATGTTCGCGATCGCCTTACGTAAGTTGGATAACCACAAATCGCTGACCTTTCGTTTTTGTCATAACTCACTGATTCGTTTTAAGGCTTTTTGTGCCAACCCCTGTTTATTCTGCACGTGAAGATTAAGTTTATTGATTTAACCTCTTTGAGCATTAATAATTGTTTACGTGTTGACGAAAATAGCATCGAAGTGTTTGCTGAACAACATCCTTTTAATGTCGAACGACCTACATATTCTATCCTTATATTGGCGCCAGGATCACCACACGTCATCGTGTCCATTGATTTTAGCGTCATGTCAATTGTTATTAAGCTCATTTTCTCTTGCTTCCAATCCAGACTATAAACTTTGTTGACTAGTAGTAAACAGTGAACTTATTATATTGACTTTTAGAACGAGATGTAAAGCTAGTGCATTTATAGAGGGATTATATGAAACTGCGGAATATATTACTTGGGATTACGGCGCTTCTAATTATTTTAGACGTAAATAATCGGCGCTTTAATTTAACAACAGTCATAAACTGAAACGCATGTTCATAGGAAGGGTTGATGGTTTAACGCATTGCTGTAAATGGACATATAAATCACTATGTATTATATATAAAGTGCAGAAATAAATTAGGAGTTTAGGAAAATAGATTTAGAAGATGATGTGTTAAAGATAACGGAAGTAGCATTCGATCAGAGTCGAAATCACAACAGATTTAAAGACATCGACGTATAATTATAATAAGGAAGATATGTTTATAAAAAATAAAAAGAAATATCGTATTAATTAGAAAAGTTTATTTAGCGTTTTTACTTTCTCATACTTTATGTGTAAGTGCCTGTCTGTCGCCCTATCTATCTATCTGTCTGTCTGTGTATCTGTGCGCGCTCTAATTTGTAGCAAGGGAGAGAACGGCCTACTTTGTAAGCAACTCAACTGGAAGTGATGGTTTACTCTTATCAGCTTTTTCGATATTTCTAAAACGATACGAGTTTAAAAGCTAAAGATATTGAAATTTTGACTTTGATTTCAATAGTTTTTTTTGACAAATGCAATATAAGTAAGTATAAGAAAGTTCAGTGCGGACCACTGCAGATGTTTTTTTTTTTGCTTGTGTTCGGTGTTATGGCGCCATTAATATCCATTATTAATTGTACGTCTTCGTCTATTCGTTTCGCTTTTGTATCTTCCCTCACCTAGCATTTGTTGTGGTATTGATTCTTATAACACAATAAAGCATTCCCTGCCTATTATAAAAGGCTATTTACATGTACGTTTAAGAATTAAGGAATGTATTTATGGGCAAGATTTTATTTGCATGTTGCCAGATGTGTTATTTAATATGAAGGGTGGAATAAAATATGAATATTTGTTGGGAAATGAAATGTTTCGAATATATTTCCCGTATTGCATAACCCAGTAATACTCAAACACATTCGGTAGTTTTAGAAGTAGACGTTTATATTTCACACTCCAAAAGTTTCTACAGTTTTGTGCAAGTGCTCATTTCTTCCACTCGGGTATAATGTATCGCACATTTATTAAACAATATAATTTGTTTACTCTAATTTATTTGCTGGTGATTTCAATGCAAACTAAAACATAATTGTCATAATCAACGATGAAGTTACGTTTTGTTACGAAGTTATTCTCAAATTTGCAAATTTTCAGTTAACTTGCCAATGCGATATAAAATCGTGAACATGCAAATGAATCTTAAATTTTCCTACCATTTATTACAACATGACGGCGAGGTAGGTGTTTGTGTATATTGCTCTAATTCTTCAAAAGAAAAAAATCTGACTATAATTTTTATAAATGTATTTATTATGAATTTGAACATATGTTTAGATCTTCCTGTACAGGAATCTCTTCCGTGGTGTCCCTTGTCTCATTTTTCCTATAGGTGCGCTGCCGCCGTGAAGAACCATTTTTGGTAATCTATTTCTGGTCAGTCTTTCTATATGTCATACCTACCTTAGTCGTTGGGCTTTTATGGCGGATGATTTCTTTTCTTCTTTGTACATAATGTCTAATTCCTTATTTGTTCTTCTTCGCCAGATGTGTTTATTCCACCACTCTTAGTATTTTTCTTTCCCACCTATCAAGGGCATCATCATCTGCTTCCTTTAGTGACCATACCTCACCTGCATACGTAACGGTTGGCGTTGTAAATTCTTGTCTTCATTCTTCTTGATGAATTCTTTGATTTCGTTAGTCTTTTTAAAATTCCGTACCTCCCGAGTCTGAATGCTTTTACTTCTTAAAAAAAATAATTTTGATCCTCTTTAATTCCGCTTTCGTCTTTGCTGCTTCGAATTATGCTTTCCAAAAGAGTATAGTGGAGAGGGAGATGATCACATTGCCAAAGGCCATTTCCCAGCACAAAATGTGTTGACTTGTGGCCACTCCACAGCACTATGGTGTGTTTTATTCAATGTCATAGTTGTTAGCCTTATAAGTTTTTCGGGTATTTCTAGTCTTCTCATTGCATTGTACATTTGTTCTCTATTCCCCTGGACTTTTATTATTTTTTAGGGCTTGGATTATTCTGGTGACTTCATCTTTCGCTGGTATATCTATATATTATTCTTCGTTTCTGGCATTGTAACCTGTTTCTTCTATGTCTTCTTTATTTCTCGTTTTTTGGAGTTCATCAAAGCGTCCCTTCTACCTTTCTATTAGTTGCGTCGGTTCACTCAGTAAGCATCCTTCCTGATATTAAACTGGCTATTTCTGCTAGGGTTACCAAACCTTTCTCTGTGTTTATTTCTTGGCAAAATGCTCGGATTTCCTATATTTCTTCCTATTGTCTTCTTATGTTCTCTATATTATTCAGTAATACTTGCCTTATTTTTTTCTCCTCTACTATCTTTGCACGCACCTCGTGTAACCAATCTATCGGATTTCCTATATTTCTTCCTATTGTCTTCTTATGTTCTCTATATTATTCAGTAATACTTGCCTTATTTTTTTCTCCTCTACTATCTTTGCACGCATCTCGTGTAACCAATCTTTCCTGTTTGCCTTTTCCTTTTTCTTCGGTATCGTCGTTTGAGTAGTTTCTTTAATGACTTGTTTTGTTTGTTTCTACGTCTCCTCAATTTCTGTGGTTTGGCATCATTTTGCCAGTTGTTTTGCAATATCCCACTGGTATTCTGTTTTAACATCCTCATTTTGCAATCGTTTTACCCCATATAATTTTTGTATTTTTTGTTTGTTCCTTTTGCTTCACTTTTTTGCAGCCTATCTATACTAAGACATGATCGGATTCTGTGTCTGCTCCTCTCATATTTCTCACGTTAGTTCATATGTTTTCTTTCTACAAGTACAAGACCAATTTGATTGCACACTCTGCCGTCTGGTTTTGTTCATGTTCTTTATTTATTTCTTTCCATTTCAGTTCCTTCATCACCACCATATTTTTTTCTATTGCAAAATTAATCACTAGGTGTATATTATCATTAGATATTTCGTGTTTACTGTGTACTCATATTGTTGATCTGTACATTTCTTCTTTCCAAATCGTTGCGTTGTAATCTCCTGTCACTATTTTCATGTAATGTTTCGTTAATTTTTTATATTCTTCTTCTAGTTGTTCGCAAAATATGTCACTTTCTTCTGAGGGGTGTGGATATTGATTATACTCAAGTTGTTCTTCACAAACGTATGAAACACAACCTCTCTAATGTTGGTCTGAAAGACACCACCTTATCTTCATATCTTATATCTTATAATAACTATAATAATAATGATAATAAACTCTGGATACAAAATATTAAGAAATGCCCAAGTGTTCAGCATAGTTCCAATCGTAAATAGAAGTTATTTATATAAGTTAAATGTAGTGTATGACAAGTACCTTAGCCTATTAAGTAAGCTGCGTGATTGATTTGTTGGGCATCCATGGTGAAGCAACCATGTTTTTTTATGAAAATGGACAAAATTAGTTATTCAATTTTATTTTTCATGAGAGGAAAGAACAGTGAACCCAAAGTAAAGCAGAATGTTGTGGGAACACAAAACAGCTGAATATAAACGCAGTAGTAGAGTACTCATCAATCCAGTGGCAGCTCGCACTGGTATTTCATACAAGCAGGCGGGCGCGAAGCAAATGCAAACGTGTTCTACAAAACTGGCGACACTGCTTTGATAATCACGCCCGATTTCTGCTAATGGACTGTTCCAAACCAAAAAGCGGTTTGTGCGCATAGCCACGCCTACGTCCTTTACGTTTCAAATCATCTCTACGAACATCTTTGATGACGATCTTGTATCTCATCCAAATGTGGCCATCGCACCAGAAATTATTGAAAAATCTATTATAACGTAAAGTGAATGTGATATGTTGTTGGTATCTCAGAAGAACTAGAGCGTATATTTTGCGCTAACATTTGCATAGAGAAAGCTATTCCCGCGATGGATGTTTCGTCTGCTGTCAGTTAATAATAAACGCTATCGTGTGATGACTTCGAAGACATGTTTGGCGATGTTCAAGTGTGATTCAAAAGAATATCTGCACCAATTCATAACTATGGATAAAACATGGATCCACCACTACATTCCAGAGTTGAGACAATGTGCAATGGCAAAAGTCAATCCATCAGCTGCAAGCGTGCCTATAGTTTTCAGGGATGCAAAATTCATAACCCACATTAGATTACACACATTCGACACACAGATTACAACGAAAAGGAAAGAGAAATAACTGTCGTATATTATTCCAAATTACTGAACCGTTTCAACATGATTTGAAGAAAAAATGATCGCATTTGGCGAAGGAAAAAGTTGTATTCCATCAAGAAAATGCACCAGCTCACAAATCAAAAGTGATGGAAAAACTTGTGGCATTCGAATTACCACCTCATCCATCATACTCTTCAGATTTAGACCACTGTGATTACGTCCTGTTTCCGAATGATAAAATGAGAATTGGCTCTTGTGTGGTCATTTTTCCCAAAAAAATTCTTACAATTTATTCTTCCCATTGACGTTGTATAATTTAATGATAGTAACTCTAATACGCATATACTTTTTTAATTGATCTACAATTCCATGCGCCACATTAAATACGTGTGTTTACGTATACTTTATTAAATGGTGGTATCGTATCTTTCTAGATTTTTTAATTGTATATAATAATAGAATAACTTTCAGCGTATCGTGGTGTTTTCAGTTTAAAGTTTACGTCAAAATATTACTATACAACTATGAAAAACTTTTATAATAGTCTAAAATTGATTAATGTACAGCAATTTTCGCCAGCTTTTATCAGCCGGAATGAAACCTGTTACGTGAAAATGATGATAATAACTACACGTTGTTCGAAAGATAATTAATGACCGTCCCATTAATTATTGTAATTCAGAATCAAATACAACATGACAGTTTTGTGTTTCATACCCAGGTTAAACAATTTTTTTTTGCAACTAAATATCCTTGCATCCTGTTTGCCATTTCAAGTAATTACTTAAAATAACATTTCAGAATCAAATACAATGTGACAGTTTTGTGTTTCATACCCGGGTTAAACTATTTTTTTTGTTTGCAACTAAATATCCATGCATCCTGTTTGCTATTTATTTCAAGTAATTACTTAAAATTACATTGCAAAATAGTGATAATTATGAGAACTGGTAATAGTGAAACGAAAATTAAAGTGTAAACAGTATAATATATAAACGAGGCAGGGTCGGGCTCAGGTATTGTAAAGTTGAAATAAAGTTTAAAGTAGCAACATCAACAGTTCTAAAATATTAAAATATCAGCGGGATAAATAACCGGAAAATACAAAACGAATTCAGCTAGTGAATGCACTTCCAGTGAAGACATCAAGCGGAAAAGAGAATCAGAAAATACAAAAAAGTCATACGGCAAAAGTAAAATGGCGAACAAAAAACCAAAAGCCTCAGCAAGATATAAATATGCAGGAAAAGAGAAATCAAGAGTATGTTTAAAGTAGTGATACTGATTATAAAGATAAAATTGAAGAAAACATCTGGAGAATAGGGAGAAATTCTGAACAAATTGAAGTTATTATTAATTTGCAAGATAAAATTGAAGTACTAGAAAATGATGTGAAGAAAATCAACTTCGCAATGACAGATATAATCATTAATGCTCCAGGTAATCAATAAATGAGTGGAGAATTTTGAAGAAAATAAAAAAATATTGAAGACCAAAA
Source organism: Geotrupes spiniger (assembly GCA_959613385.1). Taxonomy (NCBI): domain Eukaryota; kingdom Metazoa; phylum Arthropoda; class Insecta; order Coleoptera; family Geotrupidae; genus Geotrupes; species Geotrupes spiniger. The sequence continues at coordinate 16,868,854 of OY390736.1, read as the reverse complement.
GTAAACGAAGCTAGTGCCAAGATGAAATATTCATAAATAATATTACAACATGACCAGGAAGACATAGTCAAAAAAGGAATGGAAGAAGAGCTAAGACATAGTCCAACAACATTATCATAAATGCCACTGAATGGAAACGGGACAAAGAGGTTGAGGATCTGATGGAAATAAACAGAGACTAAATGAAGAAACTGAACAAATGTATTCGAAATACTGGGGAAAAAGTATCGTTCTGGCAATAAAATATGAAGATAGATTGGTGGAACGTGGACAGAAATCAAAATAAAAGAGACACACTATGTAAAAATGCACCAATACTAACATTTCTGGACTTTATATATAAAGAAGGCGCGAAAATATGAAAATGGTGATAAAAAAGTAAAACAATAGTCATGGACAGAATTTGGAGAAGTAATGAGAGATTGTTATAAAGACAAACTATTTTGTGGAACTCTAAACAACTAAGACAGAAAAAGAATATAAAAGGACGGTAAATTAATAACAGAAGAGCAAATAATGGAGCGATGGAGACAATATTTTGAAAAATTAATAAAATTTAATTAATATAAGGGAGATGCAAGAAAGCACAACGTTATGGAAGAACTAGAGTGAAGTCAAGAACACAATACTAAAACTAAGTGGGAAAAGCAACAGGAGTGGACAATGTAACACCAGAGATGATAAAATATGTGGGGATTGAAGGAACATCCAATCTTATAGATCTATCTAAGATAGATAGATAGATATTTCGAAACAAAGATATTAGTTAAGCAGAGATGTTGAGATGAAACTAGAATACTGCCAAATGAAATAATCGGTGAAAAAGTTATATAATATATCTAGAGCAAAAATTACATCGCAAATAATGTATAGCATTGAAACATGGACACAGACAGAAAATAAGACTTATAGAAATAAGGTATAGAATTGTATACACAGACGAAACCTTCAGGCGGAACCCATAACCAAAAAATAATTTGAAAGATAGTTAAGGTAGTTACGACACGTGTGCTGCATGCCAAATAACAAAAACAATATATGAAACACGAGGGCCGGAATAAAAGTGGATGCCTAGGAAAACAAGGGATGACAGAATACGAGAAGAAGCAGTGAAAATTGCAGTAGAATGGAAAGAAATTAAACAAGTTACTTGAGGGGTAAAACCACTCTAGAGGCTGGAAAAAAGAGCTAAATTTATCAATTTATGTGCATTGGACTTTGGAAGTACGTAGGGCTTTTCTTTTTTATCAATTTTTGTGGAAATATGAAAAGAAAATTTCAGACTCGACTCCGCCCATCTCACACCTAACAGTAGAAATGCCCAGGATTGAGTAAGTCAAATATAGTCAGCTAGAATGACGGAGACTGTCGTACAAATTTTGGGATACAAATTTCTAAAACAGAAAATATGAAAATAAAAGCAACTTTGGCCATTTATCACTATTTCGGAATTAACTATTTAAACATGCAACAGACAATATGTTGGCAATTACTACGTTGAAAGGCAATCGTGGATAAATGGACGTTTCGATGAGGATTCACAACCCGTAATAAATTTACTTTACTTCGATAAAGTGAGCTTTCCGTAACCAATCAACTAAGAGTGTTTACTAATCATCACATTATCAAGGTGGGGGCGAAATATTCACATGCGATAGCTATTTTCTTAGGTTCTAATTTTGTTTAATGTCTCGGAGGTTGAATTATTACGATTTAACTCAACTTATATATTTGTATATTTTTATTGTTATATTGATCGGTCGCTAATTTATATCGCAGTTATTGCTATTAGCAACAATCATGACGTTTGTGACGGTTGTCGTCACTTTATTAGCATAAAAATAAGAAACTCGGTGGCGCATATCATATTTTATTATGCCGTAAATTATATTAATTGTCCACAATAGTTCCACATTAGATATTTTAAATACGATCACAGCAGCCGAACTGACACAATTGAGTCTATCGCGTTGAATAAAATAATCGAGTTCATGTTCGTTTTTAAGTAAGTTCCTACGGGAATTCGAATAGGTTTTATTTAAATCGATAGTGACCTAGCCCTACTGTTCCGTCAAGAGATTTTTATCTTATGCGATCATTTGATTGTGAAATTGGATGTATTGAGATGGGACGTCGACAAATTAAATTACTCTAGTTTGGAGACGACGGCATCGATAGTGGATTGGTTTTCCATTTGAACGCACTTTCTTGCTGTAATAAAATGTTATATACGGAGAGGGCATTTATTAGTTTTATATTACTATGTTGCTCTCCGATTTGTAATATATAATTGTCGTTACGTTACACTTTTTAATTACAAATCAATTAATTTTGGAGAAAATTAAAATTCGTACCTTTTTCCACAGAAAACTTTAAACACGCAGATTTAATAACGGCAACGTAAATTATGGAGATAAAGGCATGCATGTACTCCTTCGTCTGAATAAGTTTGCAATATAAATCCTATGGTAGCAATAACGGTCGCCGTTTCTACTTGAATTTATTACTTGATGATTATACTTGGAACGTATGTAGTATTAAAGCTTTTCTACTGATAATTTTCCGGAGTTTCTGAAAGTCTGTATATATAATTTACCATCGTGAAAACGATCAATATTAAGTTTTATCGCTTCTACACACCACATCCTTGTCGCCCTTTTGAGATCATGTTGTTGAACTCTTCGGGTTTCTTTATTACAGATTTATATAAAATATTGATTTTATGTAGCGTTCAATGAATATAGTGTTGATCACGATAGTGGACGGTGAGCGATGAAAACCTGAAAACTAAATATCCAAATCGTACATACAGTGCACATATACATACAGTAAAAAACATATAATTTAATTATAAATTGAATTCAATCTACATTCAGCATACAAATTACAAATCGTATAATCCACATATACCACATGTTAACACTCATCTCCTAGTACTAGGTAGGAACAAATGCTGTGTGTACCATCAGTGATTATTCAGTAAAAAGAAAGTGCGAATATGTTGCAGGTATGTTTTAATGTTAATAACAAACAGCCAAACAGGAAAGATTGATTCGATGAGGAGTGTGTAGAGATAGCGGAGGAAAACAGAAAATAAGACAAGAATTACTGAATAACAACACAATAGGAAACAGAGAAAAATATAAGAATGTAAGAAAATAATCGATGTATAGGAAGAAAAAAAGTATCAACAACGAGAAAAAACTTTTAACCATTGAGGAAATTTTCAGAATAAGGAAATTCGAGCATTTTACCAAGAAATAAAAAAGACAAAGAGATTACCATAGTAGATAAACCAGGAAGGTCTTACAGAGCGAACCAACGCAAATAATAGCAAGATGGAAAGAACACTTTGATATACTCCTAAATAAGAAATTAGGAAGACTAACAAGAAACAATTTACAATGCCAGAGGGGAAGAGGAAGATATCGAAGTACCATCGAAAGATGAAGTCACAAGAATAATCAAAGACCGAATAAATAATAAAAGTCCAGTGAAAAACGAAGTATCAGCAGAAATGATTAAAGCAGGAGTTCACTTAACTGAAGGAATATATGACCTTGTAAAATTAGTATGAGAGAAAGAATAAATAGACAACCTCGCTGATATGCCCTTTGCATAAAAAGGTGAAAACTACGTAAAAACTACTGGCAAAACTTATTAAGGAAGGATTAAGCATTGTTGTAGAAGGTATCCAGTCTGAATATCAGGTCGGATTTGGGAGAGGCAGCTCGGTAATGACCACATTTTTACTCTGAAAGAAATCCAAACAACCTGCTATGAATACAAAGCTCTGCAGGTTGTATTCATAGATTTTAGAAAACCCTATGATAGAGAACAAATCCACAATGCAATGAGAAGACTAGAAATACCCGAAGGCCAGCAGTTATTACGCTGAATAAAACACAAAATAAAGTGCTCTGGAATAGCCGCAAATCAGCAGAATTTTTTGCAGAAAATGCCTTTTGGCAAAGTGATCCGCTCTCTACTACACTATGGTTTTGGAAACCATAATTAGAAGCAATATATTAAAAATGTAAATGGACAATATTCAACAACAAGCATCAATGTCTAGCGTATGCGGACGATCTTACACTCTAAGCAAAGACCAAAAGCAAATTGGAACAATAAGCCAAAATTTAGACGAGAAGTAAATCAACTAAATACATCGTAATGGGCGAAACCGAACAGTCAGCAGATGGACATTTGAAAGGGGAGTTTTGCCAAGTAAAAGAGTCCTTATACTTGGGAGTCATGATAAACGAAAAAGTACATGAGGGGGAGGAAATAAAAATAAGAATTGCGAAAGGCAACAAGAAGTAAGAAATGCCGAAAAGACACATGCCTGTGAGGGTTGACCACTAAGAAAGCAAATGAGGATGCCCATGATAGAAGGGAACGAAAAATATTAAGAACTATAGAATTTACCAAAGCAGTTTTTGGTAATATGTTACTCAAAGTGCTTAATACTCCAGTATCATCTGGTGGAAATATGAAAAGTGAATTTGCGTTGTGTATTGCAAGACCATAGCTGCTATCAAGAGGATCGTTATTATGTTACATATGTTAGTTTGCTCAACTGAATTGGTCAATTCTTCTGCGATTTATTCAGGATCCGTGATGGTATTAGGCTGGTCTTTAAGGTATTGTGATTATATTGAGTTGGAAATTGTGGTGTTGTTTTTGTTCATATTTTCTTTTATTACTTTCCAAACAGCTTTTTTTGGCGATTTGATTTTTATTGTTGTTGCTTTCGTTACAATCAATCAATCAGACTTTTATTTTGGTTTTTTTGTTTGTTCTGAATGGCGATGTACTAATATATAATTATCGTGACTAAAAAAGAAAACCCTACTTATAGAGAAGGAAATGACTGTAGAATGACTTATTTGATGTTCATCTTAATTATTTCTTCACTAATTACTTTATTATTTATTTATTAGCTATCATAGAGCAACGTTTGATATTTGTACGACCACCACAAAACAATTAAAAATGTCAATTATTTAGAGAACGTACTGGAGCAGGTCATACCAGTTGACTGATATCTCCGAAGGATAATACGCAACACACAGGGTGTTGTTAATCTAATAAGCTAATGAATACAGGTTGCAATGATTTTGTAAGTGGATGTGAGAATCAAAATATGATTATGCATGAATTTCAAATATAGTACATCCTAACAACTTTTTCAGCGTTAGGAAGATAACTTATAAATACTGAAAATAAAGCAAACACTGTAACCAACATGTAACAAAAAGAAAGGCTAAACGTTGACGGATATACCTGAAATGAAAACATACTCGTGTAGTTAGTTTCCATGTACGCACCAGACCGAAACCTCAAATTTAAACATCATCAATTTTAATTGATTTCAATTAATTATGGGGATTCCAATTGGTTTTATTGTGAAACGCGTGGTTTTATTTTGCTATATAGTTTAAAATGATGGAAATAGTTTAATGTTCAATTTACCTTGTTTGTTATATAAAATGTCCTTGGTTTTCATCCTACACATTAATTTTTAATTTATCAATTAATTCATTCATTATTTACGTTTTCGTAGCCTGCATCGTCATTTGGAATAATGCTATCGTTTCTTATTTTTGCTAGGTTACTGAAATCCAGAAGTTCTATAGATCTAATTTAACAGTGGCTTTATACTGCATCGTGGTTGAAAAAAAATATAGAATTACGAAATATCTTATTGAAAGTATCGAGTAAAGTTTCTTCTGACCGTCATATACGAGTAGTGGGCAAATAGTCTAAGAAATGGACTGCATCTGTAATTAACATTTTACCCCATCGTTGTACCATTGGTACATACCTTTTTTATTTATAATACTTTTAAAATTTACAAACTTAAAACATTGACATGTAGAATTTCGAAGAAAATGTTGCAATGGAATTATAAAATTATTATAAATAATAGAGTTATAAGCAAGAAATATAAATTATTTTTCAGTTTTATGTTATGTTATGAAAAAAATTGTAAAATACATGACATTCTTCGCTCTTAAATCTTTTAAGAGATCCAATTTTTAATCAGTCATATGTGATTTTTAAGCACAGTGTCCTATAAAAACTTTAAATTCATTGAATAAGAATCAATTTTGTCATTTTGCTATTTTCATCATTAGAGGGAGTTATTATAGTACTGCGACAAGTGACTTTGGCGTCCATTATACGAAAGAACTTATGCAATTTATGCAGCGTGTGTTTGAAGATGCTTCCAAAAGTTCAAGTAAGCACCAGTAATGGTCGTAACCACCAGCAATGATCGTAAGCATCTAATTAACAAATTAATCAAAATAAAAGTTTTGTGAAATAATTTATTTTTCCCTAAATCGTGGAACTTATTTCTATTTAATTACATCAAGATGCATTGCAAAACTGCGTTAAAATAACCACCAAGTAGGTATTTTTTATTGTTGTAAATTCAGTATCATAAACCGCAAAGATGTATTATACTAAATAGCGTTTTTCCGATGATTTAAAGACAAAGTATTAGTATTACAGTTAACAAAATGTATTAACAACCAAATTCAAGTCTAAATTTTAAAAAACAATTTACAAATGCATCAGAAAGGTATATATTTTTTTCTACTCCCATGTTTAAAACGCCATTTATCGAATATGTTTCCATGACGCTAAGTGGCCTTTTAAACATACCTTGACAAGCCGTGACTTTGTACGCTTTAGTCACGGGCTGAAGTTAGCTCACCTTGACAAGCCGTGACTTTGTGCGCTTTAGTCACGGGCTGAAGTTAGCTCTAGGTTTTTAATCGCGAAAATCAATTGAAACTCAAAATCAACTTAGATGTCACTTGTCGTCAATCTGTCAAAATAACCCGACGTGGCGCGGGTTATTTTGTGATAAAAATAATGTGCCATTCTTGTAAAAAATGAACCGAAACGACAGTGGAAGTGAAGATGATGTTTGTATTGGAACTCCACCAGAAATTACTCAAGCAGCGGCAACGGCAACTGCTAGTTTGCTGCCAGAGAAATCAAAAAGTCAGGACGAACGTGCATATAAACTTGGATTAGATTGGCGTCGAGAAAAGCAAACAAATTCATTATCTGAGAATGTGTTACTTGCTTGATTATTAATGTGGCTTAAGATAATAAAATAATTTCCAAATTTTAGTATTTTTGTGATGGTCGTAGAAAAAGTATAGTATGCAATTCGTTTTATAAACTTCTCTAGACACTCGTTTTATTGAACACTCGCTCCGCTACGCTCCGCTCGTGCCTAATAAACTCGTGACTAAAATTACGGTTGTAAAACTTGTTGCATAATAAACTATTAATTTTTTAAAAAGGGTAGAAATACTAAAATGTTTTCCAATAATATTTATGAAAAGCTCATCATAACATTTACAAATGAGTATACCCAAAATATAAACAAAATTCATTTTTGATATTCATGCAATCGTCTAAGTCGTTTCAACTATTACCGTTAAATGGCTTATTGTTGAGAGTGATGTTACTCTATGTATTGAAAACTTGCATGTTTTACTATTTTCTATTTGTAGACATATTTCCGTTCAAGTTCAAATCTTTTGTCCGCCACATCATTTTTATTCGATTCAGTAAAGGCATATGGATTGTACATACACAAAAGCGCAATTTATCATTAATTTGCGTGTTCCGATAATTAGAGAGGATTCCATTATCTAACTCCAAAATAAAAGGAAACGACGGCTTTTCTACAGACAACGTTGTGGATGTTCCTGATGATGTGATGTGATGATTTAAATGCCAAAAGAACTCAACCTCCACGACAGCGTCCAACACTTACAAAGTCTCTATCTTGTCTGAAAACACATCACATCACAGGAGAGCCACGATTCCGTTAAACAAACAATGTCGCATTCACAATCGAAGACACCCGCATAAAGTGTACCAGTTCTAGTCCGTAATCCGCGCAGATTCTGATAATAGATTTTAATATTACTATTACTGTTGGGCATATTCAGTTTAACGATTGGATGGAAGGAATTCCGCGCTTATATTTAATTGCGTTCCTTCACCATTCGTTATACAATCATTTATGTCAGCCTTTAATTTCTTGTAATAGTTCACTTGGCGAACGATGCGATCCAGTGAACTTGATATATTATTGAATTGGACAGAGTTGCGAATATGTTTAGCGTGTTTAATAATAGTATGCACATCCTTCACATTGCTAAACTTTACCCTCAGGGGCCGTATCCGATTAATATTACCATAAAAATGGCCCAGACGGTAAACTTCAATATCGTGGAGGTTGACTTGCACCGGTAAGGTGCCCAATATAGACTTGGCGGCTACTTCATCACGGGTTTTACGCTCAATCAATGTACCCGCACCCGTCTCAGGATGATTCTACATGATAATATTTTGTTTGCGCTCATTTCTATCCTGAATTTCTCGTAACAATTTCTCGAAAATAGAATCATCAATTATGTCGGTGTTTCGCGAATGAATTTCACTTTGTGTGCACTTCAGTGATAATGTAAATGAATTATCTTTATAAGGCTTTTAACATACGCAACATTCGAGAATTTTTGTTCTTGTGTAGCAGTTTTGCATCCACAAGCACAAGTGATCATCGACAAACTTGTAGTTTAAATTAACTGACAATTAATTTATAATACGTAAATGCCTGTATATTAATGATGCATGCAGGAATACACGGCGACACAAATCTTCTGCACCTAGGGGTCCGTCAAGGTGACTAACTAATGTAACAAACAAGAGAAAGACCACGGTAGGATGGTACATGTGAATACAGAGGTCAGGTGCGAGGTATAAATAATGTGAACCGGCAGGGAAAAGCACAGGTAGATCAGAAACGTAAAAAAGTCATGCATGCACAAAAAACTTGCGATGGAGTAAATTGAACCAAATTGAAGTTTAATTCTCAAATCATAGGATCAACGATGAAAATAATCCAATAATGTCTTACCAATCGGTAGAATAAATTCAGGCAAGTGCAACAGTAAGATTTTCACCCAACTATGTACTAAAATACACACGAAAATGATCAATTAGACGAGAGTTACATTGCTCGAATCAGTGATAAGGCAATAAAATATCCCATGTGTACCTAAAGAGGATAACCCCTCGAATGATGCACAGCCACGACCTATGGAAGAATTTTGGGCTTTACTCTGTTGAAAACTTTACGGCGGTGGGTGGGAAGCCCAAACTGAAGAAGAACTAAGACGAAAAATCTACCAAAAGATTCGACAGTTTAACCCACTTACCGTCCAAAGGCTGATGAGAGGAATTCGCACCAAATTGCGAATCAGAAGTATTATTTGCAATTCACAATAGAATTCGACATGGACGAAGGAAATAATTCAGAAGGTATTTTAAACGCTGTTCGAGAATCTTCGTTAAGTTTAGTTCCTGTAAAATCCTAGAAACGATATGAGAAAACACATCGCGTTAACAATGGTGCTTGAATAAGAGTGACATCACATTACTGTCCAAAATGCGAAAAAATACTGTAGCATGCAAACTAATGGTAGGCTTCACTTTATTCATATAGTTTTCTTCTGCGTGACAAGCTCAACAATGTGCTATATTTAGAAATAATACATCATCATAATAATGTCATAATTGTTGGCTTCTTATACGAAATAGAAAACTTAAATATCCATACTCTATGGTCGAAAATCACTTCAGACTAGGAGCAAAGCTATTAGGTTTTCTTGCAAGGTCGTTGAGGAATAAAAATAGCAAATACAATAAAATGTATAATACTAAAAAAAAGAAATATAAAAACTAAACTAACTTAAGTTAATGCTAATGAGCTGATAACATAATAATAAATAAATAAATAAAATAATAAATAAAATAAGTAACGTGTGAAGTAATAATACGAGATCAGCATCACCGGTCCCCCGAAGATATTCTTTTAATTTTGGAAATAAGAAACCACTAGGGGCCAGGTCTGGTGAATATGCGGGATGTTCAAACAAAATCGCTCTCATGGCAACATGGTTTTTGTGGACAGGAGTGTTGTCTTGATGAAACAGAATTCCTTTGCTCTTTCCCTGTATTTTTCCCTTGACACAATCGCGCAATCTTGAAATTAAGTTGGCGTGGTAGGAGTCTGTTAGCGTATGTCCACAAAATTCCATTACCATTACTTTACCAGCGGATGGCAGAACACGAAATTTGGGGGGTGGCGAAGAATCTCGGCGATGCCACTTCATGCTTTGTTGCTTCGACTTAGTGAACTCACGTTTCATTAAAAGTGACGAATCGTGAAAAAAATCATTCGGATCTGCTTTAAACTTTGCCAAACTGGCTTCAGAATGCATTAATCTAGAACGTTTGAAAAGAAAAATTAGTAATTTCAGCTATCCGGCGAATTGCCAGCCGTCTATTTGTCAATACCATATCGTGTAAACGATTAACATTTTCTTGGGTAATGACAGTCACTGGTGGTCCAGCACCCTTCGCATGTTCACATGTTTGTGTTCCCAGTTTAAATTCTCGAGACATATCTTTCACCACCTTCACCTAATACACCTGCCATGTCTTCATAAATTTCTTTTGGCGACAACCCTTTTATTGAATGTATTTTATAACTGCACGAACCTATGATTTTTCCATTTTTAGAATTTCTATTGTCTACTTAAATTCTAAATTATTTGAACAGGTTACAAATGATAAAACTACAATTGAATCAACGTACCAACAAATGTATGCTTTAATGTATCAAATTGTGTCAAAATAAATATTCACAGTTCGTACCCAATTAATATATTTATTGTGTCTGAATCTGCAAGAGCTAAACTATACATCTTGTCTCGTCTTGTCTTGAACTCACTTGCGGTGTATCTATTGCACTGCGTAATAAATACTGCAAATTGTGTAACTAAGAGAAGGTTCAAAATGTGTGGTGCTATGATTTGGCGTCACAATTAGACCACGGCTACTAATATTATGGACGTCAATTCTAAAATGAATTTTCTTGTGCAAATATCGAGGACTGTTCGTTTATCAATTTCATATCACATTTGAACTAAAGCTGATTAAGTGTATCAGCCTCATTTTCACGAACCTGACCCATCGTCCAAATTTCCTTTAAATTTAATCTGATTTTGCTGCTTGGTGTTATGGCCTATTATTTCGAAGTTTATCTTATCCGGATTATCACAAACCGTCGCAGCAAAGTGTATGATGATATGAGTATGATCATAATTCCACGCAAGTGGCATGACATGAGGCTCTAGTTCTTCTGTAATATAATAAGTATGTACATTTAGAATGCAACCACTTTCGACGGCGAGGCGTAATGACTTATCCTCAAATCGGCCCTTCTTTCTTTCTTCCAAAAATTAGTTTAACCAAACATTCATAATAATATCTTCCACCTTTTGTACTCCTCTCCCATCCAATACTTGTTCTTTTTCCCCTCGTTTACGCACCTCAATCTAGTTATTAATCTTTCCTCGTTCAGGTGTTTACCTTCCTCCCAGATATTCTTCTACTGTGCACCTCCAACTCCTTGTAACTTCCATTGCATCTCGTTCTCCCTATCTTCCTTGCCTCTCCTGGGTTTCCTCCTGAGACCACCTCTCTACCAACTGTTTATACATTATTACACAGCTCATGATTTATCTTCCACATTGCAACAAATACGGAAAAATGTGGTATATAATGTCAATAACAGAGTAGAATTTTTTGACTATGGGTTAGGTAAGGTGGCAATGTGTTTTTGGTGTCCATGTTTGTTGTTATTGTTGCTGGTTGGTGCTGTTTTTTCTAAATTCTACTACACGAATGTGGATTATTCTAATTGAAATACACGCTTAAGTCATAAATGAATTATTACATTCATTGAACGTTATATGAGCTGAAAACAACTAACAATTACAATGATACATAATTCCAGGACTAAACCATATTTTGCAATTGACTACTGTACTAACTCTCTAGGAATACCCAATCCGAAACATGTTAACAGATTATATCAATGACGATAAATGGATAGCGATTATTCAGCTTTTATTTCATGAACTAGGAAAAGCCATGACTCTAATATTCGATCGATATTTAACTCTAAAATAATTAACTAAGAATAACGCAACGCTAAAAAGTCGTAACAAAGATGAATAGACATTAATATAATCACATTCCAACACTTTTTTCAAGGTCATATATGATCATGGGCATACATGAAAGAAAAATCATTCATTAACCTTAAAATTTGGCTTGCATTGAATGTAAGATTGGACAGTCTCCATACCTTCAACATTCCTTAAATGCTGCACTACTTATCTAGTCGCTTCCGATTTATAATTCGATTTATCGTACTATTGAGATTCTTGATTTTTTCTCACGTTCATCTTCTTTAATCGTATATTTGTATATTTGATTGAGTTTATTTTCAAGAAAATATTTGATACGCGCATCATCAATCATAAAATATATCATACAATCTAATAAACTCTTTCATTCTGTAAAGTAAAAACTATATTTCCTCTTGTGCTTGTACTAAGCGATTGTTTCCATATGAGCTATATGGTTGTGGTAATAATAGCTCATTAAAAATAGTACATAATTTAACTGGGCAAAAATTTAAGTTTGAGTTATATTTTATGAATGTTAAAGTTCACTTAGGGATAGACATTTTACGATACGCGATTATACTACCGATAGTTAGAAAAGTAGGTCAGTCATAAATTTTAGAGCTTTGCACACCGTGCATGCATATCATTTTGTTAGCGGTAATCGTTGGTTCATAAATTAACTTCATCGTGAATATAATTTTTTTAACGTAAAATCATTGCGAAATATCTTCGTCGGAATTTTAATACATATCAAAACTAGTTATATAAAATTTTGTCAAAATCGAAAGCACATTTTGATTTGATTATTAATATTATGTTTTTATTGCAGATTATGGCAACGTGTCACCATAAAACAGGTAAGAAATTGTCTAGTGCTTCACAGTAAAGTTTGATTCTGGCGCAATATGAAATAATTGTTATTAAAAGCTGGATTATACGCAGATATGAAAAGCATTTTTTTAAATTGTAAAAGTTTTCAAAAGTAATCGGATTAAGGGTCCATGCAGCCCTTTATTATTATTCTTGTTTAAGAAAGCTTTTAGAAAAATGCAAGAGAAATTTCTTAATACAATTACGCAAAGCTGAAAGTCTTCAAGTTTAGATTTTAAATTTTAAATTGGATAAATTTTTAGCTGTGAACAAATCGCGTTCCGAATGATTTTAGGGCCAATGGTAATTTTTTTCTTTGTATTATTTACAGATTAATCGTGTAATGCCAAGCATTTCGTGCGACAGCTTTGTGCTAACTTGGTGTGCTACATAGATATATTTAAATTTGTGATGTTCGAATGTTGATTATGCGAATTAATCGTACTTGAGTGTATAAATGTTTATTAGATATATTTAGATATATTTGCCATTAATGTAGTATCCATTCATCCGTGTCATTTCAGTTCTGATTGTTTTGAGTTTCGAATTTGCAATAAATAAAATTCCTCGCTCCAAGTTTTCACAAACGGGTGGGGCGAATAGGAATAAATTGTTTCAACCTTACGCATACGATATATTTGGGAATCTTGGCACACTAGTATACTGACGTTGGCACAATTTTTCTTATTTTGCTTTTTTGTATCTCCAACTTTACTTCACTTTGTTCAATTAGGGACATTGTTTGCTATATCTCACCTTGCATATTCAGTTTGATTATTACTGTTACGCATACGACTACACAATATGAGAAACTTCCGTATTTTTATCTTTATTGAGTTTATACCCCAATGGAATCATATAGATTGTCTCATTTGGTTCAGAAACGTAGCAGCAAGAACAAACATAAATAAGCAATTTAAAGTTGCAAAATGTCGTCGTGTTTTATTTAATATAGCGGAGCAACAGTTGCAAAAGTATTTGAATTATCGGGATAAACCCAATTTATTTTCTTAGCAGGTTCATTAAAACACATACACAGATAGACTGTGCTTGCTCACAGTCTATACACCATATGTACAAGTTTTTTTTGGAGTGTGTGCTTAGCAGGCTTAAGTATTTAAATATAACATAACTATCGTTCGTATAATATATTACAATAATAGATGTTTGGAACGCGTGATTACATTCTAAACAGTGTGACAATGATAAAATGCTTGCTCAGTATTTCTTAAGGAACTTGGATTTATTACATTACAAGATGTGACTATACGACTTCTTAACTCTTCTACATTCTTTATTTGGATATTGTTATAAATTTTAGACTGAATACATTTCCAAAGAGAAAAATCGTGAAACTATGTGGCCATATATACAGCGATCTTTGTGGTACTGCTTGGAGGAATTCTAAAAAATTGCTTCCGTTCTGATTTTTATCGATGGACCGACAAGGATGTTGAAGATTATTCCAGCCCAAACGTTAACTCTTTTATTGTAGTGAGTGCTGCTTTGTTTTGCACATGATCGTTGGTACCTTACATTAGGTACAGCTTTTAGTGCTTTGGCACTTTTGGAAGTTTCTTAGTTTCTTCGAAGAAAACGATGCCTCATCTGTGGGAATTAAAATTTCTTCATTTTCATTTATTAATTTAATTAAAACTTATAAAATCTATTCGTTTCATTTTATCAACATCGAACAGCTGCAGGTGAATTGAAGTTTATAAAGCCTCCACATTTAAATTTTGTTACGTTCTAAATACAGATTTTGAAGCATTAGCTTTTTGACTATTATATGTATGGATGTTGTGATTTTAGTCCACGTATAACATAAAATATTTAATTCCGTTTCTTCTGTGAGGACATGGCAGGCCTTTTTATGAGCATATCATGCTGTATTAAGTTGTGAATAGTCCCAACTGTATTGGTTTGTCAGGTTAGTTAACAGAAAACATATCACGGATTTGATATTCCTCTTATACCTTAGTAATATTTTATTCTTTCTGCTTTCGAATACATGTTGTTCAAATTTAAGTGTTACGTTATTGGCATAAGTGAAAGACAAATGTAAACTTATGTCCTATCGAACGTTTGCCTCAAAAACCGGACAAAATTATTTTAACTTATTTTCTTATTGGAAATTAATAAAAATGCATGAGTGAATACAGTTAACATATTATTTATTACGTGTAGGGAAAAAAATTATTAAAAAACACAAAATATCAATAAATACTATCAATTGGCTCAAACTGATTCATCAGATTGGTTTTTGCCTTTTTTGCTTTTTTTGCTTTTGCCATTTATAAGTTCCTTGCAGAACTTATAAATGGGTCTGATGTGAGAAGCAGCCTATTCAAAACATCTTGTTTGCACTGCAACCGTGAAAATTTTCTCGCATAATCTTGTCGGTATGCACGGTAGTGCTTATCACGGGCCTCCGCAGCCTCTTCTGATAGCTGGCCTATAGGTAAGATGGCATATTTTATTAACGTCGAGCCATGCACAAGGATTTTGTGTAAAGTAGGGGTCATTGGATGCCAACCGTAAAGATGTACATACATTCTTGCAGTATCTTTGCAGAAATAATAGAATTTCTCTGAATGTATTTTGTGACCAGAGGACATCGCTTCCAGGATCACTTTAAGTTTCAAAATTAACTCTTTATTTGTGCCTGTGATTTCAGATGCTAATTCCGGGTCGACGAAGAATTTTCTAGACGTGTTGCCCGAGTTTGTATTACCTAAATCAGCTTTTGGCATATCTATTATCCTTTCCCTAAATTCTTTCTGTATTTTTCTTTGGTTTCTTTAACTACTGCTTTATCTTCTGTGGATCGGGCTTGCCATTTTTTTAGTGGAAGTTTGTATGCAATATGTAAAATTGTTTCTAACAAGCGTATTCTTGCATGGAGAATTGATAGACCGAATCTTAATGACTGAGGATCCTCCACATTTGTATTTTCAAAGTCATTGAAGTTTTTTGACGTTTTTCCACATATATAGCATCTCATTGTAGAGGAAGTACCAGTCGCCGCATTGCAAACTTTCCACAGTTTCGTGGAGAAATCTAATGCGGGTTGGCCGGCAAAAATGAGTGTGATGATGGTGTGGGATTTTGCCATAATTTTTTTATTCTATCCCCAACATGTGACTGCAGTCTCAAGGGCACCAATGGACTTTGGAATATGTTTTAGTCATCATTAGAGCTATCTAAGAACTTTTGTTGATGAGAGCCATCACAGTCCCATTTTGTGATACGTTACAGGTTTTCCAATTCTTCTGCACCACAGATTTGAAGAGCTCTTGAAATGCGTTAAATCGTGACTTAAGGTTTGGAACTCGTTTTGGGGACATCTCATCATTTCGCGGAGTTTATGCTCCATAAATGATGGCTTATCTTCAATTTTTCTTGATGTGCTTTCTTTGAAAAGCACCTCAATAACATTTGATGTCAAATCTGTAGCAATAGAAAAAGAAACGATATAAGTTAAAAAATAACCAAAATTATTGAAAAAATACCATTGGAATTCAAAGTCCTTTTTTTTATAATAAACCATAGACATTCACCATATCATAACAGCCAAAACCTTTTCCACATCTTTCCACGATGTGGAAAAGGTTTTGGCTGTTATGATATGGTGAATGTCTATGGTTTATTATAAAAAAAAAATATATAAGCCGATTTCACTCGGTACTATTAGAAAAACACTAATTTGTAAAAAACAACATACAAAGTCTAAGAAATTTTCTTGCATTTCATTATTGGCCCGTGAGAATACTAAATAGTCATTATAATTAAATATATTATACATTAAAATTAAGTACACACCTTGTTCTCCAGATTCCATAACAACTTTTTTTAATATTCACTTTAAACAATTTCAAACACCAAACACAAGTTTGAAACAAATAGAGCGTATCGAGAATCTATGCTTACTGAATACTGAACAAAGTACAGATTCAGATTGCGCGGCTATATGAAGGGTTCACATAATAGTTTTATGATAGTATGGTTATTCAGGTATACAAAAACAACAATTTGGGTGATATTTAAGGTAGTTTGTATTTCTCACTTTTGTCCGGGTTTTGAGGCTAAATGCTCGTTAGTGCGTTGCTTGAATTGTACACTCACTGTAATGAAATAAATCACAACTCTTTAATAAATAATGTGCAAGCATTTTATCATCGCTAAGCAGATTGTTTAGAACGCGCATGAGGTAATTTTATTTTAATTACTGAGTATTGCATGTATGTATTGAATAAATATTTCTCTTATTGCATACGTTGGCATCTTTTCCAATGCGTTGACATGTTCTTGATAACAACATTGGCTTATGTTCGAAGATAAAAGGAGTACGGTTTATACAATAGAATTTGCTTATAATGATAATTATTTCATACTAAGCCAACTAGGCAAACAAGATAATCAAATAAAAACAACCAGCTACATACTATGCTTCGTTAATTAATAAAAAAAAACTAGTGCAATTACAAAACTTTTAAACGTGGAAAATATCAGTAACTTTTGTCTACCTTTTCTTTTTATTTGAATTATAACAGTTTTGAACAATATTTTTCATTATCAATGTTCCTGTTAATAAATTGTTATAAATCGCGATGACAAGTCTGCAGCTTTCAATACGTTTGCTGTGTTAGGTGTTTCTTCTTCCCTAGGATCCCCCTCTTCATCTTTACTGTGATGTTCATTTACGACATTCTCCTCTTTGAATTGTTCGGACATAACGACGTCGCAACGCAACATCAACATACTTTTCCCACATTTCAGTTGAAGCCCGCCGCGTCGGTGAATTCATTTTTACTTACTTATACTTTATGTATAAGTAGGTATAGGAATCATGAAAAATTTCGACCTCGAGATTTCAACGGATATACACGTTTTGAGGTCCCCTGAATCGTTTTTGACTATTTTCGGAATGACGTCTGTGTGTGTGTGTGTGTCTGTGCGCGCTCTAGCGTCCAAACGATTATAGCTTGTGCTCTAAAACTTATTCTTACATAAATTATAGATATTGATATTTTAAACAACTTTCATTTGAAAAGTTTTTTTCGAAAAACGTAGTATAACTATGTATAAGTAAGTTTCGTGCGGACCACCGCGGATTTTTTTTTACTCACGAAGATAGTGGAATATCGTTTTCATTATTAATACCGTGTTCTGTGGCATTTTCCCGCGTGTTTGTAACAATTGTGAATAAAGCTTTGTTCTAGGCATCGTACACCATAATGATCGCATCTAAAACTCTTACCTTTGCAGCAGAAGGGTCTTGACTATCGTCTAAGCTTTCAATCAAAAGCAGAAGATGTTTCCTATAATTGCTTTTGAGCGCCCGTATAATTCCATGATGAAACATTCGTTCATGTTGGTTTTATTTTTGAAAATCATGTCCTCGAACGCAATTGTAAATACTTTACGGCATGGAGGATGCATTTTTCATTGTTCACTATCAGACTAACAATTTGTCACTGCAAGTCAAAGAAAATACGAGACATCCGCCGCTACACAGAAGTCGGTATTTCATATTTAACGACCATTTTACCATTGAGAAGTACGTTTCTTTGTATATGAGCGACCACACGTATTGGTTTGACGAACGCTCCCTTGAATGTTTTAGGTTTTTAGTTTTCCCTGAGAATATTGAATAAAAAGTTTATTTTATATTTTATTTTTTATGTTACATATATATGTATGTATATATATGTATGTTTGTGTGTGTAACGTTTGCTGATATTGGAAAATAAGTATAGGTTACTATTTTCACATTAAATGCAGATTTACAGTTTCAAAGATTTTTTTTGTTCGCTTTTGACGTCAATCAATGTAAATATACTTTGATAACCTGTGTCTGGGTCCAATGCAGGCATCTGGTTATAATCCGAAATCACAGTTAATGTTTTATTAAAAGACTTTATGATCTGTGCGTAAAGAAAAATCAAACGTCGGTGGTCTCATTCTTATACACATAAAATTTATGGGCCAGTCTCGTGTAATAAATCCTCTAATGCGTTTCGTGTATGTATTGTAGACATTATTAATTGTAATTTTGAATTTGTACTTCTTCCTATAATCATCATCAACGAGAATAATAACAATTAAAAATATAATAAAATTATCGTTTTGGGTGTTTGTCAGTTCGTGTTATTTAACTATAATGTTCGTGCGACGTTCCTCGGACTAAAATCAAAATTTTCTTTAGCCTTGTAAGTTAATCGTAAATTACTTTAATGAATCACCTTAGTTTGAGTAATATATTTATTTATGTACACAAATAATATAGATTTTTGGACATCACATAATTGACCCGGCCCTATAATGTTTAATAATTTATTGAATGATACCCGTTTAGTTGATGAATGAGATGAGGATGCTAGTTCCTCCGATAATTGTTCGGCTTCCTGTGATAATCGTGCTTGTTCCTGAGACGGTAAATATGCCTTCTGTGTACAATAATATTATCGAATATATTTCATTCATCGTGCTGTTATTATCCGTCTAACGAACAGATGCAAAAATAGCGTGGTCTCCGCGTCAATTGTCAGTTTCACATGCTACATACAAATTAAAAAACACCGGAACGCAATCACAATTGACGAATTTCGTTGTTGCGTGATTTGGGATTGAAAAATTCCACCAAAGACAACTTCTATTCAAACTTCGCGCATTTGTGTGGTGAGGTGCGTAATTTTATCTAACCTTTAAACGAATTATATAACAACAATCAAATTGGCTGAGTCGAAAGTGAAATGTCATGAAAACTTAAGGGGTTAGGCTCCTCTAGCGACCGAAAATATTAAGCTTTTTAAGGCTTTTTTTCTCAGGAAAAAAAAAATTAATCGAGATTACAAAAAAGGGTGTTTGTTATACATGTCAGTGAGTGTATACACGATTTTTTTAAGCGATTCATTTCAAAATGGCGGCTGTGCAGCGGTTTTGCGATGACGCCTCCGTTTTTTCAGAGCCCACGGTCGGATAGCTTCTGTAATTTTTGAATTATAAAAAGCCAATGATTTTTTTTTCATTTATATATAATAACAGCTATAGTAGTACGTAGGATTTTTTCGATATTTAAATTTTTGGCCAAATGGCGCACTTCTAAAGTGGAAAGTGAAGAATTTGCCGAAAAGATTGTCGGATATTTGTTGATAACAAATGAAATATACAATATAAAAAAAATCCTTCGTTCTTCTATAGACAATGTATTTTCAAGGTATGTTCAAAATTTGAAGTGAAGTGTGTTGGGTCGGGTTGGGTTGACAGCGATCTCTCTGCAAGCTTTATGCGCTGTTTGTCGATCTCCAGGCACATTTCGTAGCTGGTCGGGCTGATTTCCAAGTCCATTGCCTCCATTATCTGCAAAATTGAAGAAACCTCGTCATTGTACACACAATTCTCACTGGACACTACTAGTTTGAATCCACTTTACTTGCAGTAAATTCACTTTCGATTGGCATACCTTACAAACGACAACGTTCGAGATAGCCGAAAATACTGTAATAAAGTTAATATCATACAGATCTTTCGATTACTTCAGTACTGTACTGGCATTCATGTCATATGGTGCTTCTAACTTATGGCGATTCAATGATTTTCTTCGCGATGTTTTTGGTCTCTTGCTGTTGCCGGATGACGTTTTTCCTCCTTTCTTCGCACTGTACACCGCTTTATCACTCGTTGTAAAAACAAATCAATACACAGGGAAACTAAGTTCATAGAACTATCGAGAAAAACGAGTGTTTGTCGAATAGACAACTTCTCAAATTTCAATAACATTAACCGTATACCTGCTCTAGTCCCCTAATAAATGAAGAGCTCACAAAAGCGTCTCGCGGCGGACTACGCGACGTTGTACTAAAATTCGAAAACCGAGTACTTAGAGATTTTTTCCGTGGTGGCCTAACCCCTTAAGGCACTCTAAAAGTCTAAAGTCATGCTGTCTCTTTTCAAGGAACAGCTCTCAAAGCTTAGTAACTGGTTTGCAAAATAGTTTGCGGAAGACAATTACGAGAAATTTGCGTCCATCCAAGACCCTTTTGTGCTCATCGTCCACTACAATTCACTTCACAAAAGAGCCTCTTGCAACAAAATTTGCTTCTGCTGATTTAGCAGAGTTTTGGATATCAATGAAAAATAAGTATGCAACTTCACT
Source organism: Geotrupes spiniger (assembly GCA_959613385.1). Lineage (NCBI taxonomy): Eukaryota > Metazoa > Arthropoda > Insecta > Coleoptera > Geotrupidae > Geotrupes > Geotrupes spiniger. Next base: position 16,847,749 of record OY390736.1, on the reverse strand, counting down.
TAAAAAGTTGTTATGATCCTTATTTTCTTTGCGACAGCTTATTTATGCGAAGACGGATCTTGAGCTGTAAAATAAAAAGCAAATATCACTTAAAAATCGATGTGGAGTGAGGTATTAGATGGCAACGGTAACCCTTATTTCGCGTTTTGACAAAATGTGTGGCGATCGGTAAGGACGCCCGTCACATTAACTTATTTGTCGTGAATGTTTTCGTTATTTATTTCATATTTTTTGTATTTTGATATTTTACTTTGGTGGTTCTTGTGACTCAATTTTAATAAATTTGAGCTTTACGTTGTGACAAAATTGACGGAGACTGTGGTTTTTAAATATGAAAATAACTTAATATAAAAAATATATAAATTTTAACAAACCCTGCCACACTTGATTTTTAACAAATCTAAATACGTACAGTCGGGGAATTTAGAAACGGAACGATAACGCCAAGGTGCAGGCATCCGGCGTTGCAAAGAGGCCATTATAATTAGTGATGGGAATAATCGAGATGCGATACACGAATTAGTCGATTATTAAAATCTCTCGAGATAATCGACTATGCACTCTGAAAATTAGTAGTACTAAATTAGTAGTCGTACGTCGATCACGGAACGTGTGGCAGCGGACCGAGAAGGCCGATATCTCGATATATTTTAACCCCACCACTAAATATTAATAGTAGTTCCAGGTTCGAGATATTTTATTTTAACATTGGACTCGTTCGATTGTGGCAACTAATTAGTCGTATCGCTAAGCGAAGCTTCTCTTTCAATTATTTTTTGTAGTCTCGACCGATCGTCATTGTCGGATTGAAGAATACAATAATTTAAATAAGTACAATCGTGTTGATGATATTGCGTTAGTAAATAAAACGCTTCAAAATTTACAATAATATTTATAAACTGCCAGAATAATATATAAAAAATATGAGCAAATAACAACAAAAGTATAATTCTCAATAAAAACGAAGGTACCTATATAATAAATTAATAACTCTAGATTAAACAATAATAATAAAAATTAATAAAAACAAATTTATAAGAATGTGGTATTAAGGAATATAATTTGATCTAAATTAAAGACGATAGTTTGTTTCGATGTAAATTTGTAAGTTGCACGGCTTTAGAAAACACACTGTTAGTGGTATTAGAATGTTTATGTTGTACGTTGCATTAATTAGTATTAGTACGACTACTACTAATTTTAACTACTAATATTAGTCGATTATTAAATTATATCGATTACTAATAATCGATTATTGAAATATCTCGATTATGCCCATCACTAATTATAATGTAGCCGAATCGTACCGAGATATGTAGGCGTGGGGGTGATAGTAAATTCGAAATGTTCGATATAACAGACCCTTCGCTTGCATCCGACACGTAATTATGAATGTGTAGTTTTTGTAGGAGGTTTTTCTTTCAAATTTGCATATATATTTTTCTTAACGTGTATGAATGTCCGATCGTTACGTTATAAGGTTTAAGCATTTTATTTAAATTTTCCGATAGATTTGTGATATATGATTCTCTAAATAGTATTCAACACGGGGCGAACGACGAACACAGGAACGAGAGGGAAAAGGACAACCTACATTCTGTCGTTCGTTTGAGCGGTGCAGATCTTGTTATCGTCATATTTATCGAGGATGAAACAAATTAGTTTTGTAATTTCGCTTATATATCTTTAAAGGATTAATCGAGTTGGGTCTGAAAATTAATTTTAACCTGTAGCGTGAACGTCTACATGAATAATCGAATTTGTGTTTGTTTATAAATTTAGAGCAGTCAGCGCTCGCGCGCGGTCTGCCATCACAGCTAGGGTTCAAATCCTACATAAGGACGATTTTTACATTCGACAAACGCCCGGAATTTTGAATTTCCCGCCACATCGGACCACTTCCGATATTCTAAGATTTTATTTATTAATATGGAATTTTTACATTCTTATTTATTGTATTGTTATTAAGGTTATTGCCGTATTTATTGTGTTTGAAGGTTTTATTTAATAAAGGTGTAGGGTAATAATTTGTAATTGTAGTAGGTAATGGGACGGTTTGGCCTGGGAACCAAATCCTGGCTCCTGATTGGTCGAGCCGGCTTGGCGGGGAATTCAAAATTCCGGACGTGGTCCGATGTGTCGGGAAATTAAAAATTTCGGAAGTGGTCCGATGTGGCGGGAAATTCAAAATTCCGGGCGTTTGTCGAATGTAAAAATCGTCCGTAGGTAGGATTTGAACCCTAGCTGTGATGGAAGACCGAGCGCAAAACTAATTTGTTTCATCCTCGATAAATATGACGATAACAAGATCTGCACCGCTCAAACCAACGACAGAATGTAGGTTGTCCTTTTCCCTCTCGTTCCTGTCTTCGTCGTTCGCCCCGTGTTGAATACTATTTATAGAATCATATATCACAAATCTATCGCCCCCACGCCTACATATCTCGGTACGATTCGGCTACATTATAATGGGCTCTTTGCAACGCCGGTTGCCTGCACCTTGGCGTTATCGTTCCGTTTCCCCGACTGTACATCGGCAACAATCTTCAGTAGAATATAAAAAAGAAAAAATATGTTATACTTAGCATTTCTAGCTAAGGTGTTACCTTATTAAAGTCGGCTCCAGAATTTACTAATTAACGCTTCTGAAGCAAACTCCAGTGTACAGTGATAATAGTAATAATTAAATAAATTACCAAGTATATGGATATCGAATAGTTGGCTAAATGTTTCACTACATGCGTATCTAAAGAAGAATCTCCTACTATTTATATATGATTGTATATTTCCGATATAAGTCAAACTGATAGCCACATAAATTGCTTCTGCGCCTTAGTATCAGAAAGCGCTGTATATCTACACAGTTAATATTTAAAGTATGTTTCAACATTGAATAGATGCTCCACATGATTGGAGATTTAATTTTCATGAACATGTTATATAAAATACCTACGATTTTCGAAAGAGATCCGATATTAATTATCTAAAACTTCTGTAGATTTCGTCATAAAAATGTCTTGATTTTGCGGGAAATAAATTCTACACTTGTTGCACATTATTTCATTGCAGCTGGTAGTAATGGTTGCGTCTTTTCATTATTTTATCACTTTTTTAGTAATTAAACCACAATTTCCTAGACTTAAGTAAATAACTAACACCATTTCTACTACTCCTGCACCATTTTCAAAGGCTACTATATTATTAATAGGCATTTTTTTTAATTGCATCAAAAATATTAAGAATATGATAATAATGCAAAGAATCGGAAATGAAATTAAGTATCTTACGCTGCCCAAAAACGCATTTACTAAAAGTAAATTCTTTATTTTTGTGCCTTATGAACCCTTTAGGTATTGTGCACCTATGCCCGCATTAGTGTGTTGTGCTAAAACATTTTATTATTTTTAATAAATTTATTATTTATTTCGATTCATTGTGTTGAATTAGTTACTAGTGATTTTATTTAATATCGGCTTTAAATTACTCAGTTTAAACGAAGTCATGAGCAAAGATAGATGAAAATTTAATCATTTAATCTGAAATTAAGAACTGTACTAGCGCACTTTTAAAAACCACAGTCAATTTATTATTGTTATCATGACTTCCCTGTCTAAGGAGTGTAATAGGTTTCATTGTTTAAGCTGAAAGATAATATTGTTAAATGATGATATTAATTTCTTGAAACGATGCAAAGGTCACAACGTTTAATTAAAACCTGCCATAGAGAGCACATGTACTATGTGAGTGTTTTAGACAATGAAAAATCCAGCGTAGCTCAACATATTTTTAAAACAGGCCATGCATTACCGCAAAATCCTCTTAAATTAATTAAAAATCTACAACATTGTAGAGAATTAGATAGTTACGAAAGTATTTTCGTACAAGGAAACAAAAATAATTTAATGAATTCTGACAATGGACTGGTCCAACTTATTTGAATTACTTGATTTATTTTAGATTCGTGTTGTAGCCCTGTCCATGTGAATGTTACTAGCTTGCTTCATTATATTTTCCACTAGGTTTAGTAGTATAAATTAAGGTACTTTTTAATTTCAACTTTAGTTTTTTCCACTAGCAATCTAGTGAAGAGAATATTTTTAACACTTTGCTTTTTTTAGTTAATTGCCGAAATACGTATTTAAATTAGTTAAAAATCAAGTGTGGTACGTTTTTTTTAATTCAAAGATTTCATTTTTATAAATTATGTCCATTTTAAAAACCTCAGTCTCCGTCAATGTATTAATGTTTGATTAGCTAAGTTAGAATAATTAATTTATCCGATTTGAAGGTCGTATTTTTTAAATGTGGTGCAAGGATTGATTAGTGCGTGAAATATGCATAATATATCGTTGTGCGAATAACTTAATTGGGAAATTTTCATGTCAGTCCGTTTCACGTTAATTCGTTTTTATTATGCGCCTCAAGCTTCCTGCACAGTAACAAATCGTACCATTTGAAAAGAAAAATTCGTCCTCTATCGCGATAGGAACCTGTCAAAATGACACTATTTAATACGGTGCAACATGTTTTTGACGCGAAACCGACAGTTCCGATGAACGTATAGTATTACTACAGATAATTAATCAAAGGCTGGTCGCATGTCTGAACGTTAATTTCAATAGTATCCAATTGCTAGAAACACCCAACACGCGCCTACATTGTCGACATTGTATACATCAATACAATAGGTGCCGACATGTAGAAAATACGCGTACACAAATTTTCGCTGTATTAAGTCGTTTCTTAAAATTGTCGGCGTCAGTCAAAATGCTGAAGTTAACCTACTTAAAAGCTACTCAGGTATAACAGCAAAATAAACAAATCTGTCGGAAACTTGTAAAATGTTAAAATCTAATGTAACGCACAATTAATTGTATATATATATATATATATATATATATATATATATATATATATATGGTGAACGAGCTTTTTATCACGAGACGTGAACACTGAATACACTGAGTGGAGATGTTTTTTCAATTCAGTTATACTGCAAATATAAGTGCAAATAACAACTTTTTCACACTTTCTTTGCAATTAAAATATGAACTTGTTGCCATGATTCTGTTATTCATATACTATTAATGAATCCATTTTTATTACAGGCTTCACTTACAATCTGTGACACATAAAATTACACACACCTATCACATTGCAGTTACAATAATGGACAATGTTTATTATTTCTGTTTGATAATTTTAATTGCCAGTCAACGTTGACTCCAGTTATCGTTACATGGATATAATAAGTTTCTCTTTAAATTAAAAAAAACTAATGGTACTATTTTGTACGTCTTTTCTATATACAGCGGTTGCCCAGAATATAATATATGATTTTTTTATTTTCGTTCCATGGAAGAAATCGTTCTAGTAGAAAGTTATTGATATCTTCAAAAATTCAGGTTCAGCATTTGTTGGCAGCGATGTTGAAGAGATATAAACCGGCTTTATGCTTTTCTTCGCCCTGGGTAAAGAATCAAGACGAAAGTTATCTGAAAATTTGATCATTGCAAACAATTAAGAATTTTAATTAAGTAAATGTGCAATTAGTAAGTTCATTATAATACAAAATGTAAAAATTACTACAATAAACAAGCTGAATTTCAACGTGTGCTCCTAAACGCTACATGGACCTCATAGCTCGCGTTTTCATAGTTGTAATATTTCTTAGCATATCAGATGTTGAGGATTGGGACGCTTGTCTCATTCTATGTTTCAATTCCTCAGCATTTCGTGGTCGTATTTTGTAAACTTTTTATTTGCGAAATCTCCAAAGAAAAAAGTCGAGAGGGAGATCTTGCCTGTCATAGAAAAAGAACTAATTGCCCACCCATACCAAACAATTTATTGGGAAAGTGTCACTTATCCATTCTCCAACACGTCCAGAAAAATGGGGACGGGCACAATCTTATTGCACAATCATGTCGCGTATTTCTGCAAGCGACACAGTCTCCAGAATTTTCGAAAATTCTGTTTCGAAAACATGTAAAAAGTTGTCACCATTTATGTTATTCAAAAAGAACGGTCCAATTACGCAATCTCCATTTTTACCACACCAAACATTAACCTTTTCGGAAACTGGCTACCCCATTCTATTGACCAATGTGGATTCCGTGTGCTCAACTAGCGTGAGTTTTACCCTACATTAGTAATGAAGACTGCGTCATCAGTAAAACAAATTTCTTCAATACATTTCGACCACCTCTAAATTCAAAACATAATAATGACTTAAAAGTTGCAGTTTTATGGTTCTTGGATATCTTTGTAACAAATGTGGTTGTCAAGGTCATTATTTTCATCCCTCCTCGGTTCGTGCTGTTTAAAAAGCTTGGGTTAAAACTTTTGAAATTCTTCATAATTGTAACAGTTACATGTGGAATGTTAAACCCGGGATAGTTATTATTAAAATCTACAGCGGCCTAGTTCTTCGATAATTATTCTCTACAATTAATGTTAATATTTTCACATTCTCTTCGTCAAACACAATTTAATTTCAATTCAAATACATTTTAAATTAAAGTAAACTAAATATTAAGTTAAATTTAATTCGAGTCATGTGTAATGAAGATACACTTATCGCCTGTTTTTAATTTCTTCAGCTACTAATACTTGCACTGGAACCACTGAATTTTTGTCGGCAAGGTGGTTTCTTCCAAGAAACGAATTTAAAATTAAATTAAAAATATGTCAGGATATTTTGGGCTGACGATGCATGATGACTTTACATTGGAACATGTTGTAATTATTGTATTTTGGCACATCGTTTAAAACGTCTCTTTGTTATGTTTTTTTTCCAATCGCCCTGCGTGCAGCCTTATCAAGTACACCAACTAAATCGGACAAATTTTTGACAAACTTAACGGTTATCCTGTGCTCTCTGCCGTCTCTCCAGCGATATATTATTTTGCTGGAAACAATGCATAAAAATAATAAATTTATTACTAATTTTTTGATTTTTCGAGATAATATATCTCGTTTGTCATTATGGTCGTAGTAGCTTCAAATTTGTGAACAGCGTTGATGAATTTTTGACATATTTTCTTAATTTTTCGGTTAGTTATTTAAAATTAAATAAAAAAATGATATTTGCATTATTTTAAATAATATGAACAGCTTGCTTATTAGAAAGATTTTAAAGCGTTTACATATGAAATAATTAATGTTAATTGTAATTTTGTATAATTCCTTTTACATAAGTTTTTAGTTGTGTTTGTGATTGATATGAGTTGAATACAAAATCTATACTTTTATATCACATCGTCTTTAATGTTTTCCTACTATGCAACCTAATTTCCCTGACGTTGTTTCTTAATTTTCTTATTATCCATAGATAAGATACATTACAAAGATAAGATACATACCCAATCTTTGTAATACAACAAATGAGAGTTTACTATGTGTACGCTTAAGAACAAAATCCATACTTATATACAGGAGTAGCTACTGGTATATCCTATATATCTATTTATGCACTGTATCTCTTGATATGTCATAGAATATTTCAATTGGACTTTATGGCCACCTAGTTGCTAATCTAACAACCTGTAAATAAAGCCATACTTTCATAATCTAACAACTTTTTGAAATAAATTTAAATTGTTTTATATGAGTTTTATGAAATATATACGAAATGTAACAGCACATGCAGGTTTGATTTACTTATGAATTTACTCTAGTAATATAAATGAGTAGGGCCTCGTACGTAGACTCGAAACTCAATACACACTTCATAGAGCAGTACCATTTGATTTGGATCGCTATAATGTTTGGTTCATTTTCAAATTGGCGTAATTGCAATTATGTTACGCATAAGCAATAAGCTTGCGCCAATGTAAATCTATTCAAAGATTTACACTGACGCAATAATTGCTCATTTCAAAAATATTATTCTCCCGGTGTTTCAATTTACTAAACTTGCGGTGCATTTTAATATATTATACTAAGTCATTAAACAATGCCCGAGTTTACACCGTAATTATTTTACCACTTAATATCGTTTATTTAAAGCAATTTAACTCGACGATCGATATATGGCATTAACTTAATCTAGGTTCGCAGTAACGAGATTAACCAGTACGTATATTGAAAGGGAACGCTAAAGTTTGTGCGATGTTTGTTATCGAAGACGTAGATAAAAGTCAATCGTTATCCGCAAATTAATACACAGAAATTGCATTAGGCGGGGTATACGAGTTATTTTAATATATTTGAAAAGTAATTATCTATTTCATTATTACTGGTTTCCAACGTTGATTTTTATTAAGTACTAAAAAATCATGTTAATATCACAACCAGTTCAAAAAGGAAATGCAGTTTTTATTTTTAATAGTTTTTATTCAAAATGTGTGTACATTATTATTAAAAAAGTCATCTTCGAAATAAAGCGAAATGAAATTTAATATTCTGCTATTGCAGTTTCTTGATATAACTATATCATGAATGAAAGAAATAAATATAATAATTTATATATATTTATAGATAAAAATTGTTGTTCAGCGACGACCAGAGGATACGAAGGAACTACCTTTTCCAAACTGGGAAGACAGATTTCTCGGAGACTATTGCATGGATCCATTTAAAATTTTCACAGTAGCTTCACAATAGTGTTTTCTATGGATGTACGATGGATGTAAACTTTCTTTCTTATGAACAATGTATCACTCATTTTACTGCAAAAAATCGATTAATTCCTTAAAAAGTGCGCAACTTCCACAAAAAATGATAAAAAAGGAAAACCCTACGTACTTCCAAAGTCCAAAGTACATAAATTATAAATTTGTTTACTTTTTTGCTCCAGGACTCATACAAGCCGAGAAATCCGTCCTCCCGTTTAGGTGTTTTTAAAATAGGTGTTCTCGACGACGGGCTCTATCGCCGCTCTTTGTAATGAAAATGGGAATAAAATATGTGCTTAATGAACCCTCTGAGAAGAATTTCTATTCCGCTTGTCATACTCCCAAAATAAAAGGATAAATTTAGCTCTTGTTCCTGCCTCTGAAGTCGTTTTACCCCTTAGGTGCTATTCACTGGTACGACTGATGACGATACCAGAGAGCCTGCACGTTATGTGCTTCAAAATTTAAGAATGAGTTTTTACGCACATTGTTCGTTTGACGTCACTAATGTTAAGAATTTTATATTGTAGTTTTGAATGCTTGATATAAGAAAACGTTCTTCTTGGGGTTATATTATTTGAGGGCTATGAATAACTAATTTATGTGCTGTAACAGACATTGAATACGTGGGATATTTTTATGCATATATTCTTAATAATTTCAAGGGTGTATAATTTAATATTTCTATATTTATCGCTTTACGACTAGACAATGTCTGCAAAATTGCACTAAATATTTTTATTATGGATTTGTTTACCTGTGTTATAGAAAATGAAGTCGTTTCTTGAAACTTTGAACTTTATTTTTCTGGTTTCGAAACATCAACTTTTAGCCACCGCGGACTCGATACCAGATGTACGTTACTTGATATTAGTTTTTCGAGATGCAAAATATGATTAGTAGTATGGTTGAGCAAGTTTACATCCACTTGTGAAGTTCCCTTTGAGATGACAATGCTTACTACTTGCGGAATGCATTGTATGAACGCGTATGATAGCTTTTCGTAAATCATTATAGATGGTGGTATACGAGTAATTAATCTAGTTACGTTATTAGTTACGTTATTAAGTTAAGATAGTGTTTATACAGTTTTCATTCAATTAAGGTGGAAAGTGCTTGGTCGACCGTATAATAAATTACATGGGAAAATTGTAATCATTCTCTGTACTCACATGCATTCCTAGAAGTAGAACCAGTAACATCCTTAAGGCACCAGACCACGGTGCGTGCGCGGTACGAAAGTGTATCTTTCATAATTATTTTCAAGCGAATTATGAATGCAATTCATTTCATCAATGTTTATTGTCAATATATGCATATAGAAGATTACATACAATTTTTTATACTTGAATCTAAAGTATAGTTTGCGGTGTACGCCGCTCCTAAGAGGAGACTGCGCGCGCGGTGGTTGACAGCGATTAAGCCATACGGCTCATCTAAAAAATAAAAGAAAAATATATTTAGAAACTAGACATATGTGTCTACAGCATCACGTAGGGGAATTTTGATATCTAGAAGGAAAAAAAAATGGCGGACCATCGAATTTTATTTTCGATTTTTATGAAAAATTTTCATCGTTCATATGAAAAAAAAAAATAGAAGGAGACCTATTATAAAAAACCCCTACGTGGTGCCATAGAGACTACATTTTCGAACAGTTTAAGACTTGGTGCATGCAAATCGGATGTACAGTTTTTCTAATATGCTGTCAACCAGGTTGAAAAAGTAGGTTTCGAGAAAAACGCGTTCAAAGTTTTGCTGAAGCATAATTCAACATACAAACTAACTAATTTCTTGGTCTATTTTTTCTTGTTGCGTACGTTTAGTCAGCTATTCCTGAACCATACAACAGCTCCTCAGCGTCCAGAGAATCATTATTTTTTCCATGTTTTGCACGAAGACGACTATCATGCTTGCTTGTTTCGGCTTCGTGCTCGGCTTCGCATATTCGTTTCTCGTCGATGTTTTGACAATATTGGTAGAGTGCGTCACCAATTCTAATATCTCCAATACATTTCTGAGGCCAATGTGACCATTGTTAAAAAGTATTGATGCAATATTAGCGACAGTTTCGTGACGGCTTAGGTAAAACGGGGAATTCAGCGCTTAATATCGGGCCACAATTGCCCGATAATTAATATACATTGAAATAGATAACGTCTTGTACGTGACAGTACAAGTGTTTTTGGGTTTCTAATTTGGAAAAATGAGTAATAAATGTAAACAATCGAACCGACCGTTAGCTGGCGCATCTGTCGAACAATCTGTACCTGCACAGCCGTGAATTTGGGACTAATTTCGTATGCAAAATATTCTGAGGATCGAAACGAAATAATTGTAGCGAATATTTTGCACTGGATTGCGCATATCTAAACTAACTTAATTAATTGCTAAATATATACATATGTGGGACCGAACAAATCGAATGATATTATATATACGAATCGTACGACTGCCGCTCGGCGCAGTCGTACGCTAGCAACGGTTCACATAAAATGCGGTATCTCCATCAATTTGACGAATTTCTCTAAAATATTCGGTGAAAGCATTTTTGACAAATGCATCTTTCAGAAAATGAAGAAAAAAAAAACAGGAAAAAAATTATTTTTCACCGTGGTGTCTAGTGCCTTAACAACTACTCCAGCATTTACCTTTGTAGCAGCTTTCAATCTAAATGCATTCAAATGCATCGCGTTGTCGGCAAAAAGCAGTGACAAACGTTAATTAGTGGGAAAAGAAGGAAACAAGCACATCAGTACTTTCGGGAACAGTTCATTATTAAATTAAATTTAAATTATTAAAAAAACTTTCACTTTAAAAAAATTTCTTGGTAAATTCTAAAGTAGTTTCACACTGAACATTTTAATCTTTTATAGCGAGTGATTTCTGCTCGTCGTTATGTTGGGTTTCATATTTTTAACCAATGTTGTTTCGATTTACATTTTATCTTTTATACTTGTTATGGGTGTTTTTATTTCGAAATTAATTGTTATCACCCACTATGGTACACTTTTGTCACAAAAACGTGTTTCTTAACTTTCCATGTTTTGATAATAAGTGAGTTATATCCTACATTAATAACAAACACGTTTCCGTAAGAAACGTGGTCACCGATACATGGCAACAAATGCACTTAGATAATGAGTATAAACTATATTGGAAGACAAGAATTTAATATTGCAATAAATTCCTGGTATTATATGGCAAGAATGTGCGAACCGTAACTCCTCTTCCCGCACCAGGAGTTCTTGATGACGATATGCGTTTCATTTCCATCTTGCCCGGAGTGTTCCATTTCTATCTTCGTTGTTTTGGCCATATTTATAGGGTACCAGGATACCTGTGATACATATAAATATTATACATAATACGATATTATCGTCATAGGTCTCCTAGGAAATTGCACGTGGCTGATTTTTTTTTAACTTCTTATTCCAAATCCAGAAAATTGTCCTTTATTTTCTTAATGCTTTCTATATTCAGTTTATATTTCCTTCTGTCTTTCTGTCTTTTCATTGTTACCTTTAATTCTTTTCTTTCTGGTAAGATTGGAAAGAATGTTTTAAGATTTTTACTTTCAACTGTACTATTAATTTCAACATGGCATGCATTACTTTTAATTTCAGTTAACAATATTCCTTGTTGCAATCTCCTTTCTTGGAGATCGTTACATTGATGCGTTACTTTAGGTAATCCATTAGTTGAATTCTGTGGTTTAAATGAGAAAGTCGTTAATTTATAATAATTCTAGCATGCTATAATTTCAATGATTGGTGTATACATATGAAATGATTTTGTCGCAATCATAAATTGCTGCGACTAATTATGTATTTATTTTTGCTTTATGCTACATATGGTGTTGGTCTCGATTGGATTTGGCGGAATAAGGTCACGTAGACATGATCTCCTACTAAAAGTAATTGACTTATAAATGTTATCACTTCTTCTATGTTGTAATTATGTATAGTTACAACTTCTCTGATAAGTGTAAGTTGCTATTCTCTCTACAGAGAATTTTAATGTTCCGTAGATTTTGATTTTTCTCATTTTGTTTATCAAATATGTTGGTGCAAGTATGGAAGCGTGGTAAATTTCTTTTCTCGCAAATATTATTATTATGCCAACTATTGATACCATTTGGTTACATATGGTGGTTGTTTTTGTATAAAATTCCATCTTCAATGTTCAAGTATCTGTGCATTATTATCCTGGATGGTCGTCTCCGTGTGTATATTTGCCTTAGTGCCCAAATCAATTTTTGATTTTGCCGTAGTTCTTTGATCGCTACGTCGTATTTTTGAGCGATTGGCAATGTTTTGATAATTCCACCTAAAAAATGTAAAGCTTCTCTGCGTACCCTTGACTACTTTTACGGAATTATTTCGTTTATCTCTTCTTCTTCGGCCATTCGTATCCCGTATTGGGATATGTTGTCATAATTCTTAATATATCACGTCTGATGGTCTGCAACCTTTAGAGCACTTATTGCTTGAGTAACTGACAATGGGTTTGGACGATACTAATTATTTTTAGATTGATCGTTAAAATTCCAGTGGAGGTTATTATCTGCGTTATGCTACCTTTTCCTCTGATGTAACTAATTCCGCATCCGGTGAGGCTAGAACAATTCCTAATTTTAGGTTTTTGACATGAACTCTTCGTTCTTTATTAGTATCTTAGATACACAGTTGTGTTATGGTCATTAATTTGTCGTAAATTTTGCGGTTGTATTGGATACCTGTCGCATTGACGTCTATTGCATATTTGTCATTTCTTGATACATAAACTGATAGTCTTGATATTGTCACAATAATAATGTTGTGTTTATTGTTGCAATGTTGTATTTATTCCTCTAAGATTATTTTTGGCCTCGTTCTTATTTATCTCTTGTTGCTCTTCTAAATCCGTTATCATTTGCAATTTATGTACGGATCTGTAGATAATTGGTCGTTATATGTGAATTTTTTATATATATTTTGCAAAATTTCCTTTATATGTATCTCTTCGTTTTTACGATATATAAAATGTATCTTCTATCATCTAATCTCTCATAAACTCGAACAATTTTTTTCATCACCTTCCTTTAGTATTCGTACCTTATTGTCCTTGACTTATTTGCAATGTATCTTTGTCGAAATGTGTATAGTCCTTATGATATTGGATGTTCTTAGTGTCGATTGCTCCGCTCATCCATGGTATATACGCTCTTGAATTTGATATTGATGTTACAATGATCGGTTTCCTTCAACTTGCGAATGGTTCCCTCAGTTTCCATTTGCTGAATTGGTTCTGATGGTTTTTGTTCACCTGCAGATTTCGATGGAGTTGGTTGGTTGTTCAGTGTCGTATTTGGTAATAAGTTTCTTTGGAAGTTCAATCGCTACGAGTTGGGTTTTTTTAAGTGAATTCAACGAAACTATGTCAGTATGGTTAAAATTACTTTCTCGCCATTATTATGGCTAGCAGTCTGCCTCTATTGTAGATATCGTTTCTCTACATCAGTCAATGTTCTGAATACACAGCAGGCAGTCTCGTCGATTCTAACTTTCCACTTTGTGATAAAATAGCTGCAATTTGCTACCAGCAACTGCTGTTAATGTTGTAAGTGTTGTAAAAATCAGGGTACTGCAATATTGTTGGATAGACGATTCTTACATCTTACAATGGTCTCTTTGTATTCTTTGTCAAGAACATTTGTGCTCTCTGCTATGTTCTTCATAAATTTTCGATAATATCCGAATAATCCTAAAAATGATACTATTTCTGGGATTGTTCTCCTTAGAGGATATTTTCTAACGACTTCGATCTTGTCTGGGTTTTTGGGTAATTACGGGCCACAAAGACGCAAATCCTGTTACTTAAAATCACATCTCTAACGGCATTTTTAGATTGGCATTTCTCAGTAGTTGGAACCCTCTCGACTTTTTCATCTGCTCTTGGGAGGCTGGTTGAATATATCATGTCATCTTTATAAATTTATATGTAGTGTTTTCCAAAAACTTTTATACAAATGGAAAAAAGTTTCACATTTCACAAAAGAAAAATATTCTTGATAAAAAGCTCTGCATGACTTGTAGATCCATAATTAAGTATAATTTTTTAAAAACATTTTCTTAGATACAGGGAAAATCAAAATCATGATTTGGAGTGAGAGTAAAATTGCGTTCAAACTGTAGTGGAGAGCAAAATGTTCATTGAAATTGTTATTAAGTAGCAAAAAATTATGTCGGATTTGTGATTTTCCCAGATAAAAATCACAAGATATTATTCACTGAATAAAGGAATAAGTCATGATGAACAATTGATAACCTTATGAATTTATCAACAATGAATAATACGCAACCAATAAATTTTATTGAAAACATATAAAAGTATTTAAATACTTCAACGTGCGGTGATTGTTCGTTGATTAAATTCGTTTATGACATTTCTAATCACACCTGGAGTTAGAGCTTCACATGTTTCTCTAATGATTTGTTTCAAGATGATCAACATCTTGAAATGGCATCTGGAGTTATATATTTTCTTTCAAGTAGCCCCACAAAACAAAAGTCTAGAGTGGTAATATCCGGCGACGTTGGAGGCCAAAGAAACTGCATGTACCTCCCGATATCTTTACCGTTAAAAGTGTGGATGATAAAATCCCTGATAGCTCTGTTACGGTGACATAGTGCTCCATCATGTTTGTACCATATCTTTCCTTGCTCATTTAGTGGTAGTTCATCAAGGAAATCCGAAAACTGATTATTTAAAAATTGTAGGTATCTTTCTACATTCATGTTATTTCGAAAAAAGAATCAATTCAAGGAAATGTTTGATTGAATCTAGGTAAAGAATCGAGAAGAGTTATATTGTCCAAATCAAAACTTTGGTTGTTCTCTCTGTAGTTCTTCGTAGGCATAAGAATTTGTAGCCACTTTTGTGTTGGACAAGTTTGGTATGCAACCATTATTAAGTCATAATGGTTGCATACCAAACTTGTCCAACACAAAAGTACCCAATATCGCAGCCATCACAGCCATTGCAATTAATTTTATAGTCAACTCCCGACCTATACTTCGTAGGTACGTTATCTTTTACAATACTAAACAAGGACTTAATGGTATTTAAATTATATTCGCTATTTTAAATTTACTGGGATTGCAAATTTGTGTTATTCTGTCTGTTATGTCTTTATTGTATGGTAGACGTGTGTAAATCATAACCTCCTCGACGTTATTTTTATTGATGTCATTCTCTTCTATTCTCGGCACGGGGATAGTCGTTGTTCACACATTACTTTTAGTAAATTCTCTTTATGAAATTTGCACTTTAATCATTCTATTTTTATACCTAAAATGTTATTGATTTTTTGTTTAATGGGATGCTTAGAAAGGATTCTGGTACTAATCAATAGTCGTTATAGTTCCTAATTCATTTTGTGTCCAAGAAACGTACAGATCGGTCTTTCTCTAATTCATGAATAAGCTGAATATGATTGTTAAAGTCATTAAACATGTGTAAGGTCTCTTTATAATCTTCTCTCTTATTTATTAACATTTACGATCGACACTCCTGTCCCTAGTGACCTTGTTCTGTTAAGAAGGCTGGCTTTTCTATATCTATAGTTAATTTGTATTAAGATTAATATTGTGCATTAATTTGTATCCAAGATGTCGTGGATATAATTTTCTCATCCTGATTTCGATAATATGGTACTAACACCTGTCTCATAAGTTTTGGGAAAAAGTTCAACAAGATGCAATTTAAACAAGAGAAACCTTGCTTAAGCAAACATAAAATAAAAGTAACTAATTGACCTTAAACTTTAACACCTATAAGTTAGATTGCTGCTAATGGTCCTCTATCCTCAATGCGACGAAGTTTTTGTCTGACGTGTCGCATCATGGCGTGGATGCATTCTAAATCCACTTTTCTAATTTTTCGATAAATTCTTTTGCCTCCAAACCATGTTGATACCCTTTTCCTGCTAATAGACCCCAAAAAGTTTTAATTTGTCTCATTGAGGATAGAGGACCATTAGCAGCAGTTATGCATTGTAACTCTAACCATCAAACCCTATGGAAAAACCTATGAGTAAGCGGGAACCTCCATGTAAACGGCGTTTTAATTAATTTTGCTTCAACGTTATATTTTCTGGATTTAAAATGCGAATTCTGGGATGACGTAAATTGCCCGGGAATGCAACACGGAATTTAACCAACAACGCTGTAAGCTTCCTAAAATACGACCTAGTCAAAAATAAATAAAGCTCTGTACATTGCGTTTTATATGTCGTAATTTTACGGGATAGTGATTACCATTATGGGGCCAAATCGACAAAGTTGGTAAATGAAAGAACTACACTACCAACAATCATATTTTTTTGGTAATAATTACTTACCAATTGTAGTAACCAATATTAGGTCCAAAATTCACACATACAAAACCAGGAAGTAATTTTCTTGGGGCATTAGTTCTCGAGAAGACTAGCGTTGTAGTAAATATGTATAATAATATTTTTCTACATCGCCCCACACGTGGGTATTTTACATTATGTATACACTAAAAATCTGTTTTAGTTTGCATGTAAGTATGGTTTACGTAGGTATTGTGTACGCTTGATATATCGTTTGTGTATCCTACACAAAGTGAATTGCAAATCATTCCATTGAATTTTATCCCCTTGTAATTTACTAAGCATTGTGGCTTCGAAAGGGCGTGCGGACATTTTTCGCATACCCTCCCATTAGCACCGCCATAGATTGATCGGAATGCGATATTTTAAATCGGTACCAACAATCTAATGCTATTAAGTAAATAATGTGATGTTGATTAAAGTATTTTTATGCTAAATAAAGTTAATGAATGTTGACAAATGAAATTGTAATTTAGTTTTTCAACGCTAGAATTACGGCCCACTTAACGTAAATTACAAATCTACTCGGCATACAAATTGGATCAAATTATCCCGCATTAATTATAATATATGTTCTGTGTAAATTTATTATCATCATTTTTTACGTTTTTACATACGATAATTCTCATACAATTCAGGATATCGTAAAGTGTCTACTCGAGGCAATTGCGTTTAAGCGGAATTTAATTACTTTGTCATGCGAAATTGGGTCATTTTGATCCAATTTATGCAGATTGGTTCATTAATAAAATGGGAGATGGATCATATAAATACGGGAATATATTTAATGATCGGGCGATTTTATGTTCTATAAATGTGGATTAAAAGTCACAATTTGAAAGAAAATATTAAACAGTTTTTAGGTAATTAATTAATTTTTAATTTATTTTTTACTATTATTCGGGTTTGTAACTGACTTCTTACAATTACTTGAAGACAGTTTGATCTCCAAGCCGACGCATCTGTACTCGTTTGAAAACACATTACAATCAATAGCGATTCAAATGATTCACTCCCAATACAATTTATTTTGCCACGCACACAACTGCTAGATATGATGTTTTCTAGTAGGTAATGATATTGTTCCGACTAGCATGACAATTCAATGGCAAAGAACTGAACATAACAATTTACGCCGTGAGTGCTCTAAATGACAAATGATATAGTCCAAAATAGTAGTTTTATCACAAAATCTTAGTCTACAAATTTCAAAGAAAATTGTTTTCACAATACGAATGTGTCACAAAAAATTAAAAACAATTAATTTAATTCCAGAATTTCGCTGGAATAGGCAGTGAGAACAAAATTACGTAAATTTTATTTTTCGTTATTGTAAGTCCACAATTGAACATATGGTATTAGTCACTGGTCGTTGGACTAAACCAATATTTTGTAAAATAAAACAAAAAATTATAAAAATTGAGTCAGGACTAGGCCTGTTACTATCCGAAGATTTTAGGATTCGGATATCCGGATCCGAAAGTATCCAGATATGCGAATACCCGATATCCAGATAGTTTACTATCCGGACCCGAGAACCGAAACTCGGATCCGGATATCGAATCCGATCCAAGTTCTGATTTCGGTTCGTAATTTCGGCAACCGGATATCCGGATCTTGAGGGCCGGATCCGAAATCATTTTCCAAAAATGCGTGTTGTACGTGTTAAATAATGTTATGAGCATATATTAATTATGACATTACAATATGTATATAATCATCACTACGATTTGTATTACATTAAAGAAACACAAGGAGCATTAAAAACACAAGGTGCAGCTATGGGTAATAGTTTATCTCCATTTATGGCAAATCTTTTTATGAACTTTTTCGAACTTAAATTTAAAGAAGACGCTATTTATTTTCCTAGGGTTTGGATTAGATACGTTGATGATATTTTCTCGATTTTTGATACTTCTAAATGCGATATTAAATCTTTTGTATCAGAATTAAATTCTAAATTTGAAACAATTTCTTTCACATATGAAATGGAAATGAATAATCAATTACTATTTTTGGACACGTTGATTATCAGAAATGATAATAAACTAGAAATTGACATATACAGAAAAGGAACTAATGTTAATAGATTTATAACATCAGATTCTAACCTTAGTTTCCAATATAAAATGGCTGCTTTTAATTTCTTAATTAACCGTTTATTAAATTTTCCGTTAACGAGCGTTAGGTTTGATAATGAATTAAAATACATAAAATTAATTGCAAGATATAACGGTTATTCTGATAATTTAATTAACAATATTCTGCGAAAATGTAAGTATAATTTATTGGTTAAAAATGCTACAACTTTAAATTTAGAAAGGTCAATTAATAAATTTATTAAGCTTCCTTTTCACGTTTCTACAAAAGGTTTTGGTAAGATTTTTAAACATCAAAATTTTAAAGTAATTTTCGTTTCGTTAAATAGTTTGAAAATTCTTTTAGGCACACCTAAAGACAAAGTAGAAGTTTTTCAAAAATCGGGAATTTATGGTATTTCTTGTAGTACATGTGATAGAATATATGTTGGGCAAACGAGACGTTCTATTTTAATTCGTTACAAAGAACATACGGCTCATTTAAAAAATAATAGAATGGAAAAATCTAGTGTTGCCCAACATATATTCGAATCTGGACATGTTATAAGTTTGAATAATTTAAAATTGTTCAGAAATGTATCTTATAACAATCAGTTAGATTCTTTTGAAAGTATTTTTATTTTTAAGAACAGATTAAATTTAATTAATTCAGATTATGGACAGATTCCGAGGTCACCACTTTATGAATTGCTATAAGATACAATTTTTAACTTGTAAGGTTCATATTTATTTACTATTTTATAGCGTTAGTGTTGGTTGCTATTTTTATGTTTGTTTTGTTTATCGTAGATACCTAATTTTTCTGAAGATGACAACATAGTTGTTGAAATATGTACATATTAAAAGTGTTTAATAAATATGTGAGAAGGGGAAGGTATTATTATTATTGAAATACAAGGAGCATTGTTTTATAATAATATTAATCACCGCATAAGAAGTATGCCTTGTTAGTCATTAAAAATCACTTAATTAATAAAAAGGACTCAAGAACAATCTCAATGTTGTATATTATAAACTGAAGAAATGCACGGTTTGAATTTCGAGATCTGAAATAACAATATGCGGATGAGGATCCGAAATAGTAATATCCGGATCCGGATCCAAAACAAAAATATCCGGAATCGGATCCGGTTTCACATCCGGATCCGAAGCAGCACTATCCGGATACAATTTTACTTCAGCTGCTGCAAAGGCTGAAAAGAAGCTTATCTTGAGTTTATGAGTTTAATTTTGGTATTACCGATAAAAAACTTCTTTGGAGAAAGTTGCGTGAGCTGAATGTATATAAACGAGAGACTTAACAGTATTCCAATTCATTTGCAAAATGTTGATGCCATCAATAACCATTTCAGTAATGTTAGCAATCAGTTTCCACAGAAACTTTTATAAGAGTAACTGAAAAATATACGCTTTACGTTCTCAGAGGTTACTGAGGATTAAGTTCTGGTGTGAACGATATCAACTTACGACTTGTCCAAATGTGTTGCCCGTTTTTATTACCGATATATATTTTGATCCTTTATTGAACACAGCTCGTAAAGTAAATAATGACTTGGTCAGTTTAGCTGAAGTTTCGTTAAAGAATACAACTTAAACTCAATTTTGGGTTGTAGTTACCTATGATGGATATTACATTATGTCGTGTATCATTACAACATACCGATAGAGTAAAAATACGTTTAAATCTCATGTGGATACAGACGCAGATTTTTATATCTGGCGTGCTTTTGCTGCAGAATATTGCAGTCTAAGACACCACCATATTTGCTGGTGAAAATTAAATTTCGAACAGACATTTATAATTTTAATATTCGTCGTAGAGATTTTATTGATGTCCCCAAGCATAGAACTGCACTTTACGAGCGTTCATTTAGTTACAATGTTGCAAATTGTTTCCATAGTATTCACTTTAAAATGAAAAGTTATCAATATATGTGGAACAAAATACACACTGTCAGTGATGAATGACACGTGATGTGTATTTACTTTAGATTGTTGATACCTATTTTAATACCCAACATTCAGTTGTATTATGTTGAATTATTTTTGGGGATAATATAACTAGTGTTATGATTATCATCGGTGATAGCTCGAGTTAAAACCGATGAAAATTGACAGAGTGCGAAGCTCGAGTTCAATTTTCTATAGGTTTTAACGAGTGGTATCATCGATGATTAATCATAACACGTGTTATATTTGGTGAGAGAATGTAATGAACGTTAATAGAAAATAAATTGAATTGCTTCAACTGAGATTCCTTATTAATTTTAGTATTTTTTGGGGTTTTCTTCTCAATTAACTTTCGAATCTCTTCCTCGCTAGCATCTCCCCGTCCACGGTGATCTACTGGTTGAAACATTTTCTGGTTAATAGCACAATTTCCTGACTTCGGTGTTTCCGTTGAAACTTTCTGTCACTTTGACAGTAAACAATTTCATTCATTAAACATGGTGACAGTCAACATGCGGTGATAGAATTATCATCGTTTTCATAGCCTATTCTGCGATTTTGTTTTTGTATTTTAACCAATCATATTAATGAAAAATGTACCATGTGAGACGTGATTTATATTCTCAATTTATCACATTTCACGGATTGTAATATTACGGGTTTCAAGTTGTAATGCTTTAGTTTAATTTAGTTCGTGGTGGTATCTTTTATCTTTTAATTTTGTTTAGTTTATTAAGATTTATTAATTTGTAAGCAACAACATACAAATATTTATGTATTTTTTTCCATTTTGCAATAATATTATGTAAGTTGGTTTAATTGGCTGTTATCAAGGTTCATGTGGAAGATCAGAACGCTGCTGCTGCAACCTATAAACCTTTTGGTATATATTTTGTTTTATTCTTATTATTCTTCTTTTTGTACACAGCACTCTGCAATGATATGCACCAATAAGTAATTTATTATTATTATATGAGTAAGAATTTTTATTTATAATAATAGGTACATTGGTGATATTCAGCATAGTCGGCGAAATCAACATTTGCAAGGTCCCACATGTTGATTTCTTGCCAATAATATATTCCCCTGAATTCCATGAATTTTAAATTGATCGAGACGACTTATAAGCTATTACAATAACAGATAATACGCTTGTGTGTATTATGTATACTGACTTGTAAGAGGACTAGGTTAATTAATGCTTGCAAATATTGCCTATTGATCATGACCTGGTTACTCAAAATTCTCGAATTCGAAATTGCTGGAAGCAGCAACCATCAGAAACGCATAACTTTGAATGCTTGGCCCACTCTGAAGTACGGGTATGTAGACAAACGAAAAAACAACAAACCAAAAATGCTGATTTGTCGCAATTCAACATTAAGGGGTAAAACCCCTCTAGGATTTTTAAAAACACAATTTTCTTTCTTCGCTCGAACGATACAGGATCATAAAAATAATATGGCATTTGATTTATTGTGGAAAAAAAAATTGTAATGAAAATGATAACAAAAAATTGTTTTTTGTACTTCAATATCTGCTTAATCAACCATCTGAAAAGAATGAAAAGAATTTCTATTCCGCTTGTCATCTTCCCAAAATAAATTAATAAATTTAGCTCTTTTTCCTGCCTCTAGAGTGGTTTTACCCCTTAACTTCTGCAGATACGCCAAATATGACATATGCAATTGGCATGTTGATTAATTGTCTACTGTTACATTTCGGTTACGAGGAGTAACAATGAAATTGCTTCCCAATCCCGAATGAATGTTGATTGACTATCGGTACAGCGATATTAACGTTTTGCCCATTGTATAGGTCGTATCGTAAGATCAAGTAATAGTAATAATTTATGTATGCACGCGACACGACACAGCTTGAGTAATCTCCTTTCATTTCGTCCATCCGTCCCGAGCATCCAGCATACGCAAGTAACTGTTAGTTATAGTAGCAATGCCACATGACTGCGTTAATAGTGCTAATAACTTCTGATACATCTGCTGAGAAATAACATTTGTGCACATGAAAAGTCCATCAGTGTAATAGTTAAGAAGAAATATTATTTGCATTTCCGTTGATAGGTGACCAGATATATTCTGCCGCATTTGTGCAGTAAATCTTCCTCATTGGCTCAATGGCAAAAGAAAGGCTGTGCAATTTGCTATGCCCACGATATGGAGAGAGCCTACCAATCACGCCGATGACTGTTATTGCTACGTAGCACCACCAGTTTCTAGAGGCATCATCGAGAAACATAAGTGGACCGTAGAGTACTCTAAATGGCATGACTCGAATGCGCAGCATCTTGTCACGCATGGCGAAAGATTCTATATTCCAGAGTCTCCCACTAGCAGTTCAGATGAGGAGACCATGTGTTCACCAATACTCATTAACTGTCAACGTTAGCATGTGGTGGTACTCAAGATGATTACTTTTCGTGCGTCGATGAAACATCTGTTCTTCATAAACTTACCTCGAGTCAACAACATCTTACTTGCCATTTGGACCTGTCCAAAAACAGAGCGGAAATATTGGCCTCAAGACTTCGACAGTAAAAACTTCTCGAGTGATTTCATTTCGTACTCGCCATCAGTTCTTTCTTTAAAAAGATAAGAAAACCTTGTGGTTTGTTGCAATAGTGGCCAACTACAAGTCGGCATTGCACATGAGCAAAACTCAAAACTCGGTCTCAAGGAAATTTTGCTGAATAACAGTAACCAGCTTCCACCCATACATGTCGCACATTCCACCCACACCTATCGCACATTATGTCTACGTACTACAATCTAACGGTGAGATTGTGGAGGATTAGCTGTACCAAATACAGCTGGCGGATCTGTGCTGGCCTGAAGTGTAGTGTAGCCTGAAGTGTAGTGTAGCCTGAAGTGTAGTGTAGTGTATCTGTTGAGGTTTGTCTGTAGAAAAGCAGAGCAATCGATTTGAACTTCATCAAGGAAGACTGTCCTCCGGTAGCATCATTTAAGTCGTGAGCAACAAATATCAAGCTGGTCCTTGTCAAAAGTTGGATAAATGGCATGGACAAGAATGGACTGGCGTTCAAGTACATGTTTAAAAAATTACATCATCGCAGTGAAGCCAAAACGAAAGAGCAAGCTTTTACGAACGTTGGCAAGATGGAGCAACTGTACCAGGGTAAATGGTCTACGTTAACCCTGGTTCACTATTATTGGACAATGATTAGATATACCCCCTCGTAGACTATCAACGACAGGTGAAAAGGAAATGAAAAGTCCGAAGTAGATATTATTAACATGTATATAAGTATAATATTTACATTGTTTTCCAATCCATTTTTTCAAGCACGAACTTTTTGAAATTTTTGCGGCCAGTGTTATTATTATATATTATTATTATTATGATATATAGACACTGGTATATTAGATCTTCCACAGTATTTGGAATTAAGGTTGGCGATTAAAGTTGGCCAGTTCAAAACGTTAATGCCAACTTCATTCAGGCATTACGTCACAATTCTGGCATTGTGAGATTTGGCATTATCGTGATGGAAAATATAATTTTGCCCAGTGAAAATATTGCTCCAAAATCAGACCTGTACATCGTGCGGAACTTATACATCCTAATACCATAATAGAACCACTTCCAAAAGCCTGTTTTTCCAGAATTTTGCACTGAGCATGGCGTTTATTTCTTCGCCGGAATACAAGGATCAGATGAATTCAGGCAAAATCTCGATTCATCGGAGAACAACACTTGGTCTAGTTTACGCACAAATTCTCTTCTAACCCTGCGATGGTCTGCAGACAATATCGGTCCAGTGGCAGGACGTCTGGGATGTAACCTAACTTCCAACAATCGTTTTCTCACAATTTCGAGGCTAAAAGTCGTAAATAGCGATCTTGTAACGGTGTTGTGACACGAGGTCGTCCTTGTCCACGACACGAACAGATTGGCACATGCTTGTTGGTGACGCTAAATCACCCTAGATATGGTGGTATGAGAAGTGGCAAGAGTTCGTGCTATACTACGACAAGAAATTCTAAAGTAACCGCTTTAGCACACTCATCGCGGCTTAAATTGCAGGCAATTCGGTCCACGTTGATATGACAGTCGAATATTAAATTTTTCATGATTCGTTGTGTCAGAATACAAAAAATTGTATTTCCGTATCTAAGAGATACATTTTTCCTCAATTAAAAACAAATGAAGGTATCGTTAATTGTACATTCCTTTGGAGTTCTTTTTCTCGCATTTTTAATATAAATATTTAGTATAGAAACTTTGAAAATTAAGGAGAAAATACAAACAGTTAAGTTGTGCTATAATTTATTTGAGCAGTGCATTTTAAACACAGTAGTCATAATAATATGTGGGGTTGCACACTTCTTGCAGGCGTATATTTAAGTTCGTACAACTTTGTCAAACAATGTAACTATTAGCAATCAATGAATTTGCACTGCTTCTTTATCTTACTTGTGAAGTTAAATTACCATTTTAACGAGAAGAGTAAAAAGTTTTGTTTGCTACCGAAGCACCTTCATTAATCATTATTACTCTTGCCTGTGCAAAAATTAATGGCGTGGAGTTTCGATGCAGTATCTGTTGATTAGAACGATAATTAAATTTGAGTTTCTTAATTAATCGCAGCCACAGCGCTATTAGGTATCGGCCACTCGATGAAACAGTTTTATGGCCATTTTCGCATTTTCCCGTAATTACTTACCACATCAAATTGATATCAATAAATAATGAATATGGTTCTTGGTTTTCATGACATTTTATGCCACGTGAAACTTATATATCCAACTTATGTCTACTTGAATAAAACTGTTTTAAGCTATAGCATGGATGCTGAAGGCTGTGGCATATGTGTGGCATGAACCAGAACTGATTATCATGACTCCCGGATTCATAACGCTACCTTTCATTAGCAACTTATTATTGCCAATATTAATACACACATGTTCATTAGCTCGATCACTATGGACATGTATATATTAATATTTATTTTTTTTTATAGCAGATTATTATGGTTGACTTTTTAGGATTAGGCTGTAGACAGTGCTTTCGAGATATCGGAAAACATTATTGATAAGGTTCAGCTGTATGAAGTTTATTTTATTTAAACGAGAATAAAATGCATAAAAAGTGGTGTAACTGATTGTTTGATAAATGAGTTTATGTGAATTATGTAGATGCAATATAAATGTTACCTAGTTAGAGGTAATGAATATGTAAATTGACATTATGTGCAAATTCTTGCAGGAGTAAGTAAACATCACAACTTATTAATAACCTTAGCTTTACATAAAACATTAATATTTAATGGTGATTGGTGACCAAGGTAGAATGTATAAATAGCTAAATATATTAAAATGTGAATGAAATATGTTTTTCTGAAAAAGTAAAAGAATAAGTAAGTGCAACAAACAAGAAAATACACAAGATTAACATAGCTTGAAATGTTTAATTTAAGTTAATTAATTAATTAGTTAGATTGCTGCTAATGGTCATCTATGCTCAATGAAACGAAGTTTTCGTCTGATGTGTCACAGCATAGCTTGAACGCTTCCTAAATCCACTTCTCAAATTTTTCGATAAATTCTTTGTCGCAATTCTTGTTCATTCTGGACCTCCCAACCATATTCATACACTTGTCCTGCTAATAAGCCCCAAAAAGTTTCAATTGGCCTTGCGTGAGGGACATTCGGAGGATTATCATTTTTAGGGGCAAATGATACATGATGGGCATCCAACCAGTTGAGTGTATCTCTGGCATAATGCGATGATGCAAGATCAGGCCAAAATATGTGATCATCATCAGCAAAATATTTTGGTCGCGAAACATGTTTACAATATTTGATTTATAGACGAAAACTTCGTCTCATTGAGGATAGAGGATCATTAACAGCAATCTAACTTATAGGTGTTAAAGTCTAAGGTCAATTAGTTATTTTTATTTTATGATTTATTAATACAAAACTTGTGTCTAATATTAGACAATTGAAGTTTAACCACTTCAATGTTGCGAATAGCAATTGTGAGCATTAAAATTTCCTAAGAAGAATATCAAAGTTTAGTTAAAGTATACACACTTTACTCATAATTTGTAATAAAGATACCATTGTCTTTATTAACGTCTCGAACTACAAACAAATCTATTTAAATTCTAATATGTGATGAACGGCTTGAGAAAAAATAAAATATAATAATAATAATAATAATCTGTCTTTATTTCAAGGCTTTTCTTTTCTTTTTACATAAGACAGTGCAAATATATATTATACCTTAAATTAAAATGGTGAACATCGGTTCTAAATGTTATTTTCGGATATAAATAGTTATGGAATTTATTAATAATTATCTTGTAAAAAACAAGGGGAATGTAAAACTCGACGATGATAATTCTTTATTCCAAAAATGAATCTCAAACACGAATTCTGTAATTCTCTAGCGAGTCTAAACTTTAATATCCAACTTATGTCTACTTGAATAAAACTGTTTTAAGCTATAGCATGGATGCTGAAGGCTGTGGCATATGTGTGGCATGAACCAGAACTGATTATCATGACTCCCGGATTCATAACGCTACCTTTCATTAGCAACTTATTATTGCCAATATTAATACACACATGTTCATTAGCTCGATCACTATGGACATGTATATATTAATATTTATTTTTTTTTATAGCAGATTATTATGGTTGACTTTTTAGGATTAGGCTGTAGACAGTGCTTTCGAGATATCGGAAAACATTATTGATAAGGTTCAGCTGTATGAAGTTTATTTTATTTAAACGAGAATAAAATGCATAAAAAGTGGTGTAACTGATTGTAAAACAATATCAAAAGTGAAATATATATTGAAAAAGGCAGGGGTCCTAGTATGAACACTGCTGTTTAACAGAAGGTGTTTTGCTATCACGTTTCACTGCCTGGAATCTATCGATTATAATTACGTAATACCAGAATAGCTTCAGGCCCTATTCCCACATTAACGAAACCGGACTGCGACGTCCATTGAAAATTATATCTAAAAATAACTAACTTAAGTGCAGAGTTAAAAGTGCATTCACTTCCCTATATTCAATTTACCCTTTGGATATGTACATGCGTTTATGAGGCCCCCTGTCGGGAGGGTTTACAGAAATGCGAATGAACCATAAAAACAAAATCAGCATTGGAATTAGGTTTGTCAGAGGGGCACTAGACATATTTTATATTATACATGCAATTTTTACGTTTGTAATTTTTACATTACAGGATTTGTAGGTCAAACGATAATATTTTTTCATATATTTTTTATTTGCATGTATTACAATGAACAGTGGTCAAATGTAAATTTATATCCAACAAACATGAATAAGGTTAATAAACGGTTTGTGGTAGATTGTTTTTCATTGAATTTAAGAGAAAACTTAACATTTTATATCTTCACCGTCATTTGAATTCTCGAAGTTTCAGCTTGGTCATGTTTTTAACTTCATTTACCTTTTATGGACTTTCTAGTGCCGAGTGCATGTTTTCTCCTCTTTGTCGCACTACAGAAGGTTGTAAGACTTTAAACAGGTAAATACACCATCACAGTGTTTGATTCCTAGGCTGCATGTTGAATAGCTTTGGTAAGATCTTCGACAGCATTGCCTATTTCCTCTTCTGTTTTAAGTGAGACATTTGTTTTTTGTTTAACAGATTCTTAAATGACTCCGAGTTGGTTCTTTTGTTAGTTAGAGAAGCTGGTTTTTGCTATTGAATTATATTAGTGCATATTTCTACATATCAGAGGAGAGGCCAAAGCTTTTTTCTATTATTAGGTCAAATGACCTTTTAGTAGACAGAAGTCAATGACATCTAGCAGGTTGGTTGGATGGTGTGGCCAGTGGGTTGGTCTACAGGTAGATAAGGCATTCCAATTATTTTTGTCCGTGGATTTAACAAGTTGTCTTCCGCTGGTGACATTTATCCGCGAGCCTTTATACGTTGGGCGTTGTAATCTCTGCCTATCAAAAATCTTTTGCCAAGAGTGGCAAAGAATTATGAGTACTCATTTTTTCCAACGTCGAGCGATGTAGCTAAATACCAACTTATCGCGAAAAATAAAATTTTGCAATCGCAAGAGAAGTACTGCACATGACCAGAAAGAAAGAAAAGCAAGAAAAGAGTAAGGGAAAACTAAGCACATTAACATTATCTCAAATGACATTGAAT
Source organism: Geotrupes spiniger (assembly GCA_959613385.1). Taxonomy (NCBI): domain Eukaryota; kingdom Metazoa; phylum Arthropoda; class Insecta; order Coleoptera; family Geotrupidae; genus Geotrupes; species Geotrupes spiniger. The sequence goes on along the minus strand of OY390736.1, from coordinate 16,818,497 downwards.
GAAAATAGCACAGAGGGAAACATGATGAGAAATAAAGAGAATCACAGATTCAAGAAACTGAAGTATTCGAAGGTAACGACTCCAATTATTGTTGTCCGTGGATTTAACAAGTTGTCTTCCGCTGGTCACATTTATCCGCGAGCCTTTATACGTTTGGTGTTGTAATCTCTGCCTATCAAACATTTTTTGCCAAGAGTGGCAAAGAATTATGAGTAGTCATTTTTTCCAATCTTAGGTTTCACCAACGACGACCAGCGACCCAACAACGGAACGGGCTTTCAGTCTACGCTAACGTCGAGCGATAAAGCTAAATACCAACTTATCGCGAAAAATAAAATTTTGCAATCGCAAGAGAAGTACTGCACATGACCAGAAAGAAAGAAAAGCAAGAAAAGAGTAAGGGAAAACTAAGCACATTAACATTATCTCAAATGACATTGAATGAAAATAGCACAGAGGGAAACATGATGAGAAATAAAGAGAATCACAGATTCAAGAAACTGAAGTATTCGAAGGTAACGACTCCAATTATTGTTGTCCGTGGATTTAACAAGTTGTCTTCCGCTGGTCACATTTATCCGCGAGCCTTTATACGTTTGGTGTTGTAATCTCTGCCTATCAAACATTTTTTGCCAAGAGTGGCAAAGAATTATGAGTAGTCATTTTTTCCAATCTTAGGTTTCACCAACGACGACCAGCGACCCAACAACGGAACGGGCTTTCAGTCTACGCTAACGTCGAGCGATAAAGCTAAATACCAACTTATCGCGAAAAATAAAATTTTGAAATCGCAAGAAAAGTACTGCACATGACCAGAAAGAAAGAAAAGCAAGAAAAGAGTAAGGGAAAACTAAGCACATTAACATTATCTCAAATGACATTGAATGAAAATAGCACAGAGGGAAACATGATGAGAAATAAAGAGAATCACAGATTCAAGAAACTGAAGTATTCGAAGGTAACGACTCCAATTATTGTTGTCCGTGGATTTAACAAGTTGTCTTCCGCTGGTCACATTTATCCGCGAGCCTTTATACGTTTGGTGTTGTAATCTCTGCCTATCAAAAATTTTTTGCCAAGAGTGGCAAAGAATTATGAGTACTCATTTTTTCCAATCTTACGTTTCACCAACGACGACCAGCGATCCAACAACGGAACGGGCTTTCAGTCTACGCTAACGTTGAGCGATGAAGTTAAATACCAACTTATCGCGAAAACTAAAATTTTGAAATCGCAAGAGAAGTACTGCACATGACCAGAAGAAAGAAAAGCAAGAAAAAAACAAGGGAAAACTAAGCACATTAACATTATCTCAAATGACATTGAATGAAAATGGCACAGAGGGAAACATGATGAGAAATAAAGAAAACCACAGATTCAAGAAACTGAAGTATTCGAAGGTAACGACTCAGCAAGAGTTGGAGGATGGAGTTAAACATGTGATCGAAGTATTTTACGAAATAAGCAGGGAACATTGAAGGGTAGTAGGGAGGAAAATGGAAATAAAAAACTATTTGGAAATAAAGAATTTGAAAAGTAGAGAATGGGAACGTGGAATATAAGAACTGTAACATGGATAGGAGAGGAATTAGTAGAGGAAATGATAAATTATCAAGTAGATGTATTAGAGTTCACAGAAATCAAGAAGAAAGGAGATATAATGAAAGGAATACTGATAAATGTGGAAAGAAAAGTGTGGACCACCGCACATATGAAATGATTTGAGCCAGACCTAAGAAATTCTGAAATATCAGTGTAAGAACAAATAGCCATTACAAAAAAAGGTCTAGATTGGAGAGCAGGGCCGGAAGTTGACAAGGATGGGAAGGAATTGATGACAATCCGAGGAATTGATGACAAGACTCGGATCAACGCCCATACAACAGAGGCGGAGATAAGTAACTAATTATATTAACACTTCACAATCAGTTGATTAGTTCGTTAGCTTGTTTAAAATCTGGTAGTTGTAGATGTATTAGTACGTTATTTTTGCTCGAAACGCCCTTTTCGATTGTCAACTTCGTAGATGAGTTTGCAAGGTTTAGTTGTATTTTTAAATTAATTGACATCTGGGGCTGAAAATAATACAAATGTAAGCGATTCAGAGTTAGAAATCGAACAAAATAATTCAACAGTATATTGGACCCAGATTGTTATAAATTCCTTTTCGTAAAAGGTTTCCAAGAATTAAAAAAAAAAAATGTTTATTGGTGATGATGTTTTTGAATTATAGTAACAGAACCAAATAGATCCATATGCAAAATATCTTAAGTGAAGCAATGTTTTAGTCAAGTGAAAAAATAGTTAGTAGTTGGTAGTAGATTATAGGTCTACCGCACATTGAAACACAATTTTTGGTAAAGGCTTGACTCGAAATAGATCCAGAAAACGCTAGTCGACTTTTCAAAATAGAACCAATAATAGAAAATTCCTTAAATAAATTCAAAGAAGTTTATAAACTGAAACAAAATATTTAATTGAACAAAAAAGTGATACCTTACAGAGATCGACTAAATTTCCGTGTCCACTACGCAGAAAATTATAATAGATATGGCTCACTTGTGAGAATATGCGAATCTGGCAGTGGATATACAGTGCGAGTGTATCGAAGTATCGAAATAGAACTGTTATCAAATGTTTTCGTGATAACTTTTTACATGGAAAGGCAATTTTTTTAAGATGAAATTCTAGGATTAAATAATATTTTAAAAAAATCGAAATTTCAATGTTCGAGATAATTGCTTCCCACGTAATACACATGGCCGCCACATCTGGACATACAGTTCCAATTCAATTGAGCTAATCTAGAATCGATTGAAGAAACGGATTCGTCGATATATCATAAATCCTAAATTTAACGAAAATTAAACAACATCCGATAAGGTGTTTCGAATATCACATCAGAAGACTGGAGGAAATGTACTCGACATGAATTTTCCAAACGGTAATATAAAATAATCAAGTAAGCAAATAACCCAAGGAGACAAATAATAAACATTGTTTTAAATACGGTTAATATTTTTTAAGTAAGAAATCAAGCTTATTTAAAAGAAATATGGTGTTAAATAAATTTAAATGGATGCATCGATTATATTATTCGTGTAAGTTACGAAAATATTAGTACCGTTTCTGTGAGAGATAATATAGGATATGCGTGAAACCTCTCTGGCAGTTGAGTTGGGACGTATGTCAATTTCAGCAGAGCATCGCAACGAAGTGCCCCATAAGAATATTTACACTTCGAATAGGTAAACTCTTATATTTTAAAAACTGTCATACATGATATAATACAATTAAACAAATAATCGATCCACATAGCATAGTCAAAATATTGTTTATACTGCGAGTTGATGAGTGGTCTTGCCGTTTTATACGTCTGCTGCTTTCTTTTAAATTAATATTCTCGTTGTTACACTATCATTATTATGCGTCTCCAATAAAACTCTTGTTTTCTTATTTAATGTGTTTGTTTCGAATAAATGTAATAAATATAAATAGTTTCCTGCCACGGAATCGGCATGTTTTCCCACTACTTTATTTGCGAGATGATATTAAAAAAGCGATAAATTGCAAGTTGATTATTATTCTACATCAACTTTTTGATTACTTTTATTAATTATGTAATAGAATTCAACGCACACATAACACTTAGTACATACGATCTGCTATAAATCCGATCTGAAATCAACTAATAAAATGCTCCAGCGAGTTTAATTAAAATTCATTGCATTTTATTCCGTACTTATCCAAAATATTTTGTGAATATACATTAATTCTGTTGACAACTCTTTAATGACATATACCTGTACTTGCACTTACGTTATAAACAAATCGAGTGGTATTCAAATTCTAGAATGCTTTTAAATAGAATATATAGAACAAGGATTGATTCTTAATTTGTGTTTTGGTTTACAATACAGTTTCAAAAAGTTAAAAAATAACATCAAAATATCATTCAACACACTTCCCAATTGGTTAAAATTGTTGATATAATATAATACTTCACCATCGATTTTACAATTTGAAAATTTTGTTACCATTGACCTTAAATTTATATGCATAAAATATGTTTAAAATTCTGGAGTAGACGCCAATGACGTTGTAAAACAGAATAATAATATGAACTTCTTGCACAGCACCATCGCGGAACCTCATTATAAATAAACATGACATGCCGCAAGCGCCATCACTTAAACATTTTAATTAAACTTCTAAAGTTTGCTTCTCGAGACTAATAAAGCGTATGTGTCCTTTATTTATTATAAGTTATAACCCGAATCGCATATTGCAATTAAAAATCAAGTTAATTTCAAACGACAAATAGGATACTTGACGTTTTATACCGGCGAGCTTTGAGTTGAATATAACTCGTTTAAATTAAATTTCTAATGAAACAAGTTAAACAAAGTTTTACGACTAACGGAGTGTTACTAATAGTAGTAGTTGCAATATCATTAATTGTACTTTAAATTCAACGCACGCGGACTTGTTGGGTACTGTGCTTCAAATAAATCGCGGACTGCGGTTGCAGAATGTCGCAATATAGTTTGTACTTTTTCTTCTATTATATAATAATTCATTTTGCACGTTTTCTACGAAGCTAACCTGCTAACAATTCCGCACATCGCTCAAATAATAAATGGGTAAAGCACTCGTTTGTATGGTATGCAATACAATAAATTACTATAAACATTTAAATCATAGCACACTTGGTGGAAAGTAACTCAATAATTGATACGATTCGAGAAGGAAATTTGAAAGAGGTTCCTTGGTAATAGATCAATTGATTGTACATATCACATAATTCTAAATTTTCTCAATCGAAGTACAAATTCCAGCAGTTACTGAAAATGACGAATAATAGTACATAAATATGTTTTGCGCACAAATAATGCACGAAAGTAATTACTGAAAATGAAAGAAATAATAAAAATGTTACATGAAATTAAATATTTTAATTGTGAAAATCACCTAATGGTATTTTTTAAATATAAGTCATTCGTTTTACGTATCGTGTGCGAAAATTACGTTTCATATTAAAGAACAAATAAATAATAATTATTTCCGAAACTTGGTCGGTGATGAGGTTCTATTTAGGCATTTTAGTCTACTCACGCGAAATTCGCATTTGTACGATGATACGTTTGTAATCTAATATTATATTACGTGACAAGCGTATAAGGTGATGGATTATGAAACGAGTATGCGCATATGAGTTTTTTAATGTCTCTTAACACACGTGTTGGCGTCTACTTATCTACAATAAATATGAAGAACAATGTTCAACGTTCTCATAAAATGAGCGAGAAACTTGAAAAAGAGTTGGAGGCGTATACTTTACCTAACGTTACCTGTGTTAGATACATTGTAGCTATATTTAGTGCAAAAGAAGTGCAAGCTAAATTACTTTGCGCAGTAAGTTTCCATTATATCATTAGTGTTATAATGAATTACTTTACACACTATAAATAAAATGTTGTTAACGGCTCTTTGAAATTTTATATTTATGTAAGTGATGCAAATAACACAAATAATTGTAAACATAACTGCTGGTGCGTTTAGCTGTTTTAATTTTAAATTTTATGTGGAAATAATCAACAATTCAATAATATTATAATTCGATGGATCATTTTACATACGTCCTTTGTGGCTACGCGATAATGCCAGCGGTGAGAGAATGTGCTAAATTTAATGGGATCGTTACTAGATAAATATATAAAACATTCATATTCTTAACGCATTAGCTATAAATGATCAAAATATGTTTGTTTTTTCATTGCACCATTAATTATAATTTTCTCCACGGCAAGATAAAATTTTCATGATTCAAAACCTCGGTTTCATATATCATCGGTTTAAAGGTAAAACTCATTAAATAAAATTTTTCATTTCAGGAGAAAACAACGATTTACCTGTTAATAACTCTGAAAAAAGCATAATCTGTACATTGCTAGAATTTTACTAAAAATTGGAATACTACTTGCAATCTATAATTCTATTTAGTAATAATCAAAAAATTCAATACAGTAGCAGTAAAAGGGTATTTCGTTCTTCATGAATTTTACTTTTGAAATACACCAGGAATTTCAACACATAGTAAATGAATAAACAATTTTACACATCAATTAACCGCTGAATTTTTGAGAAAAATAACAAAACATAAATTTGTACTTATTTTAATAAATAAAAATATGAAAAAAAAATTAAATCAAAATGAAATTAATCTTCTTCGAAATCAGTTTCATCGGCTGCACAGATTTCTGTACCAACTGTGTATTTCTTCAGGAATAAGACCGCTGCCACAGAGTTTGATAAGATCCTTCTTTATTGTCATTGATAAGCCGTTGATGCACAAAAGCAGATTTCAGAATGTGATGTTCCTCACGGCGTCTACATCTACCTTTCACAGGTATTCTTTGAAAATCTGAGCTGTGACTGTATGTATAGAAAATAACATCTGGATTATTTTGTTCATATGTGAGGCACTTTATTGTCAGCCATTCAACTTTATTTCCTTCTTCATCCTTATTCTTATTTTTTACTAATTTATTTGCAAGTTCTTGAAAATTTAAAATATTTTAACTCAATAACTGTATAGGGTTCTTTCTTGGTTTTATTTTTGGATGTTGCACTTTGAAAATTTCTTTCCAGTCGTTCATAAGAAAAATCGATCTACTATTTTTGCGTTCTCTATAGCTGAATGCATAGAGTCGCATTCCATGTAGGACTGGCCGGACTCCAAAAATGTATGTTCTATAACTTCAATTGACCTATGATTTTGCACAGAATGTAGCAGAGCTACTGCAACATACTGGTTTCTATTTTGGCCCCTGAGTTATATTGTTTGGTACACTGTCTATGTATTTTGAAAGTGCTGTTGCGATTTTGTTTGAACCTCTTTCACCATTTAGTTCATTCCAACATAAGCATTAATCCTTATTTTGTTTTCCTCCTTCATAAATAGTTAGGTTATACACGCATAATTTTCTGCTCTAATACAATTGTCCTATATCTGTCGAAGGCAATTAAAGAACACTTTACAAATCGAAAGTAATTGTTTGAAAACTCTCATCTACATTAGCTCTTCTTTTATCCGTTTCTTTTGCATTGTAGCAATCTCCTTTTCTGACAAGATGATTTTTGTAAATTTGCTTCAAGAGTGGATCTTCTTTTGCAGAATTGTATCTTGCACAAGTACTGCACTGATCTTTTTTTGATAGTGAATACATCTTAAGTATACTTAGCTTTGGATCTAAGTATTGTCTACTGCTGGTTTTCCTTACATAATGAGGGAGCATACGGAGAAATCTTTGAGAATGTATCAGTTTCATTTGTTTGTGCCAGGGCAGTATTTATTGTCCATTTGATATGCACAGAGTTTTTCAAAAAATTGTGCACAAAGTTCCGTCTGAATATTAAGGTAATATTGTTTTAAAACGAATAAATTAAACACTTGGTAATTTGTTTCTCACAATTTTTTTTTTTTTGAAAATAAGTCTTATCTTCTGATAATGGCGTAACTGCCGAAATTATAATAAAGATTTGTCAGAAAAATTTTGTGAAACAAATTACCAAGTGTTTTATTTTATGGTTTTAATCATGTTTCACTGAGTGCCTACAGCTTCATCAATTGAATTTATTAATACTCTACGCCGTTTAGGTGCTTTGGTTTTCACATTTTGAATGATATAATCCTTCAGTCGTTTTTAGTCTTTAAGTTCCCAGTAAGCTTTACATCCTTGGAAAAGTTCTGGGTACAGTTGAACCTAACAATTACTGCTGTCAATTGGCTTCGAAGCTTTTGCAGGTTTCAAGGCTTACACTCCGATCGTAGTATTTTCGATTTGTTTGATTTCCAGGTTTCACTGTTAACTTTTCTCCACCGAGCTTTCGATTTCTTAGATTGATGAATTATCTTCATTTATTTCAAAGTCAATTGATTCTGTATTGCAATCATCAGAAGTCACCTCATAACTAACGAGTTGGTTGTGAACATACTCGTTTCGGATTTTCCTTCGGTCAAAAATCAGAGTTAGATATTACATCGCAAGGTTTAGTCACTAACACAGAAGATGAAGGTACAGTTATATCAGGTCTGTCAAGCTGGCACCCCCACAAACTCAAAATCCAAATTTGACTATGCCGGAATTATGTGCTCTTTAAGTGCTAATTATGTGCCGCAATCGCGATTTTTGTGCTCGAAGCGGTCATAGAAAAAATCGAATTTGAAAAGTGGGGGCGCTAACTTGATGTCAAGCTAGCACCCACCCATCTAAAAAATTTGAAAGGAGAGATCTGGTTATTGCTACAATTATGTGCTATTTATGTGCTTTCCAAATACCCTGGAGAGAACTTGCTAACTCAACCCCCTTGGCGAAAAAATCACCCTAACAGTAAGAGCCGCAAGAGGTAAAATCTATACTAAACGAGCACAAAAATTCTAACCTATACTGAAACGTTGCAATAATTATGTGCTCTCAAGATATCGTACTACCGATTTTTGTGATCGCACCCTTGTCCGAAAAATTCACCCCTAATAGTTGGAGCCTTAAAAGGTAGAATCTATACCGAACGAGCACAAAAACTTTGACCAATGCTAAAACGTTGCAATAATTATGTGCCCTCAAGATATCATACTCCCGATTTTTGTGCTCGCACCCTTGTCCGAAAAATTCACTCTTAATTGTTGGAGCCATAAGAGGTACAATCTATACTGATTGAGCACAAAAATTTTAACCAATGCTAAAACGTTGCAATAATTATGTGCTCTCAAGATATCATACTCCCGATGTTTGTGCTCGTACCCTTGTCCGAAAAATTCACCCCTAATAGTTGGAGCCATAAGACGTAGAATCCATACTGAACGAGCACAAAAATTTTGACCCATGCTAAAACGTTGCAATAATTATGTGCTCTCAAGATATCGTACTCCCGATTTTTGTGCTCGCACCCTTGTGCTATAAATTCACCCCTAATAGTTAGAGCCATAAGAGGTAGAATCTACACCGAACGAGCACAAAAATTTAGACTAATGCTAAAACGTTGCAATAATTATGTGCTCTCAAGATATTATACTCCCGATTTTTATGCTGGCACCCTTGTCCGAAAAATTCACCCCTAATAGTTGGAGCTATAAGAGTATCTATATCTATATCTATACCGAACGAGCACAAAAATTTTGACCAATACTAAAACGTTGCAATAATTATGTGCTCTCATGGTATCAACTCCTGATTTTTGTGTGTGTGTTTGCTTTCGCTACAAAACTTACGCCAGCGGTAATTGCCCAATTATATACTACATCGGCAGATATTAGAAGAGCGCTTTTTTATTTTCCTCGTCATATTCGTTATTTGACTTCATTTTGTTATTAGCATTTAAAAGTTTAGGATTTACAAGAATACGCATAAATTTTATACTTGCTAATTACATTTTTTACACTTTTATTCGTCGCATTTATTAAAATTCAACGATATGCGTTTCGTTCATATTTAAAAATGCTTATAATCGAGCAAAGTTTACAAAATGTGTACAAAATATGTTTCTCCTCGTTCGGTCGTTCGGTATAGATTCTACCTCTTATGACTCCAACTATTAGGGTTGAATTTTTCGGACAAGGGTGCGAGCACAAAAATCGGTAGTACGATATCTTGAGAGCACATAATTATTGCAACGTTTCAGTATAGGTTAGAATTTTTGTGCTGGTTTAGTAGAGATTTTACCTCTTGCGGCACTGTTAGGGTGATTTTTTCGCCAAGGGTGTTGAGTAAGCAAGTTCTCTCCAGGGTATTTGGAAAGCACATAAATAACACATAATTATAGCGATAACCAGATCTCTCCTTTCCAATTTTTTAGATGTGTGGGTGCTAGCTTGACATCAAGTTAGCACCCCCACTTTTCAAATTCTATTTTTCTATGACCGCTTCGAGCACAAAAATCGCGATTGCGGCACATAATTAGCACATAAGGAGCACATAATTCCGGTATAGTCAAATTTGGATTTTGAGTTTGTGGGGGTGCCAGCTTGACACACCTGTTATATCATTAGATTCAACAATTATTTAGAGTGTCCTTCGCCGTTTCTTTGACATCTGCAAGTTCCTGAAAAGCAAAACAAAATGTGATAAGTATTTTTAAAGGTTATTAATGTCTAATATATTTATGGTTATGGAATAAATAATAGAAACCTAAATGATTAAAAATTAAAAAAAAAAATTTTTTTTACACATTTCCATTCTTTTCGTTTTTGATGACATTTTGTACAGTAGGTTTAAAAAACACCACCAATTTTTAAACTTTATTCGTAATATTTGATGCTAAAACTGACATGCTTACACACTGATGCTCATACGATTGCTATCTGAACTTGTTGTGGCATGTGCACTATGCAAAAATTCAGGTACATCATAGTGATAAAAATTTATATAAATGTTACAGTGAATAATTCATAGTAATTCAAGTTACTTACTGAGTTTCACAGTTACCAGAAAAAGATTATATTGCACATGATGAAATTTACTTCTCGGTAGAATGGTGTAGAAACTATATAAGCACTGAATTTTTCATAAGATAACACGTCAAAATATTGTCACTAAGTGATGTTTAACTAAATTTTGATCAACCTGTACTTAATGACTTTTACCTTTAAACCGATCTCCCTCCAATATTAGTACGTGCACTGCATTACACAAGTACAACATTGTGATGCAATAGCGTGTAGGGCACTAGTAAAAATGTTGCATTTTTACTAGTGCCACAAAAGCATATGTAGATCACAAAATACAAACACGAATAAAACATTCCCCAGAACCGATTTTATGAGAAAAGTCCATTTTATACGTACGCTAGAAAGTTTAGAAATTGCCGCCGGAGTTTATCGAGTTTACAAATAAAACTGTTTAAAAATACGAAGGGTTGATAATGCATCGTTTTGCGGTTTAATGGGATTTTTATCCCTTCCGCAAGTTCCTTTACGGAGTATTTAAAAGCTTACTCGAGTAGAGAATTTTGCGTTTTTTTCTGTCATTAATTCAGTGCACCACAACGCAACATGACATAGTTTACTAAGGGATATACAATTATGTACATATTCGATAGACTCTTACAGTGCATATTTACAAAGTAGCTTCAGGCGGTAGTTAATAAATTAAAGTATTGGAAACACACATGGAGTGTCCGAGACGAGATCCACTGCGGATAACCACTCAACTTTTCTCTCGGGCTACAAACCAGCAGATATCTGAGGCCCCACCCCAGTTTAAAACTTGAGTAAAAGATAACAAAGGTAGACTCAAGCTTTAATCGGGACGACGTTTAGTCATTAAAGTTTCGATATATCTTTACGTAAGCAGAGCAATTAAGTTAATTACTGAGAGATCCAGCAAATGCATTGTCAAAAACATTTGTTTTTAACTGGAATATTGCCGCTGATCATGGTCATCACGAAATATTTACCTTCTTACTTGTTTTTGTGCAATTTATTTTCGTTGAATTATGAATTTTGGTGGGTTTAGTATTGCAGTTTGCAGGAAGCAAAAAAGTTTACCAAAAAATCTAACGATATTTTTGATAGTGAATTTCTTTGCTATCGAAGAGATTGGTCATTTGGTCGCACCATCAGTATTTGACATTAGTTAAGCTTCAATTCCTTGAAAATTGAGACGTGATCATCCGAGATCCGTGAAAATCTCCATCCACTATTTTAGCTTCTAAGCTGCGCTCTCCTCCACAAATTCCAGTATCACGTCTAGAGTCGATTACATTATGCCACTTATGTACATTTATTACTATACTATAGACAATTTGTAATGTGATCAAATCCAACCTTCGATAGATCACCTCATATAATAAATGTCTGCGAAACAGTGATTCAAGTTAATGAATTAGCAGACAACGGTTTGATGAGTAAGCACGAGCAATAAAATCGATAAAAAGGTAATTCCAACGAATCGATCAATCACTGACGTAATTAAACGAGCGAAAGTGTAATGTTATACCATATCGTACCTTGTGTTTCGGGAGTTTTGCACACAAGCCGCTGGGGAAATTTCCTTAAATGAGATCTCGAGGGAATCAAACACCTTACTTTGGTTTGAGTGATTAAAACCATCTCCTTTCATTTCGTATTATGCATTAACAATAATTCAGATGTCGTGAGTTAATTAATTGAGAATTATAAATAATTAAATGCTTCGCAATAATTCAATTTTTTGCACATTTACTAATGAAATTAATTTTATTTACCAAAAGATCGCATTTAACTTATTTTCAGAATATAGTCTTCCATTAATTACGTATTAAAAAATTGAGTTTGTAAAGATCGATCATTCTCCAATTTAAAAACAAATAAATATAACTATTAAATCAATTATTTTAATTCTATAATAGGCACAGTTTGGGTTTCCCAGTATTTTTTTTATTCCATGGAAACGGGAAAATGTAATTATTTTCCCGGGATTTACGGATTAAATTATTGATTAATAAATGTTTCAACCAACCGAAACATAAACAAAATTATAAATCAATTTCTGTATTTCAATTTACATCAATCTGTCCAACAAAATAAAGCCCTGCGCTTTTCGTTTTGTAACGATATTTGTGGTAATCTAAAACACGTTTCGTTGTTTGTTAATATCACTTGTATATTTTGTGTGTAATATTGTAGTTAACATTAATAATTAATTTGTATAATTGTCTTTGTTGTTTCGTTTAAGTCCAGCTTTCAAAGTAAACAATATTTCACTATTTATATACTTGATGGTTAAAAGTGCTTTCTTCCAATGATTATGTTATTGATTCATTTATTCTTTGACATTGATTAGAAAATATAGAATTCCCTATATAGTTAAGGAACAATACAGTAAAATAGTAGGAAAGTTCAAAATTTTAATTTACCAGGCAACTTCAATTAATTCCTTAATAAATTTCATTCTTTTATAAAATTGTTCGTACAATAGAATATTTGCAAAAGATAATATAATAAACAGCCCATTTTTTATGTGTTTTATAAATAACAGCTTAAAAAATAATATGTTAGTATAATAATAAAATGCATATATATATATATATATATATATATATATATATATATAATAAAAAAAAATATTCGGGAAATTTGGGACAGCTGGTTAAAAATTAACTATAATTTACATTTGTTACGTTTCGCACTTCATTAATGTGCATCATAGGACAAAAAAAGACATTTAATAATAAAAATCTTTAACATAAAAACGTATCTAGTATAAAGGTTATACAATTAATATTAATATTATATTCTTATCACATTAAACTTATTGCAGATTCACAATTTTAGTTTATCAATTAAATGTGTAAGATTGTTCCAATATCATTTTGAAAAACTTCACAAACAATTAAAAATAATCGTGTCCACGCAAGTTAAAATATGAGCGACGACAGACCATAATGACAATGAAACCAATGACGCTATAAATGTAAAAGAAAAAAATGACTATACGAGGACAGATATGAGCTTCCCAGAAATATAAGTAAATTATTTTTGAATATTATTGCAAATCCCTGATATCATTAAGTTTTCGTTTTCGTTTTGTCCAGTGTCAACATATAAAAGGGTTGCTAGAATTAAGATAAAAAATTGTAATTGAAAATGTGGACATTTGACAGTCGTTCTTGTTTAGTCACTACAATGTGTTAGACATATTTCCTCTTTGATATATTTTAAAATTGACTAACGAGTTGTCAAACTGACGTGGTGTTGCTTCGACGAAAGCTGGAGGATGACTGAATAAAATGGCCTCGAAGCAGCCCTTCATAATACACATGCTAATTGTCACGAAGCCGGTGCTATTTTCACCAAAATTTGCTATTTTTATAAAAATTGTGTGTAATTTTTGTGTTGTTAACCAGAAATCGGCTACTTCTACTCTCGAACCCGAATAGTTTGATTAATTATTTCAAACAATTTTGACATATCTGCTTTTTAACCATTAGCCTTTCCACATCAAAACAAAGGCGATGTAATTAAATCGCTTGTAGTTACAAGCATGTGCATATGCAAATCTCAAAAATTGAAAAATACAACGATGAGTTAATTTTACTTCGAAAGCTTATTGTGATTAAACACACTGTTAGTTCCACGAATTGATATATGAGGCCTTAGATACATTTGCTGTTATCGTATTAAACCCCTTTTACCTTTTAGAGTCATTTACCGCCGGTACACCAAATGACACATTCTCGTATTTTTATCATAAATTATACACTATATATTTTAATTTAATATTGTATGGCTTTAAGCATAACTATTATTCTTCCTTTACTCTTTGTCAATATTTTATCATTTATGCACGATGCTGTTATATATGTTTCCCACATGAACGTGTTTTAACTCGCTCTGTTTCTTGGGAGGTTATGTTTGATTGCTCATTATTTGAAAATCGTGTAAAATGAGTAAATGCGAGATTTACTCATTTTGCACGATTTTCGAATAATCGTTCACACATACAAAGCGTATTATATATTTTTTATTATTATTATATTCACACACATTAACACTTGATTTATTCAAACATTTTCTATATTATTTAAAACTTAATGGACAGTTACACTATATTCTTTATTCCATATACGTTTTCTACACATTCCAAATTTATTTATCCAACACAAATATTTATAATCAAAACATTTTTTCGTCAAATAACTGAAATCTCAACAAAAGCATTCCAAATTCCATATATGTGTATCTGGAGGGGTAGATTGAGTTTTTCGAGACTGTGTGGTGACTCCGTTCGTTTTCAAGATCTATAATAATTTGTATTGAGAAATATTTGTCGTAGTTTTTTCTCTTAAAATTTGTATACAACATAGCATATAATATTTTTCCTATTTTTCGATAAATCGTGACATAGTATGGTTTTATGTATTATCTATAACGTCATCACGCACATGGAAAATTGGCGGTGTTTGTTTACGCTTGCATCCTACATACGTCGTGCCATCTTTCTTTACTCGTGACAAATTCATCCAGACTACTTAAACATTAGACTCTGTGGTATGTTCTCCCTTCGTTTTCAAGTTCTATAATAATATGTATTTGGAAATATTCGTCATAGTTTTTTCTCTTAAAATTTGTATACAATATAGCATATAATATCTAATAATT
Organism: Geotrupes spiniger; assembly: GCA_959613385.1. Classification (NCBI taxonomy): domain Eukaryota; kingdom Metazoa; phylum Arthropoda; class Insecta; order Coleoptera; family Geotrupidae; genus Geotrupes; species Geotrupes spiniger. Next base: position 16,803,358 of record OY390736.1, on the reverse strand, counting down.
TTATCAAGAAGATAAAAATAATAACATTTAATTACAGTGCAATCAGTGTAAATATACGAAAATACCAATTACGAAGAACAGCAAATAATTTTCAACGAATTGCAATTATTTCGATGTCGTTCCTAATTTAATATTCTCATAATATGGGTGGGAAAAAAATGGGACGGTCATGGTGTAACTGCAATTAAAATGAGATAAGCTTAATTTTTAAAGTTTGGGAAATTGCTGGAATTAGTTTTATTGAATTCAGATAGAATTGGGACTTTTAGCAGCGTACGCGATACCTTAATATTGAAATCGAAGTTTTTGAAATTAATAGTAGAAATCTTTACGAGCTTAGGTAAAGTTCAATCCTTGTCACTAAATTGCTAGGTCACCCATGTGACGTATTATTTATTCTCAGGTTGTGTTGAGTTTGATGATACCTTTGCATATGTTCGTCTTCTTGCCCTTCTTACTAGAAATATGATGCTCATATTTAATATTTATGTGCGTATTATATTTCTGATAAAAGTCATCGTACAAGAATAAGAACTTTCCACTATATACGTTAACCAGTTTGACTATCTATTGCCTTCAGAAAATATCATTTCATGTAATAATATAACTAGATACATATATAACTTGGTGCGTGACATAAACTGCATTACGCCGTCGTCGTAACCGATATGAAGCAATTCAGGAAATTAAAAGATGTCAACGTCAGTTTATGTCCTCGCACGAGAGACGTACAGTGCTCCTCACATTTACGTTGAAGTATCCTATTTGTCCCGGTTTTATACGTGCTGAAGTAAGACCGATTTCGAAACGAAAAATGTCAACGGACACGGCACATTTATTTTTAATCCTATTACGGAACGTGTGCAACGTGACACTCGTTTATGGCCTGCTTGCTTAATGTTTTAATTTCCAAACGGGCGCAATAAAATTTCCGGCACTACCTGTTACCTTACGAGGTTCCGTTGACTCACGCTATAAAATGTTTTTATTAAAGTCGTTTCGCATTGTCCATGGCGTCGGAATGCTCGAAAATACGACGAAGTGATATATATATTTTATCAACTTCTGCAACGAAGTTGTTTCATATGAAATTATTATATTTTGTTGTGGTGTATTACTAATGAATTGCAATCAAATGTATCGAGCTGAATCTATAATCACGAAGTTGACTAGAACTGGCAACCAGTTCAGCCATTTCCGTTCTCGTTTCTTATTCCGGGATTGCATGATTGGGCCTATATGCGAATTTAATAAAAATATCTGCAAAAATCTTTATTGCATGTTTAGTTTTTAGCAATAAAACCGACCAAAAAGATGATGAAAAGACAGTGAGATAATTGTTTTAAGTTATAAGTTATTGATCAATCTGGTTTGGGAGAAGAAAGTCGATTTTTACAACGTCGGAAAGGGCGGAATGCTACACGGAACTTCATACATATATTATTCTTGAAATATTGCATCGGAATGATTAATTACATGTATCCGTTCCGAACACATCTGCATCTAATGATCCTGTTGCTTAGTTCACTGTAATTAGCTTATGATTCCACGTTTGTGACGATTTGCAGTTCTAAATGTCCTAGAGCGATGCCAAAATCGATAACACAAAATTAACGTTCGTATGCTAACGATGTCCTTACCGTGGCTCTTCGGAATTAACTCGTGTTCGTAACCGATATTAACGACACAATGATGGTTCACGGTCCCACTGGCCGGAATCGGGAGAGGTTGAAGTTGATATTCGCCAGATCGAGTATCATTAATGATCTCGTTATACTTGCAAGCGGAGAGTGAACGTGGACGAAGAATCAAGTGAGTTAAAGAAAGGCACCAAATAAAAGGACTAAGTTAAGGAAAGTAGAAAAAACAAACGTGCAGTTCGTTTTTGGAGGTCGACTTAAAGGTCGATACAGTTGTCATTTTTACAATTATTCAGGTAAAATAAACATTTTCGTAGTTACAAAAAAATTTCTATTTGTCATACCTTTTTAATTTGGAATTTATTTGTATAATTAAGTTTGTATCAAATCGAAAATCAAATGTGAATTACTTCCTAATCCTAATTTATCATGGTTATCTTTCATTGACAATGGCTCATTGCATTTGCAGTATAGAGGCACTAGATTTGAGTTTTAAATTCTAATGGAATTACGAATAATATTTTTGTTTAGAAAGTTCTACTTCGTCATTCGTATTCACCTATATTTAGGTTAGAGCGCGGGTGCGCACGAAAACTCGAACAATATTTTCATTTAAAACAATGTTTCAATGTTTAAAATGTGCTTGTAACATTTTAACCCTAGTCATTGTTTATTATGTTTTGCACTGGTTTGATGTTATCCTCAATTCGAATATTTACTTTTCATTTTAATTGCTACCATCAACATTTTCACTAAATTGTTGAAATAAAATTATTTTAAACAACTTAGTCGTTACATTGCTCGACTCTCCAGAGCCCGGTACATGTTAGGAGCATATAAAAGCGTACGCTTAACAACGTCGTCAGTTTATGTTCGGATACAGTTACCGTAACATTGTATTTGAAGTATTAAACATTTTTGTGAAAAGGAGTACCCCATGGCTGTATTTACAAAGTATATAGAAATCCTTTCCAAAACGAAAATAAGTAGAAAGAGTTAGTTCCTTATTGCAAAACACATTACTAAGAGACATTACCACAAGTGTTGAAGTGACTAACGATTTGTTTTCAGGACATAATAGTGTTTCAGAAAATGAGGAGTTTTTCCTCCAAGGTCAAGTATAATAAAAACGGTATCGACAACATCAACTAATAACATTAACTCCGTAATTAACTGGTTTGCTAAAATATATATGGCTGCCTTGATAAGCATTCAAACTATTAATTTTTTGAAGATATTGTGTTACTTAAGTTTTTATTTAGTTCCAAAATGCAATTCTATATCTAGTTTATTAATTCGTCAGCTTCATCGAAAAAGGAATTCGAGTTCGTTCAGATGAGGTGGATGCATAGCCGCCCGCATCGAAGTTCGAATGGATTGTGCAGGCTTGCTAGCGCTAGTGAGATGGATTGTTGATGCGTTTATACGATACGAGGTGTCAAATATTTTTGACTTTTGGAACCGAGGTGTACCGCAATTTCTTTTTTTATGGATCGTCGTCACAATTTCATTTGCATTGTATCGTAGTGGAAAACTATTTTTGCGACATTCTGTTTAGTGTTCAGTTATTACGCCTAGTGGTTGTATTCCGTAATAGATTTTGTTAGTTCGTGGCTGATATTTTCATACAGTTCTTCGGGTTTTGTTAAACCACTCCAATTGGAATTATTATTGTTCTATAGTTCCAACTATTCAAGTGTAGTTCAAGTTCTAGCTCTAGTTCAAGTTATCTTAGTTTGTTTTATTTATTGCGTTGTCTTCGTTTCCTACTTCGTTATTATTTTTACACCTGTTCGAGCTCTAGTCTCCGTTTATCGTTTATAGCCATTGTGTAAAGTTGTGCCATTTTAATAATAATAATAATAATAATATCCTTTATTGTGCAACAGAATAAATCTAATTACAGGACAAAATACAAAAAAAGAAACAAAAGAACAGGGCGTAACTTGAAATACAAATTAAATACAAAAGTAATCATATTGTGCACACAACTTACAGTGTAACTAAAACTAAATATGTTAATAAACAAGTTCATTTCGACATGTATAAGGATCCAATTTTTCAGCCAGGATTTTCCCCAACTGACTAATACTACAATTATTAATGTCGCAATTCGCGGAAATGCTGTTGAAGTTTCTACACATGATATATAACGGAGATTTAAAACAGGAATTAGTCCTCGCCAAGGGTAGGTAAAATGTTGAGCATTGACGAGTTGCAACTTGCGACACGAAAAACAGCAACTCGCCAAGCAACGCTGATGAGTCAATTTGGTTGTTCGCAAGCTTATGCAAGAACACAATGCTCTGCACGATTCGCCGATAGTGGAGAGATAAAACATTGCAACGAGATAACAACCACATATGCTGGCAGTTTCTTTGAGGATATGCATGATCCATTCGAAAACACAAGAATTTCACAAATCTTCTCTGTACTAATTCGATCTCATGAGCGTGAGCATGATAATAAGGGTATCAGATTAACGATGCGTATTCAAGCCACGACCTCACCAGTGAATAGTATAAAGACTTTAATGCATCCGTATTTGAAAAAGATGCACAATTCCGGATGATAAAACCCAGTATCCGCCTTGCAGTTTTAGCAATAAACCGGATGTGATCAACAAAAGTAAACTTTGCATCAAACAGTACACCAAGATCCTTTACTGAATCGTTGCGTACTAAATCCTGGGAGCTCAGTTTATATAAGAATAGAGTTGGATTAGTTCTACGAGTGAATGACACTATGTTGCACTTAGCAATATTAAGATGCAGGTTATTAGACAAGTACCATTAATGAATGTCGTCCAAGTCAGCTTGTAAGAAGTTACAATCAGCCAATGAAGATACTCTGCGGAATATTTTAAGATCGTCGGCAAAGAGAAGCGTTTGGGAATCAATAACATTAATGAGATCGTTAATGAAGATATTGAAGATTAACGGCCCTAAATTCGAGCCTTGTGGGATTCCAGAGGATGGGATATATCGTTACGAGGAATACCCATTATAATTAACATATTGCGGTGGATTAGATAAATAGGACGCAAACAACTCAATCAACGAATCACTAAACCCAACTGCTTTAAGCTTATGGAGAAAGATAGAGTGATCTACGCGATCAAAGGCCTTAGCAAAATCTGTGTAAATAACATCAACTTGGTCTCCTGAATCCAATGCATCAGAAATAAATTGAGTAAAGATAGCCAGGTTGGACACAGTGGATCACCATTTCACTATAAATCCATGTTGATAGGATGATAAATAATTTTTTATGATGGGAAATATATGGGAGTTGATAACAAGTTCAAAGACTTTTGCTAGATTGGAAATGATTGCTATCGGCCGGTAGTTAGCAATATCAGATGGATTACTTTTCAGAATTGGAACAACTTTTGTCATTTTCCACATATCCGGAAATGTCGAAGTTTTTAGCGACAGGTTGAAAAACTTTGTCAGCGGGCCCACTAAGACATTTCTACAATCTTTGACAAGAAAGCTGGGAACAGCAGATTCAGATAAACAGTTTATGTGCACAAACAGTCCACTATCTTCAATAGGGTCTGTCGGAGCACAAGGAACAGAGGTCGTATAAACACTATTAAAGTATTTCCCAAAAGCATCAACAATTGTGATTGGATTATTATAATTATCGTCACCAATAAACATAGATCCAGAGATTCTGCTACGTTGCTTATTTTCTTGTCCATAAGACCAAAGTTGTTTAGGTTCGCTTAAGAAAGAATCTTCAACTTGTGCCAAATAATTAGCATATGCTTCTTTCGATGACAGCAAGGTCATCAAGAAAACTCCACTCGATATGGAGAATAGCTTCATACAACTCGTAGAAATTACACTTGTGGAAATTATAAGATTTAGAGCACTTTCTGGTGAAGTTACAGTAATTGTCAACTACAATGGAAAGGTCAATTGAGCTAGATCTTGTCGTCTCGCACTTCGATTGTGCAGTTTCTCGTGACAATGCGCCGCTAATTAAAGAAGATATATATCACCCGGCGATATATATCTTCTTTAATTAGCGGCGCATTGTCACGAGAAACTGCACAATCGAAGTGCGAGACGACAAGATCTAGCAGGTGATTGCTAGAATTTAAAATTTGGTTAAATTGTTTCAAATTGCCACCATCCAAAAAACTACGAACAATCTGTGACTTTGGATTATATCTACCAATGTCCACAAAATGGGCACAGTTAAAATCGCCCAATATCAAAATATTTTCTAGACCAACTACTAGCTGTTCGAATAGATCAAAAAATGATTCAAACTCGGGTACAGATATATCTGGCGGAAAGTATAAGACAAAGACATGCAACGATATGGTATTTAAAGAACATTTATAGCCTATACTATAAACGAGCGGTATGTTTGTAACAATATTAGACAGGTCAAGCCCTATTGCAGTAATATTGTTCTTGAAAGCCAGCAAAACTCCCCCACCGCGGCAGCGTTGAGCTTGGTCGAACTTGCGATCACCTCGGATAACGGAGTAGACGCTTGGGAAGTATTCCGAGTACCCGACTTCATCGGAGAGCCAAGTTTCAGTTAAGCCGACGATGTCATAGGAAGAATGACTAATTGTTGAAAAAAAAATCGTTGACTTTCGTCCTCAAACCACGTACATTTTGATAATAACAACTTACATTATTTCTGTTGGACAATGTTAGTTTAAAGGTACAATCTTTTGTACACCTTAATAAATTTTAGACGCACTTGCTCACCCTTTGACAATCGTTCTTGTAATTCATTTTTCAATATTTTAAATTGTTGAATTTGCCGTGGTGTACGATCGATAGAGATGAGAATACCCTTGAATTTATCAATCTTCATGAAATCTCTGGCCTTACCTATTGCGTTTCTCTCTCGTTACTGAGAGTTAATTTAATTTGCCTCGGTGACGAACGTGAGTTAGTATATGAACCTAAACGTTTTACCACAGTGGTGGATGGATAACAAGATTTCTTTAGATAAATTCTCGTCTTTGGATCATCGAGGACCATAGACATTTTTCGAAGGTCCATTGAATATCTGCAATGGAAGTCGACTACTTCATTCATGATTCAGGATCAGAGATAAGATTTTTTGTTCTTTTGTACTGATCAGACTTGCGGCCTGTTAGCATATTACCAACCCTTTCTAAGTTACTCGAGAAAGCTATTAATGAACAGATCAGAGATTACCTGAAATCAACTGATATATTACCAAAGCTGCAGTCTGGATTTAGACAAGGGTACAGTACAACAAGCGCACTAGTTAACGTGGTTGACGATATTATCAGCGCTTCGGATAACGACAAGATTACAATCTTAACAATGTTGGACTTCTCCAAGGCGTTTGACACGATAAACCATGAATTATTGATGGCTAAGCTAGAATATTTTAAATTCGAACCTGTTGCATGCAAATTAGTAGAGTCTTTTCTAGCTGATAGAACAAATATAGTTCAAATTAGTAATGGAAATCCATCGTCAGAGACAGTGGTCACATGCGGAACTCCACAAGGAAGTATTATCTCGCCGATCTTGTTCCTTATATATACTTCCGATTTTTATAAAAAGGTTTCTTACTGCACACCTCATTTTTTTGCAGACGATAGCCAGTTGTACTGTAGCTTTGATGAAAACAATTTACAAAGCAGTGTAAGTCGAATCAATAAAGATTTAAAAGAAATTGTAGTGATGTCTATCAATCATTGTTTAAATATAAACCACAGTAAATCTGTAGTGACTGTATTCTATAAACGAAAGCATAGGGCCATTGACAATATCCAAATAAAACTAGACGGCAATGTACTTCAAATATCAGATAATATAAAGAATCTAGGTTTATTAATTGACAAAAAATTAAGATTTCATCTTTATATTAATAAACTAATACAAAGTTCATTTTCAACACTGAAGTACTTGTATTCACAAAGACATATTATGGACATTAAGCTAAAGACAGACTTATGTAATTCATTAATTCTATCAAGATTCAATTATTGCAATGTTGGCCCTATGGCCCGTGTCTCGATGTGCGAAGTGTTGACAAATTCTATCCCAGATTACATAAGAGAGAAACTAGTATTTCGGTCTGACATTCGAAATCGAGATCTACGATTTGCCAACGTCTTATCGATTCCTCAACATCGTACAACCTTCTTTGAGCGTGCATTTTCTTACGTAGCCCCAAAGATGTATAACAGCCTCCCGGAAAATATTAAAATCTTCAGTTTGCAATCATTTAAAATCAAAATGAAACAATATTTACTTCATTGTCAGCAACAAGGAATCGTACATTAATAAATTGTTGATGATTCAATCAAATCAGCAAGCAGACGTGATGACGCCATAAATAAATTAACATTCTGTATTAATTTAATTCAGGTTTAGTTTAGTTTAATTAAGTAGGTTAAGTGTATGGTTAAGTTAGTTGGTAGGGTTGAATGTAACTTAATTGTAATTGGAAATTGGAAAGGTTAAGTTGAACAGCTGAGCTGGACTTCGTCAAATAAAGACCTATTATTATTATTATTATTATTATTATTATTATTTATTAATATTTTTATACTCATATATTTTTATGTAAAGCGACGTATTTTGTTGCAACTATACTACCCTTCAGGAGTATATTCAAGTTTTTATTTACTATTAATACATTGAATTATTACCTATTTATTTATTCATATATTAAATATACTTTTGTTTTCTTGTGAGACTAATTTATTATTGTTGTCGAGAGATATCTAAAAGTCTCAGGTTACGGGACAAGTCGAAGTTCTTCTCGCCATTCTATGCTTGGGCTTCGGGTTAACTTCGTGGCGCCCTCTTTTATATCACTTTATATTTATACTCACCGATGAGTTACCGGCACCACGAAACCCATTGCAACTATTGGTTCTTGCTGCAAGTTATTGTAGAAGCATATTTTTGTGATAAAGGGAAATTGGTGGCGTCGCAAAATTAGTGCCCACCGTTTTGTGGTAAAGGGAACAATTGCACTAACCTGGAAGGTAAACAAGAGTGTGCCTCTATAGAACGAGAATGGGAGGATCTAAAAGGCGACGAGTTTTGTTCCATTTAAGTAGTGGTATTTTAAGCTGGCATCGCGTGTATTTGGGATGGGATTAACCAGGCGAAAACATTCAAAATAATGTAACATTTCATATTGTGAAAAACTGTTTTACACAGAAATAAGTCTTACTGTAGACTTTTTTACAGATGTTCCATTGGCCAGCTATTTGTCAAAGATATATTATCATCGTGGTGGAAACTTTGCGTGGAAATAACAGTGACATTCCAATGGAGTTGTCGGCATCCACAAGTTGTGATTGTGTATTTTTATGTTTGTAACGAGACCTTCAAAAAGATGGAGAATCTATTTTTATCATTAAATATTAATTATCATTTGAATTGAGGATTAAAGAATTGGCTTCAGAGAAGGGGATGTGTTGAACGAGAACTGACAATGGAAGAAAATTTTCAAAGGAAAATGAATGAAAAATAATCAATTACGATAATATTATTCATAATGAAACGTTCAATTAATTATATTAAAAGGAATGGAAAAACTGATCATTGATTATATTAGATTAACAACAAGTAAATTTATTAGTTTAATTAGAATATATAAACGTCACCTTATAATCGGACAGTACCTTTTGATAAAGAACGATGCCGGTTCCAATGAAAATAAAACAGAGTTGTTGATAGTGACGAAATATAACCAGACGTATATTTTTCTTTACTGAAAAAAAAACAAAACGTTTTGATCAAAGAATAATAAAATTTAAATCATATATCAATATTTATCACGAAGCATAATAGTTTACGACATTGAATGTAGAAATACTGCAATTAAGATATTAGCTTCGTAATTACAAATTAAATGCTACGTATCCGGAATCATAAACACATATAGAATAGGAATAATGTATAATCCGAGAAAAAGCAGTGGAAGTGCTAAATTAAAGACAATATTTCCAGCGTAAAAATATATAATGCAAAATGAGGCGAACTGGACCGAAGGGAAGGCGATATCGTACTAGGGATAATGGCAACGGATCCTCGGAAACATGGCCGAATATAATTAAGGTTGGGTTTTTATGATAATTTATTATTTTTGATATTGTTTTAGAAACAATACTATTGTACTTTAATAGTACAATACTATTGTTTCTAAGACAATAATTAATTGCACTTATTCACCAAAAAAGTGTTAATTTATACATTCTCGATCCACAGCACTATTGATGTAGAATGAATCATAAAGTTTGACGATTGAAGCGGAAGGTAAAGACAAAGTAGTTAATTAGTTTATTCTATTAAAAATGAGTTTCGATTATACACTTTTGATATACGAATACTGCTTTAATTTTGTTTAAGAAGTTATTGTTCAAGATAAATTAAAATTTACACACTGAGCTCAAACTTTACAAGAAAGCCGGCACAATTGAAAAAGCATAGAGGTGGATCCATATATTTTTTGAATTAAAATAAAACGATATAATTAATGATATGTGCCGTTCATTACCCGTTGTTTGCGCGACGCAAAGTGGTGTGTACTCGACTCGTGGCGATTTGTAAGGTCCGCGAGAATTTCGAATACGTCTCTCTCTCTCACGGATTTACGCCGCTGTCTGGGCTTTATTATATCGTTCGAATGCTTGGTTGCAGAAAATTCCCCCATTACCTTTATACACTTATTTATTAACACGTATTTAAATTACAGTTTGCACTTGGTGTATACTGTTGCGATGTGTTGTATGCTTGTTAGCTACTTGTTCTGTTGTACGTAGTCGAAGCGACTGTTTGTCGAACTACCGATGAGTTGCTACTTGTAACTGTGTAGCTGAGTATTTGGACTGTGTTGTAATGAAGTAGACTGATGCGCTACTCCACTGATACTTGATTAATACTTGAATGATTCTCGATTACTGCTTGGCTGATGTGTCACAACTCAATGTTAAGGGCGAGCTTCTTTATGCCAAAGTTCGCTAGATATCACTGGTAGGAACGAAATGCCCATGCTTTTGTGCTAGATTGTACTAGACAGAGAACTTGTCTCGTGATTGACCAGAAAACGGATTACATACTAATCAAGGAAAGGGATGTGTTGCCATTTGATTCACCAATTCTAAGAGGATTCAAAAATCTAAATTACCCGGAGTCCATACCATATAATAATTTAAATTACGATGTTTAATGGCGTATTTACAACCGTGGCGTTGTGATGAATTTGGCGATTGTAAAATAACGGTTTTTGGGAAAGTGGATTGTATTACAATTGATAATGTTTTGTACGTGACCGCACTTTTGGAAAATACGCACTAGTACGAGGGGCCATAAAAGTTTGACCGAACCTTTACGTAGCATTTGCGAATATCGGTACCTGAACAGGGTTGCGATTTTGGGAAGAATTACTAATACTAAAACTATTGGATGGATCTGAAGTAATTTTAACGAATATTTACACGGGTTTGCGCGGATCCAAATTATGCATATGCATATGCATTTATGATGAATTCGAAGACCAGATAATATAAATAGAATAATATCTTACTTTGAAATTTCGAGATAATTGTTTTTAAAGTTTTAAAACCAAAATATAATTCAACAAATTTCAATAATAAAAGAAACAAGACTTTTGCATTGCATGTATTGTACTGATTATCAAATACGAAAAGCAACAAATAACAAAATAAAGAAAAATAATTAAATGAAATGTTCGAACTGCGCGCAATTTTGAGCAAGACAGCACCCAAGTGCGTATTGAAATTCTTCACGAACTTTACGCAAAATTTCTGGTGGAATTAATCTTATTTCCGTGCGAACTCTTTGCTTTAACTGTTCTACTGTCGCTGGAACGTTTATATAAACATTACCCTTTAGATAGACCCATCAAAAATCCATTGGGGTTAGGTCAGGTGATCTCGACAGCACCCCTTCTGCGTAGCCAACTACTATGAAAAATGTCGTTTAAATCATTTATAACATCAACAGCAAAGTGTGCCAGAACACCATCTTACTGAAACCGTAGATCTGGATCTGCATTGTTCGAATAAATCACCTCAAGAGTAGGAATTCAATTGTTTCTTAAGAAATTCACATACTTTTCGCTTGTCAATGAACCCTTGATACAAAATGGTTTTTCACTTTTTCAGGAAAGTGTTTGCGTGTTGCCATCGATATCACATTATTACCTCTGTTCTCCGATCAGGATCATCCCCGTTAAGCTCTTGAACTTTGTAGGGATGCCATTTATGTTTCTTTAAAAGGTTTGTAACTGACCTTTCTAAAATGTCATTCTTTGCAGCTAGCATGGAACTACAAGGGAGTTCCATGGGATTTTCTTGTTGAGACAACAGAATATCTAAATCGGTGCCTTCTTGGATTGTTGGAAAACCTTCTCCATGGCGATCCCTCATATGTCCGAATTCAGAAAACTTTATTTCTATTTTGGAAACTCTCGCTCTTGTGATAGGTTCTTTAGCAGAATATTTGTACATCCCCTCAATAAAAAAAATTCAGTTCGCGTTTTTCAATCAAATATCACACCATTATGTACTTAATTACGTAAAAAGCACACAATAAAAATTGGTAAACAAACTGATGTAGAACTGCCATAACATTAACGCTTAGTCAATTGTTAAATGGCTACTTTTTTTCATTAAAACTTGGAATTTCATGGTCTTTCCAAATTCATCATAATTAGGGTTACCATTTTAAAAATTATCACTTACGTCATAACTCAAAAAGAAAATATGATCTTTAAATGACAATTACATTAAAATGTGCATACTAAAATAAACATTGACTTGTTCGAGGATTTTTTTGAACAACGTTTGATAAAAGTGTTAACTTCGATGAATCCAGGCTTTCAACTCGGTTTTTTTGTAATAAAATTTTCTCTTAACTAATAAAAAATATGCCTCATTATTTAATATTAAAACGTGATAAATTATATTAATAATACGGGCTTTTCAGCCCCGGGGAGATGAAATTCGTAGTCTATGCGTCATAGGGTTAATTCACATAATTTTAAAATAGTACATATTGTTTATTATTATTGCATATTATTTATTCTTCAAGAATCCTTTAATAGTGCAGCACGTTTAGTATCATACTACCCTACGTCATAAAGCTTGTGTTGAAAGGCAACTCTCACCCCAATCCTTCTTTTGTTATTATTTCTTGAAAGAATCCTATTACCCAAGTTCATTGGTAGTTTGTTAATTAATGCTCTTCAATCTGCTTTCAAGAATGATTTCAGTCTTGGCTAGTATTAGTGATTTATTAACTGCGTGTGCGCACTTGTAAAGCTTGATTTTTATAAAGCGTTTGACAAATTAAATTAAGAATTAATAATTTATGGTCATGTTAAACCCATTAATGTCATATTTGTGCTACAGAACTCGAACTGGAAAATATAATAATGACAATTCTTACCTTACGGATTGTCTGGCCTTCCCCAGGGTTTTATTTACGGTACCTTGTTATTTATTATATATATTGCAGATAAAGTAATGAATTTGAATACTGCGTTCAAGTATACGCCGATAATATACAACTTTATCGCAGTGTTTTGTTACAAAATTATTTACAAACTTGTTATGTTTCTTTTTTAATTTTTTTTAGTTTATAATTTATGCTATGTTCTGTGTCACAGTAAACGTGATATTATTATTAGTACTATTCTGCTATGAAGAATATACATTTATGTGAGCATTTATTAAATTAATGATTGAATTTTGTTCCAAAAATTAATCCCACTTTAATTGTAACATAATCATTATTTTAATTATTTTGAATGACGACTGAACCCAGATCTAGAACTATTTGAACATTTGCCTAATTTTGTGATTTGTTGAATATAAATAAATTGATAACAATGATCGAGTTTAACATTCTATTATCTCTCGTTCCGATGACAGAAATTAGTCATATGTGAGCTTACGTGAGAAAATCCACATTTGTAACTTGCTTCGTAACTTGTTCTCATTTCCATAATAATTTTGCAGCAACCATTGCCAAATTAAACTTGTTGTCGGTGGAGCAAATTGTGGCCATTATTGCACAGCCCAAAAATCGATCACAGTTCTTAAGAACGTTCGTCACGCAAGTGGTATAAGTGAAAATTTGAAAAAGGTAAAGGTGTTTGAAACGGGACAAAACTGATATTAATAAGATAAACTAAATTAGTCCTAAATTTAATGTATTTAGGCAGGTTTAAAATGTTTAATACGATTGATATTTATAGCTAGTTCGCAAGCGATGCCAATTAAAACCCTATAACAATGAATCCCCAAAATTCGCTGATTCCACCTCAAACGTTTCGTCCAATTTAACACGTAGTTAAATCCCGTAATGATATAAACCAATTAATATGCGAAATAAACCGAATATCTTGCACATTCAAAGCTTGTTAATTTACCTCTGTAGTTTTCGAACGGAATGCTTTAATATTCATGTATTGTGTAATGCAGTCAGCAATATAATAAACGTACCGTGGAAACGATGTTCTTACATCTCGAAGCCTATGCATTACATTATTATGCATATACTATTATTAATTATGTGAGAAAATAAAGAGGTAGCGGTGTCTTATCAAACAACCATCAATTGCATTAATTTTCCTAGAAAGAATTCCCACGTTGTATGCATGTTACATAGTATTATGCACCCGAATATTAGGTACTAAAAATAATTAATCACATTTCTCAAGTGCTCTAAATTCAAATTTAATGCAATTCTTTTGTGTAGTTAGGAATAATGTCTTCCAGCTGAAAGTACCAAATTAATAGACGCGGAAAATACACGGAGAAACTTTTACACGTTTATAATGGGACTTTTATATATTCGCATCGATTGAATAACACGATTTAATGATGCATTTCATACTTAGTTGAAATTCACCTGGGGAAATGCTAGTAATTACGTGCGTTCCATAATTCATCTAAAGTCGTTATATCTACATTATAGTAATTAGCGAAACACGAACGAATTATTACCACCTAGTTTTATTTTTTCCTTCTTGTAAAGGAATTGTGCCAATTGGCCCATCTGCACTTAGATTCTCATCTGCGAAATTAATTATTTCCGTTCGACCCTTCTTTGAATGAAATTATGCACTCATTGGAATTTATGAAATGGCCAAATTAGTTAAAAATAATTCTAAATACAAAACAGTGCAAAGTTTTTAAAGAAAACTACAGTGAAGGGGTTTTGTTTTATTAAATTCTACCCTCTGTGAATTATTATAAATTGCACCTTTGAGGCTAATTACCCATACGTTAAGACCCAATGATGTAGACTGCTGAATATTGATTTACGCCTGCATTAGTGGTCAGAACTATTATATTATCACATAGCAAGTGGCCTCGTTAAGTCTCATTACATTGAAATATTGTTCCAAATAGCGCCCTTTAGTTCAATCGATCTAGTTCGTGAACCATATGTAATTGACAGGGGGTTACATCCTAGGAGCATATAACTGGCAGCCAGGTGTGCATTGCAGTGTGAAGCTACGATTGTTTCATCGGCTGGCTGGCAATGAGTAGCGCTGCCAGAATATTTTCGCTGTTTGCACTGGATGCAGTAATTAAAACGCACCATGTTGGGGTTGAAATGCTGTATTTCAAATGTCCCCGATTTTTATAGAGCCATCTGAAAATCCGTTTCATTAAAGTGAGAGTCAAAACGGTGTTTAAGTTTGAAAGCAAAGAACATTTTTAAACGTCTCGTTTTCTTAATTACGGTCGTTTACTTTTGCTTTTCCCTTTTGTCAATTGCGTTTTGCAATTTGTCAAATGATTTTAAAGTCAAATCAAATTCAAGACTCTTTCTTTCTTATTTCTCTTTATACATATTTATATTACATAATTTAGCATACCATTTTATGGGTTTCTTCACGTCTAAACGTCGCAGATTTATTTTGTTTTTATTTATGTAAATACCTAACTACAGGAAAACTGCACATAATTATTTCAATATTTGATGTATTTCTAGATAATCACACATCTTTATAACTGAACATAAATGTGCTCCAATAAATTTTAATTAATGTAAAGATATTGACAAAATGGGAAAAGAAGCAAAAGAAAAATATAGTTCGCTAAAAGGAAGTGCTGATATTTGCCCTATAATTTTCGTGTATGCACTTCATATTAATGGTGTAATTTAATTTTGATGACACTAATTGCAAGAGATAGATGATCGATAAACGATGCTTCCCGTACGACGAGTGTTCGATAAATAGACTGTAATACCATAACAGACTTAGGAAAGACTAAACTTATTTGAATATTTACTTAGTTAAAACTAACGTGTTTTATGAAATAGTGGAAAGTAGAATTACTTTATTATTGTATTGTAAAAAAAATCTTGAATAAAACTTAAATACTTCTTTTGAGCAGTGACTGTAAAATCACACTACAGCAATGTCCTGCTAACATCGAGACAAATTCCTTACCTTTATACCTCGTCTCCAAACTCACAATTTCTTGGTGACACTTTTCACCATGCTCATCTGACACCTCTCCCAAATTATTAAAACTTTCAAGTCCACAAAAGTAATTTCTTTTACCAATTCTTTATGATTTTGAGAATTCCTAAAAAGTGGCTGATTATGGACTTCAAAAAAACAATGTAATCCGGTGAATCATTTTCACCATGTCGTTGTCATGTTGTTGATCAACTGTCGAGTTTTTGAGCAGTAAAACATCAAATAATGACTAATAATCCAATGACATCTTCCTATTCACAACCATCAAAAATATTAATATATTGTTTTTCATCGCCTGAACCATGTAAATCACTTATTGCGGGGTACCTCGTTCAGAGTGGAAATGGTGTTTTGAAGATTGGTCTTGCTTTATATTTTCCGTAACCTTTGGCACTACCCCTCGTACAACGTCTTTAATCAACTTTCGGATTTTGCACCAATTAATATCCCTTTAAATGCAAAACACCAAAGAATTGTATCATTAGTTATTTATTTATTTATTTATTATCGTGTTATCTTAATTGCCATAAACGGTCTCTTTTCCTATTGTTCCATTCACAAAAGTAGACTTGTTGCATTCCAAGAATAAATCACTGTGATATCACCAGATATGAACCAAAGTTTGGCTGGATACTTTCAAAATATTTTTTAATGTTGCATACATTTCAATCATTCGCACTGAATAAGCAATAGGAACTGTAGGTAAATGTTTTCCTTTATTTATTAATGCAACTTTCAAGCCTTAGACGAGTATATAAACAACCCCCATTCTGTTTTGTCGTATTTAATTTTTAATGCCAGCATCAATCTCTCAACGTTGCAATTCATGTAATCGATGCCGAACTGTAGTAACACCAATGTTTTTTTTCCAACAAATTGTGTTCGCGAAGTATAGCTGATATTTGTGTATTCATTTTGCTCAAATTTAAAACTCGTATGGTTCTTGTTCAAATGATTATACCTAGTACTTGCATAAGTTCTGGTACAATTATTATCGGCCCTACTGTAAGACATGCACTGAACATACACACGCGTCATTGACAGTTCGTGCTGTTAAATTGTTTGAAGACACTGGTGGAGTGGTTGACTGTCCGAGATCTGGTCGTCCGCGCAGTGTGCGAACTCCCAGAGCTATTAAAGCTGTGGAGAACCGAATTCGTAGGAATCGACTCTGGAAGCAGCAAATATTGTCGCGGGAAATGAATATAACAAAGGTATCTGTTTCTCGCATCATTAAATATGACTTGGGATTTCGGGCTTACAAAAAACATACCGGTCATATACTTACGGCGGCATTGAAGCAGAAACCCGATCAAAAATAAAAAGCACTGCTTCGTCAGTACGTGAATAACGTCCATAGAAGAATTCTGTTTTCATGTGCGAAATTTTTCACTGGAGGAGTCGTTCAATAAACAAAATGATAGAGTATATGCTCAGTCATCTCGACAAGCCTCGGTAGTGGTTCATAGAGTACAAAGGGATCACTATCTTGCTTCTGTGATAGTATGGTGGGGAGTCGCATATGATGTCACAAAACTCCATTTCTGCGAAAAATGAGTCAAAACATCAGTAATGGTGTACCAATCCGACGGTTTAGAGATAGTTGTGAAGCCAATAAACAATACATTGTTTAAGAACGAACCGCGGACCTTTCAGCAGGAGTCTGCCCCAGCACATAAGGCAAAAAACGACACAAATGTGTTTAAGAAACAATTTGCCCAAGTTTATTTCAACCGTTGATTGGCCTTCTGCTAGTCCATATCTGAATCCCTTAGATTATAAGTCGTGGTCTGTAGAGCATGGTCTACACTACTCGTCACCCAAATTTGGAATCCCTAAAGCGTGCCCTTATCCGGGCAGTTGACAATTTTCCTAAGGATTTTGTACGTACTGCGATAGACGATTGGCCTGTCATTTTGAGTAACCTTATTTTCTTTTATTCTAAAATATGCAATAAATCAAAATACAAAAACATATTTCCAAAAACTTTTGTCGTTTTGATTTTATCACGAAAAAACCGTGTACCAGAACTTATGAAAGTACTAGGTATAATCTTCACTACACACGTTTGCTTCTCGTGTTGGTATTGGCGTTATTTCACTATGTGGTCTGGCTCGAATAGCGTGTTCCATGTTAGGGTAAAATATTATAGATTTTATTTTTAAAGTATAACTTGTGCCACTTTGGGAGCCCACAACATTGAACCGTTGTAACAAGTGACGACAGCAATTGTTTGGTGCATACTCAATATTTGCTTGTGCAAATGTCTTGAATATAGTAACTTCACAATTACGCCCATGCTCATTATACATCGACCGACTGAATGGGATTTGCTGGACTTGTTCCAGTCCAACTTGATCAACCGAACGAATCCCTTGTTTTACACATTTATGCAAAATCATATTTTTAGATGAAGAAGCAATAGATTGTTACATATTATTCGGCCTGACCCATTAAAACCAACCCAACTTCACTTTTTATTTATATATTGTCGGTGCTCTGGTATGGTAAATTCGCCACAAATATAACAAAATATAACAAAAACTTTATTGGGATATTTGTACGTAACATAATATATCTTTTTCAAATTTACTTTCCCTTTTTCCCTGGTTCTCTTCTATGTTTTTCCCTCGTTTCATTCTGAAGTTTGACCACATCTCTCTCCTCTTCCTCATAACCTATAACAATCATATTTTCATTAATTGCCCTCTTCCTCCTTTGTGTCCCCTCTTCTCTCTTTTCCATTAGTTTTTACAGTAAATATAGACCCCTGACCTTCTCTCGCAACACATTCCTCCATTGTGTTCCTCTCTCTTTCTCTTCCTTGCTCCATCCTGTCTCTTCGCACTCATCCCATCAATGTTTCCACTCATCCCTTCCTTTACGACACATCTCATACATTTTGTACTCTTTTCCCATCCAATATTTGTTCTTCGTCTCCTCGTTTCCGCATATGTATCTTGCTATTCTTCTTTGCTCTTCCTCCGTCTTTCCCCAAGATATTTTGGTCTCCTCCTGAATACTTAATTCATTAATTTTTTCATTGCATCTTGTATTCTTTATCTTCCAGTCCCTTTTCTGCGCGTCCACCTATTTCAGCCTCTCGAATACCTCCATCTCTACCACACTGCCCTCCATCCTCCTTCTTTCTACGTCCTCTGTGGATAGTCCTGCTTTTTCATACACTTATCTTTTGCTTTCTTTCCAGTTTGATGCTATCTCTTCCATTACTGTTTTCCCCGAACTATCTTTCCTTTTAATACTTCTTCATACTTTGCTATCTTACTCGCTGCCTCTACGTTTAATCTGTCCCTTCCTGACTTTTGTCTCACGATATAATCTGGTGTGCAAATATGCGCTCTCTAACCTTCTCTGCTCTTTTACCGTCTCGGTTTGTTTGTTTTTAAGTAGATTCTTCTCTATGATTTCGTATCCAAACGTCGTTGTCCTCATTGTTTTAACTGAAAAAGCAAATACATAATGTGTAACCCAAATTAAAAATCAACCCGATTAACCCGTTAACCTGTGCAATTTTAACGGGCACGGTACGCACGATGTACACACTAGATGGTGTACAATAGATCAGTTGATTATAGCTTGTTTTAAGCTATCCAATTTTTGGCAACGTTAATCTCAATTAAATTAATCTGACTTGCGAGTATTTTATTCACACATTGTTACTACGGTTGTTACTCTTACAGGTATTTACTTAAGCACATTTTATGTATGGAGTATGTGTCTTCTTTATTTAAATAATGAATGCTAATTAAAGTTGACAACTTTAGCCGCAGTAGAGCTTACGATTTTATTATAGTCTAATTAACTGACTAATCTAACTATAAGGTTCCATTGATCCACTCTAGCTAGTTTAACTGAAACTGAATTGTACTTGTAAATTTCGCCTTTGATCCATCGATACATTAACCGGTCCTCGACCCTGGGGAGTCCCAGAAGAAGATTTTTAATTACTGACGAATTTGCTATCCGAGATTTCACCAGCTCTATTTCTTGTTGTTCTGCTTGTGTAATGATTAATGCTTTCTAATAATTTGACTCATTTTGTTCCATGTGGATGGGACACGTCAATTGATTCCACAAGTTAGGACTTTGAATATGTTGTGCGGTGTTCCGCTAGTTATTTTCACTCGGTCTCTCTTGCAACGATTGTCATACAATAACAACAATAATAATAAACGCCTTTATTTTCAACAACAAAAAAAGACGAAGGAAAACAAAAATAACTAGGATAATATAACAACCCTAATTGCTCCCACAATTAAATGAACAAGTCTTATTATATGTTGAAATCCATAATGAGCAGTTCAAATAAATGCTGATCCCCAGTGAACCTTGGAATAATAAATTTGTTACATAACAGCGATATACCTACAACTAATACTTGTATATATCGTATATGGTGCATATTCAGCCACTTGAGACCAGTTAGCTTATGCGAGATGTGTTCATATTGCTTCATGACAAATAATAGTCTTAAACAATCATTTTATCTCTTTGTATTTGCTTAGCTGTATTATTCAAGAGACAATGACCATACACCGGCAGACTATATGTGAACTGAGATAAGATCACACTCTCACAGAGTAAAGTTTTGACCTCAATTGATAAGTATATCCGTTGCGGATATATTAGTTTTAGGGTTTTGAATGTTGTTTGCTGCGTGATGTAAATCTGAATGGATTGTCTATACTTAGGCAAAGATTGCTTCATTGATAATTGGTCTAGAAGGACCATCAATTTCTAAATCAACGAAATTCCTTATCAAATCTATATCAGCTTTACTTCCAAATATCTTCACCAATGATATTTTTGGGTTAAATGGTAAAGTGAGACTTGACGTCGAAACAAATGATTGCAAATCCTGATCTATGGACGATAATCCGAAAATCTTCCACCTTGAACTAATGGTAGAGCTGTGTGGTATCAGTATACATTTGAATATTACCGATTGTTATACAATTACGCAAAGAAATAGTATTGCCTAGAACAGCGGTCAAAGAATGGGCCCTTGAGGCAGACGTACCTTTGTTAACATATCTGGTTTTCCAAATACAATATAATGGTTCTGCAAGGTCTTAGAGTCCACATTGGGGTTAGGCACATTATTTAGAAAGAAATCATTGTCACAGTCTGTCTTTGCAGGTTTTGATGCAATTTTTTTTTATCTTTATTAAAATTTAAAGATCTGACTTTTTTCCATATCCATTTTTGGTTCACTTTTGACAATCCCAATTCAAAATATGCGTTCTTTTAAAATTTACCGTTTTATTAGTTAGATCACCGAACAATTTATAGTAATTCCAATG
Organism: Geotrupes spiniger; assembly: GCA_959613385.1. Lineage (NCBI taxonomy): Eukaryota > Metazoa > Arthropoda > Insecta > Coleoptera > Geotrupidae > Geotrupes > Geotrupes spiniger. Next base: position 16,781,895 of record OY390736.1, on the reverse strand, counting down.
TGCTGTTGTCTTAGACTTTGCTTTTTCTTTATCTCTAAAAGACGTCAACAATCTTGTATTGACAGAAAGCCAAGGTATTCTTTTCTTTGTGCATTTTCATTGTTTTTAAAGGTGCATATTAAGAAGGTGCACTAAGTTACAAGCTATTAACAGTACTTTATCATCTATATCTTCAATGTAATATGTCGCTTAAATGCCAAGGCATGTAGGTCACAAAAAGAAATAATAGTTGAAATATTTAAATGAGCGAATTTTGATTTGGCGAGTCATGACCCGACAAGTCCGTCCATATGAGTAACACCCGATCTTGATGTGGTACTAATGCCCGAAAGACGCTAAATATCAAATAACACAGCCGTCGTATCCGTTACACGTGAAACGGACGCTACAGCTCATTGTTTGAAACCACTTGTAATCCCCAACGTGTTAATATTTAAATCGCCCACGAACATTATGTCTGCATAGCCGTACCCATCTAACACGAGTGCTCTAATTCACCGCAAAACGTTTTAAGACGTCAACTGGGAGGTATGTACACAACATCTTCAATGATACGTTCGCAGGTCAATTTGACTGATATCCGCAGTTCCTCAATAAATCATTAGTTTGTAAAACTATCTACACGTTTCGCGGAAGTAAACGCACACTCATCCGCCACGAGTAGAACGGTCCCGTCTAAATCAGTATATTGATTATGCAACATATTATCTGTTGGGAGTACATTATTAGTAAGCCACGTCTCATATATTCGAAATACATCATTATTCACCAAGATGTGGTCTCTAAGATCAAGGTATTTTAGCAATAATGATGTGACATTTATACCTCCCACTTTCAACGAACACGCCATTTAAATTTACAATGTATATATATAAATTAATAAAATACAGATATTGTATATCGAAAAAGTAAGACACGTTCAAGATAATATCGATTTCTGTATTTTTGCAAGCTTCTTGCTTCAAGCTTCTTCAAGCTGCACTCGCCGTTTTATATGATCAAATTTAATAACACTGCTTCCCTTGGGTAGCTTTTTCTTGTTGTAATTCTTAGTTTTCCTACTTATAACCTTTACAATAATAACACGTGATTGGGAAGTCGGTGGCTGCAGTCCATGTGTGATGAAAGAACATCTACTTTTAGTTTATCTTTGCAGATTTTGCTCACAATAAGATGGGTGTTTTCATTCTTTGATTCTGGATTTCCGTAAGCTGTTTAATTTTAAATATTATTCTGATGCTTCGTTGTCAGCTTGAATAACAGGTCATCGATTATCCAATTCTCCAACCGTCTTTCCTAGCACCTAGAATTTGAATTCGTGGGGTCCTAATTGACTCCTAATATATAATTTAATGGCCATCCATAATCGCTTTATAGATATTGTTAAAAAATATTACACTATAGTGTATGATCGAAATATGTATGAAACAGTTTTTGATTACAAATCTAAATATTTTATCGACTTTCACAAATGTTGTAGTCTTGACAAATTACACCCAACTTATGATTTTTTATAGGTGCCATATTGGATTTTATTATAATGTGTATGTGCTTTTAGCTTTACAATATATAATAATTTTCTATTGTACAGTAACATAGGTTCCATTTACAAAATAAGGTGAGAAACAAGTTGTAAATTATGTGAATCGCAGCATTCTAGATTGAAAAAAGAACATTATTTTCCTCCAAAAATAATAAATGCTCCGGAAACTTGATTCAGAATTAATTCTAGGTTGCAAAAAGTAATAACTATATCAATTTAAAAAGTGAAATGTATGGTAGAACCGGTGTTTAATATATTGTAAATGTGTGTTATAATTGGATATTATGTATACCTTTACACATTGAAGAAATGCAAAGAAATATAATTTCTATATCGTTAGATAGCACCAACCTATTTTGTTGGATGCACGAAATCCGCTGCCACCAGGAATGCATTATACAGCTATTTGCTGACGTAATAGTAAATAGTTTTATTTAGTAGTTTATAGCTTTAGATCAATTCGTTTTACTAAATGTAAATTAATTAATAATTACAACTGCTTAAGGCAGGAAATAAAAAGATCACTAAATACGACAACAACAAACAAACAAAGAAATAAATAATTGCATATAGTTTTAAACGAACACAGTCCTATTAAACACAAACTAAGGAATGTCGCAATGGCAGTGTATTTTCGGTAGTAGATTATAATCGTAGTAGAACGATATGCGCCCTGACGATTTAAATTATATATGCAACCAGTTAAACGTAGCTGTTCGAACAATCGGTATCTGAAGTAAATTTAATTAAAAAATTGGACCTTAAGGGGGGATCCTGCTTTAGGAGGCCTTAAAATAGCGTTTTTGGGGGAATTTTTTTAGGACAGAAAAAAATTTGCAAGTCTAGTGAACTTTTTAGAGCATCTTATTGCATATTTGAGCATTAAAAAAAAATATATTTCGAGAGAAAAATATTTAAACGGAACCGATTTTTATGCACATTTGTGCAACACCTTTCAATTGCAATTTACAATCGGTGGGAAAGATGTAGCCCGTAATTTTTGTCTGAAACAAAAAAAAACAAAGAAAATGGTAATTCTCATATATTTTCTTCTATGTGAACTAAAAAAAACCAAAATTTTGAAATTCAAGATTTTTCTCAGGTTTGAAAATAAATGTGCTCGTTGCAGGAAGAGAAAATCATTTCAACTTGCTAAAAAAGTTGTTTAGAATTTTTTTTCCTTTTTAGTTCAAATAGAACTAAACAAAAGTTTTGTTTCGTTTTGATTGCTTGTCTAGTTTTCTCGCAATCACGCCCACCAGTTTAGAAAAATCGTAAAAACGAAAACTCGAGAAAACGCGCTCTAAAGTTTACGATCAGCAAAAATGTTAATTTTCGATCACTTACGGAATATCTCGTTATAATCCTACTATAGCGAATTCAAAATATTATTGTTTCGAACGACCGATTGAACTTTTTTAAGTACATAGTTCGGTGTTATGTTCTGCGGCGAGGGGGCGCGCTTGGTTTGTCGGAGCGTTCGTGCATGCGTATATTTTTTGCTCGACACCTCACTGTGTTTAGTGCTGTATCTTTCAAAATATTGCGAGTTAGATGCTATAATTTTTTATACATATTCTTAGATATATTAGGCATAGATTTGAGAAATAAGCGATTTTTTGAGCCTTCTAAAGCAGGAGCCCCCCTTAACGTAAATGCGACTCTTCTATTGCATTAATGAGGGTGTCCACTGATCAGGTCGCTACGCATTGAGAATTGAGCTAAGAGGATTTCCACTGCTAATGGCAATGATGTATTTATCGGAGCATTGTAAGAATGATTAATTAATCACACTCTTCATTAATAATCTATGTACAACAAACACTATTGAATGTAAACCTAAAGTGATGAGTGAATGGCATTTCTTTATACATGTACGATAATTTTATTTTTATGCAAATATATTGCTTTTGTCGTTGAAATTATGCATTTAACTCTTTTGTTGATCACTAAGAACACATTTATTTGAAATGTAGTGTTTTATGATTATGTAGTAGACTTGTACTTGGACGAACAGGTTTATTGTTTATTAGGAATTTTCTTAACAAAAGTCTGTATGGATAGCCTGACGATGTCAGTTATCTCAAATATAACGCAATCTATATTAATATTATTAAAGATCCCAAAAAAATCCTCTTTGGTTATTAAATTTACGTTGTAATGCGGCTAGCAAAAATGTCATTGGAGTTTTTAGTATTTTACGCAAACTTTATAGTCGTTTCAATTGCATTATGTAGTGTGTGTGACCATATGTCTCAAACAGCAGCGTTGTGCCGCATAGTAAACTATCACATATCATCCCGCATTTTTGACTTAAGGGATCACGCCTGTGCGAAATTTTCTGGAAAATCGATTGTTTGTTTTTGATGGATCCTCAAAGAATAACATTTAAAGAATATTTCCTCCGACATTAAGAAAGTTATAGAGTTTGCAAGTTGAACGTTCACAAGAATGACAGTCTGATCGGGAGAAGAAGTCCGCAGATCGTTAGAGCTAGCCATGGAAGAGTCCTTGAGTGATGCTTTGTTTCCGTTTCTTTTTCTGTTTTTCGCATGAAATGAGCAAGTTAGGACCTGCAGATCGCGCATGTATTGTATAATAGGGTCATTATGGAGTATTTACATCACATATACCTAAATCCGTAAATCCGACCTAAAACTTAAACGCGTTTTCCGCGAAACGATTTTTTCTAAATCGGTGACGACGATATCTAGAGAACCACAGAACCGATCAACTTAAATTTTACAAACTTCACCTACACATCAAAATCTAGGACTTGGACGAAAGAATTTCTTTTCCTGGTTCCCTTTTAAATTAACAAAAACGAACATTTTTGTTGCCGAAAATGTAATTTCTATTTCACATAGCTGCCGTTCTTCCAAAAATCAATAAATTATCAAATCTTTCGTCCAAGTACTAGATAATTTATTACTCAAACTGAAGGCGTTTTGTTTTTAATTCCAGGTAATTTTTTTTCCGAGCAGCAGTGGTCACCGCTAAAGATGTTTTCCAAACAGCGATCTGCACGAACCATCGTGTACATTATATTTATGAATATTTTTTGCATAAAAAAATCGTAATGTATATTTGAAACCATGTTTCTTGAAATGGAGAAAGAAAAATTCAAAAATCGCATGATGCGTCCCCAGAAAAAAATCACGAAAATACGGTTCTTTTATCGCCGCGTGACAGGCGTGACGCCTTAAAACAGTTGTTGCTTGTTTTGTATCTACGCGATTTTTATTAAATATAGCGTTGTGCGAACTGTGTTCGTAAATATTATTATTTATATATCATGTAGCTTATAATTATTTCGCTTCTGTATAGACATAACTGTAGTCTCAAGTTTGATAATATGTCAACGTTTGATGACATTCGTTTACTTCTTTACAATTTCAAAATTTCAATAACCTATTGTGCATCAGGTTGTAATTCTAGAATTTCCATGACATATTGTTCGCCAGGTGTTGATTAGCCACATGGTATTTCCACCTGTACTAGTGGGACTTGCCGAACTTATTGGCATGAATTGTGAGAACCAGTGTAGTAATCTTTACGTGTGCTAACATTAATGTTTGAATGGGAATACCATAGTCCCTAAGGGTTCAAATTAAGTTGATTGACATTATGATATGTACCGGTTGATACTAAGTATCAATTATTGTTGTTGATACAGTAACTTCGCAAGTAAATCGACAACTTTCTGGTCTCGATGCATTACGTGAAGGTTAGTGGTTCAAGGTGTGATTAGGTGGTTTATAACATTTTGGTTTTCATATTGGTGGAAAATTGTGACGATTATGTCTCGTATCGTTCGGACTTCAAACTGCGTCCATGGCATTGTATAAAATTTCAATCAACCAAATGTGATTTCCTGGTATCTTAGTATATTAACATACAAAACGTATTGCAAATTAGCAATACGTTTTGTACTGCAAATCATATTTAATTTCGTGTGATGGTTGGACCTAAACGTAAACTTGTTAGATAACATTTTTCTTTCGAGTATCTATCATTATTTGCTTCACGTTCTTTTACTTCTTATGTCATTTACTTGCGAGGCGTATATTTCATTGATTTTCGAGGAATCCTGAAGAGAGAAAGCTATAAGAAATAATGAGAACGAGAATTCCCAAGGAACAGAGGAAATATCAGGTGAAATACTATTATATGTGGAGATAATACCACTTTGTTACACAAAACAATTCCTTCGAGAACGGGAGTTACCCGGACGAGCTCAATCGATCAAAAACTGTTCAGGAATTTAAAATCAAGGATGCTCCATGCTCATTAACTAATTATACAGCCATATCGATACATAAATACATTCAAAATGAACTTTGGCGATTCTCGATATGGATATAGAAAAACAAAAATACATCGCTAACTCTTAAAGTCGCCTGCGAAGCGCTAGAAAGAAATGAGAAGATTGCGTTTTATTCGATATGGCGAGAGCCCTTGACACGGTGGATGATCATCGACTATTGGACAAGCTATCCAACAAGAGCACAAGGGGTATCGCGAACGTATGAATTTGTTCCTGCTTCACAGGAAGATCAGAGCAGGTGTGTGTAAATGAGACTATGCGATTAGTATAATGAAGAAAGGCGTGCCAACGCAACTCAATAAAAAATGAGTCCATACGCGGACAACGTCAGTATGGAGTCCACAAGTACCACAAGTGAACTGATATATTTTGTTGAAAAATCTATAATTGAATTTTGCAAAGTTGGTGCAAACGTAATAGCATAATGACATATTAAATAGAAATAAAGTTATTATAATAAAATGATTCAATTCTATTGTATAAACGAAACGGTCAAAGACCTTACGTGGGAAGTCATAGTCATGGTGCAACTGGGATCAAAATAAATTAGTTTCCATTGCTGCACTCAAATTTATTTTGTACTTCAATCTATTCTCGCATATTTTCTAATTTTCTGGGGTGGTTCTAGGCATACGCACCATGTAGTAAAAATTCAAAATTCATTCGAGTACATAAGATCAAAATGTTTCAATAATTTGCCTATCGTAATTTGAAATGAAACAAACTGCAGAACTTTATTACAGAATAAGTGCTCAAAACTAAATTCGTGATTTTTTTAGAAATTACACTGCAACAAATTAAAAAAAAATTACTGGGTTTACAGTGTGTAATTATTATTCGTCACCCCAAGCTCAAATAAGTTTAATTAATAAAACTTTCATATCACGTCTAGTTTTATAGTGAAAATTTTTATTCTTTATGAAAATATTTAAATTTTTTTGAACGATTGGCTTTCCTCTTATAACCATCCGTCGCACATTCCCTCAGGAGGGACCAACAGTAGTCAGCAAGCATGGATGGCTGCCATTTGTCTTGGTAACGCTTCTCAAACTCTTCTATTTCCTGGTGGAAACGCTCCCCATGCTCATCGCTAACAGAGCCCATGTTTTCGGGGAAGAAACTTACATGGGAATGAAGAAAATATTTTTTTAGGGACATACTGCATTCTAATTCATGATAGGCTATTAGCATTAATTACGTTTTTCATGGAAATCCGGAACGTTGTAGTTGTAGAAAAATTGTTGTGGCCTCGACAAAAGCTAGCCATGCCTGTTTTTCTGTAAAGGCTGGTTAAAAAGATGGGTCGTTAATTAACTTTCTTATATCTGGCCATACAAAAATCGCTTTTTCAATTTTAAAATCAGGCCCATCTCTTTGTAATGCTATAACAAAATTGTCCACAAATATAGCAAAATAAATCAGTAGAATTGACACAAGTGCGTGACATTTTGTAGATTTATGACTAAGTGTTTTTTTTTGTAGATTTATAACTAAATGTTTTGACAATTGTTGTCCACAGCAAATTGATGATTTTATCAGTATGGGAAAAATTGTTCCGGGGCACAATGAAAAAAAAATTACTTATCTATAGTCGGAATTATGAGAAGGTGCGTGCACGTCATCGATGCGTGTTTTATAATGCCAACATGTAGAAATTATAAAATGCCATTTTCTTGTATTGGAATATGTAGTGAAACCAGGCCTATTCACAAGGCGATGCGAAGCAATGTTATAGATATTATTATTATCACTTAGTGTTCTATATTTGTCATGAAAAAGACGAAAGGAATTTGAATCTAGGGTATTTTATGTCGTAAGGATCGACGAACCGTTTCTGAGTGTTCTAGTAAGTTCACACATGTAGATCAATCGACGGGCGTAGTATCTGGTATATCTTGTTGCATACTACCACATACATATACCTATAAGCATACACATACTGCTGTCTGTTTGGTTGCATACGATCTTGAAGAGTATCTGTTGTGTGAGAAACATGTAAACATATAAAATTTGACGTCATTAAAAAACGATGACGTGCACGCACCTTCTCGTAATTCCGACTATATCTTTTGAGACGTGATGGTAAAATTAAATATGGATTTTTTTGCCTCCTGGGAATACCTAACATGAATCACTATCAGTGATACCAGTGAATTTTTTCGTGTTGCATAGCATTATTTTAGATTTTCATATTTGTTTTGCATAGCTTAGGCCATTTGACGAATCAAGAAATGAATATATTATTTATTATATTTATATTAATTGTTGCGATTGAATTATTATTATTATTATTCCAGTACTCTTGAACGTCTGCACTCTGCAATCATAAGCATGCCCTATGAACAATGCGTTAAAAATGACCATGTCTTTGGTGCCCTTGAAAAAAATCTCCAATAGAATTATGATGATCAATTGCATCCTTTGGAACATACAAACATGGAGGGAACAATTACTAGTGCCTTTTTTATTTTGATTCATATGTCAGATCTGAACAAGTATGTTTCATATTTTGTCATTCCCATGTCAATTCTTTTTACAAGCTTTAATTTTATCGACGTATGTTTCTAACGCTTTCAAATGCTTGTTTCGTGATTGCTTTATCTCACTCAATTCTTGGTTAGCATAGCATTGGCTTACTTTCTCGGGCCACTATTTTTTGTGGAAATAAAAAATAAAGCAATATTTCGCAAAAAATCAATTGAACTTTAAGTAATACCGTGATAATATTGGCGAAATATTATTAAATAATTTTGACATTTCCACTTATAGCATAAAATGCATTGCAGTGAGACGGCACTTCATTAGCGATAAAATGGTCAAATGGCTTCAACCACATTATTAAGTAACATTAGGGGCCATTTGATGACAATGATAATTGTAGCTATAGTCTGTGTTATTAAGCTCGAACATCGTAGACTGTTTTAAGACAAAAATACCGGATGGTTTGTGATTTGTGCCATGCGAAACAAATCTGCAACTATGAAATTCCGTACAATTTGAGACGTATGGTCACACAACATAATGTAATTGGAAACGAGTATAAATTTGGCGGTAAAATCATAAAACCTTATTTAATAAATATGACAGATGTACAGTTCCCAGACCTTGGTTCACCAGTTTTAAAAGGGGAATCTTTAACACATTTGTGTAAATGTTTCGGAGTTCAGAGTTTCAGTGCTCAACATTTTAACGAAGGCCTTCATTAAAGGAACAAAGCATGATCATAGATATTATACAATATGTCATGCCATCGCTGACAACACTGAGCGACGCGACGAAGGTAGTGCGGTACGGCACGGAAGCACCCGTACTCAGTCGTTACCTGTACCCGAAAGCAGGTGGCGAGCAGTGCGGGAGAGTGGCTTGGCGCAGCACACGGGTTGTTGCCAATATTGATCTAAGAGCCGCCGACGCCGCAGGACCAGTCGCAGGATCGCGCCAGCCCAGAGTACTTCATTCCCCCACTGCTGTCGCTTCGTGTATTTTTCCCTGCGACGCTTAAGATTTCCCACAATGCCGCTTTGAGTGAAGTGCTTTCGTTGCGACAGAGATATTCCATTTCGTTTTGTGCGTACGGTCATGTGCCCAGTTTCGGTGGTTCTTAACACAAAGACCCAGTGATTTTCGACCAAGTTTCGAACATATTTACTTAGATCGTTCTGTATATGATGATTTAGAAAAAGACTTGTGGTGTGTTTACATCTGCCCGTCTTGACGCGCGACGCACAACAAACACAATCAACAGTTTTCATTATTGTGTACACTCACTGAACGGTAAATTACATTGATATATTATTATTAATTAGAAATTGTCGTGCGTAATAATTTATGCAATTACTATAAAAAAATACACATTTGAAGTTGCTTAAAGGTAACGTCTATTTTTATAATTTTCAATAAATTAATAATGGTTTAACAATTATTTAAAGTTATTTAAATATGACAGCATATTAATATAAAACAATAACGTAGATTATTCAGTTAACAAAAGTAAAATGTGCATATTTGCATTTAAATTCCAAGCCTTATAATATCTTTCATTTATCGTGTATAAAGATAATAATCTCGTTTCAATTATTCTATTAAAAATTGCATCAAACCATGGTTGAATATCATAATTCATCATTTAAGTTGACGTAGATATTTCTTTTATTTTGCGAAATTTTAAACAGCATTGACACAACTCTTTTTAAAGTGTTTTAATTTAACATTGCCAATGTACAAAATATGAATTGTCGCATTTATTTGCTACTTAAAACCACAAATTGTATAAATGTTATAATAAAGTTTGTGTAATAATGGTTATAATTTTACAAGAATACGTGTAATTTGCATGTACTTTCCGTGCACGTATAACGTTAGATAATATGCAATTGTGATGCACGTATGTCTTTCAAATAAACGATTTATTAATAGGTAGATGTATGAGCAATTTTTTTAAAACATACTTTTAGACATGACGCGACCGATTTCCGGCAATCATTTCCTGCAAAGGGGAAATCTTTTTTATTTTATGGACATGTTTACATTGAAATGAAATTTCAACAAAATGTTGGTTCGAATAAACTCTTATAATTAAATATATATACCGAACTCGACACAAGATTATGTCACAATAAAAATTAAAAATATCTAAATCTTAAAAGAAATTAAATGATTGGCTTGAAAAGATTCACAGGAAAAATGAATAAATAAAAACGTTTGCCTTTTGTACGATAAAAATACAATTCAATTTTCTCTAACAACATTTATTTAACCTAATGTAATGTGCGTTTAGAAATTCCGATATCGGTAGGAATGGTGAAGAAAGCACGACGTTCATAGCTGCGATATCAGAACCTCCCAGAGTAATTTGAATGACATGTAAAAGACGCCCTCTTAACCGGGTCTCCGTTTAACATGCTGTCGGTTTAATTAGCTGCGCAATAATTAAAACATTACTAACGTGGTTCGCTGGAAGAAAAAATAATTTTCTTCTTTTTATGGTATTGTTTTTAGAATTATAAAAATTGAATTGATACGTAGTGGACTTAGCTTACACATTTATATTGCTTCACATGTATGGTATTTCGTAATGTGTATATTTGAGGTTTTTTGTTTGTTTTGAATTATTACAAATTTTTTTAATGATATAGTTTATAAATGCCGTACATATTTTTGATTACTACAGTACACTACGTGATAAAAAACTGCTTTAATGTTATTGTTAATAAATCTTCTTAGTTTCAATATTATAAATTTATTGTATGTATTATTATTAAAATAATCAATATTTTTCACCACCGGAATGTCTGATACTTAGATGATTGTCCTTATATATGAAGTATAAGAAGGGAATTAGCGCTTGGACGATAGCAAGAATAACGGTGTTAATTTTTCACTTATTCAATTTAAAGATTTTCAACAATTTTTATGAAAATTTTCAACCTTTTCGATTTTTTTACAATTTATAGACTTTTACTACATTTTATAGATGACGATATTTAAAGTGTCATTCGATATAATTCGATTTATAATTTAAATAATTAATTTTTTCCATTTACTTTTCATCGATTTTTGCATTTTCAATGATTTTTAATTTAGTTATGATTTTTAACAATATTTAAACATACTTTGTTATATTAAGCATTGATATTTAACTCTTAGCTGGTATCGATATTTCTAAATACATTCTTGGTATCGAGGGTCCAAAGTGACTTGCCTTAAAAAAATATGCTAATAGATAACGTTTTCACACACACAGTGGGCACAGTTTATATATTCTGAAATAATAGCTCCTTTGTTAAATATTAACAAAATTTTTATTCACTCACATCATTTTATAACTTATTACTAACTGTCTTTGACTTTGAGTAATTTTTTTGCAGTGTGTATTTCTAAAAAATATGAAAAAATAGAAAAACGAAAACAAAAATTTTTTCCAGCCTTAAATGTAGTCTAAAGTTAAACAAAAATAACTTTTTATAAAAAATGTCAAACATAACGTAACTTCAAAATTTTAGCAATAACAAAACAATATCTATAGAAGACTCCTACAATATATGGAACACATTACGGTCTTAACAAATTGTGGAGTTTTCAACATTTTTGTGTGCTCTTTTTTTCAAATCAATAGAAAATTTGGAGTTTTCAATCTGCCTTTCGCGAACAAATGGTGTAACTAAATATATGCCAATTTGCTTAATAAATTGATTATGCTTCATACGTTTTTCTAAATTGGAAGTTTTCCACGAAAGGAACCCGTTAGCCGTGGAAATGTTGATAACGGCAGAACATATAACGAAGGGCTATCGCTGTGTTCTTGAAACTGAATAATTGGCATATTTTTGGTCTAAGGAATCCAGGCCTCCCTTAGTTGAATTATAAAACTGTATAATTTCGGGCAACAGATCTGTCATGATGCATGGATGATATATATTTTTGGCACGTATGAACCAAGTGATTTATTATTAGTGAATCCAAAGAGAGTAGAACCTGTAGAACGATTTTTATGAGGCAGAAACTCTGGTGGAATTTCACGCTTATTAGTTCGTAAATAGGACGCATAGGTCAATCCATTTTGTTTTAATTTGTCAACTAATTGAATTGAAGAAAATCAATTATCTCCTGTTATATTCCCGTTCGTATTTAAAATCGGTTCGATCAGTGACATCATAGCTTGGGTCGGATTTTCCTCTGACTTCGGATTTACCACTAGAAGTAAATGCGTTATAGAGATAGTGTGTTTTTGAATCACAGAGACACATAATCTTAATGCCATATTTTGCGGGCTTGGATTTCATGTATAATCTAAATAAACACTTCCTCTAAATGGGCATAGCATCGCATCGACCTTGAGGTATTCAGAACAAGATTAAGATTTCTGGCAATTTTGTATGAATTTATTGAACACTTCAGATGTCAGGGTAGTTCTCTCATTTTATTTTCTTTCAACTCTTGTGACGATATCATCAAATCGTAAAGCAGATAAAAGGAATAAGATTCTCTTTAGAGATAGTGTGACCCTAAAAATATCTCTTCCTGTACTATCTGTTGCCCACAAACTGTCAACATCTTCATGCCCCGATTTAAAAACTCCAGCTAATAACAGTAAGCCTAAAAAGGCTCTCATTTCTAATAAATTGACATGACTTGACTAGTGTATTTTTCGAAAAATATTTTTATTCGTATGGAGGCGCATAATATTAATTATATCATTCGTTAGCAATAACTGCCATGACTCAAGTTTTGATATGTTCGTTTTATCGCGTGCTTCTCCAATCAATCCAGCCATATGTGTAATAATATTATGATGACGGGTCAGTGAATTGCTAGGAGGTATTTTAGATCGATTCTTTCCTCTATAATACCGAAAATTACCAGTGTTATCATCTTCTTCACTAGAGCTACCAGTGCAGGAGGTATCATCCTCATGAATAATTACACTGTATTCCGAGCTACTAACATTATCTGCTTCTTCTATATCAGTAGTAATTTCATCGTCACACAATACAATTCTACCTGGTTCATCATCTCCCTCGATATCAAATTCATCTTCCAGAAGTTCACGTATTGTGTCCACATTTACTTTGCGTGACACGTTTATTCCAAATTACTGAAAAAGACAAAGGGGTCCATTTCAACCCCATTTTGGTTATACCTATGCTTCTGGTAGAGACTAATCGCTATACGTCCGACATTCACATCAGCAAACTACGTACCGCGATTACTGAAATGCATGTATGTAAGTAACCAAATGTGACCTTATAACAATATGTGTATGTAGTGGGGTCCAGTTTGACCCCATGACGCAAGTTAAGGGTTGAAATTTTTAACGATAAAAAAGTTTTTCCCATTTAAATTTCAATATGTCGCGATTTTAAATGATATTCCCATTTTACACTTTTGCAATTGCAACGATTTTTGCGACTTCTTTTCAATTTTTAGATTTTCAATTAAATAAAATTATAGGAACTGATAAGCATCATTAAAAAAAAACACTCGCGAAATTCATTTTTGAAATAATTGTCATTTCTTTGCAGTAAAATGAATGGTAAAGTAGCATCCTTCTTTCGGCATAAAAATAAAATTTATTTAGAATAAAAATTGCAAATGCATTTAACGCATATAGAACAATTAATGTCAAAGTCAAACATAAATATGGACAATTAAAAGGAATGTGTTCTCTATCACAATGTCCACGCAAACAAACAACCGCAATAAATATATAGAAACGTCAACCATACGAAAAGTATAAACATGAAAGCTGAATCCAATAAACCTTCACTCTAGCAATTGCGTAATTTTTATAATTCTATAAGCAATACCATAAAATAAGAAACATGATTGCTTAAACCATTCCTTAAAATTAAAAAAAAATACTTATATCACAAGTTTATAAAATTTATTGACAACTCAAAATACTAATGTTTTGTTTCTACCTGCAGCCGAATCTAATCAGGTGTGTAGGTAAGAAATGGAACGATGCAAGTATATCGCCAGTCAGAACGAGACAGATTTATAGAATTTTAGCCAGTAATTTTGTTATCCGTATAGGGATTGGGGGGGGGGGGGTTGTAAATGTGTAAATTTGGTTTTGGAACATAAATTATACGTTGCTGATTTTTCTAATAACAATTGTTAAAGTATACAGAAATTGGTTCAACAGTATATACAGTATATGCTTCTGCTATCTTTATGCATTGATACTTCGAAGCTTCGAATCTATCCCAAATTTTTATTTTCATTTATGCTTTTAGCTTTACATTTGAGTGATGTATTTTAAAGTATATGGGTAGAGTATGTTATTTCAGTTCTAGTCAAAAAATAAATTGAAATAATAATTTACGGCAAGTAAATACTTATAATCAGCAGTAGTAAAACCGAACGTTTATTATCATTACTTTTAGTTAACTTTGTATAATACAATATATGTTTTAATTTCAGTATTTAATTTCTTTTAACACCATTCTTGTAAAATCGATACGTAAGTTACCTGTACGAAATTTGGTTAGTGTGTCGTCGTCAGCAGGCGTGGTCAATAGCACCGATGTACAATTTATGACCACGCATCACATACATACATTATCAAATATTAGTAACATTATAAAACATCACAATTAAAATTTAATTGGAAAGCAAACTAAAATAAATTATCACAATATAACTATACATATAACCTCTGTAACTCAGGCTTTCAACCCTCAATAAAATGAGCCTAAAAAGGGTCATTTGTTGGATTGCTTACGAGGGGTTAAAAATGGGGGTGTTTAGATCTTGCGGCTTCCAGATCTGGCGTCTCTGGATAAATATCCGTGACATCTCCTGGGGTGCGGAGATATTTTTGATACCGATAGCTGGGACCACGACAACGATCCAGATGTGCACCCTCTATTTCGATATACAAGAACGTTTATTGATTTAACTGCCACCAGAAGACATACACACATGTCTTTTATTACATGGTTCATTACACGTTCGCGCGAGGAGATAAAATAATTTATTCCAACAAACGTTGTTTTGTTACAATCGGGCAGTGTTAATGCAACAGCAATTAAATGTCGGTGTTGTTTGTATTGTGAAATAAACGTCATTGGTATAATTAAAATTTTACTATTGCTACAAAAAATGTATTAAAATGGATTTAATTGGACAACATGATGATTATAATTAAGTTGTAGTGGTACACGATTAGTTTTTGGTGGAGGAGTGTAGAACATTCAGTTGATTTATAACCGGCGCGTAAACTTTGTTTATTTAAAACAACTCCTATATCAAATGAACGCAAGTGTAATAAATAATTTTACTCAATCTACTTAGATATTCTAATAAAACCATTTTGTTAACTGTATGTATGTTTTTGTTAATAAAAAGATTAAAATAATCGCTGACAACGTACGTATTTAGATTAGTAATTTAAACTGATGTTTCATTCATATTTCGATCATAAACTGTTGGCTTGTCCAGCCTACATATAACATTGACCTATTATATTAGTACATTGCACCAACATCTACTTTTAAATAAACTCCTATTGTTTCGTTTGATTTGAATTACACTCATTCGTCTCATTAACGAATGTTCTCCAATTTTTCATTTTCGCTGTTTCTCCTATTTTATTTTCACGGTATTCTATTTCTCTTTGTCCCTTTGCCCTGAGCCATGTCGGCACGTTCGTATTACACTAAGCCAGGCACCATCTTTTGTCTGACTTGCACAATCCATTCTCTCCACATATTCCCCTTAACTTAGTCCACAACTTCTTCAAAGTTGTGAGGTACGCCACTGCCCATTCTCTATAGCATTGTGTTTCTCAAACATTATTTTCGTTTCCTCGACATATACCTCTCCAACTGTTAAAAATCTATTTTTGTATTGTGCGTCGTTTCTAGACCTAGTAAAGCCTCCGTTTGGGTTCGTTAGTGAGAATTTTGGATCTTTACCAGGCTAGTGTATTTTATTCTTCTGGTGTCGAGGGCATTGCCGTTCTTCCAAATTTGAATTTTACCTTTACATCAAATGTTAAGCTGCGAATGGGAACAATAAAATAATGTTAAATAAAATTATGTGTTTTAGGTACAAGGATAATGTTTCTTCTTACCATATGCACTGTAATACAGATTCACAAAAAGGCAAAACTTTTATACCGCGCAAAGACATCAAATATATTTTATTTAAAATAATTCTGGCACACCTTGACCATTGGTAATGTTAAATAGTGCTCTGTATTTAATATGACTACATATAGATCTACAATATAAACAGATAAAACATATTCAGACGAGTTCAACCTACCGAACAGGAATGAAAATCAACGTAATGTATGCATGCGTCACTTGTTTTGTCTACCTTATTGATTGCTTATAAAACGAAATGCGTTTCACTCGTTTCTCCCAACTATTCATGTCACGTTACAGCTGGCTGACATACCGTCACTCACACGACTCATTAATAATATCAGAATTTGATGTGTAGGGGACCGGGCAAGTTGATACAATTTTTAGTTTTTAATTCATTTAGCTCTTGTGTCGTGGAATTATTAGATTTTAAATATTTTGAAATATCTCTTGATAAATCCCTTCATAGAAATAATTCATTTGCGAATTAAATCCTCTTGTAGATCCTGCAACGATAATTTGTAAAATTCAGAGTCAAGTACTTTATGTACATATTTTAATATTGAGTCGTGACTAAGTAAACAAATTAGTTAATGTATTTCATAACGAACTAGATACTTAATATCTTATTTATCTTATTTGAGTCATTTTTATTTTAGTTTTAATGCAGAATCGTTTTGGAAAAATATTATCGACTACCTATGTATATGTATACAGCAAACGAAAAATTAGATTAATAAATATAATCCAGTGTCAAATTAAATACGATCATTACGAAATGTGTGAACTGGTTGTGAGGCAAGTCTATACAGTTTTATGGCAATCTGTTTCCTAGCATGCGTCTCTGACCTGTTCTTGCTTCATACCGATGTATTTTTATCGTTTTCCCGCCACCTAAGTAGTTGTATGACTGGGGGCGATCAAAAGAACTAAGCTGGCCAATTTCATGACCATAAGCACTTGTAGCAGAATCCTAAGATTCATAGGACAACAATCAGTCAGATATATTGAAATCGGTAATATCGGTTAAATATCATCTCGCGAAGTCAGTGATGTGGGTGGTCATTCATACACTAGCTATATCTGGTCAGAACCCCAGAAGCATAAATTGTGTTGTGAACATGTCGAAGACTTTGGTTAACAAGCATATATTTATGCATGGAGTTATTTCTTAAATGTTGACACATTTTGACACATTTAAGTAAGAAACTCATTCAACTACGGCCCTTTTTACATGTATTCTGTAACTTAAATCTGAAGATTATTAGTCGTTTGGATACTTTTAGTGCCACTGTATGACGTGTTCCGCCCATAGTATGCTGGGCATCTTATTTTATTTCTCGCTACCATATACTGGAGAAAGTCTTATAACTTTTCGATAAACTTGTGTTTGATCTCTTTTCGTATCATTTTTTGAAATAATTTTTATAATGATAGTATTCCTACCCCCTCTTTTATTTCTGTCTACTTTTCCATTGCACTCTATCATTGCATCCAGTTATTTGTTACTGTCAAGATGTTCCAGTGATTTTTTAATTTAATTTATTTCTATTGTGTTTCTTTTCCTTGTTTATTGGTATTGTCATCGTTTCTTTTATTTTCTTGGGTATTCTTTTACATTATATTGTAATTTTTCTTCGACCAGTACTACATCATCTGCGATTAACATTTCTTGTTATTGTATTTTTTTCATCTTCCAATATATTATTTTAATGCTTTTACACATTTATTTACATTTTCTTAAGACTCGATCAACAACTATTTAAATAACAGTGTACCTAAGCAGTGTCCTTGTTTGAATCCTATTTTGATGGAAATTCTGACGAAGAGTAAGAAGTTACTCTTTTTTTTCAAGGATCCCACACATCATTATATATAATATTAAGTCTTGGGTACTTCTGTTTCTTCTCAACCCATGTTGCGATTCTCCTATTCTCTATAGTTGCTTTCTGTTTTTCCTTAGCCTATTTTATATGATTTTTTTCAAGATTTTTGCTTCTATTCTTGTTAAGGTGATTCATCGATAATTGTTACATTTCCTTATATACAACGGCTATATTATATAAAAACTTCAGTATTAAAGAATTTCTTTTATTATAATTATGTAATTTAATTGCTCTTGTGCATCTGCAATAGATGTCACCATTTCTATTATAATTACGTCTTGTTCAGTAGCTTGTCCTAGGTTCATTTCATTTGTCAATGGCTAGTGTAATTTGCTCTTTTGATATTGGCTGCAGAGTATTTCTTTCGTTACTTTTCAGTTGTATTACTTCCTGTTTGATTGCGAATAGTACCTCAAAGTTTTCTTTCCATCGTAGGCTTATTCCTTCTTTGTTCTTCGTATTTTACAATCTAGGCTGTTTTTTTCCTTTTATATGTTTCAATACACTTCAAAATATTTTTTGGTTGGTTGAGCATTTTATCCCCAAAGGCTGCCCTCGTTTGTTTCTTTGCCTCTATCACTAAGAGTTTGCCTTCCCTGTTAATTATTTTGTGTGATTTATGGTCTTCTATTATTAGTGTCTTTCCTCTATTCTCTATTTCTTTTCATTTAATTTTTTTCGATTTCAAGCGTCCACCAGTTACGTTGTCGTATTATTTATTGTTAGTGTCCCACAGCTTTCTTTATTTGTCAGGATCATATTTTCTTTAAACATTTCCATTTACTTTCTAGTTCCTGTTTATTGTCAGAAGATTCTGATTAACAATCTTTTAATACTTTCTTTTAATATGTATTCTTCTTTCTTCGTGTTTTAGCCTATAGCTTTTAATACTTTCTTTAATTTATCTCTTAAAATGTCCTAAATTCTGTTTTCTTTTAACCTCCACAACCAAATAATGGTCGCTTCCCAGTTTTGGCCTGTCGCTTGATATTACATTTTATAAAGTAATCAATTGTATATTCTAGAATTTTGCACGTGACTAATGTGAGTCTGCTTGTCCATCTAAATTCAGTCGATGTTTTGCATCTGAAGAGAACGCACTCACATTGTTCTTCGCGAAGTTAAAACATAACCTCATAGACGATAACCTCGTTTATATAGTGTATATCGTAATAGTTAAGCTAGTATAATGCCTTTCTCACGACGTTGGCTCAAAAAATCAAAATCAACCCAACTCTTATTCAATGGAGACAACGTACTTGTTTTCGTTCATAAAAATTATAATTAAGTTATCTGTTAGTTTTTTAGTGTAATTGATATATCAAACTGAATAAACTTCGGGTTCAAAAAACAATGGATTTAATAAACGATTGATAGAAAACAGGAAGTGGAAAATCGACAGAAAAGTGCGTAACAACTTAGAAGTTGAAATCTACGAGATATTTATAATTAATCAAACAAGTAAAAACGAAATAAGAATTAAAAATAATGTGAGGATCAAAAGTAGATAATTAAATTACAAGAAAAATATTTTTTGCGAAAATACAAAATGAAAATCAACAATTGACAACAGAAAATATAAAATGATTTTGTGTAAATTCAAAATAGAAAGCACAAGTTGAATGAAAGTGCAATTTAAAAGGGCTTGAAGTAAATGGAAAGATGTGAAATGCGATAGCAAAGATACAAATTGGTAGAACCAAAAAACTGACTAAAACTAAGAAATGGGACCGAAGATGCTAGAAACGAAATGGACAATGATGGTGGCAATGGACTAGTAGAACTAGACTAGACTAGGATTAGACACAGGCAAATGAATGATCAAATTAAAGATGTGGCTTAAATGATAAGGAAGGAAAGTCAGAGATTAATATAAATATAAACTCGGGAGAAAAAACGGGAAACTGTGAGAGAAATAACAAAAATACGATCTCGAAACGTTATGACGAATTACTGGTAAAGAAGATGAGTAAATCGAGGAAATAATAATTCAAAAATTAGACTAGCTGGGTATAACATAAACAAAAAAGTAAAGGAATTAAAAGATAACATATTATGTTGCTCAGAAAAGGAAAATACAGGGGGGGGGGTAGGTTTAATAGCCCACATGAGATATTGTTTGTTATTGATAAAACTAGGATGATAAATACGCTCAAGGGAGAGAGATGTGAATGGTCAACAACAACGAAGGTATTCAAAGATATATGGCACCCCGTGGAAAAAAAAATGAACGGCAATGGAAAAAAGTTGATTAATATATATATATATATATATATATATATATATATATATATATATATATATATATATATATATGACTAAGTGGCAACGAGTTAGTATTGACAAATACAAAATTTGCGCAGCATTTTAACAGATTTTTAAGTTAAATAAATTTACCACCATTTTCGACGAGCAGTAAACGTTAATTTTGAATAATCATCTGAGTTGTCTTTATTATTATAAAAATATCAATTGATGATTTCAGCTTTATATAGTACATACAACAAAACATTAATAAAAATCGTGAAATAAAACATTTTCTGCTATTCATTCTTTTATTGCTATTTTGATGTAACTTCCATTTGCATGAAACGTACGTTACATGGGGAAATGCCTATAACTGATAATTATGAGGTCTTAATTTACAGATATAAATGGTTCCTACTATAGGTATTGAGCTCATTCTTATAGTATAGTAATCAATAATGCGATATATACTCGTAGGTTATGAATTAAAAATAGTAATTCTTAAAAAATTATAGATCGATCGATTCACCTTCGTTACCAATTAAACGCGAATCTCGACATTGTGGCAACCGAAACCGCATGACGTGTAAATTGCATGCAACAATACGATTTAACTTTCTTGAAAAATTTCTAATTGAACAGTTGCAGCATACAAAATTAAACAATCTTCCCCATCGGAATGGATCGATTGTTCTAGATACACACGATTAAAATACGTCATATGGCCGAACGTCACAGTACAAAATCAATACAAACTTATTTTTATCGAAAAAAGTACCACATTTTAAGTAGGGGTCGCATCAACTGGAACAGAACTAATGGGATTTATTTTGGTTGGCGGAGTCACTTCAAACAATATTTTCCCTTTATTATTCACTGGCGCTGTTTGTTATTTTAGACTCCGGTTTACGTAAGTTATCGACAACAAAAACTTTTCGGTGGAACACATAACTGCATAAGCATAAATAAGCGACTTCGGTGCGTTTATTTGTGCTGCGTTGGTTTTAGAATCGAAATTATTTATCCTTGGGTTGTACGCCAATTAAACATTTCCGTATAGACGGATTTAATGCATTTACGCTGTCGACGTTGGCTGTTTTAATTATTAATTTAAGGGGTTTGGGACAGATGACTGAATTCCAAATTTGCGAGAAATAATGATTTCGAAATGCACATCATATTAATCAGACGTACCGCGTTTATTTTAATATTTCATTATTGTAGCTTTTTATCTGTTATGACAAATTCGCGTTCTTTTGGATGTGAATAATTTCAATGGTGATTCGATTGTTATTTATTTAAAATTCCATACCTACCTACATATATCTGCGTGTTGTATATTTCGCACGTTATATTTACTTGGAATTATTTCGCAATGATTTTTACGGAACGTGCTTTCTTTTAGTGTGTTATTTGTTAGTTATTTATTAAAGGTAGCAGCAATCGGCGCGGGTATGGTGGCGATGGCGATGTAAAGTCGGTAGCGGCACTTTCACAACATAATAATTTTATACAAAACTAAAACTTGTCAAATTAGCATACATTATTCACTAAAAATACGACACAATCAGCAACCTACGCATCAAGTTGATTTAGGTCGTCATCATCCTTTACAACGCAGCACTGGCCGCAATTTTTGACGCCTGTGAAATATTCAATTGATTCATATATGATTCATTAGGGCGCTACCTTTGCCATTTGCCCTTTTGCATGTTACATAAACTTGCCCTGAGCATTTGGCATTACGAGTTCGCACAATTTAAGCGCCATTGTTGTATGTTACCACTTCCGACTTATCTCACAATCAGTTGAACTACTTGCTTAATTAGTTTTTGATTTCCGGAATAGCTTCCACTTTAATAGATTTTACTCCAGTTTGAAGAGAATTCTGATTGGGTCGAAGTTTACATTAGCGAAACTCTATTATCTCCCGAAACAATTACTCCAGATATAGAAATCCGTTTTGATAAGAGCACGGGCATTTTATCTCAACTTTATAATTTTTTAGAACTAAATTTATTGTAATCTTCACTTGACAAGAGCCATATTTCGAATATCGAAAATTAATTTGTCTTCATTTAAAAACATTTCGATAAATTATTCTAAAAATTCTCTTAATAATTATTTATATTCACAGTAGGTGAAATCTATTTAGCAACATCAAAGTTTGCGCCACCATTTTTGGAATAAAGATTATCAAGCAATAAAAATTAACGTGGTAAATTTAATTTTATTAGTCGATTATAAAACATCATAATTAACACCAATAAAAATAATCCCGTAAACGCAAAAGTATCTATCAAAGAATTATAATTATAATTATATATTATATAATATTAATTATGATAAATGACATATTAATTTACATTAATGTTGAATTAATATTACTAATTATATTCATAAAATTCCAAGTGTCTAATATTTGATTCATTACAATGCAATTCTTGTGCATTTCCTGCATATTTGTTATTCGCACTAAAAGTCTTCTTTTTTGATTTCTTATCTTATATATGTTCTCTATAGAAGAAAACTATATGCCAGATAAAAACAAAATAGAAAGTAAGAGAATGAATGTGTAAAACGCAGACGCATCATATCAAAGTATGATAAACAATTAGTAATTTGGAGTGGAAATCCATACAATAATTACAAGAAACAGCGATAAAATTCTTTGTGGTGACTTAAATATTAACCTGAGTACTACCTAATCTGAATAAAAAAAAGTATTCGACATTTTTACATCATTTAATCTAAATTATATGCCATCTAAACCAACACGTATTTTCACAAATTTATAAAAATCAAAAGACCACCACTACAATTGACTGTATAGTTACAAACTTTGTGGATTATACCACTGCGAATATAAATATCAATTTATCTGATCACATTACACAGAAAATTCATTATGGGATAAATGCTCCAGTACAACATGTATAAGAGAAGAAATTCGTTTTATTCGGATTATTAACAAAGACATAAGATCTCCCCTTAGTGAGGATACATTTTTACTAGTGCGGAAAAATCAATGCTGTTGATGGTACTTTTTCTTTATATCTATCAGTTGTATTATAAAAACCATTTCCAAAAACTTTAACGTAAAACACAGATGCTGGGTTACAAAGGATGTTATTAAAAAAATTTCGGATCTACATTGGTTAAAAACAGAACGATTCACCACTATCTAGTGGCGAATTTCCATCAGTTTAAAGATTGGTACAATTCTGAAGAAGGGATTGAATATATCGAGAACTATCGACCAATCACAATTAAGTGTATTTCCGAAAATAATAGGAAACGTACATGTAAATATTATGTCGTACGTAAATCAGTGGCAACTAATTACAACTCAGCAGCGTGGCTTTCTGGCAGGACGTTTTACTGAAGCAGCGAGTCTTGACTTTATTAATCTCATGCAATCAGAAATAGATAAGGGAATGTAGGTTGCTGTCTTGTTTTTGGTCCCTGTAGTGCCTTGGATGTTGTAAATATTGAATTTGTTTTGCACAGCTTATTATGTATGGCATCGAAAGGACTAGCTAATGATTGGGTCTTATTCTTTATAGTATACATGTTTATAACTATTAAAAGTTAAAATGTTTTGTCCCATAAATACTGTATGGGAATGAGCGTGGCTGAGGGATTTATGCTGTGATTTCTGATGTCTGTTATTTTTACTAAAGACTTGCCGCGTCTATGTTAGTCACAGCACCAACCCCTAACTATTGAGAAAATGGAGACAACAATTGTATAGTAATTTAGAGTGCAAGAAATTCATGTAAACATATTTTTTTTTAATATAAAATACGTAATCTCTTGTTGTTTACTGGTCTAGCGATACCCGTAATGTTAATGCACCTTATATAGGAGGAAAATTGTATAACAATCTACCGGATGATATGAACATCGAACACTTTTTCAAAGAAGTGACAAACGAGCAAAGTTCTACTTTTAATTTTTTTTAGAGTATCAAGCATTATTTGATGATATAATGTCCTTAATTGTTTATGACGTTTACTATGTTGTTAAAAACGTGCAATAGAATTAATTTGTGTATAGTTTGACTTGTCATAGCCTTTATAAAGGCCATATGTCGTCCAAATTAAATTAGGGTTATGATTATGATTTATGGACAAGCTACATTAACTCATTTTCAACAATTCGTGTACCCTTATGGACATAAAGATTTGTGAAATTCTTGAAAATATTTTTTGAGCACTATTTGCCATGGCTAGTTAAAGAAGAATTACTATTATTATTATAGAACGGCCTGATACAATAACAATAAACATATAAATATGGGCAACAGTTATTTATGAAGAATTAAAATTGGTATTTTACATAAGTGCCCACAGAAATATTAACCCAATTAATTATAATACATTAATTGGTCAACAGAATTTATAATGTAACATGGTATAGCTTTAAAAATTTGTTTTAAATTTACCATAAATTCTCAACCTTCTGGTTCTTAAAATATGTTAAGGCTGATACACAATTTTATCACATTTTAAAACGATGATGGTACGCGTGGTGGGTAACATTATCTACGCACATTGCTTTCTTCGTGCTATCTCTGCATGCTTTGTTACCAGATTCACGTAAGGGCGAACAATTGCCTTGAGAATTTCTCTCAAAGCGTTGGATGAACTTTGCGGCCAAAGTGTCTCGCATCCTTAGATAACCCTTTATGATTCTTCTACGTACTCTATGGCGTTTCGCAACAATATATGAAAATAATTTTGCAGGGTGAAATATGATTTTTTCGATTCATTACTTGGTGTTTTGTTTCTTGCAATTTACTTCTTTAGTTTGCGCATGTTAATAAATCTAAGTAAACTAAACTATTCGTAATTCAAAGTTAACGTAAGTCGAACATTCAAACTATATATATATTCACACCAGAAACTTTTAAAATTAATTCTGCAACAAACTATAATACATGAAATATTTAAAAATATTACTACTATAATTTTTCTTTCTCCACAATGTTGTCAACCAAAACTTCTTTTTCCAATAGAAACCATCATTCGCCATCATTTTTTCTTTTTCTAACGAAACTTCTTTCTTCATCAGTTTGATCACCTGATAACCGAAGCCACTCACTCCCAATGAGCTTTCAAGATCTTGTTGCCCAGCCTCCCACCCAGACCCACCCCCACGAGAACATCTTCAATTTCTCGCTCAGCTCCTTTATTAGCGACTAGTAAGCGTTGCGGCAATCTGACTGACAATCCAAAATGTGGGGTAGGAATGATATGATAAAAGAGATTTCGTTCGCAAGCATCTTGGAACGAAACGTAATCGACGATTTCCGGCGCTCGAGTATGTTCTAGAAGTTTCTCAAGTGCCCAATTTACTATATCACTTTGCGTGCTGCTTTTTAAGTCGTATTCCAAGGATTTAATTTTTGGGCCTGGCGAGAAGTATTCGACTGTCGGCCTTAATGTTATCTTTTATAGCAATGACGTTGTTGGCTGTAGCGGCTAAAGCACCTACTAATATTTTACATTTCAATGACGTGGCCACCTTACCCCAAATCGGCGCCAATTTTTTGCATAATCCGCACCACGGAGCGTAAAATTCCACCTGCCACGTCTCCTGCGATTTCAAACCATATCAGCAAAGTTCTTATCAGATAATTCTATGACATCCCTAGCGTCGCTTTTCTTCTCTTTCTTCTCGGATTTTTTACCCAATTGGGAATTGACTTTTATCTGAACTTCTTTTAACGCAGCTTCTGCCAGTTTTTCGGCCATCCGAGCGTCGGAATAATCTAGTGGTTTCTCCTTGTACTTTGCGAAAATCTTCACGCCATATTTTCCGCCGAGCGCCCTGTTTTATTCGACGTTAATGGCGCCAACCCTTACAACACCTGCGAGAGCTTTCGCAGTTCACGAGTACTCTGGAACGAATTTCCGGCCGTGTCCGCACCAAGTGGCGTAGAACTCAGCCAGCCAGACTTCGTCGCTGTCTATGATATATTTGTTAAAATTCTGTTCCATTAACTTAAAAACGTTTGATTTGGACGAATGCAATGCAGAAGTCGTGGTTATTAGAGCGAGAGTTTGGAGAGATTTAGCCCAGCAAGAACCCAATATATCACCAATCCTACACATCCAGCAGGGACATGCCTAATGCTCGTAGTCTTCGATTAATTAAATCACACATCAGATAGCTCATTTGTCAGTTTATACATGGTGTGCAGTAGCGTTAGAAAAGTGGTCGTAAGAAAGTGAATATGAAACGTGGGGGTGAGCCTAACATTTCTCCTCAGAATTCTAAAATTCATTAAAGAAAGATAGTTCATCATCTACATAACTGTTCAACAACTGATGCTCTCTGCATTCATGATCAGCATTTACTGTTAAGGTAATGGTACCTTAACAGTCTGGTTTGCACGATTCCTAATGTTATTTTGCTATTCAGAATATGAGGATACCATACCACCAACGCGTATTAAAGTTTTGGTGTGACCAATGCAAAGCACTGGTACCGAATGGCATTAATGTTCTGAAAGTTAGGTTTTTCTTATCATGTTCACGTACTTCCCGCAAGAATATTGTGAATATGCTTGTTGAAGTTTAATCAAGCTTTATAAGTGATTCCCAAATCTTGACTTAGTAGATTACTATCTTATTTTTTTGCAGTAAGCTTGAAATGGAAATTGAAATATCAGTATCAGCAACACAAGCCCAAAATAAGAAACTTTCAAAATATCTCGCAAGCGTTCTAAAAAATATACTTTACCAATCAAAATACACGTATCCTAAAACAGTTTAACCAATATAACACCAAAATCAAATTCACTACAGAAATTGAATATAATAATGTAATAAATTTCCTTGATTTAACAATTATTCACAACCAGCACAAATTACATACAATTTGATAAACTAACTCAACATGGTCAGGACGAGCTATCCAATTTAGCAGTTAGCAATACCGACAAAAAGCTTTAGACTAAACTAAAAATCCTTTAATAAATAATAACTACCCTAATTATGTCAACAACAGAATATACAAATACTATAAAATATCACAACAATGACAACTATGAACAATATAAACAACAAGCATTAATATAAAATTAAATTTACTGCTGGAAACATAAAGATGTTAAAACCTTTTAAAAATAATAATGCTGCAACAAAACTACTGCATTATTAATTCCTATATAATGACAAAACGGCAATAAATTCAAAAAAAAAATATATATATGACAATGACAACTTGTGGAGGGCTTGGTGCATTTGTTATTGATACCAATTTCCTGGTTCCAAACTATTTCATGGCTTCCCATAATTTGGATCTGATGATACTGACTGAAGCTTATTTATTTGAAGCCTATACAGTATCTGGCGAACAATAAATAACCAATCTATTGGCTTATTCCCATTCGAAACCCACACCTACACAACTTGGTTCTTCATGTGCCGCTTTTATTTTCCCTGTTGTCTTTTTGTCTTCTTATGAAATACATTTTAGGTTTTTCATTTCAGAACTCTTTGACCTCCTTCATCTTCATCTCTTTATCTTTTATTCTCCTTGCACACATATTTGGTATTGTCAAGTAGTGATTTCACATCTCATTCACCCCTTCCCTGCTTCCTTATGCATTATCTTCTGATTTCCACTTTTGCACATAAACAGCGAACCATTAACAATAAAATTATCATACTGTGTTTGATTTATTTTGTATACCACGATTTGTACGTACAAATCTATAGTACAGCGATAGAGACCAAATATTAGGTACTAGGTAACATTCCCAAACAGACACAGATAATATATCTTACATCTTTAACCAATTAGTCAGTTGGCGTGTAGTTACATAATTTAAAATTAATGAAGTGCGTAGTAATATGTACCATTTGCATCAATAATTACGATTATTATTATTATTATTATGTTTGAACATGCGGATTCCTTAGTCCTTACCACATTACTGACGTCAAGTGTTATTGATCAACAATACAATCCACGATTGTGATTTAATAAACTTTATTCTAATATTTTGTAAACATGTGGTCATTAACGTTTGCTTTCCATTGAAAAGATAACTGGCCGATTTGAAATTCCAATTATAAATCATTCGAGAGATTTGATGAATAATTGCTTTCGTAACGTTATTATACGTTCAATTTCACTTAGCGCTAATTGCGAGAGGAACCTGCAGATATATTAATATTGAGTAACACGTGACGTAAACAAATTGCATAGTTGTGCGAATACTCCGCTCAAATATGTCTAGTCATAAATCAACTTGTTGAGCATCTAACGACAGCTTCATCCTCATAGTGGTGGCAGGCCTAATGTCGTGTTTTCCATTTTATACGATGATGGCGATATTTTCAGCAGACGCTGACATTTCCGAACGGTTAGTTTCAACTCGACTAGAGACTTCATTTAGAGGGTTTCATCATTGCTAAATGCGCTCGCGTTAATTAAAATGGAGTAACGCTAATTTTATTAGTGAAATTTGCGATAATTAGCGTCTCATAAATATCGTATAAAACAAAATCGTTAACTTGATTACCGTTAATGATAGTCATTATAAATCAATTATTTTTTTGTGGATACGCCACTATTATATTAAAAAATATATTAGTTTTTATATATTGTTTTATTTTAATTAAGGGTTTCATTCATTTGTATTTTGGTGGCCACTGTAAGTACAAATAAAACAGTCCATTTTAGAAAGGAACATTGCAACACAATCATATATTTCGCTGGACAGGTTCATTAGCCGTATCTACCATCTTCGTTACAGTTGTCCTTTGGGATTGAGCTATGTGATGACGTATTTAAATTTATTATCTGTAGCATTAGGGATTTGCACATTTGTTTGATATAGTGATGATTACTATAACTAGCTTTATTTTGATAACTATCATAGTATATAGCATTAATCAAAATCAACTTAATTAACAGGTGCAAGCTAATTATTCTAGCAAATATATATTACTATTTTTAATTTCGATACAAACCCTTTTAATTTATGCTTGCCGTCATCGTTTCTATAGATATACTAACTAGGTGAATTAAGTTCCAGGGAGTAGTGTGTTTTAAATTTTTTGCATTAATTTTTGAACTGTTAGTAATTAAAAATAACCTAGTTCATTCATAATTATAACGTTTTGTGACGTCATAGAGCACGCGCAAATAGGTCAACCCGATGTACACTACGAACCGTCAACGTCATTCGATGTGCAAAAGTCCAAGGTTCGAACGATTAATTTGGCAAACCTCGCTCGATCTGCGTCGCAACTTCTTACCGTGCAACGGCACGTTAACGAGCGCCCCGTGGCACAAAACTCTATACACAGCGAAGCCATTGTTCACGTGAAAATAATTATATAAACAAAGTTGTGGAGAATGAAATTTTCTCATGGAATCGAAGCGACGAGTCATATCTATCTTCAAACGTTTCGAAAGTGGAGTCGAAAAAAATGTTGTGAAACTCACTGTTGCAACTTCGAATTCGTCCCGTTCCTAAAGTAAAAAAAGATATACAGATAACTATATTTTGAGGCACTCGATTCTCTGCAAATTTTTATGTGCAATTTCTGCTTATATCGCACTGTTGGGGTAGCGTTTCAAAAAAATTCAACGAAGCGCTTGTTGGCGTTTAGTCGCCTCCTTGACCAATGGAATGGCCGGGTGTACTTTTTCTCAGTGTCAATCGTGTACGGACAATAGACGCTGCCGTGAAAGCGAAAGTTACAACTCCGAGTTTGGATTAAATATTTTACTGTTGTTCGTTGTAGTAAAGAATGAGCTTGTTGGTGTTTTGGAGCTCACGTTTCAACTCTTCTGTGGAAGCAATCTTCGAGAAGAACATCAACGATTCGAAGATACGATCCCAAAACCACGTTTATATTCTATAAAGTTGTGAATGACTAACCCATTCAAAACAAGTTTGACATTACAGTGAATACCGTATCGTAAAATTTCTATACTGCATTTTCGTAAAGTAATATCAATTTGTTAGTGATTCTTTAATTTTATCGAGACGTGTACAAATAGACTAATTTCAATGCCGCATGCATTTTAATTTGATATGTATAATGACTGTGAGAAACACTTTTTCACTTGCCACGAAACGACAATTAAATTCAAAGTATGCTATATAATAAAAGGCGATTGAACCGTAGGAAGGTCAGAATAAAAAGTTAAGTTGTGATGTGAATGTGGTACAAGTTCGTTCAAAACTAAGTCTTTTTTTAATATTTTTTTAATTGTTTCATAAAATGCTAATTAGTTTATTACTTATTCTTTATTATAATATAGTATAAATTTATAGCCAACTATGCAACTTCTAATAAGTCTTACAGATTTCATGCCTTATTATGTATAATGAACTTACACCACTAAATATAAATCAATACGTCAAGAACAAGAATAATATTTTAACATTTGGTGTTTTAGTGTTGCGCCTTCCTATGTTCCTGAAGCATATTTTCACATCACAAAGTAATAAAGTGCTTGCAAGCGCTTATATACGAAAATATTTTCTTAAGAACCAGAGGTAGAAGCCATCATATTTATTTAAAATTATAGTACAGTAATAAAATTCCATGAAATTAATTCCTAGGTCCAACTTTACGATGACATGCTTCATAAAATAGCATTGAACTATATTTCTACTGCCAATAGTTATTTATAGATTTATAGTCATAAAAGCGAAATGAAAGTTAAACAAGTTATTTGCGACAAAAATAACAGTTTCTTCTCTTTTAAGACGTCTGTTTTCATAGTTGTTACTATTTATTGCGTGGAAATGTGAATTATTTTTCATGGACAGCTTGTATAATAAAAAAATATCTTCTTCATATCGGACAATTGTTTTCGTTTCGTTAATTTAAACATTTTGGGTATATTTTATCTAATTTAAAACTTTTACGATTTTGTACATCATATGATCATGTACATATTTCTGTATAAATTAACTTATAGATTAAGTTTCGGCAATGCAATATTAGTGGTATATTTATGTGCCAATAATTTCCAAACTTTATCTAATTGCTAAGCATATTCATCAGTAATCATAATGGTTTGTTGATAACTTTTGCATAGGATCGAATCGAGCCCTTATTGTTTGGTGAGTAAGAGGTGCAATAATATCGGTGTATATTTCGAAAATAAATAATGAATATATTGAGCTTACTAATAATAATAATGAAACAATATTATCACGCATCCACCCTAAATTATGCTGCACTAGAGATTTTCAATCTGTTGTAAGCAACATGTTGTTGGTCTCTGTTTTAGTGCTTCCAGTTGTCTGGATCCACGTGAGGTAATTTGTGAATATTCCTTCCGTTCTCACAACCAATATGTAAAATAAATACCCTTTGATCTGCACCCGATGGATGTTTATTTGTTGGACTCCTCGTTAATGATCAAACATATCCCGACTATCAATGTTTACTTTTCAACCCATTCCAGTTGTCGAACATAATTTGCATCACAGCACGTTTCGTCTGTATAGAGGATTTTCCATCCCTTATTTCTGTGTATATGAAGAGATGTTAAGGAATTAACTCACTTTGCAGTTATATGAGTATGTTTAAGTCTGGTTTTAAATAATAAACCAGAGTTAAACATACTGAATGAAAAATTCATAGTTTTTAACCATCCGTACAATGTTCACTGCGAACATTCTTGTAAATCTGGAACTAGTAATTTTAAGTACAATTCTTTTTCCTCTTTATGTGAAAGTTAATTATTTCTCACACTCCATTCTTTTTCTGCTTTTTTTGCTTTAAAATTCTTAACTTAATTTGCCAACAGTTCTAGTGGTGATTCCAGTAGCTTTAGCCGTTCTATCTACGATATTTTCCCATATATAGTTGAAAAAAATGTCGTTTATTATTACTGGCTTGACTTGTTTAGTTTACTACTTCGGTATTTTTGTACAAATGAACATAGTAATAATATTCAGTGACTGCCAATTAAATAAAATTTCGAGCTTTTATATGAATCTATTATTATTATTTCCATACAATAAATATTTATTATGCTCTGCGGGATTGTGAGATGTATGTCGAGATAAACACAATTTGTTATTGCAGCCCCCACCAGAGATAATTGTTACGAAAATTATTCTTTCCAGCTAAAGTATATGAAATCTTTAAAAAAAAATCCGCGATGGTCCGCACGAAACTTACTTATACTTAGTTATACTACGTTTTTCGAAAAACTTTTCAAGTGAAAGTTGTTTAAAATATCAATATCTATAATTTATGTAAGAATATTTTTTTCCGTAACGTGTACCGTTTTCGAGATATGGAAAAAAGTGATAAGAGTAAACCATCACTGAGTGATTGCATTCAAAATATGACGTTTTCCTCCTTGCTACATACAAATGTTAAATTTAAAGTTTCAGAGCTCTAGCTATAATCGTTTGGACGCTAGAGCGCGCACACACACACAGACACACACACACACACACACACATACAGACGTCATTCCGAAAATAGTCAGAAACCATTCAGGGGACCTCGAAACGCGTATATCCGTTAAAATCTCGAGGTCGAAATTTTTCATGATTATACTTACTTATACTTTATGTATAAGTAAGTAATAAAAAGACCCGCCTGCGCACAGTATGTCAGAGGACGCCCACCCGACTTATTTATTTTTTGTTTAACAGTAATCTGATTGCTAGTTGTAACAATGTTTATTTAATATTTTTTATATAGGCCTTCAAACACAGCCGACTATTGCTTTTATAACATTCGACATCCGTGATGTGAAGTAAAGTGAACAGTCATGCTAAAAATAAAATTTCAGCGAAATTATTAAGGTGATGTGATGTTTCGCCCTAAATGAACGCATCAGATCACCACACATACATTCGCTGTTGCATCAAAGTCATGCAAATGTGAGTGACAATCAGTTTGTATATGAATACTGCCGCCATCTAGACGTGAATACCCACACATTTTTATTATTACATCAATGCAGAGGTCCATTCGACCAGTTTAAGCGACTACTATAAAGACTTGTATCCACTCCACAGCCGTCGGCAATAAAGACGGCTTTGTTGAAAATAAATTTCAGTGAATTTATTAAGGCGGAGTAGATGCAAGTATTTATAGTTCTAGCTTAGCTAGTCGAAAAGACCTGTGTATTTATGCAGCAGTAAAGTGTGTGGGCATTCACGTATAGATGGAGGTAATATTCACACACAAATTGATTGTCAGTAACATTAAGATAAAAAAAAAATCACTAACGGGTAAACCAAAGACAAAAATCACTAATAAGATAAGAAAGGGTAGACACAACTAGATTGGTTATATTTTTACTTTAATAATCGTTTTATCGGTATGTACCCTTCACGTTGAAAAATATATTTAAAACATAAAATAAATGTTTCATAATAAATGACGTATGTGAGGACAGAAAAAACAAAGGAAATTTTTAATTGTGAAGAATATTATTTTATAAATATAATAATTTATACAATTACAATTAAAAATAACTTAATATGCACTCCTAATGCTAACTGGAATATAATCTGTTCAATCTATTCAACATAAATCTATCAATTCAACTACCCTGCAGTATGATATAAGTCTATTGTCGTAATTAATTGCAATAACTTTGTTTCTTTGTATGAAAATACTTTCGTAACGATGTAATTCTTCAAATTTGTACATCTCCAATTAATTTAATACAATGTAGAGGTAATGCATGGCCTGATTTTAAAATGTGTTCGGCCGCACTAGATTGTTCAGGTCTTTTAAATCTAAATAAACGAAACGTTATTTATAGTGTGTTTTAAGTTTCAGTTGCCTGATATATATATATATATATATATATATATATATATATATATATATATATATATATATATATATATATATATATATATATTAGGGCGGGTCAAATTGTATGGACCGATTTTTTTTTATGAAGCGTATAGCAAAAATGTAATCTATAGGTGATTCTGAGAAATTTTGCTCAAGAGACCATAGCTCTAAGTCGGATTTGGAGCCCCCCAAAATTTCAAAATAGAAATTTTTCCATATATACATAGAACAATTTAATTAAATTCGTCATAAAATCGGATAGAATTATAGTAGATTTCTCAATTTGGGCTTGTTTGAAAGGTATTTTTATCACCTTTCAGAATCTGTATTGATACCTGTAGAATAAGTCGTCAATGGCAGCATTGTTCAATTGAACAACTTTGTAACACTGAATAATGACATTACAAAATAATGACGTTTACCACCACTAAACGTTGCCAAGCTTGCTTTTCCTTCTTCCTTAATCGTTCATCGTGCAATACGCACGCAGTTTGCCAAAATACTTAAATAAAAACTCGGTTATCACAATACCAATATTTACTTTCTTATACATTATGTATAAGTATAGGAATCATGAAAAATTTCGAACTCGAGATTTCAACGGATATACACGTTTTGAGGTCCCCTGAATCGTTTCTGACTATTTTCGGAATGACGTATGTGTTGTGTCTGTGTGGTACTGTGTGTCTGTGCGCGCTCTAGCGTCCAAACGATTATAGCTAGAGCTCTTCAACTTTAAACTTAACATTTGTATGTAGCAAGGAGGAAAACGTCCTATTTTGAACGCAATCTCTTAACCGGAAGTGATGGTTTACTCTTATCACCTTTTTCCATATCTCGAAAACGGTACACGTTACTGGAAAACATATTCTTACATAAATTATAGATATTGGGGTAATTACTGTGGGGAATTTGCAAACGGGGTTCTATATATACTAATTCAACACGTGTGCGCTTAAGAGATAATAGCCGCATAAATGACCGGGGAAATTCCGAATTCTGTGTGGTCGTTCGTGATGTTCTTGCCGTGTTTTTCCGCTTTTTTGATTTCTAGCGTTTCTAACAAATTCAACCGTTTGCCTTTGGTAGTTGTATGCAATGTTTTAAATTTATTTAGATCCGGGAAATGGTTCTTTGTTATGCAGGTCTAGATAATTGATCGTGCCATCTTCGTTGTTTTCTGTCTCTACGGTGAATTGTACTTGCTCGTAGAAGCAATTACCTAGACCTTCAAATTGGGAAAAAAGAACAACACCTGACCTTCGACATATTCAGAAAACATACTTTCTCAGACGCCATAACAAATGCCAATTCTTGTCAATTCAATATAAAAATGAGTGCCTTTCGGTCATGGATACACAGGCTTCTAGTATTGCCCCTATCGACTGCCAACTACAGAAGTTGAATAAAGAAGTTGAGATCCTGAAAGCCATTGTAAGAAACAATAATTACCATGAAAGCGTCATCGATCGGTTGATAAGGAAAAAACGTCAGAAGCTATTAACCAAACAATTGTACGCACCGGTGGAGGATGTCCAGCGCAATTATTGCTTTATCAATTATGTTCTTAAGTTTAGTGACAAAATCTCCAATAGGTTACGTCACAGCAACCTAACACCTATTAGTGCAAATAAAAAGAACTTGGGAACTAAATTGGTAACAATAAAGAGAAACTAGACCAAACATAAAAAAGCGGAGTATACGAAATTAATTGTAAGGACTGTGACGCTCTATATATAGGTCAAACCGGACGCAACTTCAAAAAGCGCCTGAACGAACATAAAAATCTATTCTAAACAACGCAAGAACAACTGGCTTAGATGAACACTGCATAACAAAGAACCATTTCCCGGATCTAAATAAATTTAAAACATTGCATACAACTACCAAAGGCAAACGGTTGAATTTTTTAGAAACGCTAGAAATCAAAAAAGCGGAAAAACACGGCAAGAACATCACGAACGACCACACAGAATTCGGAATTTCCCCGGTCATTTATGCGGCTATTATCCCTTAAGCGCACACGTGTTGAATTAGTATATATAGAACCCCGTTTGCAAATTACCCACAGTTTAATACACTCTTTGAAACTTTAACCAAGTGTTTAATTTTTTAATTTTTTAACTATAATTTTAGATTTAGTCAAAGAGTGCAGTGATAATATCAAAGTTATTATGGATAATCAAGAACCATCAACATCGTCTGCGGTGTCTTCGCAAATGGAAGCAACATCAACAAGTTTTGACTCTAGATTGACTAACATGCCTCATCAAGATATTGTTGTTTTTGGTTTATCAAGTGATTTAAATGATCTTAGTTTGCCTACTAAATGTGACATTTTAAAATATTATTTTTTTTTAAGTGATCGTGCTAAATTTGAAAACAAAATGTTCTCGTATAAAAATTTTACTCCTCACGTAACAGATAAATTGATCCAAATTTGGTGTAAATTAAATATTGAAATCATTAATAGAAAGAGTGTTTTAAAAAAATTAACTGGTTTGCTTGATAAATACCAGAAACATGTACAACATAGAAACAAAAGAGATGAATTTAAAGCATTTGTTGATTCAATAAACGAATTATTTTATATTGGCAAATGTAATTGCAAATTAAAAACAACAGAATGCTCGTGTGGATTGATTCCAGAACATCTAAAAGAATTTATGATGGACCAGCATAATGTTAGAAAATTCACAATACCTGAATATACCTTGAATATTCAAGACGTTGAAGAAGTAGCTACAACAATACCAACACTTACAACTGGTACCGATGATCCAAGTTACGAACCACCTGAATTACACATGGATGAAGATGAAAATGAAGCAACAACAGAAGTTCCAGAAGCAACTGTTCAAATGAGACGAGGTCATTATACTCAAAGATACGATGCCTTAAATTTTGCTATGATGTGTGATAGATTCGGTGTTTCAGAAAAAGTTAAATCTAGAGATGCAGTGCTCCGTACACGACATACAAATTCTTCCATAACTGCATTCTCTTTCGATGGTAGAAAAAATGACTCATTAACTACAGAGAAAGTTAATGACAAATTTCATACCACTATGGTAAAAGAACCGCATTTAGTTGTTTTGAAAGAGCCCTATAATGAGTTACTTGGATATGTAAATTTGGGTAGTCAAGAAGATGCAAAAACCAAACACAGAAAACTGAATGAATTTTTCAACAATAAAACATTAACAGTTGATCAATTAATTGGCATATGCAGTGATGGTGAGCCAACAAATACTGGAACAGAAAATGGTGTTTTACGATTATTTGAAAAACAGTTAAATAGACCAATTCACTGGTTTATATGTCTGCTTCATTTCAATGAACTGCCATTTCGTCATTTATATGAAGCATTGGGCAAAACAGTCACCAGTGGACCACGAGCAGCAAGTGGAAAGTTATTCAAAGCTATTCAAGAATGTGAGAAATTGCAGGTATGTAACACTTTATTTTATTTAATATCATCATTATTTATTGTCATTATTTTACTTTTTCGATTGGGATAAAGTTAAAATAAAATAATTGCATTTTAATTGATCTAAACATTTCATTTCATTTCATTAAACCAGGACCAATTGCACATTCTCGTTGGTTAACCAAAGCAAGTAGATTACTACGATTATATGTAACAACTAATACACCATCGACCAATTTAAAAACTTTGGCAGTTTATATTATTACAGTTTATGTGCCAATGTACTTCAATGTGAAGTTTTATAACTCTGTTGTGTACGGCAGTGCACTTTTATTAAAATTTATACGTTGGACACGATACTTACAACCAAACTTTCGTAATATTGTAGATGGTGTAATTCAAAACAACTCATATTACGCACATCCAGAAAATATCTTATTAACAATGTTATTTGATGATCGAAAAGCAATACGGGATAGAGCTATCAAAAAGATTTTACACTATCGAGAACAATTGTACGATCCAACTAAACTCAGAGTTTACAAAAAATATATCTTAAATTTCAATGCTACCGATTATGTCAATATGGTTGACATGCATAACGACGATATATTATTTGAACCAGCATTTACTCGACAGATTCCATATGATCACTTGGTAGAATACTTAGATTTCTTTGAACCACCACTGGCTGATCCACAAATTCCAATGCACATGCAAGGAACAGAAAGACATGTACAATTATTAACGAGTGTTTCAAAACGAGTTATAGAAAAGAATCGTGAAGGAGTTATGGCAGTGACATTAGAAAGTCGTAAGAAAACTCCTCGAATGGAAAGTAAAAAGGACATTAAAAAATAATATTACCACGTTAAAACATTAAATTGTAGGTCGAGAATAATATTTAAAAATAAATTGAATAAAAAATGTAAAAATAGTGTTTTCTTGTTGAAACCTTGAAAATGTTGATTTTTTCAAATCGATTTTCCTACAAAAAAATTGATCGTAATAAAAGTTTTTGGAAATTATCTGAACTTTTATAATCTGAATTCTGAATTCTGAATTTATTAGTTAAAAGTTCATTTTAGGCTATTTTTCGACAAAAAATTCCTAATATCTCTACTAAAAATAAAAAAAATATTGGTATCAATACAGATTCTGAAAGGTGATAAAAATACCTTTCAAACAAGCCCAGATTGAGAAATCTACTATAATGCTATCCGATTTTATGACGAATTTAATTAAATTATTCTATGTATATATGGAAAAATATATATTTTGAAATTTTGGGGGGCTCCAAATCCAAGTTAGAGCTATGGTCTCTTGAGCAAAATTTCTCAGAATCACCTATATATTACGATTTTGCTATACGCTTCATCAAAAAAAAAATTAACCCGCCCTAATATATATATATATATATATATATATTAGGGCGGGTTAATTTTTTTTTTGATGGAGCCTATAGCAAAAACGTAATCTATACGTGATTCTGAGAAATTTTGCTCAAGAGACCATAGCTCTAAGTCGGATTTGGAGCCCCCCAAAATTTCAAAATATATATACATAGAATAATTTAATTAAATTCGTCATAAAATCGGATAGCATTATAGTAGATTTCTCAATCTGGGCTTGTTTGAACGGTATTTTTATCACCTTTCAGAATCTGTATGATGATACCAATATTTTTTTTATTTTTAGTAGAGATATTAAGAATTTTTTGTCGAAAAATAGCCTAAAATGAACTTTTAACTAATAAATTCTGAATTTTCTTCGATGTTTTTCGAGATTATGAAAGTTCAGATAATTTCCAACAACTTTTATTACGATCAATTTTTTTGTTTTCGAACTCCTTTTTGTAGGAAAATCGATTTGAAAAAATCAACATTTTCAAGGTTTCAACAAAAAAACACTATTTTGACATTTTTTATTCAATTTATTTTTAAATATTATTCTCGACCTACAATTTAATGTTTTAACGTGGTAATATTAGTTTTTAAGGTCCTTTTTACTTTCCATTCGAGAAGTTCTCTTACGACTTTCTAATGTCACTGCCATAACTCCTTCACGATTCTTTTCTATAACTCGTTTTGAAACACTAATAATTGTACATGTCTTTCTGTTCCTTGTATGTGCATTGGAATTTGTGGATCAGCCAGTGGTGGTTCAACGAAATCTAAGTATTCTACCAAGTGATCATATGGAATCTGTCGAGTAAATGCTGGTTCAAATAATATATCGTCGTTATTCATATCAACCATATTGACATAATCAGTAGTATTGAAATTTAAGATATATTTTTTGTAAACTCTGACTTTAGTTGGATCGTACCATAGTGGTATGAAATTTGTCATTAATTTTCTCTGTAGTTAATGAGTCATTTTTTCTACCATCGAAAGAGAATGCAGTTATGGAAGAATTTGTATGTCGTGTACGAAGCACTGCATCTCTAGATTTAACTTTTTCTCTAGCCACTTTTGATTTATCCATAATAACAAGATTACCATGAACATCTCTAAAATTTATATCTTCGAATAAAGCTGTTGCTAAACATGAAGCGACTCTATCTGAAACACCGAATCTATCACACATCATAGCAAAATTTAAGGCATCGTATCTTTGAGTATAATGACCTCGTCTCATTTGAACAGTTGCTTCTGGAACTTCTGTTGTTGCTTCATTTTCATCTTCATCCATGTGTAATTCAGGTGGTTCGTAACTTGGATCATCGGTACCAGTTGTAAGTGTTGGTATTGTTGTAGCTACTTCTTCAACGTCTTCCGTATATTCAGGTATTGTGAATTTTCTATCATTATGCTGGTCCATCATAAATTCTTTTAGATGTTCTGGAATCAATCCACACGAGCATTCGTTTATTGAATCAACAAATGCTTTATATTCATCTCTTTTGTTTCTATGTTGTACATGTTTCTGGTATTTATCAAGCAAACAAGTTAATTTTTTTAAAACACTCTTTCTATTAATGATTTAATTTACACTAAATTTGGATCAATTTATCTGTTACGTGAGGAGTAAAAGTTTTATACGAGAACATTTTGTTTTCAAATTTAGCACGATCACTTAAAATGTCACATTTAGTAGGCAAACTAAGATCATTTAAATCACTTGATAAACCAAAAACAACAATATCTTGATGAGGCATGTTAGTCAATCTGGAGTCAAAACTTGTTGATGTTGTTGCTTCCATTTGCGAAGACACCGCAGACGATGTTGATGGTTCTTGATTATCCATAATAACTTTGATATTATCACTGCACTCTTTGATTGTGTCACACTAAATCTAAAAATAAAAAAAAATATTGGTATTGTGATAACCGAGTTTTTATTTAAGTATTTTGGCAAACTGCGTGCACATTGCTCGATGAACGATTAAGGAAGAAGGAAAAGCAAGCTTGGCAACGTTTAGTGTTGGTAAACGTCATTATTTTGTAACGTCATTATTCAGTGTTACAATGTTGTTCAATTGAACAATGCTGCCATTGACGACTTATTCTACAGGTATCAATAAATACCTTTCAAACAAGCCCAGATTGAGAAATCTACTATAATTCTATCCGATTTTATGACGAATTTAATTAAATTGTTCTAGGTATATATGGAAAAATTTCTATTTTGAAATTTTGGGGGGCTCCAAATCCGACTTAGAGCTATGGTCTCTTGAGCAAAATTTCTCAGAATCACCTAGAGATTGCGTTTTTGCTATACGCTTCATCAAAAAATATCGTTCCATACAATTTGACCCGCCCTAATATATATATATATATATATTTATTACGAACATTATATTTATTTCATATATTCGATATTTCTGATCCACCTCATTTTTATGTTTGGTGTTCCCTAAAAGGGTTTTAATGAGCTACTAGATTGAAACGCCTTGGAGTTCATGTTCTCTGAAAACTTTCTTCAATTTTTGGGTGAACAACAATTTTTTTTTATTACATTGGTCTATATGTGGTAATTCGATAGATTAATCTGAAATCGTTTTTATGTTTTTTAATAAGGTTAGTTATTTTCTCGAGTAGAAACATTTGGCATTATACATATCTCTTGTTAGTGAAAAACGGAACAAACATTTTCTGCTGAAACCTATAACTTGAATTCGCGGTTACTAATTTGTTTATAATGGTTTCTTTCCGGAAAATGTCTATTTCTAGATTGTTATTTTGTCTTCTAAATGCATTTAGAAGTATCAAAAATCGTAATAAAATACCTAATCCAAACTTTAGGGGCATATTTAGCGTCAGTTTCCAAATGAATCATGAACATATTTGCTATAAATGATATGATAACGAGGAGGAGTTGTTCGTGAAAGTCGGTTTAAAATTTTGAGACAGGCATAGGCCAAAGTTAAGTAAATAGATAAAACTTTTGCCAAGTCAATCTCGTTCATCTGAAGCATACTACCTGAATATTTCAGCACTTGCTACAAAAGGAAGCAAACAACTTACAATGAAACAACTTTTCCAGCCTGCAGTCTTTGACTTGAATGAATTCCAACGAATGTTGAATTGAGAAACTTCTTGGCTGTTCAGCCAAATCTTTGAATTCATTTACTAAACGTAGACATGTAATCAGTGCGTTATTTCTGAAACAATGGGTTACATCGAATTACCTGGCTTTTTGGTCAACAATACAAACTAGATACTGTGGTAAATGCTATATATTTCTGAAAGTAACATTAACTGTAGACAACTCTTTATCGCGTCCCTGATCATCCAGCAGTGGATTTTTGATATAAAATATTTAATTTCTTTAATTTAAAAAGAATACTTTTTTAAACTGAGGTTTTTAATAATATTTAATTTTGATATCTGTTTGCTGATGTAAGTTTTGCCTAACTTCAATCGTGCAAGTCTCGGTGTTGAAAGATTCTGAAGTTTCTCTGGATTCATACAATAATATCCTCTATGGACATTTTATGGATTAATAAACAATGATATTTTTCAATATAAATTCTTTTAGTTTTATTTTATTTATTATTCTTTGATTGTAATCGAAATTATTTGTGAAATATAAAATATGCACAAAATCATGATGTGATTTACATAATTTTATTAAATACGTAGCAACTATATATGTTTGATTCACTTGTTAAATTTAAATATAAACAACTGGAAAATTTCACATTTTTCTAAAATCGATACCGAAGTATTACCCGTACATTTGATTAATTAATTTTCCTTTTTATACGAATATGGTAGATCAGGCAGAAAAGCGTTCATATGTGAACGTGAACAACCTACTGCCTAACATATGCTATCTGATGATACAAAATTGAATGATTGATTGGAAAGTTTAACGTCACTCCATTTATTGATTGGCCTACACATCAATTATTTGACACGA
Source organism: Geotrupes spiniger (assembly GCA_959613385.1). Taxonomy (NCBI): domain Eukaryota; kingdom Metazoa; phylum Arthropoda; class Insecta; order Coleoptera; family Geotrupidae; genus Geotrupes; species Geotrupes spiniger. Next base: position 16,738,680 of record OY390736.1, on the reverse strand, counting down.
GTTTTTCGACGTTATGATTGCGAACGAAAAAGTAGTTCAAACTCTTGGGTATTTTCCACACCTATTTTTAGATAATGTATTATTTTGCTAAGTTTTTAAAGCAAATATGACAATAATAAATAGCTCACACAAATCGTCTTTATCTCCAACATGCAAATGATAAATTCTTGTCTAATTAATTCAAACTCGTCGTTGTCTCTTCAATCACTTTCAATTTCGTATAAAAGTCACTTTAATATGCATTTATTAATCAATTGACGTAAATTACTCACGTAGAATTAAAATTAGAAAATATGTTGTTTATTCAATGAAAACACGGCGAGCTTGTTATTTATAGCTTCAATAGTTTAACCGTATTCTCATACTTTTACTTAGAAAGATAGCTAGATCTTATATGAGCTACAAGTAGCTGATTGAAATAACAAATATTTAATTATATGAAGTTAAATTGTGTGTCTAGTGTTAACGACGAAACGTATGTATTTGCAACTAACATTGCTCTAACATTATATTTCACAACCTGAACAGATTTCAAGTATGAAGGCAATTTTTCACATTGAGTGAAACAATGCATTTAAGATGATATTTGTTCTGTCAGCAAGAAGTTCTACGATAAAACTTCCGTCAAAGAAAAACGAAAAGGGAAGTTCTCTGTTAACAAGAAAACTTTTAAGTAAGTTAATTTTATTGTATTTGAAAAACGGCAATGTTTTACAAGCCATAAAACTTTATAGATTTTTGTCAAAAATTCAGATTATAACAGTCATAATGAAAGACTGATATATTGGACGCACAATTATAGGGCGACGACAGTATTACGTCTGTGATGAATCAATAAAACATCAGAGATCCTTTACTTGTAATAAATAATATACAAATTTGAGCGACACAGAATCCCGTATATAATCATACATTAACCATATAGATAAAAAACGAAGGAATAAATATTTACGAATCCTTAAAAGTCATTTATATTTAAGTAAAAATTTTAATATTTGCAGCCGTATTGAAATTGCAGTATACATTTTCGGTCTTAGTCTTAGATAATATAATAATATGTTACTTGAAATCAAGCGTCTAATTACACTTATGAATCGTTCACTAGCTTTCCCTAAAAACATGTTAACAAACTTATATAATTCTCTGAAATATTAAATGAAGGCATGGAAATATGATAGGAACTGCAATTTGTGGATCGTTATTATCATCCATTGAATATCATCGACTGCATCATTATGTTCAGCTCATACCATAATAAAAATCACAATTATTATTTTATACGTGAAGTTGGAAATAAATATATTTAATATCACCGAAGGATTTATATATGTATTTAAGAAATTTAAGAACTAGCACGCATTAACCCAAGAGTTTGTTTTAGCAACCACAAAATCTATTTCCAATGTAATTGATACGGAAACATGCACGCAGAAATTAATTTGGCTATTAATAATAAATTATTTTCACTTATTTAAGTGTTTATTTTTGTTAGCATTACAGCTTCCTGCTACTGAACATGTTATTTGCACGGAATTATTTTTATAGGAAATACTATTTTTGTACCGCATTTATTTTCGTTGCGCAAAATAAACTGTTGTGTTACAAAAATATGATACATTCCAATTAGCTGATCGACGCTTATATTAGCGGGTTACGTTTTTTAATTTGTATTTTCGAAAGCCATCAATTTTAGCTTAAACGTCATGATGGATTATTTCCAATTGCTTCAGAGTTAAGCTTTGTGTGGGTCAACCTCTTAAAAGCTTTGCTAATGGAGCTTTTGTAGTTGCTGACGTCCATTTTTCTTAATCGTAGCATTAGGGTCGCCGAGATTTACTTTGTGTTCTTTGTCATTCCAAAGTTCTCGGAGTGCGGTGTATGAAAACGCTTTGAATGTTAAGGCCACAAATAAGTTGGAATTATTTATGTAACAAAACAGAAATTCATTTTTTATCACGAATATGAACTTTGTCTTAAATCGCTAACAGTTTACTACCGATTGTACTAATCACAGTAGATGCTTTCTCAACTTTCATGGCGTCGTATAAATAAATAAATTAATAAAGTTAATAAATTCCTATCTCTATACCCATGCAGAGGAATGGTGCTTATTAGATTTCTACTCTTGTTTCGTAACGAAAATTCATTTTTACAATTTGCAAAATAATAACTAAAAAGTAAAAAAATCACAAATTCGCAAATATATATCGTCATGAAAAATATTCTACCTCAACTATGGCATGCACAAAAGAGACTCCATCGGTCATTATTTTTAGTATAATTTCCAATTCAATTTTATTCGTTGTAGGTATAATTTCAGTTCGAATATTTCCTGCTCATATATTTTCAGTGCACAATTGGTCGCAATATGCGATTCCATAAATAAATAACACATTTACAATCACATCTGGGAGCTTAATTATATTTTTAATTACTGAACTGATTTATTCATCAAATGTATATGTACGATGTATCACATATGTGGGTCGCCAATCAAATCTGGTACATTAAGGATTTGTGCAATCAAAAAGACAAATTATTTGTACAAATAATGAATAAACAAAAACACAGAAAAACAGTAAAAAGCAAAAGACGCAATTTTAATTATGCTAATTTTATAATTAAGAATACGAGCAATTTGTGTGTGCTCGAAAATTATTCCACGTAAATTTATTTTTCATTGTTGAATGTTGCGTTTTTGGTTTATCTCTTCGTTACTTTCAGTTATTAATTGGCTTCAGTTACACTTTATTTTCATTCATATTTGCCTCATTCAATATTTAGCAGTTTAAAATATTAGAACCTAAGTTAGAAGAACATCTGGCGAAGGGTGAACAATTGTACAACTTAAATATGTAAAGGAAATACAGAAGATTGTGCATTGAAACTCGTATTGTCCAGCAGTAATAATGTTACATGTTATTTTCAAAATGTGTGTGGATTAAGGTCAAACGTCAACGATTTCTTTCCATCAATTACATAGTTATTCGAAGATATCCACTGATATCACGCGATATATCTGTCATTAAGTTTGAATCACTTTTAGATTTATTTGATCAGCAAGATGTTGGTCTAAATAAAATTTTAATATTGGATGATTTTAATAGCGCCCATTTTCCAGAAATTGGTGTTTATAATTGCATGTGACAAATTGTTCACAGTTTCTTGGATGTTGCTAATTTAAAACAGTTTAACCGATAAAAAAATCGAGCAATCGCCTTCCCGATCTTCTCGGCTCCTATTTCCAATAAGAACTAGATCATGATAACATACCTTTAGTTTAATAAAATAGTTATCATCCTGCACTTTTAATCGATTCCTCCATTTAAATAGATAATTACTCTAATTTCTCTAGAAAATCTTACAATTTCCGCAAATTTCATTTCTACGTGTTCTATGAATCTATTCATCGAATCGACTGGAGCTTTGTTGATTATTTCATCTATGTCAATCAGGCTTGTGAAGTATTCTAATAAACGCTCGGTATAAAAACTAATCGCAGAGTTATCCAAATTGTTCACTCCGGAACTTATCCAAAAGATTAAAGGGAAACATAAATATCATCGTAATTTCAAACGTTTTAAATGCCATTATGATTTGTTGCAATTCAAATATTTCTGAGAGTAAAAAGGCAAACAATGAAGCATAAGCGAACGATCTGTCAAATGTTGAAAATTCTAAATTTAAATCTACGCAGTGCCACTCTTTTAGTCCGGATAAGAATCAACGTAGCAGCATACCTGCTCGATCCATGTCTTTGAAGACGCTACATTAATAATCCACACTCAATAGTTGATGCCTTTAGAAGGTACGTTAACAGTGTTTACTCGAATTCTGCCTTACGCGCTTCGACGGTGTCTAATGTGAAGAATAGTGGATTGCATTTGTATATCAATTGTTTAAATGAATATCATTTTCTTAACCCTACTAGTAAACTAAATTAAACATAAGGGGGGGAGATCAACAGATGAAGAAAACGTTAGCAAGGTTCAGATGTGGAAGTCATGAGAAGGCCAACAAATATTGATGGAAGAGGAATATAAGAGGCACGCGTTCTGTGGGAACGGTTGGAACGAATGGGAACATTGGTTGGGGGATTGTAAAGAGATAAGCTTGAAAGCAGAAGAACAGAAGGAAGGAAAGGACCGGAGAAGAAGTTTGTGAGAGAACCGAGAGGGGCTAGAAATATTAAGGAAAATAAAAGGGATGAAGGAGGAATGTAGGAAAAAGAGGAAAACGGAACAGCAGGATGGAAAAGAAAATGAAAATATAAAGGAAAAGAGAAGAGGAAGGTAGGAGGAGATGGAAAAAGAATAAAGAAGTGGAGCTGAAGGGAGATCTTAGAGAGAAATGATACAAAGAAATGTTAGATTTATGCCGATAAAGGTTTTTTAAGTAAACTAAATAACAAATTTCGATCTGTTAGTGACCAGTTATCTAGTCTTCTGATCAAAGACTCTATAAATGTATTAGTAGGACCTCAGCTTTTAAATATCATTAAAAATTTCAATATTTATTGAAATGTGGAAAATAGACAGAGTTGTACCAATTGGCTATTTTTTATATTTAGCAAGTTATGGACCTATAGGATATACCATAGATCTTTCAAACTTGGTAACAGTATATCAGATTATAAAAAAGGCACTTCACCTTGCCAAGATTTATGGAAAGAAAAGTGTACCAGTTATCTATTTGACTCAATACATTCTTGATTCATTAGATTCCAGGGATCAGGTTGATATTATATATGTCGACTTTGCAAAAACCTTTGATCGTACTGCTATATAAGAGGAAAATAATTGTTTTTAGACTTTCGATGGACTACTCGCTCTCTCCCTTTGTCGATCGCTCTCTCTCTCCCTACCTCATTCGTACACGCTCTCCTCCACCCCAGCCTAATATATTAGTAAATCTGTCAGAAGTTACAGGAGCAGATATCCTTAGAAATTCTTATAACAGGGGTATGTATCAGTAGTAGAATTATCAACTCAGATTTAACTTGGTAAATGGTTTCTATTCAGGTACCACTCGGATCTTGACAGGTGTGGGGTGTAGGGTGAGTGCTCATATCAAGTGATATTGGTACACATTCCAACTTTTTTGAGACATTAAATAGTGGTATATCAAGACAGTATGTAGTAACCTGTATAATACAGATCTTTCATGACCACCTGGATGATATCGTAAGAATGTTATCTATAAAATGTTTCCAGTATGCGTACCTGCTTCATAGTACAATGCCACTATATTACGAAATGAAAGCATCTTAAGTACTGAATCAAAGGAATGGCTATCGAGTATTAATCTCTGACATGGAAGACGATTTACTTACTTGGTCATAACCAAGTATCTAAATTTATAGTATGCTATACATACACGACCTGGACCTCATTCAATGGATGGGCATTGTTATAAATATATTTATACCTTATAATCTGAAAACTATGCTACATGTGGAAGGCACCTTTTATACCTATTTTGTAAACCAGTGTTTGTCTTCTAAACACTGGCATAGCCAACATTGAATTTGTGTTAAGACCATCAGAGAAAATATATAATTCTTACACTGAGGGTTGGTGGTTAACAACAACTGGGTTATTTGACGTAAAGGACCGTGATTCGTGTTTTATTTTTGAGAACAGCTATTAATCTGATTACTCATTAGATACATGAGAGTTACTAAGAGTTGCGTTATTGGTGTCTCGACCTCTTGTTGTTTTTTTATATATTCATGGATATGCAAAACGCCCAAAATGCAAAATAATTTTACATCATGACAAGACATCGTCGCATACCGCAAAACTAACAACTGAGTATCTGGATGCCCAAAAAGTTAGCACCATGAATCCTCCACCATATTGCCCTGACCTAGCACTTTGTGATTTCTTTTACTTTTCAAAAATTAAGGATAAAATGCGTGGAATCACATTTTCGTCGTCAGATAAAGCAGTGGAACAGTATAAAAACCTAATTTCTGAAGTGTCTCAAGAAGAGTGGCATCATTGCTTTAATGACTGGTTTCATTGAATGCAAAAATGTATTGACGTCAAAGTGAAATATTTTGAAAAGCAATAAAATCTTAAAAAATTAAAATAAAATTAATCCTTGTTTCATTTTCTACAAATTTTCAAGGTAGCACTCGTATACCTGGTTTTTGTAAAATACTTTGCATCTGAATATCACGTGCAGGATAATGTATCATTCACTCGCAAACCAAATTTAGTTCCATACCCATATAAAATAAATTCTCAAAATTTAGATCGTACTACTTCAGTTAAGGATCTCGATGTACTATTTGACGAAATGGTGGGCTTTGCAGATCACATTCAGTATTGCCAAGTCTGCAAGACGAAACTTTTTCTAACACGGAGGCGTTGAAGCTCTACATTTTTCATTGGCGAGGGATCGTCTTGAAAACGCGTCGCTAATTTGTTCACATCCGCGAGATAGAAGTGGTTCAGACGTGAAAAATGTCAGCATAAATTTCTGTTATCTCGTTGTACTATCTCATAACATGAGTTTCGGAAATCCTTCAGAGTATCGTGTTTTTATATAAACTATTGAATAACCACATTGACACTTCAGTACTACTTGGTACATTGCATTTTTTGATGTCGTATATTACAACACGCCAACGTTTAACATTTTACTTGCCCATTGTGGGGACTAATACATGCCTTAGAGCTCCGATACATGTAATGTGTTTAACAGGATTCCTGCGAATTAATTGTTGTAGCTTGACCTAAGCGAGCATTCACCAATGAGAATATTGATATCTGTTGAACATCAATTGACTCGATCTTGTTCGCTAGTGTTCACTTATGTGCACTTTTCTTTTGTACATGTGCGCGCATACTTAAATTTTTCAATTGGCTATTTTCTATATTTAGCAAGTTATGGACCTATAGGATATACCATAGATCTTTCCAACTTGGTAAAAAATGTGCTTGTTCGGCAGTAACGTATTTCATACGCTGTTCTTTTGTACTCCTTGTATTTGTCCAGTAATCGGAACATTAATTTTGTTCTGCAATGAAAGATATTATTATTATTATTATTATTATTATTATTATTATTATCAGCTGTATCGTCTGTTTGAAATTTAGTATGTTATTAGCTTAATATTTAAGTCTTTGGGAGTAGCAAATACTCAATTATTATTAACAGACTTAACATCGTTTTATCATCATTACTACGTTACACATATGTACATACAGCATTTATATTAACATAAAATGTTGTCAACATTTCCTGGACCTATTATTAACCCATCAATATCATGAACCTTATACTACTTGGTGATTAAAGTTATTTATTCTACTGCCTCAGGAAGTGCTACTTTAAAATTTAAAACACATACCCAAGTCACTTCGTAATTATCGTCACGGGTGGTACACTACCAATTACTAAAACAGAAAATAATATATTGAACAAGAACGTTTTATGTTATCCGACATCTTCGAATGGTGTGGTAGAATCGTGACCATTAGTAATACATGTAGTACGATATCATTTAAAAGCGTTGCACCTTAAACTTTAAATACCTTTATAATATTCCACCCCGGAATACAGTGCATTTTTTACGGAATCTTAATAACTAGCGCACGCCAAATTATTAACGTTTAACTAACGTTTATTGTGCGTCATAAAACTGTGTGCTTAAAATATACTTTCTCCGCATTATTTTATAATTTCAGCAATTTGTCATTTTATTTATTATCTTCTAACTATCAGATATGTATATTAATATATTTAAAATGAAAACTTCATTTATTACGTAGCACAATTACAATAAATTAAAATAAGCGACCGTAAATTCTTATGTATTTCATGCCTGCTATACATAAATCACGCATGAAAATAATCGATGATATCTGCATAGAAAGTGTAGCAAACTGGCCATTGTTATTCAAGAAATAGAATGGTACACCGTTTTGAGCTTACTTTGCAGAGCCTGTCGTTATGCATAACAATGCAAAGTCGGGCGTATGTGTGTATAAATTGATGAAATAGAACGGCGCCATAAATAATTCATACCTTGCAACGTTGGCGTGATGAAGCGCTAAATCAAAAACTACTATTGTGCTCTTTTATCTAAATAGGTGAAATCGCGCTGTTAAATGAAAAATGTTTACTATCAATGTTTGCCATGTGTCGAGCATATACGGAGAAATTTACTGACGTAATAGGTTTAAGTACGGTGAATGTGAAAAAATCGGAATATTTACAGCTTTTTCTCAACATCATTTTGTTTCAGTTCCGTAATGCACTCCCGTGGTAAATTTTATTTTGAGAACAGTAACAACAAATCAATAAATTTGCCAACCAGGCGAAATACTCGCCGTTATTTTTTACAATATACAACTTTAGTCCGCACTTATGGCAGAACGGGTTTCTCTAGTACAAGGTTCCAGTACAAGTATTATATGAAGTAAAAAAATAAATAATCGAAATCATTTAATTATACCTAATACAAACAATTCCACCAACATTAACGGTTACACCACATACAAATACGATAGACAGGACGGTCGATGCGATGTTTCTAGTACATCAAAGAATTAGCTTTTTCGTCGTTTCCTATTAAACGTTTACTAATTAATTCCCATAAATATGTTGCCTTAGATCTACTAAAATTACCTTCCACATAGTATACCTTCTTCTCTTTTAAACACTAAAGTCAGATGTCAATCTGGTATCCAAAATTACCAAATATAATAATGTTTCAAGTTTCAATATCTCTTCTTCAATATGATATTAAATTCCAACTTACATCAACTAGGTACGGAATCAACATGAGATATCGTCCTAATCAATCTCAATAAATTTTCGACATAATCCACACGAATGATAACAATCTCAAGTAGTGTTAACTATGCTAGTCTCATAGGCATATATGTAATCAACAAAATAAATCGGTTAATAAATCATGAAATATTGAAACAATTACTCAGCATATCAATACACTGGTTTTATATCATGCATAGTTTGGATTAGGTTGTATGGAGCTGCAGACCAAATTGACCAGAGATAAGTTGATTCAACGAAATCGTGGACAGTTGTAGAGTAAATATAGTTGCACTTAAACGCCGAAAATCGTAGCATTTTTTTTAAATGAAGTTGAGTCCGCCGAAATTGTGAAAACTCTCTAGGTGACGTCGGTATAAAACAACTATTCAAATTTATTCGCAGTTAAATTTTATCAGGAGTTTCAACACCACTTGGCAATAAACCTGATGGTACAACTTCTTCATCGGACTTGGAAACGGCGAACTTATTGGCGGCTCTATTCCAACAGGCCTATATTTTCCCACTCTAACCGATATTGTCTTTCCCGTGTAACTAAATCTTAAAATCTTAAATCTTTCACCTTCCACTGCCCCAGGTCCTATATCATAACACGTCATCCTCACTGCGTTAGAATGCGTCACTTCTCTCCGAATACCCTGCTGTAATTTTTATCGCAAACGTTTGTTTTAGAAGATAATCCTGCTAATAATTCCTGCTGTTAAACACGTTGTTGGAAGATCTGCTTCATTATCTAAATCAGTATGTATCGATCGGGGCGCTTCAAATAAATAGAAGACTTTTCAAACCGAACCTTTCATGTCAAGATTGGATCTGCAGGTTTCTGGCATCCACTCTGTATTCTATGGTCTTCCTTAAAAAATGTTTTTGGGACCCGTTTTTTTCTGTTTATGTTTACAGTCCTATATTTTATAAATAACGTGTGCAAGAAGCGTTCCCACCGATATTATCTTTCCTGTGTACAATAATGAAGTCCCAACTTAAATCTCTTTCATCTTCTACTGCCCCAGGTCCTATATCATAACACGTCATCCTCACTGCGTTAGAACGCTTCACTTCTCTTCGAATACCCTGCTGTAATTTTTATCGCAAACGTTTGTTTTGGAAGATAATCCTGCTAATAATTCCTGCTGTTAAACACGTTGTTGGAAGATCTGCTTCATTATCTAAATCAGTATGTATCGATCGGGGCGCTTCAAATAAATAGAAGACTTTTCAAACCGAACCTTTCATGTCAAGATTGGATCTGCAGGTTTCTGGTATCCACTCTGTATTCTATGGTCTTCCTTAAAAAATGTTTTTGGGACCCGTTTTTTTCTGTTTATATTACCGACATAAGCGCATAACAGCTATTATTTTCAAAACATACCTTTTACGCAGGTGACGTGCTTTTTGGCGCTTGCTACCATAGTGATAATATGCAGATCCGATTCAGAGGACGATTAAAGAGTATTCCATGAATTGGTTGATTGTTTTAAACATTGAAAAGTGTATCCATCTCCAATATCAATTGGCATTAAGAACATCGGGAGAGTGACATCACGATCTCGATATCACAATTTCTTCATTATTCATCATGGCCGATTCATATATAACGTCGTAAGAAATTCTGTGGTATACATGTTTAAAAAATCCTTTCAAGCTTTCAGCCTTTATTAGGAAGCTTTGGGCCGCATATTGAAGACCCTTGCTTAAGTATGCAGTTCTTTACTAGATAGGGATATCACTTTGATGGTGGAATGTGGTGCAAAGCGCCTCAGTTATCTGAATGTACCAACCTTATTGTGAGCGTCGTGCGCTTGAAGAGCAAATCTTCACGTGGCGTGCCTTGCACCATAAATGAACCTATCACTTCTCATGAAAGATTGCGTGGGATTTAGAAACTGGCAAAAGGGGCTCATAGAATTTGAATACGCCAACAATTTGTGGCCAACCGCAACTTCTATACTTGGAACCCATTGCCTACTTGTTTGTGCGCAATCTGTGGCTATGTTTTATATAAGGATTAATATGACGTTTTAAATCTAACCGACACTTCTCCTAGATTATATACTATGTGGTAGAAAATAATAGGTTTTTACCGCTGCTGTATTTCTCTTTTGTAATAATAATAGACAAATGAATGTCAACTTATCTATGCTTGCAATAAGGAAACACATTCCTCATGGACGTATCTGTAACACAGTCTATGTGTACCTGTTCGATTAGGGAACAAACCAATCTTTCTTTTTCTCTTTCTTTTGCCGCGTTATCGAAAGTTCGGTTGGGTTGGGTTGGGTTGGGCAACAATTTCCGTCTTGGAATGAAATGATGATTTTGACTACAACCTGATTTGTTTTAATCACAAGATCACATACTTTCATTGGAGCTTGTTAGGTTCTGTCACCATATTAGTTATACCATTCATACATTACGGAGTAGAGGATCTAGAATATAGAATCTGAAAAGCCGAAGGTTATGACCTAGAAAGCTCTCACGCTGTCAACGCGATATAATGGCTATAATCGAAGTAATTTTCTTCTGAAGAGTCGTGATTGACTTATTCTTTAAGTTATTTCTTGTATTTGCATTTGTTTGAATATGAGATTTTCTTCAGTTTGATGGAACTCGGTGCTTAGAAAATGGGGTGTAAAATATTTTGGAGAAATGAATAAAATTTGGTAGCTCTGTATCCCGTTATTACTCAGAATTTTACTAATTCCCAGTCTTGTTATTCTCTTTTAGGATATCAAAAATTCACTTCTAAACACTGGTGGTTGCCATTCTGCTTGATATTACTAGGACAAAAATTAAATCGTGGGCATCAGCTGCACTTACAATATTTACAACTAAATGAGCAAATGATCCATCATATATCAACAGACATAGTAAGGTTTATATTTGGTAAAATGTACTAGCCAATGCACTACAAATGCATTTCATTAAAACTTTTCCATTTTTATTGGAGCAGATTCTATATTACTTTTATTAGTTAGTATATATTTTCTATATTGTATTTCTGTTTTCTACCTTTCGCAGTTTATATCCATTTGTGAATAATTTTCGTATTATAGCATTGTTTTTTTGACAAAATAACTGAATAGACATCATTATTACAATATCATTTGGGATTTTCTTTATTTTCATAAAAATAAATTGGTTGGTCATTTGCATGTAATTGGCATAATTTAGTTATGACGTGCACAGTCCTCATTCTTTCGTTGGTTGATGATTTTGCTTCAAATCGATGCCGATTTTATGGGTTGCAATGAAATTATGTTTTAGTTTTGCGTGTACAGGAAATATTTAAAAAACATGCGCGCGGCAGTATGGTCGTGTATGATTTTCACAGATAAATTAGCTTTTAATATGTGAGCACTTGGTATTACGTTAAACTATAATTACGAATGCTTCCTTGCATCTGGGTCAAGTAGAAATATAAAATATTTACATTAATTATAGGTGCCCTGTTCCAGATATTGACGGCTTTTTGAATTAACTTGCATAACTGGTGCAACAATTGATACAAATGGATCAAGCTATTATTTACTTCATATAGTGGCACATATTTAGGATTAATAACAGTAAATTATAAAACATATTTAATTATGTACATAGGAAAGCTGGAATGATAACACCAATACATCAACAGGGAAACATGACAATTATTATTACTTTGTAATATGTCACATACATAATACTAACAGCGTTGTTTAAGGAAATGTCGACACAACGTACAGAAACTCTTATTGGAGATATATTTAAACTGAAATATATGGAAGCATTAGGCCTTTAGGGCTTGGGCGTGAGCTTGTGTTAGTTTCCGGTCTTCGGTATACCTTCGCCAATATATTATTCCACTGCGCACCACACCATCTTTTTTGGGCGCTCTCTTTTGCGTTTCTCACTCGGGAAGTAGAGCTTGTTTCACCCTCTCATCTTATATGACTTAACAATCTGCTCTATGCGCCTTGTTCACGTTTATAGTGATAGGGTCTTCGAAGCAAGCCTTGTGTCGAGATGTGGACGTATTATCAGAACTATTGTTTAGAACATTATTAACATAAAAATGAGGTGAGAATATAGGAACAATTAACAACAGATCTCTGTACGTGGTAACGACTACAGATGACGATGACGTTGCTATAATAGCTAGAAACCGTAGAGATCTGCGAGAATGTGATTATAGACGAAAAAGCAAGATATTAAAGGGCTGGACATAAACGAGAATATACGTGCACTTAATTAGACGGGAACGGAAAATTCTCACCGGGTGAATAAGGAAATAACATTTTGAACAAGTAGAGTCGTATAAATATCTAGGGCTATTAATACATAGGGGAAATGAAAGAACTCACATCAAACAACAAAAACTGTGGGATGTAACTCATTCTTTATCATTAAGAAACTGGAAATTAAGCTAATGGTGATATGCAGCAGTCACCTGAATACAAAAAGTGGAAGAGTAGCTCAAAATATTCGAAAGAAAACATGGAAATGTAATACAAGATAGTGAACATATTAAAAATGACCAAGATCTATATGGGAGAAGGACGAAGGAGTGACGTGGACTAATCCGCCACGTCAAACGGAAAACAAAGTTCGCTTACAGATGTATTTTCTACGGAACTCTATAGCCCATTATAAAAAATTTCAAACTGACCTGACATGCATGCCGGCACACAGGCACACATGTAGACGTAATTTCAAAAGTAGTCAGAATAGACTTAGGTGATGTCAAAAACGTGTATCCGAATAATAATCAAATGAAGTTTCTATTTTTTGTCTATCGCTTCTTTGGGCAGGAATTTTTTTTTGACAAAACCTGAATTTTTATAATTACTCAATATTGATAATATTTGTACAAACATTTTAGCTTTTAAATTCCCGCGTACTCGTAACTTCATTTTCTAAATATCCTTTTACCTGCAACGACTTGCGAGGCTTTGAAATATACTTTTTGTTTTCTAGGGAAAAACAATATCGTTTAAAATCGACAGCACTTCCGGTAAAGTTCGTAATTAAAGTAATTTCAATTAGCACTTTATATGAGTCCTGTTACGTAAAAATACCTGTCGTTGCAAAATAAATATGTCATCACAAATTTTGTTAGTAGATGTGAATTTGATATTAAACATATTTTCTGATTAATGCAGTAAATAATAATCTAAAGTGTACGGCGTTGTTCCAGTTTTTAATGTCAAAATATTGTGTGTCTATGGTAGATATGAAAAATTTGTATATTACATAATACAATAATTTTGCCCGAGAGTTAATGTAATACGTCCCGGATTCGGCTTTCAGAAAATGCATGCAAATGCTTGATCCATGTTATTGCATTTCTCTTCACAATGCCATGCAAATGTTATATATATTTATAGATTTTGGTAACATTGTTATTTCTTTTTAATCGATTGAAAACGTACAACGTTAAAAAAATGTACATATATTTCAATCGAGTTGGTATTATTAATCTTAGACATTTTTCTTCCGCTCTAACATAATATTTACTATCGAATTTCATGCAAAAATGTCATCTGCATAGTCGGGTGCATGCAAGTGGTGATTTACGTTTCGTGGTAGCAGTCACGGAAATTCCCCATCATGAAATTTTATAACGCACAGAATATTCTCGCTATTTCTAAATGCACACATAAAATGTTATTTTCTTCTACAGTCATACGTGTCGACGTTCCTAAATATTATTGTTCGCAGTGAAGACATGCTTAAATATATATTTTTACTGATAACGCGTTTTTCATATCTAAATTGCTTTCGTAGCTCTGCACATATTTTAAAGGAATTTTAAACAAACTTCGGTATCTTGCACTTATTTTTCACGCAGTACGATATGGTTTCTAAAAACGCGTCTCCGCAATTATTGACGTTTTCGAGTTCCCTTTGTGAGTGTTGTATTGATGGATAAAGGTGCTTGTTGCAGGTGAAGGGCTGCGCGAGGCGACATGGGGTGCTTCGGCAGCAAGGATAAGTTGTCCAAAGAGGATATGGACTTCTTGAAGTCGCACACACGTTATGATGAAAGCACAATCAAGGAATGGTATAAAGGATTTAAGGTAAGAATGTCACTAATTATTATATAAAAAAACAATCAATAATTGTCTAATCACATATGTACAGAATATACGACGACAATTTTCTTTACTATCAAAACATGACATGACACTTTTCGGGTGTATCGTATTTCAAATTGCTTTCATCTGCTAAAAAGGAATTCATTATCGTAAATTTGATAAACACACATTTAATGCTAGTCGATTATTATTGATATTGCGGTGATAATTTTCTTACATTAATAAATAGATTAATTTGGTTAATTGATTTAATTTATTGCGAGCAGCACCGATTTATTATTATTATTATTGATTGAATGTGTTAAATAATTAAAAAAATAGTTATAAAAAATATTATAATTCAATTCAATAATTGTAATTGATGTATAGTGGTTCATACAATGATATTAGCCAGTATTCGTATTTTAGATTATTATTTATGATTTTATTAGAGATTCTCGCAGTCGTTATCGTAAATGTTATCATGGAAATTCTAATAAAGTAAAGAGTTAAAATTTTTAGATTAATTCTATTGAAGGGGTTAAACTTAGTTAATAGTATTTTGTGTACCAAGGCCAAAAAGTACTGTTTTTTCGTCCGAGTTTTCTTTACGACCGAGGCGTAGCCGAGGTCGGAAAGCAAACGAGGACGAAAAAACACTTTTTGGCCGTGGTGCACACAAAATTTTTTAGGCGACCCTCATATAATTTTCAAATTTGTTGCAACATTTACTTACAATTTATTGACATAGTCATTTATGACAACTGAACAATTGTACATATTTGTGACACCTTCAGACATGTTTATGTTTTCTTTGTCTACATTCGAAGTTATTTCGGCTTTATAAAGAATAATTACCCAATAATCAGTTAAAAAGTCTATCACCAACACGTATTTACTAATGTAAACAAGATGTACAGTTTGACACTGACGGCAGTGTGGTTATTTTTATACAATTTAGGTAACTGTCGGTAGATGGCGCCACCCTATTGCGTACGAAAAATGAAAGCGGACGAAAAACGATTACTTTTCGTCCGCGTTTGACGACTGAAATTTCAATTTTTCGTGTCGGTCGCCTAAAAAGGTAATTTATTGAGTTAGTTGCTTTGTGTTTATTACAACAAAATTCTACAAGTTCTGGAATTGAATGCTATTTCTAGGACACGTTAGTTTATATAGGAATGTGATCAATAATTGTATGTGGGCACTATTTATGACTTGAAGAAGGATTATAAATCTAGTGACGTCAATGAAATAATTATATTGTCAGCGACGTGATAAACAGCGATTGGATTGAAATTTGTGTAATACATGAATTCTATTGACGTGAAATATACTACATATTAAAAATGCACTTATGTTTCAAACTTTACAATGAATACACGACTCAATTTAAAGAACTACTATGTTTTTATTTGATAATTTTATTATAGGTGTATAACCCACTCAAAATGAGTAGCTATCGTTAATTTACGATTGAAAAAACCCTCACATTCCTTGAGCCTTGAAATTTAATTTAAATATCATCCACAAACAGCATTAAGGCGATCCCTATTTAAAATAATAGAAATGTATATACATCTGTATATATTTGAGTGTAACAATTGTCACAATATTTAACTTCATAGATCTATAACAAAATAATTTTTTGACATTGTGGTTGGGGCTCACAGATTTTCAGTTTCTATATTATTAGGTTTGGCGAAGAATCCATCAAATTACGAGAAAACACTTGTGGTTGTTTTTGTGAACACATTTGTATATATGTTATTTGTCCTGTTTGTGTATGTCTATTAGACTAATGAAATGCAATTAACATTTATAGTTCTTCGTAATTTTTTTATGATTTCGTCGTAAGTATCTATGAAATTGCGTACGTATTTACGGTATTGAAATCAGCAAAAAAACACGTATTTTACGATGTAAAAATCTGAAACGAAATATAAACTTGACGGTAAAAGAGGTGAAACTTTTGTTATTAATCGAAATATTTTACCCACCAGTTAACAAAACACGGCAGCGAAATTGTTTTCAAATTACTGCAAGCGCTAAAATTAAAGTACATCTTTTTACAATTTTTGTACGTATCAAAACTGATTATCATAAATGAGTTCAAATAATGAATGAGAGTTAAGTTCTTAATTGCAAAATATTTAGAACAAAACTTTTCTCGGCAGATGAGCTTATTGATAATGGAATAAGTTCAATAATACCGTTCGGAATTATTGCTGAATGTTGACTGGCCAGCTCACGATACGAAATTCGTGAATTCTGTTAATTGTTAGCATATAGCAACAAATATATTTAAGTTAAAAATGATTACATGAAACACATGGTTCTATTTTTTGCAACTTTTTATAAGTCGTTATTACGAAAAAGAGTAATCAAGTCGTTAGTCGTTGGTAATTATATGAATTATGCACTAGCTACAAATGGAGCGCTTGGAAACCCGTTGCTATTTAATTTGTATCGTTTCAAAGCTGCAGCATTCACTGCGCGATGAGAAACATGAAATTGTATCTCAACGGTGCAAGTTACTCGTGTAACATATATACCTGGCATTGCTTATTACATGCACGTGGACTTCAGCAAAGCTAGCTCTCTAACCATCATGCGAGCGAATCATATAGTTTTGAATGAATTGAAATATTTAAAAATAAGGAAATGCTCTAAGTCATTAATTGTTCAAAGTAAAATGAGTCCACTAATACTTTGACGGTCGTCATTACACTGAAAATCGAACGTAAGGACGGCTTTAGCATCAACAGTTACTCAAATTGTGAAATCTTGAAACTTTGGAAGCTAAATTTCAAACCCTTTTCACAAGAGCGCTTTGGTTTTTTTTTATCAGCGATACGGCATATACATCTACATACATTATTAATTACGCTGTTTGTGACATAAGCTTTTTTAATATTTTTCTCCCCTTCATTGAGTAGCCGCGTACGTTAAATTGAACGAAGATAAATTAATCAGTTTTTGCATAAACCTTTATATGACTTTGACCGATAAGATTCCCTCTGGGAACAACCGGCACATGTTATGAAATTATACGCAAAAAATATTTTCGTATTAGTTCGGTGAAGTTGTTGAATTTTTGATGTGAAAGAAAGATTGCTCATAAGTGGATAAGCTAATATTTGGTAACCGTGGTGTGATTTATAAATTCCTTGATAATTGTTTTCTGCCATTTACAGCATTGTTTTACCCATACTGACACCCATTTAAAAGTTTTCTTGAATTTGATGAGTTCTACTCCCTTTTAAAATGCACTAATTCATTAATGCACTTATTTTAAGTTTTTATTATTTTTTGTAGACAAAAAATGGGAAATAAATCTATATTGATCGAAATTTGTCACAGGCCTTGCAAAACTCAACATGCTTTTCTATAGTTCGCTGCCTTTTTAAGCAAGAAAATAATTTTGAGATAAATGTATGTGTCTTTAGGTAGGGTAGGTAGGCTGGTGCGATTGGAACTTTAATTTGATCTTCATTGTTTTCTGTTTTGTGTCAGCTCTAGTATTCCATCCCATCCATTTTGGTTTTTGATTTTTCTCTGATTCTGTTGATCCATCTTATTGTTAACCTTCCTCTCTTATTTCGTAAGCCTATCGTCCGACATTCAGCATACATGTTCAAACTCTCTAAGCTATCCCGTTCGTTAATGGTTTTAATTTCAAAGTTTTGACTGTATGTTTCGTTTCTTATTTTGTCCCTCATATTTGTATTCTTCTCATTTTTATTGCGTTAATGGTCAGTTGACGTCCGTGTCCCGGTACTGTAGATAATTGTTGGTCTAACTACTTTGTAGAAATTGTAGAATTTCCGGCTTTTATCTTTTTTCCGTACGTCTTCATTATATTGAATATACCCGCTCTTTCCATCCTTTCATTTATTCAATGTTCAATTTTCCGTTTCCTTCTTATTTATTTATTTTATTTGTTTGTTTGTCTTCGTTAGTTTTTTCTACAATACAAATGAATTTATTACTTCGTCTGGCGTACCACAGGGATCCAATGTGGGACCACTGCTTTGTTTACTATTTGTTAGTGACCTGTTTAATTTGTCAGCCTGTGTAATCTGCAAAGCTGTAATTAGAGAGTATCAGCAACTAGAAGTCTTGGATTTGTTTTATGGAATTCCAAATAGTTCACGGACCAAGATATCATGAAATGTTTCCACCGTGGTTTGGTTCGTAACCGTAAGTGGAGTACGCTTCAACAGTTTGGTAACGAGTTCAATGACATATCTTAAAGTTTCAAGAAGGGTGGCATATATCCCATGAGGAATACTAAACATGACTTGTTGCTGTTGGACCACAATTTCCTGTACAGTATAATTCAAAATAAAAGTAGATTGTTACATTACAACACATTTATTTTAACGTGCCGAGACTTGCCTCAAGAAAAAATTAAATTTATTTAAGCTGCTGGTCTAAAGCCATGTCAAGGAGCCCAGTGTATCAAATATGCAGTAGTGCTATATATTTTGAAGACATATTCATCAATTTTGCTGCAGTATAATATTATGGGTTGTATTATTTGTGCTTTTCATATAGTTATTTCCACTTTTTTTAAATAATTTATTTACACGATATCATTTTGTTGTTGTGCCTTTTTTGTTGAACTCCTTGTCTTGTTTCAAATTCCATACATTCTTCAATACTTGTTCTTACTATTTTTGTATTTCCTCTATGCTTGTATTTTAATACTTCTGTGATGTCTTGTTGACCCCTCATTTCTGTAACTCTTTCCATTTTCGAATTATGTCAAACGTTTTTTCTAAATTCTGTTGTTGTCTTTTCCAGGTGACTTCCTTAATTTTAACATTTCTCATTTTGCTTATGATTGCCATTTGTTTGGTTTGGAACTGTTTGCTTCTTCTTCCTCCTCATCTTGATTTTGCACATCCGCATGCGTTATTTCTTCAAAATAAGTTTTCTATCTTTCCATTGTTTCAACTTCTTTTATTATTATTTAACACTCGTTTATTGACTTTAATTTGGTTATTGGCACTTGATGACTAACAATGATGGGTGTTTTGGTCATGGCATCGTGGAGCTATGTTAAGTTAATGGTCCATTATAGTATTAACTGGTGGTTAGTAGCGTGTCACTTTCTATCAAATTGTTGATTATCTCTAGATTAGTTTGCATACCGTATTGCGTGCTGCCAGGTATCTGGAACATGGAGTGAAACAATAGCGGACAGCATTATAAGCTGTCTTTTTGCAAATTCAACATACTTTTCTATATTTCGTTGCAAATTTGTATATAAACGTATCATCAATGTCATATACATATAGACATTAATCATTCTTGAACAAACATATATTTTTAGCTTCTTTACAACACTCATGGGCAATATAATTATATTTGAGGTAAATCATCAATGTAGTGTCCTTTCATAAAGCTTCCTTTTTTCTATATTGTCATTCAGCGTCTAGCGGCTTATATAATGTACCGTAATGTGGAACTGACACACTTATCTTTATACCGGTGCTGAGTGCAGGCATTGGTAGAACCCTGGACGTATTAACTTCGTCCGAATATTCAAGTTGCCTATTAAATTTTAGAAGAACATGTTTATTAGATATTCTTGGTAATATACAGTTTTCATCTGTTGGACAAAACTAATTTCAAACACTTCCATTTTCGTATTGCTTTTGTCTTAATTATACATGTCAATTAGTCAAACCTATTTATAATAATATAAAATAAACATCTGATATTGCTGATGGAGTGCAAAAATTTTGCAACCATCCTACGGACATAATTTATCCCATGCATATTAAATACTTTCTAGTTTTTTATTCTGTCTCAATATCCAGTCACTTTTCAAATCCATCTAACCAATAGTTTGGCCACTGATATGTAGAGAGTTTAAAATTTCGTTTAGCTGTCCATAACATTATTATGCAGTTTGCAGTTTTTCTAGGTAAGAACAATTATAATGCTGTCCACGGGGCTCTACGTGTGTTGGTTTGGTATATCATTCCGAGTCAAACCATATCATCCTAAAAACGGCAGAAATGCGCGAAAAAATCAGAACAAAAAATCTATTTAAAATTATCAATTATAAACAAGCTAAAACATGAAACACAAGTAGAGTAGTTGGAGGACTCATGCGCCTAATTAATTTAAATTAAATAAATCGTTCCAATTATCTTACTTCGATATATAGGCTACCATGAGTGATGGAGTGAAAGAGTTCCACTTACAGGGGCAACCGCCACCCACCATCGTGGGGCCACTATATATAGAATGTTTCTTAAATTACTTCCACAAAGCAATTATGATACGTATGCAAATGTAATTTTATAAGTTGTGGCGATTTTTAATTTTTTATTGAGTTACTTGATTTAAACAACTTTCTCATTTATCAATTACAATTCATCGTAGCATAATTCGTAAATCTAGATATTCAATTAAATAGGTAAATAATCGCCTAAAACTAATTCAACATCGTTGCAATATTCAGCAATGTAGTGAATGGACTAATCAGGGAAATATACCAAATTACAAAGAACACATTGCAATATGCACATTGTAAATATTAATTGTTACTTCATTTATAGAATTGTAAACATAGTAATCTAATGAAATACGAAAGAAATATATTTCAAAGAGTCAATACAGGGACGTTGAACAACACGAAAAATGACCACAAATATACGGTTTCGTGTTATTGTTTCCTTAAAGATCTAAAACTGCTATCAAGTTTTAACATTGTTATTCGTATTCCTATGCCTTAATAATAAATGCAAAAATACAGATATAATTTATACGCCAATCAATTTATTTTATTATTAGTGCAAATCTTGTTTTACTTACCAATCAATGCGGTAATCGACGTGAAAATTGATAAATTGCTGCCGAGCTAACAGTTTTACATTTGTGCATTTATCTGCGGATTTATTTCGATCAATACGGTCGCTTTTTCATAAGCAAAAAACGCGACACAGCTGCGTGTACTGAAATTTGCATTAAATTCGGCTTTTAGATTTATGCAATTTCCATTGTTTATGTTCAACGAATAAACGATGTTTTGTAGAGTTTTGTGCAGAATATAAATATTGATGTTAAAAACCTTTTGAAGCAATTAATTTCAGAGAGTCGATCAACCTGAAAAATTTATTGATTCATTTCAAAGATATTTGGAAAACATATCAAAATATTATTGTGAATGAGTTTATTTCATATATTCGCTTAAAGCCCAGGTTGGTATGTCTAGCTGTACATCGGATTAAGTGCGGCACAACTCGTGCCTGGAAAACACGATTTTCCAAAAATAATCCAAATGAGCTGGTATGTGTAGCATGTCTAGGGAATTGATGTCACATTGGTTATTGTACATTTGCAGACAGGCGATTATTTCGATAATCAATTATTAATGATGGCTGCTCATTAATCCTTAACGCACCTTTTATCTTTATTTTATATCGTTTACGACAAATATATTGAACGGTGACAACTGAACGCCTCATACGGCAGTTTCGAAACGTACACTGCTATCATATCGTACCATCTATTTACAATGGTCTTAGGAATTGCGCTACGTCTTTTTAAATCACATTTTATGTAAACCAAATTTCGTTGGTATTTACGTTATTAATTGAGGTCCCGGATGCAATAACGCGCGGAGCGCTCGAAGGTGGAAACAGGTATTGTCCAACCGATCGATATTTTGGGGAAAATTTTTTTTCGGAAAATGGATTAAACAAAAATACTATCTTGTGTAACTTTCCGCATCTTTTTTACCCGAACTATTTTTTGATCCGTCAATTAATTTGTCCAGAAAAAAATAAAATAGTGAAATTTTTTCGTTCGACAATTCAATTAATTTCAATGCTTTTTAAAACTCGAGTCGCGAAATCTCGGGAACTATTCGACCAAACTAGTTGAAATTTTTAATGGAACAATGTGACACTTCACTGTTACGAATAAAGTTATTGCAACCGTTGAAATAATCATTTCTTGGATAATATTCAATAAATAATCAGTTGCGCTATGAAACCATGTTCTTTTTTTTCGACTAGCGATGAAGTTTTTCGCTATTAGTCTTGTGGCATTCTCTTTGCTATATCATTGTTCCTTAAACTGTAACGTAAATTTTAATGTATCACTTGGCATGATAAGTTTAAAACCTGGAAAGTTGTTGCTTTGTAAACAACAGGTTCGTTTACCGCGCACGACGCGTCAAGCGCTTCCGATGCATTCCACGCTACTTTACTACATTTTATTCTTGCAAGCATAGGTTAATACCCAAATTACTTAAGTGTTTATGTGATAATCGTGATTGAAGCATACAGTTATTTTTCTATGCAAGTATGCAATCAAACATACAGCGCATATGAATGAAAAAATTGCAATACGATTACCGGCTGTAAACAAAAGATTATTTTGGTCACACTCACGATCGTATAAGAAAAAGTCGAATAATTATTATTGTTTTTGTAGACATTTTTTCTAACAACGAAGGAAATACAATGAATATTATTAACTTGTAATTATTACATCACTAAAATATTAAAAAACATCTATCATTAGGGAGCAGATTCTTTTGTTTCTTCTACTTTCATTCCTGCCTGTTAGATTTCTTATATTCACTAGTTTTGCTCGCCGTCTTTACTCTAACACGCATATCATCTAAATATGATGTAAAATAATTTCTACCTCCTGGAGCCAATATCGTAGCAGTGCATTTAAATCTTTAATTTTTTCTTGTGAAATCCCTATTTGTTTAGCTTCTGCAGCATTTACAATATCGTCAAATGACACTGTCCTCTCTATTTTATAGGTAATTGGTTCGCTATCATAATCGTAGAAAACATTAATTTGACCATTAGCAAAATACTGAATTTTAACTGCAACTGCTTTACTGATCTTAAGTCCTTTCGGAACTTTAAAATTAAAGATTCAAAATCTTTCACCGTGTCTTTCTGTTCTACAGTAGTAAATGGAGGATTTCGAGCACTTTGTAGCAAATCTATATAATCTTTTTCAGTTTCAATGTGCTCGAGCAATTTTTTTTCCGCCCGTACATACCAAATGATAGATGTTTTTAATATTTTAGTGATGTAATAATTACAACTTAATACTATTCATTGTATTTCTTTCGTTGTTAGAAAATATGTCTATAAAAACAATAATAATTATTCGACTTTGTATTGCAATATTTTCATTCATATGCGCTGTATGTTTGATTGCGTACTTGCATAGAAGAATAACTCTATGCTTCAATCACGATTATCACATAAACACTTAAGTAATTTGGGCATTAATCTATGCTTGCAAGAATAAAACGCAGTAAAGTAACGCGAATGGATCCGAAGCGCTTGACGCGTCGTGCACGGTAAACGAACCTTTTGTTTACAAAGCAACAACTTGCCAGGTTTTAAACTTATCACGCCAAGTGATACATCAAAATTTACGTTACAGTCTAAGGAACAATGATATCGCAAAGGCAATGCCGCAAGACCAATAGCGAAAAACTTCCTCGCTAGTCGAAAAAAAAAGAACATGGTTTCATAGCGCAACTGATTATTTATTGAATATTATCCAACAAATGATTATTTCGACGATTGCAATAACTTTATTCGCGACAGTGAAGTGTCACAGTATTCCATTAAAAATTTCAACTAGTTTGGTCGAATAGTTCCCGAGATCTCGCGATTCGAGTTTTAAAAAGCATTGAAATTAATTGAATTGTCGAACGAAAAAATTTCACTATTTTATTTTTTTCTGCACAAATTAATTGACGGATCAAAAAATAGTTCGGGTAATCCATTTTCCGAAAAAAAATTTTCCCAAAAATATCTATCGGTTGGACAATACCTGTTTCCACCTTCGAGCGTTCCGCGCGTTATTGCATCCGGGACCTCAATTATATACAAGGCGCTTCCAGCCATATGTTGCCGAAACACCAATATTGTATATAAAAATTAATATTTGTAACGGCAGAACTCACATCAATTACGGCTAAAGAATAAAATAAAATGTGTGCAATCACTCTGATGGCAGGTGGTTTTCATGAAACTAATACATTTTAAGGAGGTTTATGATGCGAGTCGTAGATAGCGTACAACAGTTGGCTTAATTCAATCATATATAACAAAGTAATAATGAAAGATTAATTGTATCCCGGACTGTAGCATTGTCAAGTTGAAGCAAGACAGGTATCGATCGTAACTGTGCCATTGCTGCTCAAGAGGTAAACGTAAAACGATAGATCATAATCGTCGGTCGGGCGCCGCAATGGTCATAACCGTGAGCTTTGGCTCACTTGACTAAATCAAAATTTCTAGGAAGATGCGAGAATATTAGAGATAAAAAATGGCATTCAGTATTATTTTTTTTAAATGCATGGGCAAAATTTGCGAAACAATTTAAAAGCATAAACATATAAAATAATGTAGGTACACACAAACTAATATTCAACAAACAGTTAACAAACAATAACAACAACAAAATAACAAACAAATATTCATAAAATATAAGTATATGATTACACCGTTCAGATTTGATCGAATGATGTGTTTTTAAAGATGTCAAATTATTCAAGCCAGCGATCGATATTAACGTAATGCCATTGTTTACAATGTACAGTGGTTGATTTGGCGAAATTAAGAGGAACATAATGCTGTTAAGGAGGTACACAGAAATGTGGTCAATCACGTGCTAGAAACTCGAGCGTGCTATATCCGCATTAGTAAATTAAGCAGTAATGTGATGGTAGTTTGATACAAAGAAGAGTAGATTAATGCTAAACGCATATCAGTAGGAATCCTTTCAATTATTACTTTCTTATCCTTATGTAGAAAGTAATGTAAAGTAGTAAACATGAAAATTCTCAATATTTTAAGGGATACGCGTTTTGACCTTCCCCGAATCGACTCTGACTATTTTCGACAAGATTTGTGCCTCTTTGGAGATAGTACTCACCGGACTTATCTAAATTTCCATCAAACTGACGCGGTCGTGATGACAGATTATAGTTGATAATTTTCAAACGTATTTTCCAGTAAATGGTGTATTTTTCCGAAAAACTTTTAATGAACCGTTTAAACTCTTATACGAACCGGTTTTTTCAAGTTGTACCATTTTCAGCAATGTTACTTACTCCTGTTACTTTTTCCACATCTCGAAGACGGTACAACTTACCGAAAAAGTTGTTCTTATAAGAGTTAAGAAAATTTAAATTTTAAACATTGTTTTTCCGAAAAAATACTATTCACTGGACAATCGCTTTTGAAAATTATAACTGACTTGCAATGACCATCGTGGCCGCATCAGTTTACTGGAAATTCACGTACAACCAATTTACCAACATTTATCGGTAACTTCGCTTGGTTTTTCTTCTCGAAGTTACTGCGAAAATAGTACTTTTCGAAACGCTGCGAAGTAAGGCTGTGTAGTTGGTAAAGTAAATATGCATACACGACCAATGCATAAATTATTGAGTTTCACAAACAATTATTTCCAAATATACAAAACTATTCCTGAAAAAAATACGTTATGCCGAAGCAAGGAATTAAAGTAATACGGACTGCTGCAGAGATACGACGTCCAAGTTTACTGGATGTTAGTGTTCAACATGTACCAAGATGCAAGAAGAATGTTTACAATATTTAAGTAGACATCACATGCAAATGACTCATAAATTGGGATGCGATGATGACGGTGGACATTGCAGGTGTAAACAATTTTTTTTTGAAGATAATGCAAGTAAATGCAAGTTCCACTATAACTTCTGAGAAAATGATATCAACACAGAAATTTGCTGGCAGAACGTAGATCAATTCGTTTAGTTAAAGAAAATCCGGAAATAATAAAGCGAGAATTTGATTATATTAAGGCATAAATAAAAAAACGGTGCTGAGTGCAGTACTTATAAATGGACTCGTTAGTAATATTATGATTAAAACTGCGGGTACTACGGGAATACAAAATTGTGTACATAATTAATTTAGTAAGGGCAATTAAAAACGCAATAAACATTATTTTATATTTTAATCATTTAAAAACTTAATTTAAGCAACAATTTTAATATACTGTAGAGTGGGAGTTGGTAATTGCGCGATATAAGTAACTTAAGATGGTTTTGAAAAAGGTATAAAATTGAGAAATTTATGCTTTAAGGGGGACTTACACCTTGTAGGCCAATTTTCAAGAATTTATCGTAAAAAACTAGAGAAGATTTCGATACGAAACTTTTTTCATGTTATTACACATCAATTGAACACTACACGTGATTTTTTGTAAATGTCAATGTTGACTCCCAAGACCTCTGAAGATGGCTTTGACAGCCCCTCTGTCGAAAGTGAAGGGTCAAACGGTGTGCATGATTGGGTCTATCCTAGTTATCGGAAATAATAAATTCAACAAGGCTTTTGATCGTTGTTATGTCAGCAAGGTCCTTATCGTTCACTTTATCAAAATTACGATTTTTCGCAAAATGGCGAACCTTTTTCCAAAAAAGTCATATTGTTACTATGTTTTCTGTCCCATTCGAAGCTGTCAAAAATCGTCAAAATGAAATTTTCGAAAAATGAACGATAGGAACCTTGGCAAATATTTCCTGTGAATTAAAAAAAAAATCATCGCGATACGTTCAGTTGTTCTCCCGTAATCGTGCACACCAGTTTGAAAAATTTAACTTTTGGGAAAACGCGTTTGAAGTCAAGATGTTCGCAATGTAAAGAACCGTTTAAAACTGAAGGACTCTGATAATCCTTCCGTCAAAACAATCATGGACAAATACGTTGACAAAAGACCATTGGATAAGCTAAAAAAACCTTCCACAGCAACGTGTGCAGTCAAAAATAGCACTAGGATAGCCCCAAGGGTGCGCGAACCAGTCGCGCGCCGTCATGTTAGACGAGCTATAGCTCTCGAACTAGAGAGTAATCTGAAAAACCCTTTCATAGCTTCATTTCTGAGACGCTTTAAATTAGAAAAATAAAAAAATCATTTTTATTAAATCGTCAAGGTGTAAGTCCCCTTTAAAGGTAGTTCCGAAGGAAGCAAAAAAAACGTATATGTATAACATTTTCTTCTCTGTCATTTCGGCTGCAACTTACCGCTGCTGCTTAGTTTAAGTTATGAGGAAATTCTTTTATTTTAACTAAACCGTTGCGTTGCTGTTGATTTAATAATAATAATAATAATAATGTACTGGGTTTGTCGTCATTGCATTGAGTTCACTACGTTTGGGTATCCAGTAATTGTGTTGGGTTTATTGCGTCGGACTTCATTTATTATTATCTTAAATATATATCTTAAATAAGAAATTATAGATGCACTTATATACAGAGAATTTAATCAAATCACTTGAGAATTCTTTTGCTATAAACAATTAAGATTATAAAATTATGATAAGTAATTTCAAGTGTGAATTTGGATTAAGTAGCGAATTTAAGGTGCATTAGAACTTCATATTTAACCATGCAATGTAAGTTTAAAAATAAGAATGTACCAGTCATTTATAAAGAAACTTTGTAACGCAAATTGTACGATAATTTCGATAACTGCATGAGAAAATTTACCTGGAATTTATCCAGAGAACGTACGCGAGCAGTAAACAACTGCAATTTTATTTACTTGAACACGCGATCAATTATTGTTTAATTACAATTTATAGTACGAACATCTGACGTGGAATACAAATTATTGCTTTCATATAACTTAAAATAAATGTATTAAATTTATCATCTCTATATTATTTACCATACCCAAGAAAAATCTGTTACTGTATAAAAGACATTTTTATGTACGTACTTACTTCGTAAGAACCCATACGAGGGAATAAGATATTCAAATTTCATGGTCAATTTGTATCAAGATATCAACGTCGTTGTGGACTGGTGTAGGGTTCATGTACTGCATTAGACCTCAGCAGGCATTTTTGCATCCTCCCACTCCCACATCGCTTGTCATTCAGCTTACCCTTCAACCCGCCTTATGGACGCAGATGTTAGGTCTAAGTCCATGCTCTCACCTAAATCAGTCAGTTAGGTATGTAGGTTAGAGTCAATCATCCGCCCTAAATCTCTCTACCGCATGAGTGACATGTAGGTAAGTCTCAACGTGGGTGTACCTTGATGCGAGCCTTTTCAGGTCGTGTAGTCTATTTGAATTAGCCCCCTAGTTGACCTGCCCTCCGAAACGCGGTTTTGCGCCAACCTTCTAAATGTCAGATTATTCGTCTGGTCCGGCAGCGGAATCGAATCACCGTCATATCGACTCACGACATCCTATTCGAGAACGTAGTGAGAAAAAATTATCAGTTAAGGATTGTTGTTTCCTTAACTGATAATTTTCATAAACTTCGGACAGAAATGGGCCTCTTGTTAATATCCCAAATTCACGGAACGGACGTAACTCAATCAATGATACTTCGTATTCTACAACTGTCAAAACATACCCAACACGCGGCTTAAGGATTATAGCAGCTATCGTGAAAACCATGGCAGCAAAATGTCTAAAGATTAACTATCAATTACTTACTATCTTCCGATTCTATAATATCAAGCATGAGAAACCGCCAAGTACATCAGGACCATTCCCAATAAATGCTCTCCATCGACTAGAAGCAGAAAATTAAGCCGATTATTGGTTACTTATTATTCTGCTTGGCATTGTTGTTTTAGATTATTATTTTGATAACAAAATATCTGAAACATGTTGTTTAAAATCAAAATAGGTGTATTATTGGTACGATGTTACACTAATCAACAGAAATGGACAAAAAAGATTTTGATCGCAATATAATGTAATTCATGTTTAGAGCACATGAATCAATTCCTTCTCAGTTCTCCATTCGATCCACTGTACGCCATAGCTAGTATGCAAAACCAAGATTTCAAAATTTCTAGTATTAATTAAATAACAATAATTCCGGTATCGCGGCGGGAATATTCGATTATGTCTGTGGTTATCACGGCAATAATAACGTTTCAAGATTTTCCGTTAAATTGTATATTTTTTGGTATCTGATCTCAGATGTTTAACAATTCTTCATTTTTACTTTTTCTATTATTTGTTATAGTATGTATAAGAATGAAAATCTTCGGATTAGAGGTTTTAAAGGAAATACACGTTTTTACGTTCCCTGAACCTATCCTGACTACTTCGGGAGTGACATCTGTAAGTGTCTATGTGTGTCACTGTGCTCGCTATAGCGCCCCAGCCATTCAAGCTAAAACTTTAAACTGTATATATAACAGGGAAAAAACCTCATACTTTGAAAGCAACAGTTTGTTCAATGACATGCTTACTCAAAATTTTGTAAAGAATCTCAAAACAAAATTCATTACTTCCAGTTTGATGACCAGTTACAAACGTGCTTTAAATTATTGATGTGATTCTGTATTGAATTTTTGTTGTTTCAAACTTCATTCTGTGTATAGTAAAATCACTTACTTTTGCTTACTTTGAAGATGAATCTTGTTATCATTTATAGAAAAAACTAACAAGCAATAACACTAAACGCCGGGCGCATTTATTGCTTTACAAACATTTCTCAATTGCCTCGTAAGCTTGCCAGTTTTCGTCATTCATCCGCTACGTTATTAGCCTATTCTGGAAATGAAAAGTGTCCTATCAATATCTATTTTCATCGTTGTAATCATCAACAATATGAATAGTATTTGTTAGAACTGCAATGTTGCAATATTGTCCAATAAAATCGTTAACAAATTTAAATAGTAAAAAAGTGATATTATAAATAAAATTTTCTGACTAAAAAAGCGAATTTTCTAAATTTTTGCCCATAAAATAAAATGTTGAGTATGTTTTTATAAATATTTTGGTAAATAATTTGGTTAAATATAATTGTTATTAACGATATCATTAATTGTTGACATTCATTGTAATTGCCATCCGTTGCACATTTACATGCGGCATATTTCTCGTCGTTTATTGTAATAAAGCTTACTCGAACGCAAAGTTCATCTCGACGGAAATAAGCGTCTTATCGTGTATGTGTAATCCCGCGTGATTCCCTTTTTATCGTACTGAAAAAGGCTTGCCAGCTGCAAAGAACCGTTTTGTTAAGATCCGAAATATAAGCTCATCCTCTTACGGGAGACGCTCTCGCTGAAGTACAAGCGATTGTGCAGGTTTATTTATAAACATTCACGACGTGCACATGATATGACGGTACAACTTTTCTACAATATTCGATAATGACCGAGATACATAGTTTCGGAATTCGCAATAATTTCAATTGTTGTAACTTAAATTTAAAGCATATATTTTAACAATAAATGTGTATTTTATCAAACAGTGTTAATGAGAAGTTGAATATGACGGAAATAATATGAAACGAAATATTCATTATATGCCAATTTAAATTTTTTTTCCGTCAAGTGTAAAAAATGTCAAACTCAGAAAAGAGATTATTTTTCCAAGTATACAGATTTTAGTTAATTTATTTCTTGAAGCATTTATGGAGATTAATATAATTTTTAACTTAACTGGCTGAAAGCCAGGAAATTAAAAAATATTATACTATTATACTGAATTACAGATGAAGCTACTTCGTTAAAAGTAAAATTGTTAAACTGACACACGCACGGAATGTTTATCGACGAGCCTTTGAAAAACGACGTTTATAAATTTATCCTACATTTTCAAAGAAAACTGACTGCAGTACTAAATTTGCACGCATGCGTAAAATAGTAAGAAAAAAAAATCGCCATCGTAATTTAAAGAACGAATTCAAAGTAACTGATTAAAAACAAGTTCTTAATTAAAAAGTTATTTTAACTTGTAACCCGCATGCATATACATTATACGTCGCAATAAAGTGCATAATTTATTTCACTGGTCAAATGTTTGCTTTCCTAGTTACGTAGCCGTAAAAGCAATTATTTAAATGGACTAGTTATTTTAACAGAACCACCCACGTCTGGCAATTTCAATTTCGTGTTGATGCATTCGCGCCGCGGTAAGCTTGCGGCCATTTTAAACTGAAATTTTGAGCGCTTCGAAATATCGACTAAATGATGGTACCATTGGATTTGATCGCACAATTGTGTATTCGTTAGCATACAAATGTTTGCTGAACCGTTTCAGCTGAAGCAAAGGCTTTTCAATTACCGAAAAGACTTTAACATTTACGACCGGAGTGAAAATGTGATTAGGTTTAATAATGGTGCTGCTAAGCTTGCATTCAAATGCAACGAACGGTTACTAGTTGTGAAAAGGATATCTTGATAAATGGGAATTTATTCTGAAGAGGAAGTCAGTATATGAATTTAAAGGGCTTTGAGTTTGGTTACACCGATGATAATTAGGTGAAATATAACATGAATGGCATTGCGCGAGATTCCTTTTAGCTCACAAAAGGAGAATTATATGATGTCATATTGATCAATAAGTTTAAAGAAAGTGAGTGTATAAATGCGAATAGTGAATAGCATTATTGTAAAAGTTATATATTCTTTTATAATATCAGTTAATAATGGTGTTGATCATTTTGTACAGAAAGGTACAAGAAATGTTGAGTTGTTTTACGCCCTTCATGATTCAAAAGTTCTTATCGCAAAATTCATTCGCAATGACGGATCTGCTCTGCCATTTTTATTGTATTGTATTATTTGTTTGAATAATGAGCTCAACAAAGATTTTTCGAACCAGATCATTTTAGATGTTATTTGCAAATTTCGCTGGGTCATTTTATCCTGAAAATCAAATAAGCTTCCAGTGGTTTCAACTTATAACATTAATTTTCGTTTTTGTTTTATGCAAATTATAATTAGCGGTGATTTCATATTTCGTTCTTGTCGTATTTGACAAAAAAATCAAAATTTTACCATTTTTCTAAATGAGCGGGTTCAAAAAGATGCCTCTTGATGCGTTTTGCCATAATTTGCTTATTCATAAACATTTACCTTGGTAAATGTGCGTTTGATAAAAATTTATATTAAAATTTCTCATATGAACTTAAACCATTTTATTTATATCTTTTCTTTATTAACAAACATTAAAAAAACATTGAAAAGAATTTAAAAAGCTTCAACCAACAATATTCATCAAATCATTATTGTTCTCCTTGCTTCATGAGCCCTAATGAATCCGTCACGTTTGTCACTTTACCAGAAGCCTCTGTTAGTTGTTTCACACACCTCTCTATGGACTGTCGCTATGACCTGGCCACTTTGAAACATCCATTGGCTCTTCAACAAACTTTCTTATATCTGCTATTTTGAATTTACACGTAAGTAGAGGTTCATATACTTTACTTTATCTGACCAATCTATTAGTTCTAAACGGAAGTTGCATTTAAATTTAATGCAGGTTATCGTAGGCCGAACAGATAGATCTTCTAGTTTATCATCATCTTCATTCCTTAATTCAATTATCTTCTTGACCCCTACAATCCTTTCTTCTTGGCCATCCGAGCATAAAAGTGTCTGAAGCACCATTTCACTAAATGCGAACCACGATGAACGTTGGATTGTAAAAATAATAGCGGCTACTGCCTTCTTCTAAGGTCTTAGGAGCTTCCATTGAAGAAGAATATGGCGAGGTCCTTCCACCCAAGAGAATTTCGATTTAATTGTAAACCAGCAGGGATAGTAAACACCAACAATGTATTCCACAAGAAGTTTTAAC
Source organism: Geotrupes spiniger (assembly GCA_959613385.1). Lineage (NCBI taxonomy): Eukaryota > Metazoa > Arthropoda > Insecta > Coleoptera > Geotrupidae > Geotrupes > Geotrupes spiniger. The sequence goes on along the minus strand of OY390736.1, from coordinate 16,705,201 downwards.
GTATTCAAGTTATTGCCTTTAAGGCCATATTTTGAAACCCATATGCGACAAATCCTATTTGCAGTTGTTAACCACGGAAAGAGATTTACTAGACCAATTTCTAATAGTGCCAGATCAGTTGGAAGTACACTAGTCCGCATGGCCTGAGTTATCCTGTAACCACAAGAGAGATCTTTGACAATATCACCATTCAATGGAGCCAAAGGCTCTGGAAAGAATAATCTGACAAATGAGGGATTGATTTCAAGTTCAGTTGCAGTATCAACCATGTTGCCAATCGTTCCACCTAATTTATTGTTGGACAAAGATTTTCCATCCAACTCTGTGATCAAGTGCCGCAGATGTAGCTCATTACAATGAGGAGCACAAACCAGATGAGTTTACGATTCAGTTTTGCCTCAACCCAATGCATGACTCCTCCTTGGCAACCAGTGTTTACATTCGTTGAGTCACCACCAATAGCCTGCAAACTTTTATCAATGCTGTTTTTCTTTAAGATATCGACAAGATGGTTAGTAATAACTTCAGCAGGTTTTCATTTGCCTTCCACCTGGCTCGCTACAAACAGTGTAATGCTCTTCTTCCACAATACTTGGAAACTGATGACTTGATTTATCTGCTTTTAACAGACCTTTTGTTGAATATTTGCGTCCATTAAAGAAGATCATGAAATTTTTCATCAAGTAATTTTATAACTTTTCCTTGTGCCCTCTTTACTTTATGGTGATCAACCACAAGTCTCATATCACCTTCTGTAATTAATCCAGCATCCAAAAAAAGCAGCTGTTGTAATGACGGCTATAACACGTATACCGACACCAAACCTAATACTTTGCAATGCAACATTGAGCATGTAATGTATTGCAAGGACTTGTTCTTGAAGTAGAAAGGGCATCAAAATCATCACATGGAATCTGCAAAGGTTCTTTAGATTCTTCAAGCGAATCACCAGTTGGCTGTTCATCTTCGTCGGAGGAAATAAATTCAGTTGTTTGTACAAACTCTTCCTTCATTTTCTTTGATGTTCTGAAATTCTTCTTAAATCATATTCTTGCCTCTTCTGCTTTTTAATTTGTTTTATGTGATCACGTAGATCTGGGAATCCAAGGTGATGGTGTGCAACAGATCGAGCTTTCTCTCTTTGACTCTTAATAAACACTAGTATCTTCATGCCCTTGCAACACGAGCAGGAGATGTGAACTTCATGTTTACAGCCAGCTCCACTCTGAACATACCTTAATCTCACACTTGCAATAAGTATGTCAAAGAGCTTATCTAACGTTGCTATGAGAGCTTCTTTCACTTCCAGTTTTCCCTGCCAAGTGATATGTTTTTGGCCTTTTCACAATTTTCCTCTATCTTCTTCAGAACAGTGATTCTCGAATTTAAAATTTCGAGCACTTTTGAATAAATATCCTTTGCAACAGTAGCTGCTGGATAATTTCTGACATTCTGTCCACGTTGATGTCTTAGTAGAAGCCCATATGTTAGAACATCACGAAGATTTGCTAGTTCCGAAGGCAGCATTTCTCGACCACTGTGAATAGCTAACCAAAATACAACTTTTTGACACCCCTCATTTTTGGTAAGAGAAATTCAACAAAATCGACAAGACCTAATGCATGATTAAACTTAAGAATATTAAAAGGACGAGAACATTTATTGGGACGTGAATATGGCAATATAATTTCCTGTCTGAATTTTATTTCCCCATTAGACTGAAATGGGTACGCTTTAAGACAACGCAATATTTTTTATAAACGATTTTCACAGCAATTCTTTACATACCTACAGAAGGCGACATTACTATTATTACGTGAATTATAGTGCATAATTATTCCATTTATATCATAATTATAGTTCTAGGTATTATAAAACATTTAGCACTATAAATAACACAAAAATATTATTATGTAATGAATTCATTAATGTTATTAAATCATTTTAGTATTTGCGATGGGCGTTGCTACTGGTATAACAAATTTGCTCCCGCCATTCGCTTTAGAATAGTATGTAAATGTGGAAAGTTTAATTTATGGGGGCGTTGTTGAACATGGAACGAAAGTGACCACTTAGCTAGGAATATGTTGGATTTGGTGGAGTTATCACGTTCATCACCATTGAATTGAGTGCACCGAACTATTTGTCTACTATTTTATCGTCAGTCGTCTAATTACATTTATGTAGTGTTCATTAGAGGAAGGCATTTATTTTATTTGATCAAAATAAATTTGAATAAACTTTCGTGTCCATGAATACTAATTTGTTATTTGCTTTGTCTATACTGATTATGAAATAATGTCGCCTGTTCGTGTCGGTTCCTTGGGGTTATGTAGATCCACCACGATTTTAAGACAATATATATATTGATGTATATGGAAAAATTGTTGACCACAGAAAGTTCTACATAATGGTCCGTGACAGCATATACTTACCATTAATAGATAGCCCACAATAAACGTTTTTATTGCTCTCGTGCAAAGTTGGGGCGGGGCCGCAAATTTTAATATGTCGCGTAATATTTATGTACCTTATATATACACATACGTAATGTTTATGTTTTTTCCTAGAGTGGCACATAGGGCAAGCACGAGATAGCGAGAATGGCAACGTTAATTAAATTAAAGCAATATAACTTTATGGCGACCATTCCGTGTCAAATTAAACGGAAACCAGGCGTTGGCCATTTCGGTTAAATGGAGCCTCGGTGCGTGATAAATTCCCAAGAAAATGTATCCGGGTCAAAATTTAAATTTACGGGCCACAAATCGCTCCTTCTAGAGCAATTAGACGAACGCACATAAATTTTCTTTATTATTCGTCGTTAGCTTTAAATCAAATGGGGAAAAAACAGGACGCCGCTCGGCACTCTCAAGAATGTATAACTACCAACAGGAACGACGAATTAAATTATTGTCGGAAGTCGTCTTCTGGAAATTAGAAACGAAAACAATAAGTAACATGAAAGCTGCATTTAAGAAGCAGACGACTGAGGGATTCAATTCTTAATTTTGTTCATATATATCCATAACTATATCAAAGTTAAGTGGAATAACAAACTAATTTCGATAGATTCGATTGATTCTATGCAAGAAAAATCTCCATCTAAACTAGGTGTATATAAATATATAATTGATTCTCGAGGTAATAAGCTCGATGTTTCAGCAAAGACACATGTGTTATCTTCACATTGTCTTTCCTTGTTGCGTGGCGTATGAGAGTTCAAGACTATCATTTCGTTAGTGTAATGAGTCTTTCTTTCTGTTTAGCTTATCTTGGTGGTTTCTTTAGTGTACCATGTTCTACGAACTTGTTGAGCATCCATATGCGTGTTGTGAAGTGTGGTATGGTAGCAATTCAATCTCCGGCTAGATATCTTGCAAATCAAGTACTAAGAAATCGAAATGATTCGACGTATGAACAGCAAGAATGCAGATCATATAACTGAATTGTTAAAGAACCACTTAGGAGGATTAAATCCATTGTTGCGGTCATTGAAGCTGTAGATACAATGCAACAGAATACACCTACAATTAGCGGAACAAGCATATGGAAGGGGCGGCGCCAGCGAGATAAATGATCATCTGCAATAGAAATATTTATGGATGATCTAGAAACGAGAACACTGGACACTGCCCAACTCATACCAGATGCTACGGTAGGCGACGTACACTCGTAATATAGTAACATGAAAAAAATAACTTGTACATGGTATATTATAAACAACTTAGGAATTTTTCTCTATTGTCCTACTTTCATATTATCGCTTTTACAAAGAGCGATAATTTTATGTGATAAATCTTAAATATGAGTTGCTAACTAATGATTTAGGGTAACCGTTACTAAGAAAACTAGCAAAGATAAGCTTTAATTTTTTTATTAAGAAATATAAGATAACTAATTGGAACCAGTCTATTCCTCATCGCCTTAACAAAATTAACTTTCTCATGAATAGAATGATTAGATTAAAATTGTATCTTCCCAAAGAAGTAGGTTTTTGATACCAATCAATTTGAATATTATTACAGTTTCTTATACTGTTGGTGTCTAAAAAAGGAACAGAGCGTCAGTTTCTTCTACGTAAGATGACAATGTACTGTACTCTACAATAATTTTGAAAATAGATAATGTTTCATTTATTTTATGGTAATTCCAATGTGTTCCAAAAATTTGTATAAGTTATTTATACAATACGAACAGTTATTATTTTTTAAGTTCTTTCATATTTAGACATCGTTTACGTCGAATTTTTAAAAATTGTCATTCAGCATCAAAAATACTAATTTAAATATTTATAACTATAGTACTTTTATCTTTATAATATGGTTTCGACATTGTTTTAGTCCTCTAGTTGTGAGTATTTTTACAACTATGATAATAGTAATAATAAATGTATAAGATGTCATTAATTTGTTGTTGTCATAATGCAGCTACTTTCAAACTGTTTTGTTTTTCTAAAATTCATAAACTTGATGTCAGCCTCATAACTATTGTTTCCTCATTACAACGACCAACAAAATTCATTGCAAATATCCTCTCTATAGCTTTTCAAGAATATAATTCCTTTCGCATTAAAGATAGTTTTTTTCTTTTCCCGAATTTATTAACAATTTTCAAATAACTGAAGGTTACGTGATCGCTTCATTGGACGTGGTGTCAGTTTTTACTAGCATCCCTATGTAATATTATCGCTGAAAACTGGGATATGATTCATCCACACAGCTGTGTGCCTCACCTAACTTTTCTCACTATTTTAACATTTATTTTCGACACAACGTATATATTTCTGTGTCAATAAACAATATTTTTCCCAAACTTAATACCCCTATAGGATCATCCCTTTCCCCAATCATTGCCGAAATAGTTATGAACACCATTATCAAAGATTCAGTCACACGCCTACCATTTCAATTCCCATTTACTTATCAGCATGTTGCTGTCATCATATCCAGTATCGTTAGAGAGCCCAATGAGACTGTCTTGGGAGTTTAATTCCTTCCATGGCCGCCTCCAATTCACCATCGAAATGGATCAAGAACAAAAAGTACCTTTTCTTTGCACTTTAGTCGTAAGATCTGGGAGATTCATATAGCCGTTTTCAACAAAAACAAAACGTTATTTTAGGCCTCAAACATAGAATCACCGATATTACTCATCCGCAATGTCATAAATTGAGTTTACAGCTACTATATAAAATTTTAATCGAAAATAACTACCCTCATTTACTTCTTGGCAAATTACTTTTTTCAAACGCTCTTTCCAGACAGTAAACAGTTTATAAAAGTTTCTCATACATGCATCAACATCCTATTGGCAAATTCTTTTCTGTTAAGGACAAAACCCACATTCTTTTACAAAATAACGTCATACATCAAATATCTTGCGATTAATGTAACCAAGTGTATATGACTACCCACACGTCTTAAACAACGTATTACATAAAGTGACAAGTGTGGATGTGTTAAGAATAAAATAAAATTATAGCAGTAACAGCCATTAACAACCGAATCAAACAATCCATTGAGATTATTTGGAAACAGAACATTGTATAACCAATCACATACTTAATGTGATAACGTAACGCTCACCTCAAATTCTTGTGCAAAAATAAACGCGGCAAGGGCACTCGTTAAGTCAGAACATTTCTGAGTACAGAGAAAGTAAATAAACAAGAAAAGGTTGTAAAAGAGCAAAAGATGAATTGAAAAATGAAACTGAAATTTGTATAAAGGTTTACCATAGAACATTAATAGAATATTTGGAAGTATATTTGAATTGAACATTATTGCATTATTGTGAAAGATAAAAGATAAAAAAGTATTTAAAATTTATGAAATATGATTTTTAATTTAATGTTCTGATACAACATTTTATTTAGTTGATAAGTACAAGTTTAGATGACATTTAATTTATTTTATAGTATTTTTTTTAGTTTCTTCTTATATCAAATTTGACAAAGTTATATGAAATACTGGTGAATTGACAAGCAACATTACACGCACGTGCTCAATTTGTATTCTTTCAGAAAACTTCCAAAATATTTCAAATAAAGCGTTAATATAAATTAAATTAGAAACATTATCAGTAACAAACAATTTGTGGGTGAATAATAAGGCCATCTAGACGTGAAAATCCAAACATTTGTTATTGCTGCGTAAATGCAGAGGTATTTTCGAGCAACTTAGCTGGTACTGTAAAGACTTGAAATTACTTTGCAGCCGTTGGAAATAAATTACGCTTAGTCGAAAATAAATTTCAGTGAATGTATTTACGTGATGACAGCTGTCGCGTCCTCTATGGGCCCATCAGACCACCATACATACATTCGCTGAAGTTGCACCGAGTCATGCAAACAATTTGTGTGTGAATACTACCGCCGTCAAGACGTAATACCCACACGTATATTATTATAATATTTTGGATAAAATTGTCAAATTAATTAGTGACATATGAAATAATTTATAGCAATTATTATTACTGTTTAATACGTTACACGTAGGAGGTTTATATAAATAAAAGAATAGAACTTAAGTTCCAAAGACACATAATAATATATAAATATATTTATTTAATAAAAATTGTCAAACTTTTTCAAAAATGTACATGTCGTTCTTAAAGCACGAGAATATTTGGTTGTCATTTTGAGCATTATTCGAAAATTCTTCTTTCGGTAAAGAACATATAGATTTTCATGATTCGGGAGTTTTTTTAGTGAAAAGGTTTATAGAACTTTCCCAATTGTGAAACGCTTGCGTTTATAGTATTTTCTTGGGCTCTATTTGTAGCACTTATGTGTACGACGTTATTACGCGTAATATTTTATAATGGAGCTATTATTTTGTTGTTGATGTACACGGATTTGCAATTTTCGGTTAAAAAATAAAATATAAAAATTGTAAATCAAGAAAAGTATTACTTATGTCAATAGAAGCAATACAGCATGTTAACATAATTTCAGTAACAAGTAATAGGATATTCAGAAATACTGCTATGACCATAGCTTTCCGCACGTGTATATCCGTTACGCTAACGATTTTCTACACAATATTAGAATCTATTAATATAAATGATTGCCTCCGGGCAGAAAATATGTTACAATTTACTCCATTTTTTATATATCTGCATATTTATCTGTAAGTATCAAAATCATTTTTATGTAGTAGCTTTTTTCTTAAAATATGACAAATATATTTTGTGGTGTATATAATCGTGACTATCATGATATAGAAATTACTTTCTAGGGAAATTATATTATCTTTGCTCTTTTTAAAGGATTCGCATGTTTTAGTATTTTCATGTGCAACTTCGCTTACTTGATGTGTATGTTCATAACCAAATCATCGACAGTGTATGACAACAAAGAGAAACTTCAATAAGCCGAGGACAGGTATCCTATTTATCGTTGACCACAATTTCATAGAGAGATACACTTACCGCTGCGCATTGAAGAATCTATAAATAAACATGACGTCGGCAAGATCCTTTGACTACAAAGGCATAATATGCAACCGAACTGTTTTTGCAAAAGGTAACAAATACTAACATAGTTACAGGGTAGGTGCAGTCTTCATATTCATGAAAGTTTTCAAATTTCTACTATTTTTTCTTAACTATAATGCCCTCTCGTCTGTATTGCACTTGAGTAATTTTTAGCAAATTGATACATTGATTACCAATTTAGAGGTGAGGATGAACGGAACAATACCTTTCAAAGGCTCATATATGTTAATCACGTTTGCAGGTGGAGTAATTAATTTGCATAACTTGTATGCAACAAAATTGGCAGGGTCAAGTCGATCGCACCAACTTGTTTATAATAGGATAATTAAAAAGTGTAAGGTATTTACGGGTGTAAGCAAAATTAAAAGTTATTTCGTACATTTCGTAGATCCGTAGCCTAAGGTCTGTTTCAAAGGATACTGTCGCGGTGTGAGTGTCGTCCTTCTACATACCCGATTAATTACTGTAATCGTAAGGGATCGCCTGTAAACCCGTGTATCGTGAACATCATCACGTGTTCTGATAATCGTAATATCACACCTAATGTAAATCTGATACAGTTTAGTGGTTAAACACATAATGGAGCGAACGTAGCACATGGGTGCGCCTGATCTAATATAACTCGACGTAATGCTGGTTCGCGTATGACTTCTGTTGGAAAGTAAGCATACGTTTTCAATACCTACCGCTGTTGGTGACATGACAATATATACTTGTGTATTTAATATATGCGGTGACCTACGTTACGTGTTACTATGTTAATGTTAATGTTTTATCAGCACTCACTAGACCGCGAAGGGGTCGTGTGATTTTGTATAAAGCTACAATCTTTGAGTCAAATTTTCCAAAAAAGGGAAGTCAAGTTATATTCATCTAGACAAAGTCCCAAACCAAACATTTGAAAGAAAAGAAGACATCAAAATTATTAGGTAAGTATTAAGTCAAAGTTACAATTATTAACCACACAATTCGCCAACTTAGAACTAGAGTCAGAAGAACAGACAGTGTTGGAAGCTGCAGGTGCATTTGACAATTTTGACCATATGCGAAACAATGGTTGATCTACTACTATAGTTGGTAATCGCCGGTTACAAGATCATACCCAACGCACTTAGAATATAAATGGCGCTATCATATTCTCGTTACCACTTCTAAAGATATTGCGGGGAAAATGACGTCGTTTATAAATTTGAAAGTAGGCGGGCTAAACTGTGGAAAAGTAAAGGAAAATGGGTGTCTTCTGGAACTAAAGGATGGTGACGTCATTGACATTGTTATTGTTAGTCAGTAGCAATTCAAGTATTTAGATTTAGAACATGGAGTGCATCGGACAGTTCTCTACTTTGTTCAATAGTCACCGCCGAAGGTAGGCACTAGCTCACCATTATCTTGACAAATGTAATGATTATACGGTACATTGAAGTGGCCAACAACCACTAATATATCGTTGGTAATATTTACAATAATACTAATATAATGATAGAAATATGCAATGGAAAGTGGTATAGATCACAGGATACGGTAGGACACCGAACATATTACAGATATAAAATTTTTAATGAGAAGCAAGCGGATGTGCAGAAACGCAGAAATTAGGGAATAGAGCGCAGCTGTAAGACTGAAGGTACTTTACGCTGCAAAAATCCTACATATTAGGTGCAGTAAAAAGAAATCCATTATTTTAGCATGGAATTTAAATCTTTATTTATCATAGTTACAATGATCTGATTTAGGTCAAATATGCGCCGTTTTGTTCGATAACCTGTTACCATATTGAAGGTAATTTCATTATGCCTCTCTCATACAAGCCCTCCTCCATACTGGCAAAAAAATGAGGTAGTCGATTTTCACAAGCCTCTTTGGAGCGAATTTTTCACCAGCAAAATTGTTCGACATGGACAGGAACAGATGGTAATCACTTGGTGCCAGGTCTGGACTATAAGGTGGATGCATAAGAACCTCCCAACCAAGCTCCCGGAGCTTCTGGCGACTCACTATCCATGTGTGTGGCCTGGCGTTGTCCTGATGAAACACCTCTCCTAGTGCCCAAGGCCGGGCGATTGCTTTCTTCAGGCAGTCCAATTGTGTGTCCAAATTAAGAGTTGCGCCGTAAGCGAGCAGCTCATAGTAGATAATTCCCTGCCAATCCCACCAACACCTTACGAGTCGTCAATCTTGGCTTCGTCAGTGTTTCCGCCAGCTCACAGCGATTCGACCACGACCGTTTTCGCTTGACGTTGTAGTAAGTGATTCACTTCTCATAACCAGTCACCAACCGCTTCAGAAATGGGTCGAATTTATTGCGATTCACCAGCGATTCGCATGGAAATTTGGTGCATGATTTTCTTTCCTTAACTCGTGTGGCACCCAAACATCGAACTTCTTTTTTTATCCAGCCTCATTCAACTGTTTCTAAACGTTGTTGTGCAATCTTTAGCTCTTCGAAACAGTGCTTACATTACGGTCGGACTCGACAATGTCCATGATTTTATCGTTATTTTCGACAATTGGACTTGCAGTGCGTTGTGCATCTTTCACATCGAAATTACCGGAACGGAATCAACGAAACCAAAATTGCGCGTGATTGGCTGTTACAGTATCAGGACCATAAACACTATTCACATTTATGCCTTTATCGATGAAAAACTGTAAAATATAGCGTAGTTTCTCTTTGCTAGTGTCCATCTTTGACACGCGTTCAACCAAAACTGAGTCAACTAATCGCAACTGTCAAAACAGCTTTATTAGTACGAAATCTTACCTTTCTAACGCCATAAATTGTGACCCGATCGGACTTACACAACGCGAGATACGCATTACTAAATCCAAGTAATGTAAGTATTGTAAAAATAATGGATTTCTTTTTACTAGACCTTTTATAACACCGATTTAAAATATATGTCGATTCCTTGTGCAACAATTTTATATGATCAAAAAATCAATTAAAAGCTAGACCAAGCACTACTCAAGTTATCTAGATTTTCTCGAATTGCATTTATTATTTATTAAATATAGTTTTTTTAACATTTATTTGGACGCTTCTGCTTTAAATTTTTTTGTACATTATTACAATTTGGTTATTGCATGCATATTACCAAATTACTTGCCATGACATCACCTAAATTATTTTGATACATTTGATTGAAGGTGGATATTTTTAATTTAAATTGCCGACATTGAATGTTTCATCAACGTCACGTATTTTCACTTTCGACGCCAAGTTTTTACCGCCACACATTCGATAATAACATTTCTAGCTAGGTGTGCTTTAAATGATTTTCATGCATTGGACACCTGAGTAATTTAATTTCAAGCGAATATTTGATATTTTTCGCGAAACTAGCTTATTTTCAACGTTGTAACTTCAATTTCATTTTACTGACAATGTATGTTATTTGGTTCTATTTTATCATTACCTAAATAATCATATTGTTTAAAGTTCGTTGCATTTATTGCATTATCAACATTAATATTTTTACATATTATAATGGTTATGATTATTATTATTACGATCAAGAGGTACACGTGATATAGTTTTGTCAAATCGACAAATACATTTTATATATTGTGAGTATGCTTAACTGTAAGCAATTGTAACTGTAAATATAATCCTAAATCGTGTCAAAAATGAATCTTAACTAGCCTTTTTGGAAGCGCAAACAAAAAAATAACCTGCCGCATACATTCCCATCGTGGTAAAACCGTCCACCACAGAACAATACACACATATATCACGTGTTAATAATTGATAATAACGGCTATTAATTAATTCTATTTTTTGCAACGTATCAATGACGTATCAATTTTATCGATCATTTTAGTATGAATTATTTGTTTTTAATAACAACAAAAATTACATTCCTTGAAATTCTCGTCACAACTGAACCAATTTAGCAGTCTTCATTTCCATTCATTTTGTACATTAGTTTTAAATTTTGAGCATAAAATGTATTTGTTCGCTATTCGCGTTTGTACTGGAATGCCATCATACACTGTTAAATATACCTGACATTTTCATATGTTTATACCACCGCAGCAGGAATCAACCATTCCTCGATAAACATCGATCACTTTAGACTAGACAGAAATGTATTATTCGCGGTGGGTGGCGTGATGGATATACTCGTATTTTGTTATTTTACACAGCCAGTGTACGTTCCGCGAAACATGAAAACGCGCATAAGTTTCCATTCTCGGCATTATTTCCCAACTTTGATAGTTATTGATTTGTGAGTTCACATACACCTGTGTATGTATATATAGAAGTTCGGCAAATCCGTGTGAATCGAAGTACCTAATGTATACATATACGATTTCAGATGAATGCATGGGAACGTATTTATACCTCGTGAACTTTTTTTTTCATTTCCCTTTTTTCCTTTGATCATTTAAGGAAATGAGCTTTAAAAGTCGTCACATTTCAACACTAGATTGCGTTATAGGTTTTTGAGGATTAGATTATGAAAGTACCGTCAAGAGAATATTTTCAATCATTATTTATCGCAATAAAATTAGTGAATCAACCTGCAAAAATTGCAAATAATATTTACTGTATTATCTGAAGCTTTTGAAGATTTTAAACTATACATCTAATAGGATTCAGCATGTGTGAAACGTTTTTTGAGCTTTGTTACTAAGAATATCGAATACTTAAATAGACTTAGTACTTTTAATATATGTGTTTGTTTACTTTTTCCATGCATTTGTAGCCTACTCCGCAATAAAGATAGCTTTGTTGAAAGTAAATTTCAGCGAATGTTCATCAAATCACAACACATACAAACGCATACATTCGCATTTATTTTCAACAAAGCGGTCTTTATTGCCGACGGCTGCGAAGTAGATGCCCCAACTTAGTTGGTCGAAAAGCCCTCTGCATTTACATAGTAGTAAACGTGTGTGGATATTTTCGTCTAGATGGTGGTAATATTCACACACAAACTGATCGTCACTCATGTTTGCATTTATGCAATTTCAGCGAATGTGTCTGTGGTGATCTGATAGCCCATAGAGGGCGCAACAGATGATTGGCCACTTTATACATTTGCTACCAAATCGTTAATGTATATCAAGAATAAAAGCAGCCCCAAAATAAAACCCAGAGGCCACATTGCCTCACTATCTATTTGAACCACTTAAGATCGTCCTCAAAGTCATTTGAACCAATTATTTTAACTCCATAATAACGTATGTAACGAAAGCTTTTGGAACCTTTTTTCGTATTATTGTTTTCCTATTAAAAATATGGCAATCGGCTTACCACTTGGTATTGAGAATCTGTCTAGTTTCTCCTGCAGTTTGACAATTACAAAGTTTTACAAAATGTCCTACAATTTTGAACTGCGAAAAGGTATTTACAATTTGCTTGACCATGATAATTTCAGCATTAATCAGGATTAAGAATGATGACACACCTAGTATTCCATTAAAAAACCTGCGATGATCCGTACTGAACTTTCTTATACTTTGATTAATTTCCAGAAAACAGGCGCAGTCACGATGATAGGTACATTTTTCGAAAAAAGTTTTTAAATAAAAGTTGTTTCGAAATTTCCATATCTTTTTAGAACATTTTGTTCGTGGACACGTACCGTTCTCGAGATATAGGTCAAAACATGCATTTCTCTAAAAATCTCGAATTCATAATTTTTCATGATTACTATACTATACATCGTTATAAATAAAGTATATAAATACTTACACGAACAATACAAAGAGCCCATATACGACAAATTATGCAATTGTGTATTTTTATTTATTTATTTATTTATCTGTTCCGTATTATCAGAGATGATGTGGAACAAGTCAAATTACAAAGAGAAGCATGTATAAACATTAATACAAGTGAAAGAAAATTTGTAAATGTACACATTAAACTGTAAAATATTCCGACAACGAGTAAAAACATCTCGTAATGAGCCAATATTTTAGCTCAATTTTGAACTTATTGACATTTTGCATACTCTTCAGTTCCAAATGAAGGTGATTATAGATCCTAATACAACTATACATTGGCGATTTTTCGAATAGTGTAAGATTATGCCGAGGATAATTAAAGTCCTGTGCATTGCGTGTTTCGTAGCGTTTCTGAATATCACTATTTCTTAAAAACGAATTTGGATTTTTCCTGACATAGAGAGCGCACTCTAGTATAAGGAGAGACGTTAAAGTAAGAATTTTATTACGCTGGAAGATAGGTCTGCAATGGGACAGGCGGTCAGTGTTAAGTAAAGTGCGCAATATCTTTTTTTGTAGCATGAATACTCTCAGTGTGTAAGTTGAGGGACCCCAGAACATTATGCCGTATCTGAGATGCGATCCAACATTACCAAAATAAAAGAATCTCAAATTATTTATATTAATAAACGATCAAAGTCTAAAAATTAAAAAATTCAGTGAACATAGCTTGTTATATAATTCATTAATATGAGTTTTCCATTTAAGGTTCTCATCCAATAAGAGCCCTAGGAATTTTATAGATTGAGCCTGTTTGATGCATGTTCCTTGGTGGCGAATTAATAAACTGCTAGAGGTACCACAGGAAGCTCTAAATTGCAAAAAGTTTGTTTTATGAGTGTTGACAGATACGTTGTTTCTATTGCAATAAGTAGACATCTCAGTTGTACAGTCCACTACATGGTGAACAAGCAGACATGATAGGCCGACAGAAGTGTCATCAGCAAATTGAGAAACTCACTAATATGCAAAGGCATGTCGTACATTATATATAGAAGCGGCCCCAAAATAGACCCCTGGGGAACGCCGTAAAGTATAGGGACGTACTGGGATTTAAAAGATTCTACACACACTACCTGTCAGATATGATTCAATCCATTTATGGGCTGGTCCACGGATACCATAATTGAATAATTTTTGTAACAACTTACTATGCCTTACAGTATCAAACGCCTTGCTATTGTCGAAGAATAAACCTATCGCTACTTTAGAACTGTCGAGGCTATCGTAGATAACCTTTAAAAATTCTAATATTGCCATATTGGTTGATCTTCCTGGCACAAAACCAAATTGGGTAGCAGGCAATAGGTTATATTTAATAAAATAGTTCAATAATCTATCGTGCATACACTTTTCAAAGATTTTTGACACCGCCGGTAGAATAGATATGGGTCGATAATTAGATGCCTCCATACGGCTCCCCTTTTTTAGTACAGGTTTGACTCTAGCTACTTTTAGTTCAGACGGAAAATCAGGAAACAAATGACTGGTGCGAGGATATCAGCCACTATCTTTAAAATGGAGCAAGGCACGTCGTCGATTCCAGCAGAATTTTTATTTGCTAACCTCATCATTATATTAAAGACTTAAGTATCGGTTACTGGAGTTAGGTCGAGAAAGTGATTCACCGTGGGTGCTCTAGAGTTATTATGATTATCTAGTGGTGATCTGTTTCTTACAACTTTTCCAAAAACTTTGCTGAATAAATCAGCAACAACTTGTTGATCATCAATGCAGGCATGTCCCTGAACCAGGCATATTCTGTTAACCTTCTCAACCCTCGAATTTTCCTTGATTACGTGCGGCGTGGAGCACGTATCTTATTTGTCGATTTGTTAATTTTATTATTATAAAATGTCATTTTACTTCGGAAAATAATACTTCTCTGGTATTGTTTGAATTTAATGTAGTTGTCTTTGTCATTTGTTAAATTTGTAGATTTATATTTACGATGTAGTTTTACAAGATTCACTGAGTTTAACTTTATAATTTTCATCCTTGTCATAGTTGAGTTTAAATTTTGTTAATGGGAATGCCGTATTAAAACAGTCAAAGAAGAAGTTAGAAAGTATAGTATATTGATTACTAACATATCTGTCCGACGATACAGGTGGTGGATTAGTGACAGAATTTAGGGTTAATTTTACAGCATAATGGTCAGAAAATGCCGGCTCAATTACCTGCCCTACACTATGCTCAAGGCACTGGTTTATGAATATATTGTCGAGTATTTTCTTACTGGTCGAAGTCACACGAGTAAAGTGATTAATTACCGGAAAAATTAAATGATGCCATAGTGTCCAGACAAATACCCGTGTTTCTACTGTTATCGGCAAAGTCAAAATTAAAGTCACCTGCAAAAATAATTGTATACTTTTTGTGTTTGGATAGTATATGTAACATTTTATCCAATTTACTTATATAACAACCGTTAAAATCGAATTATTTAAACATTAATTGTAAAGAACCAGCGTTTATTTAAAACAATTAAACCAAGTAATTAAATGGTCTTATAAACGAGTTACACGTACAAACTAACTTCATAATACAAATTACGTCATGAATTATATTATAAATCTATTATTTTGCCTTGCCTATTTCGTGGCTCGCCTAATCTAATTACAATATTACTAGTCTTAACTCTTGTATTCGGTCCAGCTTTTGCGTCTATCGCATTCGCATCCTCAGCGATAGTTTCTCGGCTGAAATCAATATTAATATCTCCATTTCTGTTTGTTTGTTCGTTGAATTAATATTTTCCCTATTTAGTTATTAAATACATAATTATTATTATTTCAAGTTACATAATTGCCATTTAATAATTCTGTTTTATTTACTCCTGACGTAGTAACATCCCATTCAGTTATATTTACATGATGTTTATTTATACTTATAATTCTAATCAACATATTTATTCATGTATGCAAGTTTGTTGAAATTGCTCTTCGGATTCAGTGTGCATAAAATTAAAGAAATGTAACTTCCAAACAAAAAAAAAACTTTTATGTTAATTCGAAATACGAAGCGAAAAACTCGAGACGTCAAAAACAAATTAACATTATGGTAAATAAAAAAGTTTTATATCGAAACGAAAAGATGAAAATTAATGTTTAATGTCATATTTTCTGAAACGAGAAATGGTTATTGCTACCTCATCTCTATTACTCTCATAATTTATATTAAATCACCGCTGCGCATTTAGTTATAGAAAATATGTATACTATGTTTAAAAAAATTCGAGACTAGCCCGGGTGACTACTGCACGCACGTCAGATTTTAAGCATATCTCGTTTAACAGTCGATAAAGCTGCATCATCCTATTTCACTCATACTCATCTATTCCATTGACAGTTCTGGTAGAAATCCGTAATCCCTTGGGGATATAATACTCTAAATATTTTGTGAATTGTTTTGAAATATAGTTTGCCAATATGACAGATATAACAGATATAGTATTTTTGCTATATGTGTTTTATTTTTTAGTAGGTCAAAATAAGTTAGGATCTTCACGATTTACGAGAAAAGTTATTCGATAATCCGTTTATGTTGATTAGTATCTTGTTTCAGTGGTTACAAATATTTTAAGTGTTTACAATTGTTTGCTTATAGAAATTTTTGTATCACTCATTTTAAAGATGACTTAATACAGTAAGATACAAATAATACATTGTTAGACACTTTTCTGAGGCGATCGAAAAACAGACTGAAATTAACAATATCTGTTAACATTATTATTACTATTATTACTACGTAGATTATAATTATAATATCAAATGAAACTATTTTTTTTAGATTTTATATTACGGTGGGTAACGTGATACTGAAACTACTGGGCTTATGCGACATGTATTCGTATATAGCTACGAACGTCGTCATCTGTGATCCCAGACCTAGACCGAGCGTTGCATTTATGCATGACATTTATATTTTATAACTCCGCTAAATTTATTCCCTTGTAAAGTCAAGGTGCAATATAAAGCTTACTTGAAAATAAGTTTTTAATACTGTTGTTATTTTTATATGAATCCGTCAAAAGTCAGTTTTATACTGTTCTAATTACAAGATCAACATTAAAAAGTTAGACCTTGTCACCTTGTCATAGCGATGAATATTGGTAGCATTTTTCAGTAATAGATAAAGTCATGATGAAATCCTGGAAAATTTTGTTTTAATTTTAAGATCGTGTTCATAAATAATAGGGGGGCCGGAAAGTAATGCATATTTTACATTACATTAAAAAATATAAATTTTTAAAACGTTTTTATTTTCAATCAATGATGTTATCACCCTCGTTATCAACAACCTTTCGCCATCTAGTGTGCAAATTTTCAATGCCGGATCGATAAAAGTCAATTGATTTTTGCACAAAATATCTTTAGAGCACAATTTTGGATTATCATACAGAACCCATTTTTCATTTGCAGTGATTAAGCGATCAAAAAATCCTTTGGTATTGTGTCACTGAAGGAATAATTTGCATGTGATGAATCGGGTAGCTTTGTTTTCTTGGGACAAATTATGCGGAACCCAAACACCTGCTCTTCTTACTTTACCAGCCTGATGCAAATATTCTTGGATGGTCGACCAACATTGATTAAGAGTATTTGATAGTTCCTCGATCGTCTGACATGGATTTGATTCCACTTCCGCTCTTAATACGTCATTGTCTAAAATTGTTGGTCTACCTGATCGATACGAGTCGGAAAGATCAAAATTACCGGATTTGAACTTAAAAAACACATTTGGCATTTACGAATGTCTAATGCATTTGGATAAACATCGCAAATGTTTTTGATAACTGTTGCATTACTACCCTTGCGACTCTAAAAGCATACAATGCCGGATATGTACCTGATCTAGAATTTGACTGTCCATTCCACCACAAATTGTATATAAAAACTTTAGAATTAAATTTTTAAGAGTAAACAAGTAACTCTAACCTTAAAATATCTTTAACACGACTGTAGTACAAAATGAGCCGACAGATATCATTTTCCGGTCCCCTTAATTTTTTGAGGTTTTGTAACGCCCCGTGTGACAAATGATTGGTCCTCTTTCTAGCAGAGTATTTTTTTAATTCTACTTCTAAAATTACAAAAAGAACCAGCTAAGTAACTTAGGTTCATTTTTGACTTTTCCGATGCATTGTAGCAAACAAAACTTAACAGGCACATTAAACTTTCAATAACCAAAAATTACATACAATGAAGCCCCCCCCCGGAAAATGACTCCGGTAGTTCATATATATTTGAAGGAACACTCGCACAATCTGCTATATAAGAGCAGTACAGAAACAAAAATATTGCTTTATCTTAGTGTGGATGTGTTGTACTTCATGTAATTTACGTGCCACTCTTTTTTTCTAATCTCTCAGTTCGGGTGGGTTTGTTTTCTTTGGTAAACAATGTGTTGAAATTATTTTCAATTCAAAATCTTTTCGCAGAAATGAATTTGCTCAATTCCTTTATGCGAAAAGGTTTTGAACCCTGCTGTTTTTTAAATTAAAAGAAATAGCTTAGCTTAGTTTTTTTAATTGGAAATATATTAAATTTTTATCATGATCTGAACTAATATCTAAATAAGATGCAAGGAATCTAAATTTCCTGAAACGTTTGTTACTATCGATTTTTTTATCTAGAACGCACAATGCATATTTTAGTGCGTGAGAATGTGAATTCATTAGCGTCGTGTGAAAATATCAACTTTTTAACAAGTTTTGCACCACGGTGGTTCTTTACATACTGAGACAGGTTAAAATCTGCATGTATACTTACAATCTCTAGCAATTATATCGTTGACGTACCTAGAGCGTCGGTTTAAAACCCCGTCACTTATTTCCATTTAATAACTAATTTGGTCGTAGGTATTATTTACAGCGCACCTAATAATACATGAGAAATCTTCTTTAATTATGTGAAACTCTTGACATATTACAAAACATTTGCATTGAACGAACTCGGTTAGGTATTAGAATAATTATGATGAAATTTTTCCCAGAAAAACATTATTGCAAGTCTCTTATATTATAATCGGCTTGATGTGAAATAATTTCATCTTGCTATACAAGATACGTTCAATATCGAGAATTTTAATAAATCTGCGAACACTGAAACTGTCTCGATACGAATGCGGATATAATCTACTTATAACTAAATATAATATATATATCACACATTCAAAAGAAATTGATGACAGTAATGTTACATTAGGTTTTACATCTGAAAACAGTCGATGATACCATATCTAAACAACTAGGTGAACGAGATTCGCCATAATTTACTTCAGTTGCTAAAGTGAAGTTTAAAACTACACATATGTGTAATAATTGTCAGTTTCTACTTGCATTACGTGTGTAACAAAAGTTTTGGGGACATTTTTTTAACTATAATTATTAAAACTATCCCCAATTATGGTTTTAATAATTATCCTCTTTAGGTACACGTGGGATATTTTGTTACCTTAACTAATCTTGTGTTCCTTTCGCATAATTGCACGATGCCAGATTCGACCAGAACATAATATTCATTAACATGATGCGTTGAATAAAATTCAATAATTTAATGTCTTTCTTTAAAGCTTCGCCTGTAACTCGACCAACTGGTTACGTCATTAGGAACGTCCTCAATGTTGTCTGTATAAAAGCTTCGTTTCCATTTTTCCAAAACTTTTGTTACATACTTTATTTGTATGAAAGTTTAGAAGAACGAATAATTTGGTTCAAATGATATATATGTTGTCCCATACACACTAACCTGATTCAATGTGAACAGGTAAGGTAAGCTTTTTAAACACTTACATCACTAATATGTAGTGTCAATGACGTTGAGTTCGTACTGCGGTGATTGCGCAGATGCCACCCCGTATGGTAATTGTGTAGCATTTTTGCGTACATGCTATTCATCTAAAATTTCGAACAGTGCTGTTTTGGGGAACTTGCTGTTTATGCAACGTAATTTCTGATTGCCGAACTTTTCAAAGTACTTCATTTCCTTAAATTGATATGTTTCAATCCCGACTTCTCCATTACTGTCTTATCCGAGTTGTATCTTTTTGTCAATGTTATTTAATGGAACACGTTGTAGTGTCTAAGCCTATTTTTTATTTACGTTGTTCGTATGTTATCAGTTTTTCTGGGTTTGGTGTTGCTCACGTTTAAGCGGATCTTTGTTGGATCTTAGTTGACCTCCTGAATTGATCGAACTCTGAGA
This sequence comes from Geotrupes spiniger, assembly GCA_959613385.1. Classification (NCBI taxonomy): domain Eukaryota; kingdom Metazoa; phylum Arthropoda; class Insecta; order Coleoptera; family Geotrupidae; genus Geotrupes; species Geotrupes spiniger. The sequence continues at coordinate 16,684,757 of OY390736.1, read as the reverse complement.
AGAAGGGTAATGATGGTTTCTGCACGTATGATTACTACAATGATGTGAAATTAAAAAGCAAAAAAACAGTCAAAATGTTGGTATGGTATGCAACTTCTGAGACTGAGACATCTCTCAGCGTTGGCGTTGTTCAAAACTAAACTGCCTGAGTTTTTAACATAAATAATTTTTGCCACATCTTACTTCATGCTATTACGCAAGAATAACAAGGGAGTGGTATGAACAACATCAGCTTTGAACCGATAGTAGACAATTCCCCTAACCTACCACGGGCTCGTCTAATTGAAGATTTCTGGGCAGCATTGAGGCTGAAAGGCTGTAATAGGGGGTGGGAAGCGCAAAATGAACAACAACTGCGACTCGGTATATTTAGAAAAAATAGAGAAGTCAACGGTGTTGTCTTCCAAAGGATGATGCATCGCGACAGGGGAACGTAGGCAAATAGAAAATAACGTTCCCATATCGATTATTTGAATTTTATTTTATAATAGTTAGTTAAGTGAGATTGTTTAAAAGTTTATAAAAACATAAAACTATTTTTATAAGATCCTTTGATTTTTTTCTCCAAAACATTCTTCACTGAATTTACCCAACCTAATGATTGGCAAAGCCCTTGCGAAATTTCGCGTTTAACCATTCTTGTTTCAAAACAAACAATACGTACCCTCAATTTACTCGACTCCCAATTTTAATCATTTGCTCTCTTATTTAGGCCACCTTTCAAGAGAGCACATCTAAGATTTTCAGGTCGGTTGAAATTTACTATATATTAAGTATTAGAGAAAATATTACAATTGCATATATTAACTCGAAAGGGCATTTAATTAATCATTATAATTAAATTAAACTCCCCCCCCCCCTTCTATGAGGGAGGAATTTATTATTTTACTGTCAAATTAACTAGACAGTATTGACATGTATTGACATGTATTGTATTTATTTATTTCTAGACTTTCCAATAAGTTAAGTTTTTACCTTTATTTCCAACATGTAAAATTTTGAAGTTTGAATTAAATCTGTGGTAATGTTCTAAACAATAGTTAGCGTATGTTATGGGTCAGTTTTCTTGTTTTTGTAGCTTCTCTCGTGTTTCTTCATTCCTGCTGCAACAGTCCTTCCTACTTTTGTACAATATGTGCAATCTAAGTTGTAGACCTCAGAATTCGACCCATTTTCAGTGTTGTCCCTATTATGTTTAATGAATTTTTGTAAAGAATTACCTGTTATATATGATATGTACATATCTGTGTTGTTTCTTTTAATACATTTTTCCACTATACATAAACGATACATACTGTTTAGGTTTTGCTGTCTGAATGTTTGGGTAAATCAATGAAAGCGTTTTTGATTTGTGCTTTTTTAAACTTCGTCTGAAATATACGATCGTAGAACAGAATATATATTATTGGTGTACATTCCTTAAATATCGACCCGAATAGGTTGGTTTACTGTACCAATTACACGGACTGGTACACTACACCAACCCATTGGGGTCGCCCCTTATTTGTACAATATTTTCAAATCAAGAAAGTTTGTTGATTTATTTGTTTCTCTATCTATTTTAATATACCCGTTTCCTTGTTATTTGGGATTGCGAATATGCAATCGTCGACATAACATTTTAAAAATTAAATTTTAATTTTTTTAACGTTCTTAACTCACTTGACGATAGTAGATGAGTTGGTGAATCCATTGCAGTGCCAAATATTTGAATGTAGCACTTTTCATTTAAGGTGCAATATCTGGAGTTTAGACAAACAACTGTTGCTTCTATAAAATTTTCCATAGTTAGAGGTATGTGTGCTTTTCGTGTATTTAATTTTTTTCTATTATACTAGATGCTAAATCTATTGGTATGTTGGTATATAAAGAAATCACATTGCCAATGATAGATTTAGGAATATTTTTTGCTTTAATAAATTTTACTAATTTCCATAAGTTGCTATGATTTTCGTTTTTTCCCAAGATTTGACTAACCGAAAAATTTGCTAAATTATACGCGAGACTTGCTAACAATAGGCCATAGAGTATATTTTGGGCGGGTGTGCGTTGTTAATTTTTAATTTATATGCAAAGTTTTGTCCATTATGTTTTCCCTTACGCATTTTCTAATTAGTTCATTTATTTTTTGTTGATATTTCGTGGGATCGGTCTTTAGTGCTTCATAATGGATCAGAAATTGTAACGTAATGTAATTGCAAATAATAATAAATAATAATTTTAAATGTAAATATTCCAAATTTTAATGTGTTTGTGAATGTTATAAATAAGATGATAGTGCATAGATATATTTGTATACATTTATGGTTAATAAATAATGTGATCAGATGAGATTAATATGTAAACTATATATGTAGCTTGAAAAGACATTTTACATTGTGGATATATTAACACGATGTAACTATTATTTGTAATAACTTCGTTGAAAACAACAGTCGCGTTTCCCCTCGCCTATTATGACCAATCACCCCACCAAGTTTTGCTCGGTAACTCGCTGGACCAATCCCGCATTGTCACCCGCTACATCATATCAATTTCATATATTATTCGTAATATTGCTATAAAATATAAATAGCGTTGGTTACTGAATTGTTAATTGAAATTTAACCAAATCATTACAAATGCGGTATTGTTTCAAAATATACTATCTGTCATGTTTTTGCCATTGCGGTAGCGCAATTTTGTTGATGAACGCTACATTAAAGCTAAATGTTCGCCAATGGTTATTATTATGGGTTGTAATTTAGTATTTCGTATTTAGTTAAATGTTTATCGTGTCCGGCCGAGTAGATAATTAATGCTTTCCTGGCAAGTGCTGGAGCTATTAATTAGAAAACTATTTAACGCAATGAGTTGAAATAATGATTCTCTGATGGGAAATAGTATTTTGTGTACCAAGGCCAAAAAGTACTGTTTTTTCGTCCGAGTTTTCTTTACGACCGAGGCGTAGCCGAGGTCGGAAAGCAAACGAGGACGAAAAAACACTTTTTGGCCGTGGTGCACACAACATTTTTTAGGCGACCCTCATAAAATTTTCAAATTTATTGCAACATTTACTTACAATTTATTGACATAGTCATTTATGACAACTGAACAATTGTACATATTTGTGACACCTTCAGACATGTTTATGTTTTCTTTGTCTACATTCGAAGTTATTTCGGCTTTATAAACAATAATTACCCAATAATCAGTTAAAAAGTCTATCACCAACACGTATTTACTAATGTAAACAAGATGCACAGTTTGACACTGACGGCAATGTGGTTATTTTTATACAATTTCGGTAACTGTCGGTAGATGGCGCCACGCTATTGCGGACGAAAAATGAAAGCGGACGATAAACGATTACTTTTCGTCCGCGTTTGACGACTGAAATTTCAATTTTTCGTGTCGGTCGCCTAAAAATGTTAATTTCAGTCAAAGCGATATAAACATATATTCTTAACTGCCTACGTACATCTGTTTAGTATAGCACCTGATTATAAATAGGTATATGAAGAACACTGAGGATTTTTAGTTATCAAGATATAATGTAATTTAATGTTTTAAAAAATATACCATGTATTCAAATTCTGAATTATAGTATCCTATAATATTCTACGTAGTGGCACAATACAGTAATTTACACGATCGTACCACCGGTCGTGTAAAGTTTTTTCGCTTTTGGAAATCATACTTGGAATATGTAAGCTATCACCAAATATACACGAGGCTTGTTCAATTGAAACCCATCTTTGGTACATATAGTTTATTGACAAATAAATTTGCAAATAGCAACCACCACCTTTAATGTATATCCTTTTCATAGAATTCTTGTGGCTGCTACTTTGAGAAGTTTTGTACTCCGTCCGACTGAAAACGGTTGCCTTTTTTTGTGACACAAAGATATGAAAATCGCAAAGAGATAAATAAGGGCTATAAGGTGGATGTTCTCCATTTCTTTTGCTGCAGATTTTCTTTTACTGCGTTGGTGACATGAGGCCGAGCATTGTCGTGCAGCAGAAATACCACGTGAAAGCTTCATTATACATATTTGTATTGATATGCACTCTAGGCTCTTTAAACTTTATCAGCAAGAATTCCTCATGGTCGAAAAAGAACGTCAACATCACCTTGACTGAAGAAAGTTGTGCTTTAAACTTCTTTGGTTGTGACGAATTTGCATGTTGCATCAATGACTGGATGGCTGAAAATAATGACACCAAGTTTAGTCGCCACAATTATTGACAAGAGAAAGCCATTACCATTTTTGCTGTACTGCAAACACAAGCCCATTCGCCAGCATTGTTGTCCTCAGACAAGTGACGATGGACTCATTGCGTGCAAACTTTAGCGTAGCCCAGTTTGTGTACGATGCAATGAACAGTTCCTGTACTCACATCAACATTTTCTGCAATTGCTCTGATTACAATTGGCCGATTTTCTCTAAGCAAGCATTCCACAGATGCCATATTTCTGTTTACTGATGCAGTTCTCAATGCACCTGGTCGCTTGCCATATTGTTGTGCTCTCTATATCAATTATTACACCACAGAAATTTTTCACATTTTTCAGCCTTTGATTAACGGATGTAGTTGTTTCGTGGTAAGCGGTCTTTTGCTTAGATATACAAATGGTTTTGCCAGAGTCAAAAAAGATGTCATTACTGTTACTTTGACTCTTGTAATGTGCAAGACTGCAATCTTTAGAACAAAATAACTAGAAAATATTTTACACGATATTGAAGCACTGCCGCAAACATACAGGGATGACAATAGTAGTGATTCCATGCGATCTTGGCAGCAATGATCCAAAAGTTTTCATCCAGTTAAATGATTTAGCCGGAGAGATCGTTCTGAAGAATCTGCAGAACTTTTAGATTCCAGATTGAAGGGAAAAATGTTGGCAAAGAGTACGTTCGGAGTTTGTTCCTGTTTTTCTCAAGAAGGTGATCTTATTTTTTACAAGTATGTTCCTGGACCCATGGTAGCTTTCAACATTTAATACAACGCTTTTTATAGATTCATAAAAAAGAAGGTTGAAAGCAGTATAGTTACACAACGGTAATAAGCATATATATTAGCCTGTGGCACAGTCAGTTCATTTCAAATAATGCTACAGAAATCTGGAGTTGATTTCTAACAAATCATAAATGGACAACTTGTGATGATGATGATGCGTAATATCGATGATACTTGGTCAACAGAGTGGCTACACAGAATACCCATGTTTTCTGTGAGTGACAGCCCTGCCAGCGGGCAGCACTATATCAAGAACTTATGGCCATTACAGATTGTAATTAAAATCATTAAAAGAGAAATTAAGAACGCGTTGGTACTTTTTCTGCCAAACTAAAAAATGGTGCGGAATTGCTACGAGTACATAAATCAGAAAACGCATTTTTTGCGACTATTTACATATTCCAACATTCATTTTGATATAGAGCGTGCGGTATAAAGTTAGCATATGTATGCATGTTGTTGAAATAGCTAGTCTAATTGAATCGTCTTAATACATGCAGTGAGAAATAATTGGTATTTATATTCTTACTATGTGAAATTTTTTTAAGTTAAAACAATATGAAATCGACCAAAATTATACATGAGAATGAGTTATTTCCCTTATACTGTATAATCCTACTTTACTTGGGCGCGATTATGTTATAGGTTAATATCCCAGCTGCAAATAAAATATCAATCCTTATTCTGATCTTAAAATCTTCTAAATATTTTATTGGTGTTGAGATAACGTTGCAGCTGTAAAATGGCGAAGCTAATGTGCCAGCTAGCAGCTAGAGGGTCAATGCATGTAACGAAATTATTAAAAGTAAGCAAAATGAAAGATCAAAGACGACTAAGTTCAACTTGTGTTACATCCTTGTCGTATTGTAGTTAGTTTTAGATTGTTTACTTTTAGCTCGTTTTGTTTTCAAATTGTTGTTCTTTAGTTAGTTTTGAGATTGAACTATTAATCGATTAGTTACATGTTTATTATGCCCTTGCAATAAAACACCTGAAATGCTACTTAATTGGCAGGTCTTTTACTCCTCTCACTTCCTCTAACCATCTCAGTCACCCTCTTCTTCTCTTTCCTCCTTCTGTCCCCATTAAAATTCTTTTAACACCCTTATGATCCTCGCTATGTGCATTTGCACCACTTCGTCAATGCTTGGTCTTTGTATTGCTCTTCTATTTGTTTATTCATTGACCTTCTAAATTCCTCCTGTACTTAAATTCTGCCATTCGTCTTACAATTTTTCGTTTCCAAATTTCCAATTTATTTTCGTCTTTCTTCGTTATTTACACAAGCATAGGCAACAGTAGGTCTTATTTTTGTTTTGTATAATCATATGTTAGGCCCTCTACTTCCTTTTGCTAATCGTTTTTCTATTTCCTATTCTTCATACCCCATACATGTTGGAGTTACTCCAAGATATTCATTATCAAGTATCTCCTGTTTCCCGCACAGTCGATGATTAAATTTGTGGAATCTTCTCTGTTACCATATTTCATTACCACATACTTTCCAATAGCTTAAAAGGTCTTTCTATATCTTTCCTTCTTTTCTTTCTTTGACCGCGCCATCAGTACTATATCATTGACATAGGCCAGGCATTAAAGTCTACTTCCATGTATCATGTTCTTATGCCTCTCACTCTGCTTCATGCACTGAAGAGGATTGTAGATAATAGGTCACCTTGTATCATTACTTTTTTGCTATAAATTCTTCTGACACTCTTCAGTTCATTAATATTTTATTTTTATTTTATTTTTTATTATTTATTTTATTTCCACTAGCATTTTTAATTTTTATTGTAATCCAAGCTTTCTCTTTTCTTCAAATAATGTGTTTGTGTTAGTAGAGTGGTACGCTAGTCTATAGTCGATCTTGTAGGTGTAACTTATATTTTGATAAATCTGTTTCATGATAAATCCGGTCAACGGTTGATCTTCCTGCTTTGATATTCTCCTATTAGCTCATGATATTTGTCTAATCTATTTTTGATTATCTTCGCTACAATCTTATATGTCAAATCGAGCACTGCAATTCCCATGAACATTTTCTTATGAATGGGTATTTATGGGCTTTATACCACACTTCTGGCATTTTTTCTTCTTCCCACACCTTGACTACCATATTCCATATCCTTGTCCTTAATACTTTACCCCTGTATCTTTAAATTTCCACTGCTATGTTGTTTTCTCCTGCACTCTATTTTTGTTGTTGAATACATTCTTCTACTCCTTATTTGCTGGGTGTACTTACTTTCTTCTCTTTCTACATTCCATTGTTCTTCTATTTCGTGTTCAGTTTTGTCCTCTTCTGACTCAGTCTCATTAAACATTTCTGAGCCCTTTTTTATTCGCCAGGTAATTCTTTATGCGTCAGGTAATTGAATCTTCTTGAGTATTGACCTTTGTTCTTTTTCACTTCCTCATATAAATTTATTACTTCTTTAGTCTTATACGATTCATCTATTTCTTTTAGATCTTGTTCTAAGTGGGTTTTTCTTTTCATTCTCCACATCGTCTTAGCTTCCTATCTTGTTCATAATTTCATTTTCTTCGTTCTGTTCTTCTATTACCTATAGTCTAGCTGCAATTCTTTGCTCAAAGATGTATCCCCATAACTTATTTGTATGCCTAGTGTTTTTTTATTGCCACCTCCTTCATTGCTGTTTCATTGCTGAATCTGTCCATTTCTCATCTACTTGTGCTTTATACGGTTTTGTTTCTAATTTTAACGTCCTCGTCTTACAGTTGTGCTAGGTCATACAGCTTCTTCTATCCGCTTTCTTTTTCATTAATTTTTGTAGGTCTTCTCTGTTTCATTTCTGCAATAACTAATATGTGATTACTGTCTCCATTTGTTCCTTTGTAGCGCAACACGTCCGCTGCAATTTCTGGCTTTCCATCAAGCCATGGTCAATTTGGTTTTTTGTCATGCGATTTGGTGATATCCATGTTTCATTATGAATGTTCTTATAATCACATTCAGTACTCACTATTATTGATTTCCAACGCAAATTCTATTACTCTCTTTCCATATTCATTACTTATAATATGCCTTCATTTTCCTCCCGCTACTTCCGTGTATTCTTCTTCTCTTCCTAGTTTTCCCTTATATAAATATACATTTTATATCGAGCGTCGGGATCTTATCCAAAATACTATCTAGGTCTTCATAAAAGTTGGTTTTACTATATGGGTCTTTTCTTTCGATGCTGCATTTATTAAGCTCTTTAAATTGACCTCTACTAATTCTTAACAAATTCCATCCAAGAATTAATAACTTCATTAATTTATTATGAACCCAACATCCAGTATGAAGTACAAACAAAATAGAAAAATACTATAAAACACGCGTTTAGAAAGCTCTGCCAGCACTTGTTTGTTCCTACACTCGCCGCTACGCGGCTCGTGTCGGAATTTCAAACATGTGTTCGATGCTTTCTCGAACTTGTATTTTAATATACTATTCCCCTGCTTTGCTTTTGTTATGTTTTTTTTTTAAATTATCTTCACTTTACCTCCTATATTTCATATTTTTCTAGTTTAGAGGCCACTCCATTCCAGATCTAGATTGTTCCGTCTACCACCATTTTCATTAATCCCATTTTTACCGCTTTTTCACGAGCTATGTGTCCTTTGTAACTCCCTCTCTTCTCTGGTTAAATAAATATTTTTTATTCACAATCATTATAGTAATATGTCGATTCTTAACCTGTTCGAGGTTTGAAAGTACGTAATTTCTAACCGTCCTTATTTTCCCACGGGTCGAAAGTAATAACTTTCCATCCATGGGCGAAAAAGTAAGCGCTGCCAACCATTAGACAATTACATGTTCAATAATATTTAAGACTGTAATAAATTTGGAAACGCTTCGGTAGCTGCTTCTTTTAACTCAGGTGGGGTGCCATGATCCATTTCACTATCTGAACTTTCATCTCGTCTCTCATCTCATCTCTATAATAATTATTGCAAATGTCAGATTGATTGAACAAATGTCAAATTAATGAAATGCAATGTCATAGGCTACTTCATCAACTTACTATATTGGAATACATCAAATTTATTCGTATTTTGATAATCATTGAATAAAAACTGTGGCGATTGTGAATAAACTAGTATACAATATTTTATACAATCCTCGCTGAAAAGTTTCATTACGCCTCGGGATAATAGCTATGCTTATCCATCGGCTGTAATGAAACACTTTCCACTTCGGATGTAATATACTAATCCCCTAGCCTATTTTAAAGTTTACTTTTATTATGAATTACCTCTATTTCATTATCTTCATTTCTAAGTTCCATAACTATTTTTCTTGCTGTCAATTGGCAATTACTTCATTTTAATTATAAATTACATGATAAGCCTTAATAGTCAATAATGATGTGAACCACTAACATACATAGTAATGCTATAATCTGTTGTTGATTTTTTGCCCGGTAAAAGAAATTTCAAATCAATATTTTAATTTTTATTAACAAGTATATATAATTCAATTATACAGAACATAAATTTTGTTGTGTTCAAACTGTTGTCGATGAACACGTGTCACGATAACTTGGAATGGAATATTGGAAGTTTATTTCCACGAATTTTCCGATTAATCCTGTCCAAGCAGCGAATATCGAAGCATCATTATTGTACGCCCGTGAATGGTCCCGACGTCGCTGCCTTTTCACTTACATCAAGGTGAAGTTGACTAAAATAGATAAACCACCCATCGATGATACCTCAACGTCAACGCCATAAAGAGCTATTGTTTTCGGCTCGTTTTCCGTTGATATATTCAAAGGGCGCTTTTATAAATGATTGTTTTGTTACTCTTCTCGCTTAGTTGTCAGGGAAGCGAATACTTTTTACGTAGGAAACAAAAATTGTACGAATCTGTATAATTCAAGGATCGACGATCGTTTTTGATTTTAGCCAAATGGCCGCTTTCATTTTCGAGTTACTATGCAGAAGGCTCTATATAAATTAGAGAATGCGGGTCTTATTTTGTATTTTGAAATATATAATGTGCATAAAGCGAAAACTGAGCCTTATCAGGTTTTTTCTAATAATTTTTATAATGAAGAAGATACATGTCAAGGTTACAATATGATGTGTGATTATGAAGGTTTGATAAGTAGTTGCGATGGCATTAACGTAATATGTAATAACGTAATCATTCGTGAAATTAAAATGTGCAGATGTAGATTCGAATACGAGATGTAGATGCGTACAAAGCGTATCCCCAACGAGACTTACAAGTCGACATTCAGGTTTCTAGAAAGAAGGAATCACGATAACAATATCTGTTGCAGTGAACGATCAATGGCCAACGAATATTAAATTTTCGTGATTTACGATGCCATTCTAATGACAACGAGCTGTTGCTCTGTAATAAAGTATCACCCAATATTTTATAAGCAAACAGTTACAGCCAATATCGTATAGAAGGCATCACCATCATCGCCCAGGAGACAATGTAAATACGTGTACGAGTTCGTTATTATGATTCATTAGTCTTTTTACTGATGAGCGTATACGGACATATATGGGACATCGACATATAAATATATCGCAACCATACTCTGGAATTTCACATGTTTAGATATGATGCAGATATGACTTGCAAAGGAATGCCTTTTGGTCGTCGTATACCAATGAACATTTGCAATAATAATATTGTTATTCTGCACTCCCAGATAATAACTGATAATTAGTGAAAATGTATCGCTTCAATGAAGGTCGAATAAAACATTTGCGTTTGCCAGCACCTTCTCATGTCTTAAACCCTTGCTACTATGGGGTTTGCTGTGAAAAAAATCTTAAAATAGAAGAAAAGTGCTGGCGATCATGAAAATCAACTCGTGCCATTAATTTGATTTAACAATTCATATTTAAATTTTGACAATTTTTGAAATGTTTTTCTTCATTGTGATACTTGAAAATATAGTAAAATTTTAAGTGGGATTTGCGACAATATGAGGTTGAGTTTAGTAATAAAGCACATTTCTTGTTGGTTGTGGAACATGTTTCATCAACAAAGTTTCGGCCCCATGTGGCCTTTTCCATTGTTTTATAAAATTGATTAGCACCACGTATGTATATATTATTTTTTGTTCATACTGTATGACTGTGGTATACATGTATTAGCACTTACAGAACACTGGCTTAAGCCAGGTGAACACAACTTTATAAAAATAGATGGTTACAAAATGGCGGCCTGTTTTACGATAAAAGAAGTACAACATAGTGACTCCTGTATCTACATATGTCAAGAATGGAAGTGCATATCTAGATTACTTCTGGGTAACTGTCAATGCTTCTTCCAGATATTAGACGAAATTCTACAAACACTAAAGGATAATATGAGGGAAAAAAATTCTTGGATATTTTAATATAAACTTGCTAAATGAGTGGTATAGTAACGTAAAAGAATTTAAAGATGTACTAACATCGTATAACTTAAGGTCCACAGTTGCAGAGCCAACTAGAATTACTAGTAGATCGGCTGCATTAATAGATAACATCTTTGTAAATGTAGAACCACATTCATCCAGAATAATTAATACAGCACTGTCGGACCATCTGGCACAACTTGTGTCGACTACCAAGAAAGCGTATATTAATGAGGGATGTCAAATACAGAGGAATATATTTTCAAAACAGTGGTTAAAGGAAGCAAATGGCTAATTAGTTTAATAAACTTGGATATAGTGTGGAATACTAAAAAACGCTGTTCGAAAAGCAAAGAAATCAATCGATGAAGAATACATACGAACAGCAAAAAATAAGACCACTGCATTAAATGTAGAAGACATACGATATTGCAATTGGAACACACAGGAAACATTAAATTTCTTGAACACATATTTTATAAATGTTGGAGAAGACCCGCAAAATAGGGAAACTGATCTTGCATATGTGAGGCCAGTAACAAACAGTTTCCAATTAACAAGAAAGAGGTACATAGTATAATAAGGAATTAAATTACACAAAATCATATCTAAAATCATTCCTAAAAGAATGCGCTGTAGAACTAGCAAAATTTATATCAAAAATAGTAAATCTATGTTTCAGATTAGGAAGATTTCCTGAAGCTCAAAAAAATGAGTAATTTCGCCTATTCATAACAAAGGACTTAAATGTCAAACAAAATAGCGATAGCAATAATTTCAAATATAGTCAAAAGTATTGGAGAAATAGATCGCATAACGAATCAGAAAGTACTTTGAACAGAATGATGTCTTATCGGATGGACAAAACACCTACAATAGGGGTAGATCCACTAGTAGAACAATATTCCAGATGATATCACAAGTAATATCGCGGGTTAACACTGCTAAAGAAGTGGCAGGAATGTTCATGGAGATTTCAAAGAAATTTTATAGTGTCGGTCATAATATACTACTTGCTAAACTGGAAACGTGGAAAATTGACGTGGCACACTATTGATACTTTTGTCTTCTTATTTAGAAAATAAGAGAACAATACACATTTACTACTGATTACATCACAGGAAAAATAATCACATCGACATGGAAACATATAAAACTAGGAGTATTGGGACGGTATTGGGACCTCTACCATTTTTGATATATTTAAAGTATCTCCCTAATGTCGTTACCAAAAATGCTATACTGTTTGCAGGCGACACAACGGTAATCGTATAAAATGATAAAATAAATGATTATGGTTTACAAAGTATAATTTAAAACTAAATACAAATAAAATAAAAAAAATTTAATTTACAACAAAAAATGAACATAGTATAAAACTAACGATTGTAACTGAAGATCGTATCGAATATCTTGCCCCGAAGACCAGCTCATTTAGCTATGCCCTAAGAATATTAACCAGATCGGTGAATGAAGAGTTGAGTCTGTGTGTATATTATGCTTATGTATACTCGAGAATAAAATACGGAATTATTTTCTGTGGAAACTCAACTGATGCTTCGAGAATTGTTAAACTGCAGAAACGCATTATATTTAACTTAAGGGGGGAAACCAGTTTAGACGGGTCAAAAAGTTTTTTATTTCATAAATTGTTAGTAAAACTATTCAAGAATATGTCGCCAAAATTTCAAAGAAAAATTCCCACTAGTTCCGATGCTATGGGTACTTAAGTGAGCGCCCGTCGCTCGGCGCCGAAGCGCGCGATAATTAGAACGGAGCGCTCGCTCGTGTACTCCCTTATGCAGTGCCTGGCTCAATACCCCTGTACTACGGGATAATAAAATTCGACCGTTTAGTGATTGGCTCTAAAGCACCTACATGCTGGACTGCAAATAGTGGAGATATGAGTATTCTTGGCTACTGGGTTATTTAATGAAGGAAATTCAGCCCTTCTAATGCTAATGGATAAATTAAAACTCGTAATTGGCTCGCAGAGCTTCAATTTTGCCGGGAACATGGAACATGCCGAGGAGCAGCGCGTGAAAAAACTGAATAGGCGCAGCTCGTGGGAGACCAAGGAAGCTCGAAAAGCTCCTCAAGAGGAGATGCAAGCCCGAAATGATGTATTTGAAGAAGAGGGGTTGCTATATGGTGCTGAAATAGCTGATTAACCGGTGATCAGTTTATATAATTAATTACTGCCTTAAATTTCTCGTGTTCGCTACATTTGTTTTTAAACGCGTTTTTCTCGAAACGACTTTTTTCAGCTGGTGGGCATTGTAGCTCCAAAAGTTATTGATCAATCGTTCTGAAAATTTGTGTGGATATTCTCTATTCAATTACAATCTATATGAACCTAACTCTGGGATAATATTATTATTAAAAATATTTTTTTTAGTGCAAAAAAGGTGAAAAAACATGGTATAAAAACATGACATTGTGTTCAAACACCTCAAAAACATGCAATTTTCAACATTTTTGATCATATTTAGGTTCATATTCTTAGGAAATATGTCGTTAACGAAGAAAAAAAATTGTAGTGATGGCAGATAAAAAATGTGACTTCAGGAATGCCCACCAGCAAAACACGCGGATGGCGATCGTCCATGAACAGCAGCTTCTAACTCCACTGTTGCCGGCGGAAATGATTTGAATAAATTACAAAGTGTGCTTGAAAACATGAGTAAAATATTCTCAAAGTTTGAGTAAATTCTGATTATTCCTGCCTGCCCTGTTAAAAAAATTCACGAAAACACAAAAATATCGGCCTCCTAAACTGGTTTCCCCCCTTAAAGAGAAGTGAATCTTGTAAATCAGTCTTTACAACAAGAAAGATATTTACTACGACAGTCATATGTAATCAATTTTTTGAATATCGAGAGGCAGTACATGATCTTGACATACGTGATAAATCAAAAGTTCATAATATACAAATATCTTTAACAAACGTGCAAAAAAGTGTATGTGGGCACAGCATAAAATATAAAAGCCTACATCGCCTCCCGTATGTAATCTATCCTTTCGAATCTGTATGGCCAAGAATAGATATGTTGTCACTCAATATATCAAATGAAGCCATGTTTCAGTTAACGCTATAATTTCAAAATCATGGCATAAAATAAACTCCTTGAAAACTAAATAGTTATTGGTTAAAGACCTAATATCTAAATGAGAAATTAAAAATTAAAATGTATTCCTAGTTTAATTAACAACAAATATTCAATATTTACGTTTCGAAATCAGTATAAGGATTCTGCGAGCACGTATAGACTACATAGACACATAAAATAAAAAATCCGCGGTGGTCCGCACGAAACTTACTTATACTTAGTTATACTACGTTTTTCGAAAAAACTTTTCAAGTGAAAGTTGTTTAAAATATCAATATCTATATTTTTTTTCCGTAACGTGTACCGTTTTCGAGATATGGAAAAAGGTAAACCATCACTTCCGGTTGAGTGATTGCGTTCAAAATAGGACGTTTTCCTCCTTGCTACACACTAATGTTAAATTTAAAGTTTCAGAGCTCTAGCTATAATCGTTTGGACGCTAGAGCGAGCACAGACACACACACAGACGTCATTCCGAAAATAGTCAGAAACGATTCAAGGGACCCCAAAACGCGTATATCCGTTAAAATCTCGAGGTCGAAATTTTTCATGATTCCTATACTTACTTCTACATAAAGTATAAGTAAGTAAAAGAAGTGGCAAGTACATTGTACATAAAGTGCATTATATATTAGATAAATGATCAATTGAGTTAATAGTAATTCTTTTGTTATTGGAAATAGCCTGAATTTTACCATCAAAAGTCCATACCTTATACATGACAAATTTTCTCGGTTTTTTTTGTAAGGTCTTCAGAAATGTTAATATGAGTACTATCATTTTTGATAAACACCGTTCTTCGCCTCCGTATCGCCAGAATTTTACAATGATGGCACGTGGTTTTGATGACAAAACATATAGTATGTCCAAGAAATGAATTGACCTTTTTAAAGTATGTAATTTCCATTTTACACAAATCAAACGACAATCATGAAATCACGTCTACTACGGTACCAATCATGTGCTACCAATCAACCTCACTAGAAAATGCAGCATGCGTACGGTAGTCCTGCACCCATTCCTTGTCAGAAAATTTTCCAATAAACCTGATCCTAGGTGGAGGGGTTGGCTCTAGTAGCTATACTTGAATCTCATGTTATTAGCTTTGAACACATTTTCCATTTTTCCATTTGCCCGCATGCTAATGTACCTGAAATATTGTGTACTTACCGTACCGGCGTTCTACCTTTGCAGTTACAGTTCTGGAGTTCTGGACATACTATCCAGAATCACTGTCAGCTTTTCAGAGACAGACTGGAGCTTCCCGATAACCAAGCCTGTTGTCGGAGGTACAAGACTCATAGATTTAAACTTAAAGTCATCCAGACAGAGAGTTAGGACAAACACCACAGACTGCCACTCAAAAATACATATAACACAGACGCTACATAGGGACTACGACACAATACAATACAATAGGTACCACAATTCTAATGTCTTACCAGTGTTCATATTCTTTAACATGTGCATCGATATTTAACACTACTCACGGAAATACACAAATATACGTTTTTATGTAGACTGCCCGTGTTCATCTGTTTCCTTGTTTATGTCTGTGTTATCATTTGGACGAAGCCCCACATTCAAAATAAATAAAAACCTAAAATATGTATTCCTACAAAAATATCGGCGGTACACACTATTTTATTTATATTCTTGTACGAGAGCATCACAAATGAAAAAGCAGTACTAAATTGAACATTTCCTCGCTTTCAGAAGCCCTGCAAGTATCTAAACGTCGTGACGCTTTTATTTTGATTTAATTTCTTAAAACAATAAATAAAAATCATTTGATAAACATTATTCTAATCCATTGCTGTGGTAGTTGAGTGCAATTTTTGTCGCATGGCTTTCGAATTTATACGGAATTGAATTTTATATCCGAATGGCAATTCAACGGTTACAAATATATTGAGAAAATTGTAAAACGTGACCTTTCAGCTTGATTTTCAATTCGTCGTTGCCGTATTCCCCAAAGAAACATAAACCTGGTAAGCTGTTCGCTAGACTTAGACGTTCAACCGTTTTAACGTGATACCGTCCGATTTAGAGGTGCAGTGTGATTGAAGATGCCATATATTTGCGTAATTACGAACATGTGCTAGTCGGTGAGGTATGAGTAAATTAAATCGTGACGCATCGTTTCTATAAACTGGACGTTATTTACAGGCGAGAAAGAAATGTTGGCGATTATAAAAATAAACCTGTGGCAGCTAAGAACCCGGAGACTTTTAATATTGTTGGCATAAGTTTAATAATATTTAACCTTAAAACTAGTTTTTCTAATGGGACATTTTTTTAATTATGATTAGTAAACACAATCATTAATAGAAAGTAACATCAACAAAAAATCTTATTATTTTGTCCCTAAAATATTTCTTAATGCATGTTATCGAAATTTAGCGAATGCTGAAAGATAAACAATCACATATTACATATATAACACATTCTTGGAATAGTTGCTCGGAGTAGATCAATTTATTGTTATATCTTTTCTATTGATTTTTGTCTTATTTAATTAAAATAATTCATTGATTTAAAATATTGTATGATGGTGTTACATAATAAATATTAAGCAACATTATTTAACATTCATTTATCTTACTTATTTTTAATTTTTTTCATACATTTGATTGCAAATTGTACAAAATTATAAGAAGCAACGTAAGTTGGACTACTTTCTCGGCAAACCTGAGTAGCTCGTAACAATACGTACTCGTACAGTTTATGTTATAAAAACCACGCATAAAAAATATGAAAACGGTTTTCCATCACAAAGTGAGTTAAACTTGAAACGCAAAATTTTTGAATTCGGTTGACGTCAAAGCAAGCCGCACCTACGAGGCGAACAATCAAAAGCTGCGACTACTACGACAGATACTCCCCTGTTGCGTGTTTTATTTCAGTAATATTTTCTGATGTGACGGCTAGTGAAGAATTGTAGCGGTGATTTCTCTGAGAGACACAATACTAAAGATATTTAAGATGCTTTAGTAAAAACCTGCAAGTTGCAACTGTATCCAATTGCAAGCCCGAAATTTGCCTCTTGTTTCACAATTAGTTCTTAATTAAAATTAAAATTGTTTATTTTTTACGGGACGTCTGATGAATGAGGAAGGTCACGTACAAATTACATAATATTAAGATAGTGTGTATACAATAGTAATTATCGTTATGAGTCTAGGAATACATATTTTACTGTAAGACGCTTAAAGACGAGGAGCCGCCGTGTCTTTAAATTCGAAACAAGAAATGTTAAAAAGAGTTCACGGACAAATGTCCTTATGCATTTTATTTCATCTTATGTCATCTTTCGCTTTAAAGAAACATCGAAATTAATTTCAAAATAATTTAGCAAATGCTCCAAATCTAGTTACTTGATTAGCAACGACTAGATTCGTCTACTAAATTAATACCTAGCAAGTCTCGTGGAAGGTATCAAAAACAATTCAGCCATTTTTGTGAATTCATAGCAGAAAATCACGTGAAGAAAATTACGGACGAAGTTATGCCGACATATTTTTTTTAGATTTGGTGAGAATGTAAATGGTTATATTGATTATTTTATTTGTGGATTAATGTGTTTAGTATAAAATAGGTTCATCTTCTTTGTGGCCGAAATATCTGGCTTTTTTAAAGTGGTAGGTAGCATTCCTGAAAAAGAATCAATTAGTTAAGAATCCAAACAATCAAAAACTTGTACTAGTAAATGCCTCATATTACAACTAAAACAAGAAAATATACGAGTTTTCTTGAAGTTACATGTTGTAACTATTATTGAAATAGCTTGTTGCAGAAGAGAAGATTTGTATAATATTTTCTGGATGCTATCCAGGAAATTCAAATGCAATTAGTAATTACAATTCTCTGCACTAAACCAAATCAAAAAAGAACCTTCACTATAATAAAGGAAGTAGGCGGAAATATGCTCATTTTCATGTGAAATACACGATCCATTAAGAATTAGACTACAATTTTGAAACTTCGGTACAATAATGCTTTATTATCAAGTAAGAAACGATGAAAGTTTAGTTGAAAAAAAAACAAAACAAAACATTTTTCAAGAAAAAGCTAGTAGTGGGTTGCATCCCCACGCGCAGCATACATTAACTCATCTAACCATGCTCTTTATTAAGTAACCGATGTCCTCCTGGGGTGTCTCGTTCCATGCAACCTCTAGATAGTGTCGAAGTTCATCAGATTCTCAGGAGGCCTGGGTGCTTGCCTTAGTCACCTACCCATCATATCCCAGACATGTTCAATCGGCGACAAGTCCGGTGACCGTGCAGGCCAAGGCAAAATTTGCAATCCAACCTGCTCCAGAAACCTTCTTGTAACCACAGCAGTATTGGGTCTTGCATTATCCTGTTGGAAAGTCTGCATGAAAGGTACTAACACGGGTTCCAGAACGTTGTTGATGTGACCACGTGCGTTTAATGTGTCTGGAATGAACGTGAGGGGTGACCTTCATCCAGCACATCCCCCCCCCCCCAAACATAACCCCAGGCGTTAAGGTTATGTGTCGCCTTTGAATGAACTCCAAATTCCGTCTTTCCCCTTGATGTCGCCGCACCCTTCTACGACCTTGATTCATCACTGAAGACGATGCCATTCCATTGATGAACCCACCCTTGCCGTTCTTGACACCATTCATTATTTAATGAATTTACGATGCCGCTAACGATTCGTCAAAAAGCATTCATATTCTCACGCACTAAACCATTTCGCTCGCGTGATACAAACACGTTTTTTCTACTGTATTAGCATATTCAAGAGTGCGATTATTAAGTTTTTGGACAGCTTGAAAAAACTTGCCTAGCCGTTAAAAATGTTTATCAAAATTCTTTTGTTAAATTAACATTAACAGTTGTAAAAAAATGTTTGTTCAATTTATCCATACTTTTTAGATTTTCCCAAAAATGCATTTGATGTGACAAAGTTTTCCTCCTATAGATCACAAATTAAAATTCTATTAAGATGGTCTTCTCAAGATAAATTTTTTAGAACATTGTTAACAGTGCCATCCCATTTTTTATGTGAACTAGAAAAAATCGGCGGCAAAATTTAAATTTGAATAGAAATTATTTCTCGCAGCTTGAATTAATAGGGAAATTATACCGACAAAATCATGTTTGACAATTTGGCGGCAGAAATCATTAATAACATTACGAACAAAATTTCAAAATCGTTAACGAATCTATTCACTTATTAGTGCTGAAATACATATAATAAATAAACAAATTATTTTGCTTAGTGTTTAATATTACCATAATTATTGATCATTTTCAGATACAGCCTATCGGCATAATGTATAAACTTGAAGGAATGTTTAACATTTATTTAACAAAACAATACATTCAACGATATATCAAAATTAGCAAATTAATATTAATTAATGATTTTTAAAAAAGCACATATGCACGGTAAATAGCAACATACGTTAGTTATACTGTACTTTGAAGTTTTTTACACATTTGATAAATCCAATTGTCTAACAACAAAACTGTTAATTGCTCGATGAAACTATTAATTGCACTGCAAACTATCGAAATCAAACGTATTTACAAATATATGTGTAACAATAAATCCACTTTAATCAACACTTACTACAAAAAGTTATTTCCATTCCTAATTAGATTTACGTGAGTGTTAAAAAATTTAATTTGATATGTTTCCACCAATTGTAGTTGGCACAGTAAGTCGGTTATTCAACACGCGTACCTCTGAACTTTGTAAAATTAATTATCTCCCAAGTTACAAACTGTTCCTTTTCATACGTATGTAGTTTCTTGGGCCTGCTATATATGGCGGTGCTACCTTGATGAACTACTAACCATTTTGACGAACGATTCTCTATACAAGCTGTTGCATTGGCTGACGCAATATAGGAAATTACGAGTGTTCAAATATTGGCTTCCCTAAAAATCTTGCAACAAAATTTAAGTTTTTTAAAGGACATGATCACCAAATTGGCGGAAATTTGTCGTTTTTTCTAGACTAAGTTCCCAAAGTATTTAGAAACTGTGTCCGTTAAATTGAAATTTAAATCAATTCGGCCTTGTTATTGATGGCAGATAAAAAATGTGACTTCAGGAATGCCCACCGGCAAAACACGCGGATGGCGATCATCCATGAACAGCAGCTTCTAACTCCACTGTTTCCGGCGGAAATGATTTGAAAAAATTACAGAGTGTGCTTAAAAACATGAGTAAAATATCCACAATGTTTGAGTAAAATCTGATTATTCCTTCCGTATTAAAAAAATTCACGAAAAACACAAAAATTTCGGCCTCCTAAACTGGTTTTCCCCCTTAAGGGGGACGATTTCGATATGAAACTTCATATTATTGTACATCAATTGAACATCACACATGATTTTTTGTAAATATCAAAGTTGACTCCCTGGCCTTGACCTGGAGATGGCTTTGACAGCGCCTCTGTCGATGGTGAAGGGTCAAACGGTGTACAGGATTGGGTGCACCCTAGTTATTTGAAAGAAAAAAATCAACAATGCTTTTGATCGTTGTTATGTCAGCAAGGTCCCGATCGTTCACTTTTTCAAAATTTTTTTTTCGCGAAATGGCGAACATTTTTCTAAAAAAGTCATATTTTTACTATGTTTTCTGTCCCATTCGAAGTATCAGACACACAAGGCACATGCAGTGCGGGAATATATAGTCGACAGTTGATTTTCCAGCACGATCTCCGGACGTTTCGCCAAATGATTGCACACGGTGCAAATGTATATTTTTTTCTATATTTCAACACTATATTTACTATTATTATGTTTTATTACCCGACAAAAAAACAACATTGGCGCGACAAACTTATTAACAAAATAATTCAAGTCAAAATATGGAAGAAAACGAGTACACTAATAATGACAATAATTATACGTAATAATATTAAAAAGAAAATATTAAAACTTAAATCAATTATTATCAATTTCCTATTTGACATTTCTGCTTTTCGTTTGCTTGCAGATATATCTTTCAATAATAGCAAAAAACAGCAATGAAAATGAAATAAAAACAATAACAGCGAAAAGTAACCAATCAAGTGCGAATCGACGGGAAAAAAGTAAATTGAACAGGCGACAAAATGAAAAAATGTGTGTGAATGGAAAAAAAACCAAGTAACTGGAACACGTACAAAATCTCTTCGCAGATCACAGAAAGTAATCACCGGATATTCTCTACTATTAAGATACTACTTTATTGTCATTGTAGAATGAAATCATTGTTGATCTTCTGACCATAACTCCATGCTAAGAACGATAAGGGTATTGAGCATTACGTACTTGAATATTGCTAAGAAGGCAATTTGCTATTAATTGGATGTGAGTTTTATATACAGGACGCCGCTTCTGGGATAGGGAATCATTCAGTAGAGAAGTTCTGACGATTTTACCACTCTCTGGACTAAAATCGGGTACGTTTCATTATCAGTAAACGCAACGTGCCCATACTGCTCTGAATTAAAATGTTAGATCAAGAACATCATGAATATTGTTTACCGTAAGAGTTTTAATCAAGAAATCGTTGATATGATGAGCGAGTTATTTTTGGATTCGTAACTATTTTATTGTGTACTGCCTGTTATACTAGAATATTCATTATATTACTTATATTGTTAGATTTCTTGGATTGTTAGTAATATTCTGATGGTATTTTCTACTACTACATACAACCAGGGCACATGCTAGCTTTTGGCAATATGGCATTGGTTATTTAGTTAGTTGTATCCAGTCTAGAATCTCGATGCAACCTTCAATAAATTATCACTGGTGACGCAACTCGGGAAGACCAATTTTTACTACCTCGAGATTTTAACGGATATACATATTGAGGGGTCCACTGAATCGATTATGACTATTTTTGGAATGACTATGTGCATGTGTCCAAACGATTATAGCTAGAGCTGTGAAACTTTAAACTTAAGATTTGTATATAGCAAGAAAGGAAACGTCATATTTGAGAGTATTATCTCAATCGGAAATGATGATTTACTCAAATTATCAAAATAAATGTTCTTATAAAAGTTAACGGGTTTGAAATTCTAAACAACTTGCAATTGAAAGGAACTCCTGCAATTTTTTTATTAGGCTTTATAGGAAGGTCAAGGTAAAATTTAATCAAGTCATAAAAATAATTAAACCTGTCCTTTAAATTACAAACATTAACTAGCCCTGGATTCATTAATATTTTGCTGAAGAAAATTTCATTACGTCATACAATTGTTATTTCGCTGAATAGCAGCCAAGGATTAATACCTCAAATCTTTCTAGATGGAAGAAGTGACGCTATTGAAACATATAAGAACGAAAAACGACACCCTGATTTGGTTTTTTTTTAACAGATATGACAGTTTCATTAACTATAATGAATAGATAGAACAAACATAATTATCAGTTTAATTAGTAGTTACTAGAGTGTACAATAATTTTCCATGCATGCACTTCAGAATTATCGAAAATAGGTAATTTCAGATGTATATCTTAAAACCGTAGTAACGGGTTACAAATTTTAGTATTTTTGTATATGAAGACAAATATAAATGTTTGAAATAAATTGCTCTACAATTAATAGTATTATTTGAGTGAACTTATATGTGTGAGTCTACGTTTTCCGAAACGAAAAGAATTAAATCTAAATATCGTAATCGGCTCACTGACAAACATCTCAATTCATGCTTGCGTGTGGCACTTAGTAATTACGTGCCATCATATGAAAAGTACGCCAATGGCATGCAGTGCAATGCATCTATATCAAAAGCAAATTAGTTGTAGAAAATTTATAGCTATTATAATAAATATCTTTGTGTGTATAATTCGTCACTGAATTAACAAGCAAGTACTATTTATAACCTTTGTATTTTTATTTCTTATATTAGTAATTAGTAATCGTGAAAATTTTCGACCTCGAGATTCTAACGGATATACACTTATGCGGTCTCCTGAATCGTCTCGCTTGGTTGGTGTTTATTTGTAAATATTTTTTTATTTCGAATTTATCTAATTTAATTATATTCCATTATATTAAATTATACGGAAAACTTTTTAGTTTAATATTTCAGAATATAGCAGTTCTGTTAAAATTCACCTGGTAACACACATTGACGTCAAATGAAAACCACAACCTCAAATCGAATTTAAACTGTTAACAATGCGATTTAAAACCAATTCGTATTCAATAGCATGCCTCAGTACATGCTTTATGCATGTAGTGAGGCAAGTTCGGACACGGTGAGTAAGAATACTTACTTTAATAGATTAAATGGTAATTTAAGTCAAATAGTCATTGTTATTTGCAAAGTTTTAATCATTCAACAATCCTAAATAAATTTTATATGTGTCTGTTTGAACCACCAGCCAAGGATTGCTACGAATGGTGAATATCAAAAATGCTCGCATATATCGCATTGATAAAATACAATAAAATTTGCATAAACTTCATTTTGTTTGTTTGCGCACCAATATTTACATATTGATCGGTAAAGACAATGTTGAAATTCGTGTATTACTTGTTGGGAACTGGTTAATCACAATGACATGTAGAGCTTATATTTATAGGGAATATTGAAAAATTATTGCATCAGTATGGATTGCCACTAACGTCATTTAATTCAGTTACGTTAACACCAGTAGAAAAAACATTTCACCTGACGACTTATTCGTCTCGCGGCCAACAACCGACTTATGCAAAGATGCGAACCGGACTTGTATACTCCATAATTACTACTATATTACGTTCCATTTTATTATTTATTTCGAAACATATTCTAAATAAAATAATATTTTATAAAAATTGACTAATAGTTACGCCATATTATATATAATTGTTACGTAGCAGACTCAATTTCAGGGATACAGAATACTGAAATTGAGTGTGCTACGTAACAATTAATTATATACAACGTGTCCCAAAGTTCGTGGAACAGCTCTACACTACAGTTTAAAATAGCGATAAAGCTACAGGGAAAAAATATTTAAAAAATTTCACGTTGCTTATTTTAGAAGATACTGGCCTTTTTCTAAAAGTAAATTTGGCAACACGTTTAATTTATAATTTATAATAGTATTGTCAACGAGATGAAATAATAATAATAAATTTATAACAGATGTTCAAAATTGTGTCCTTGTTAATCTATGGAAATCTTCGCCCTTCTAATTATGTTCCCATGCACCCTTTCTAGCATTTCCCCATCTATTGAACGAGCTGCTTCAAATATTCGGTTAGTTAAATCTGCTTCATTTAAAACTGGTGTTCTGTACACTAATTGTTTAATGTTACCCCAAAAGAAAAAGTCTAAAGGGGTGAGATCTGGAGATCTAGCTGGCCAACGGAACGATCCACCTCTTCCTATCCACCTTTCGGGAAATTGCTCGTTTAATCAGTTTCTCACCGGTGCCGCATGATGAGCAGGAGCACCATCCATTTGTAACCACATATTATTCATTACCGCTAATGGTAGTTCATCTATAAAATTTTGTAAATCATTTACCAGGAATACTAAAAAGTTGTCACCGCCGAGCCTGTTAGGAATAATGACGATTAACCGATTCCCGATAATACCTGCCCAGACATTTACACTAAATTTTTGCTGATGTATAGAAGGTGTAAATACGTGAGGATTTTCCAAAGCATAAACATGTGAAATTATATTGTAAAATCCATCTCGTGAAAAATTGGCTTCGTCCGTCCACAAGATATTTCGGCAAAATTGAGGATCTCTTTGTGTTTGTTCTAAAAACCAGTTACAATGTTCTCACAACGTGGAAAATCTTCAGGTATTAAAGCTTGAACTTTTGAATTTAAGACGGCGTCCTCTACTTGAGGAGCCCTTGCAGTTTTTGGACGACCTCTGTCCCGATAAAAGACGGTCTAAACGTCTACAGACATTACTACTAGGATGTCTTCTCAGAGGATACCATTCGTGATAGACTCTGGCGGCAGCAGCAGCAGCATTGTTTCGGCATTCCCCCAGCAGCAAATGCATGTCTGCATATTCGTCGTTCAACATTTCAACATTAATTTAAAACAAAAAACCAACACGAACCAACAGAATTCGAAAAATTATCACAAACACTGAAAAACTAATCAATGAAAAATACAACGAAGAACTTAAAATCCAAAATGTAACGAAAATTAGTAAGGTAGTGTTAGGGTTGACACAAGCAGGATGTGACGATGACATTAATACACAATCTTGATTGTCATATTTTTTACGTTAAAAAGTGTAACTTCACGTCAACGTGGGCATATGTTTTTTCTGGTAAAATTGCCGTAAAATCACTTTCTGGAAATGGTATAATTAAAATAGTGATTAATCACAAACTTGGTTTTAATTGTTCAAAATTGTTATTCCATTCACCATATTAAAACCAATCTTTGATATGATTTCCAGTAATTTAGTTAAACGACATCATAAATATTTACTTTAAATATTTATTTCTTGGAAATTAACAGCAATGGAATTTTTTTCATATTTTTTCTCGTAATCATTGGACCTCATATAATAACCTACCATCGAGGTGTTCCGCGAATTTTGGGACACACTGTATAATATGCCGTAACTATTAGTCAATTTTTATAAAATATTATTTTATTTGGAATATGTTTCGAAAGTAATAATAAAATGGAACGTCGTTTGTCTCCATACTAGTAATATATTATACACATTGTTAAACTTCTTTTAATGCAGCATCTGGGGTATTGTATGCGTTGTAGTTTACTCCTGGCAACGTTCCAACCCAAAAAATTTGCTACAAATGTGTTTCTAAATGGTCGAAATATAGAGTTATGCGACGCTATTTAACTTGCATTAAAACACTTTTTAGTTGAACCAGTATTTCGGAAACAACTATCAACATTCCTGGCGTTCTCTGCATGGTGCGAAATGCCTGCCGGCATAGTTCGAATACCTTGCAGGTTATATCGTGCGTAACAGATTTATTGAGGTGTTTGTTATTCGGAGTAATTGTTTATTATTAAATCGGTTCGCTAGCAAGCGCTAAATTAAACTCTAACTTAAAGTAATGTGAAAATGATTATTGGTAAGGATGCAGAACTTGTAACTTTTGTATTAGTAAAATTCGTAGATCGAATCGACCGCGCATCCAGTCTGCCTGCAGATCGCTTGCCTAAACCGGCTTGGATGAAATCAGTATTATTAGTAGTTAGTAGTTATTATCAGTAGTAAATATAACAAATTGTTACTATAATGATGTGCTCTGATATTGTTAGGGGTCCCACATTAATTTTTTTATTGTTAATTTTTATAGTTACGTTCAGTGGCTCCTCACAAAACAATTTATATGAACTTTTGTACTGTGCCTCTAATTTATTGCAAGCTTCCGCCTAAAACCTTCTCATTGAACTTATATCTAACGTTCATGCATTTCCTATCAAATACTTCTTTTTTCTTATTTTTAGTTTTGAATTAAATTATTTTTCACATGACCCATGCGCATTGTAATCGACATTTTAGCTTATCGTGATAGTTATACATTTTATAAAGCTTTTTTATAATTCAAGATATTGCTTGGCACGTTGCTTCTGGAAAACAAGTTCATGTAGTATGTTTTGTAGTTGTATTGTAACCGTATTGTTAAATGTGAAACACCGGTACCGTACCAAAGTACCGTCTCCAGGTGTTTGGAGACCATCTGCATTCTCAACTGTTTCTACATCGTAAGCTGTTGATTGCAACTGCTTTGTTCCTAGATTTTTTCCTGATTCTTCAAAAAAATTTGCAAAGGATTCTAATCCCTGTTATTATTATATAATTGTATATGAATGGCACCTAGTTTACAAGTACTGAAAGATACTCGGAATGAACCATGCAAAAGATGTAACAGTAATGGGCATCAAATGTGTGAAGTGGGGTTCGCTTAATCACCCTCGGTGTATCAAGAACCTAGAGGATGTTATAGTGAACGATGATAAGCGAATAAATTGCTGTGAAAATAAATTTCTTAATATAATAATTATACGGCATTTGCTATTGAAACTATTTACCTAAAAAAATAACTAATTTGTAAAGACGTAATAATAAGCGGTTTAAGCGATAATATAAAAATATTAGAAGGTAGTCGCTATTAAATAGAGTCCTATCTACAAAAGCATAATGTCCTCCTTGATAGTAAATGTGATCACCCAGCCAAAGCAATCCGGTAGGTTCGAAACTAATCTAAAAACGAAAGAGAAATGCAAATCAATACACATATATAGCAGTCTCAAGACGTGTGAAACTAATGTAAAAATCAAAGCGAATCCTAACTTACCGATTGAGAGAAATACAGACAATATAAAATCTGGAAAAAATATCCCAAGGAGACATAAATGTCCAACAAATGAAATTGATCATCAAATTTTATTAACACTATCCGCGTCGACGGTCCATCTAATTTATTGCACAAAGAGCTATAAAATATACGTGCGCATGTATACAGATTGGACTAAGAAACTACCAAAACTGACATTAAATCACACCTATTAAAAATGGCTATATATATATATATATATATATATATATATAAATTAAAACAAATCATCTAGACTAGTATGCTTTAATTAAGATTTCCGTCATTACATTGACCATCTTAGAGTTTGCCCAGTTGGTGCGGCATAAATCGTTTTTTATCGAATCTGAATCGGGAAATGGGAACCCTTATTCAACCATTACAATAAACCAACCTACAAGCTTAATATATTACATATTAATGTTCAAGGATTAAACACAAACATTAATAAAATATAAATTATCTGTGACCAACGCAAAATCATTGTATTGTGTATGACGAAACACTGGACCAATTAATCAAGCATAGACTCTCTTAATATTCACAATTATCGCAGAGTATCGTCGTTTTGTAGAGGTGCGAGTTTACGTGGTAGATCAGTAACATTTGTAAATAGCAACCTTAAAACGAAAAAGTTAGAAGTTATAAACGAGCATAAGCATGCCACTAGGAAACAAAAATTTCGATCGTGGTAATATACAGACCCCTCCGACTAGTGAATGCGAAGAATTTATTGAAGCGTTATTTAATATTATTAGCGGAAGTCTGTAATATTGCCCGAACTTAATAATTTGCGGTGATCTAAATGTGAATAGTATGATTGACTCTAAAAATTATAAACTTGTGGCAAACACATTTGAGTCTTACGGACTTACAAATAAGTTGGATAGATTCCTACCAAAATCTTTGCATACTCTACTATCCTTACTTCCACATCCTGCATTGATTACATTGTATCTAACTTGAACGAGAGATATACTTTCAAATTTATTAACGCAAACATATCGGATCATTTTGGATAATTGCTGGAGTAAATACGAAAGCGTTGCGTCCAATAACACGCAAGAGAAAAAACGAATATCAGGCACAAATTTACAGAAAATGTTCGGCTTTCTTGATATAGACGCCGAGAAGAAATTCGAAATGTTTCTAGACGTAATAACAAGCGCTGAAATCATACAAAGAAAACCCTCGTAACAACTGGATGACACCTGAAATTGTGAAAGCTAGTAATGACTTCACAATAATTACTTCATTTTGGAACGTGAACATAAATAATGAAGAAGTATTCTATAGACAACAAAAACGTGAGTATCGAAATACCATCTTACCAACCAAACTAAACTATTACAGTAGTAGAATCAACAAAGTGGGAAGTAAAACTGGTCAGGTATGGGGAATCGTGAACTCAAAATTGGGCAGATAAGATAAAAATCAAAAAATATTAAATTGAATAAAGGCAAACATGAAGTAAGTGAACCGAATGACTTGGCTGACACATTTGGGAAATATTTCTCAACAGTGGCCTCAACAATGAAGGCGATAGGCATTTTGTAGAAAACCAATCTGTTTACAAAGTATTTTTCCAAAAATTATTGAAATTATTATGTATTCTCAAATAACTGCTCTTTTAAATAACTGCAAATTATGAGAGTTTCAGTACGGTTTTAAATCGGGTTACTAGATGGAGAGGGCTAGCATACATTTTCTGCTTTTACCATTAGTCTTAATTTTGTAATATCTAAATGCTATAATCTTGGATTACTAAGTAACGTCCTTCAATGGATAATTCTACCTAGTGGATAGAAAGCTTTTCGTCACAGTCGAATGGTGATTGTGTGGTCGGGATAATATTGATTGTACATACCAATGGCCTAGCAACCTAGAACTTCATAACTTTTTTGACTATGAAGCTTGACAAAAATATCTTTTGGTGTGAACACGTAGAGTTTTTGAAAATGTAGCCAGCGCGTACTTTACGTTGAGAGAGAGTTAAAATATGAACTGTCTATAGATGTATTGATTCAATCGTATTATGCGCTCATTTATTCGCATCGTTCATATAGAGTCATACTATGGGGAACATGTAGTCGAAATTAGTATAGTATTCATCCTCAAAAATCGCAAAATGCGCTTAGTGTACTTAATGTAACTTCTCGAGAGCCATGTAGACCTACTTTTGGGGAGCATAGAATTGTGATTTTTATTGTCATATATAAATGTTGTTTATATGCAAAATGCAATGAACACAAATTTGTACACAATTCTTCCTGCACAGGATGATACTGTACGACAGATCACAGTATTATGGCTTGTGAAAAATTCTTTAATAAATTAAATAATAGAATAAGAAATAAACCTGCTTCAGAGGAAACTTAGGACTTATTTATCAGATAAATGCCACTAATCTAAAGTCACATGTGATCGAAAGGATCAATAAAGCTAATAATAATAATATTATTATTATTCACAATAATTTGTGGTATTTTAAAAGTAATTATTTACTTCTTTATTCTGAATTGAGTATACCTTTACAAATTTCGTTAATTCGCACTGAATTGTTAAGATATATTTTTTATGTTAATTGCCTTGATTCAGTAGACCTACTAACTCTAAAAATATTTTTTGGAATGAAGTGGTAGTAACTATTTTCCGAATGATATTGCATTTTAATGTTAGCGTACATGAAAGTCGTTCAGGATCAATTATCTCGTTTGGTGCAGTTTTTTGTTATATGCCTGATTTATAATACTTCTTAAACTTCTTGTTTTCTTTACTCGATAGGGCTATTAAACAGTCGTTCTTTAACAGTCGTTCTCGTTCTGCATTTCAAAACGCATTATTGTAGGATTTTATATTAATCATATATTTTTGTGTGACCTTAATTCTGCGTCTACGGTTTCTGCTCTTTATGTAAATTACATTTGACTTTTCGTCATACAATATGTTACCCGCTATAATGAATTGCTTTTTATTTACTTTCGACGTCGTATTCTTCTTAACTCTGCTGAATTGGTTGAATTCTTGGATGGGTAATCCTATCGTGGTTTTCGTCGTTTGATATTCCCTTTGATTCCCAGTCATAGTTTAATTTTTTATTAGCTCGTCATAACACACATTATTTGGCTTGTTTGGGTTTTCTAGGGGCGTAGCACATCGTCCCGGATTCCGTTAATCGGAATAAAACAACGCATGCAAGCTGTGATGTATTATATTGGTTAACTAGATAACAGGCAAACAGGATAGCATATGCGTGTGATACAGTGGGGTAGATCGCCTGACTTGCGATGACTCCACAGCAGGGCTAGCTACAAGTATAGCTACTATACAATATTTATCATTTACATTGTTTTAGCAAAACAAAATTACAGACTTTTTTTGCAATCAAATGAATAGTCTTTAGCAATATTACCATATGTTTGATTACATTAATGATATGTAGCACATATTGTACATCGACCTGAAATTGAACGGTTAGCTGCGCGGGATTTATGAGTGACGTCGCTTGAATTAATTTATTGAAATTAATTCAAGCGATTCAATAATAAGTCAATGTCACCTGATCGTGGTTTAATACTGACGAATTTAATCACAACAATACTGGGCTTTGGCACAGCAGGGTGTATATAAGAACCAATACCATTCAATGAACACATTATTTGCATTTAACAAATTAAAGAAAAACCCTATTTCTATTTCATATACTACTCATTTTCTAATATTAATAATATGTTATGTAGTAGTTACATCTAATTAATGGCATTAATTATTGCTTCTCCAGTAAAATTATACAACTATACAAGTATACAACTTGAATTAATAACATATTTATTTGAATGTTGTTTCTTATCAGTTGTCGACGGTAGTATGGAAGCAAACGTGCGGTTTAAACCGATTTTCTAAAAATACGATATTTATATCGTCAATGCGTAAAACAAATATAAAAATATTTCGTAACGTTAAAACCCGTTGGCACTCGTTGCTACCACTTGCATCTGAAACGCAAAGCACGTTTAGGATTCCCTTATTAGTTCTTAGATGTGTGCTTACACATTCGTAAGTGAAACTGTTATGACACCTATTGTTTCATTTTCGTGCTTGTTATTTTGCAACACGTATTCAAACAAATATGTGACCTAATTAATGTAAACGTTTGTTTTAAAAATGATGTGCAAAGCTCATATGCGCGAGTGTTTCGTTGGCACAATACTTTAATGCATAACGCATCTTAATGCATAAGATGGTAACTAACGTGGAGAAGCTTTTGTTACGCGTCACAATATTCAACTTGCTTGCTATTACAAATCTCCAGACGAATACCAAAGTTTTATGAATGAAATGGATTTATTACATACAACGCTGGCACTGAAAGTGAATTGCCCATAGAGTATATATTTGTGGATGTAAGAAAACTGAGTTAAGAATATAAGACCGCTCTACACATAGATGGATCGTCTGACTGACAGTAGCTTGTTGTCTTCACATTCTGTTCTCTATCCGCAGTTTGGAATGTCATCAATCATTTTCTATTCACTAATGCTTCTTTTTTCTGAAACCCGACTGATGCTATGTTATAACTTCATTCGTTTCTAAACGATTTCGATTTCATTTCTTACTACTATCTCTAGAACCTTCTTGTACAGAAGTGCATTAATTGGCCGAAAGTGCTTTTGCTTTGATGGCTTTCTCTATCTTTGGTATTGGTATGTGAACGTCTTCCAACTGTCAGGAGAACAACCCTCCCCTAAGATTCGTTAATTATTTCAAAAAAGTCATGCTTCATTGTACTGCAGGCCATGTTTAATATTTCACTCGTTATTCCAACTTCTGCGGAAGGCCTTTAACTACTTTCTCAAGTTCTTCTATTCGGACGTTCAATTGTTCTTTTGTTTCCCACTCCACTAGTAAAAATTCTTCTCCTACTTGGACTAGCAAATGTATCTCTCGCGATTGTGCTTACTATATTACTAATACTTTCAATCTAAAAGACTTTAACTTTATCAGCTACCATTCCTGTAATCTTATTACCCAGGATTTCGAAGTATATATTACTAGTTTCCTAATTTTCAAGTTTTTTCAAAGTTTTCCACATTTTAGTAGGTTAATCCTTGTTGCAGTCTATTTTCGTAATATTCTTTTTTCTTCCATCTTATCAATTTAACTACAACGTGTCTCTCTACTTTAAACTGTTCCTAATTATTATGAATTCCTTCACACATAGCTTTCCTATAAGCGGTGCCCCTTTCTCGTGCTGCCCTTTTTACCCCTTCAGTAAACCATTTTCCTCATCCCATACACTTGCAAATTTGGCTACCTTTTTTGGTATTGTGTCCAAAATCAACGGCACTGTTAACGAATATTCCTGCTTTTATATTTATGTCGTCCAGTGTCGCGCGGAATTTTATAAAACTTCTTTTTCTATTTTACTATAATTCCTAGATTTATATTCCCTACATTTGTTTACTGAATTACTAGTCCCTAGTACTACTTTGATCCGTGCGTGATCCGTTATTTTTGGTTGATGTTCGACCTTCAATTGTACGTTTCTATTCGCAAGTACGAGATTTTTTAGTTGTTCTACTGCCCTACGTTATTCTCACATGCTGTTTCATTCGTATTCGCATCTAACAACGCTATACCCCTGCATATGTAGTTCACTTTGTCCAATTTCAGTAGTCAACCGCGTCTACGATAATTTATTTATTATTCTCTCTGCCATCATGTAACGTCCTTACGTGCTAGCAGATTTTGCGCATTTGAATACCGAATCGTCTCTTCCTTCTATGATTGCTATTTATTTTTGTCTTGCATTACACTTTTGTACGATGGACATTCCCGATCGAATGCGCTATGTTCGACATTTATGTTCAAGTAAAATGCACGTACAGTTTACACACGTACTCATATTTACTGCACACTCTTGCGTTGGGGTTTCCTGCACATTTGTAGCAGATAGAGCTGCAGCCAGATTTAGCGAGAGCGTTGAACCTAGAGAGATCGACGACAGAATATATATTGTGCATGACGGTAACCGAATGGATGGCAATGGAGGTAGAGAGAAGATTGATGAAGTACGAACAGAAAACAAATATGTGGGAGTACCAAGAAGTAGGGCATATGGGGGGATGAGATGGGAAGCGAACATGTATATATACGCAGGATGATAGTGAGGGACGCAGAGATAACAATACAGATGGAGAGGTAGATGCATAAGAGACACATAGTTACATGAGAATGGCCGTTTATAATAGCTGAGGGAAGGAAGAACAGAGAAACAAAAATGATTTACAGTGTGATATAGACACAAAAGTCAGGAAATATTCGATGGTTGAAGAATAACGGGCAAATTTCGCGCAAATGGGATGGAGGGAAGTATTGTTTGGAGGTGTGTTCGTGTGCAGGCCTGTATGAGGAAGAAAGAATATGGCAATAAGAAGAGCTATCTATGTGAGTCAAGGGAGTGGGGGACAATAGGAAGGTACAATTATCAACGCTAACCTAGTAAGAAGCATGATGGTGTAAAATTTGAAAGAAAATTTTACTGAATAATTAATATTATTCAATAACAAATATCTACCCATTTTCATCTCTTTTCTTTCCAAATTATCAATCCCCTCGATGTAACCTTTTTGACATGTGCTATTACAAATTGCTTATCTTTCTCCATTTTAAATATTTGCAGTGCAATCAATTAGATATGTATCTTGTTTTTGTCGAAAAATCTCTCAAGTTTTTCTTAATTCTTCTGCATTTCTCATACACATTTAACAACATCTGTTTCTTTTAACATGTACTGTTACACTTCCACTGTCTCACGCACTTGATACGAGGGATGTCTTTTAAGTTTTGCACACAGGGACATAGTAAGCGGCGCTACTTAAACTTAACCTCGATCTTTAGTTAACCTAAATCTAAAGTTTCCATGCAATTTGTGTAGTCTTGTAGATACAGTGAATATTCAAAGTTGACAAGTTATTCGAACACTGCAACTAAATCGAGAAAATTTTCCCGCAATAATAAGGGAGGAAATAAGCTAGGGTCAATTGATGTCAAAAAACTCTAGACCGTAAAGCGGGAAATTTGTACAGCATTGTCAGTTGTGATGTACTAACATGAACCCAAAACGAAACCCCAGTCATTTGTTAGGGCGTTCCAAGGTAAAGAAAAGCCAACAGAAGTAGTCCGTTCTCGAAATGTGTCCAAAAAGTTGTAAGAGACATTTGCCTCAGAAGCAGGGTATGTAGCAACAGTTCCTCTGCAAGATCAAAAACTGTTACTGCCGATTGGTATACAATCATTTGTTTGCTGGAAGTCATCGTTCAGCTTCGAGGAACCAATTCTGAATGACGAATCATCCTCCACCAATGCAATTCTAGTTCGCACATAGCTCGCAAGACAATTGAATTTTAACGCAACAAAATGTTGAATTTTAGACCATCCTCCGTTCAGCCGCGACGATTTCTTTTCCTTTCCGAAATCAAAGACGACCTGCGCGGTCATAAGTTTCGGACGCCAGAAGAAGTAGTCGACACCTTCAAAAACGTCATTTTGACTGCTTCCAGTATTGTTTCGCGTCCAGCAGCAAAACGTATTTTAAAATCATTGACTTAATATATATATAATTTTTATCATTCTATGTATGCAAGCATTTGCACACATTTCAATTCATATCACAGTTCGTAACTCAAGTTTTATTGTAATACTTCCCGGCCACGTCCACACACTAATCAATACAGTTGTTACATACATCCACGTCACATATCGGAGAATTACTCACTCACCCATTAACCCAAATTGCGAGATTATGAGATTAGTGTTACTTTTGTTTTCACTATAATCAGACAGCTGTCGGGAACTTATTTTCCCGATATTGGAATCCTTTCATCTTGCCATTAAGGATTCTCTCCAGATTTTCCTTTGCGTTTTCTGCCTCGCGACATTAATAATTCAATTATATCGCAGGTAATTGGAGCGATCAGTATTCTCGCTTCAGCTCTTTGATGCTTCTATTACATTAATCAAATCCATTTGGAACACGAATTTAGATTCCAGCAATAGGAAAGTGATGTTCTATACAGAGTGTTACTCAAATGGTGGCGCAAAACAAATCAAATCATATAAATTATTCCACCTACACATAATCTTTAATAAGTGAAGTTAAATACCATTACCACAATATGTTTTATTACTTATACTGTTGATATTGAGCTGTGAAAATTGTTTTATAAATAACAAAACAAAAACAACTTTTTCACAAAATATCATTTATTTCTAAATATAAATCTCGAATTCTAAGCATTCATCATCAGTAGAAGATTCGACTGTCGACTGGATGTTTTATTACATTTAAAAAAATTGTATTTATACAATATGTATACCGATAAAACTAACGATGATAACATAATTGTCGAAATATGTCAATATTTTTAAATGTAATAAAACATATTGTGGAGGAGGATAATATTTAGTATCAATAGTATATATTTTCTATTTTTCATGATACAAGCTCCAATGTCTATATAATTCCACTCTCCACAAAATACGCGTCGCAAACCCCAAGTTGTTTCACAAAGTTGTTGTAGTTTATACATTCGTCATATTTTTCTCTCTTCGAATTTCATACATCACATACCATGAGATCTTTTCTATTGTGCGATAAAGCGTGATTTATTACGTATGTACAGTTTCTTTGACGAAATTATGCACATACAAAATGTATGGTGCTTGTTTACGCATTCATGCATCATTCACCCTTTGTCTATCGTGATAAATACATCCTTCTTTACCCTGGATACGTTGAACTTTATTTATGTGCTAAGTCTGTTTTAAGTATTCAACCTCCGAAATGTATTTACATTAAATACGAGTCTAAATTGGGCCCACATTTAACTGTAGTTATATAATAATTTAAATTGTGTCCAAAAGTTTGGCCTAAATGTGACTAACAACAGTCACATGTATATAAATATATTTTAAAGAGACAAAGAACAAACCTTCGTTTACCAAAACCAATTTTATTATATACAGAACGGCATCATTTAATACAATGTGAGCCACTGCTGACTAACCACCATATTGTGACGTGAAAGAAAATTCAATGTGTCGTTACCAAGTAGTATTTTCCGTATTTTCTCCTAGTTCTATTTAAAACGTACACAATAAAGGCGGGCACGATCTAATTGTCGCGTTTACTAAATTGCACATTTGCTAAAGTTAAAAGCGACAAACAGACGAGTAGGAAAACGTAAAATTGTTTTATGGTATTTTCGTGCCTACAGCATTCGTATAAAGTTGGCAGTTATTCTTCTAATGCGGCCTCGTTTATTCCATGTCATAAATTTATACATAGAAGTTCCTTAATGTTTTCGGAGCGCATTTGGTGTTTATTGGGTTGCCAACTTCCACAATTATTATTATTATTATTATTATTATCATATACCAAACATTTGAGTATTTACTTCTAAAAGTAAACGGAGTATAGTATTATAACGTGTACCAATAGACTTTTTAATTAGTTCATTTTTCTCTTAACTACATATATATTTGTTGTGTGTTTGTGTATCTATGGAATTAGTTTACGTCAGAAGACGCTGTGGGGAAGAAATTTTACTCACGTGTGTAGTTTAGTTACCGCGAAGGGCCCCGTAAATGTGAAGTGTATTCCACCTTACCTCTCCTATTATATCGTAAACTAAAAATAATTATACAATGTCGTAATGAATAACGATACTGTACTGGAAAATACTGATGTGTACGAAAAGATAAAATCATTTGTTAACAACCGATACGACGAGATAAATAATAATATAATAATATAGGAAAAATTGATTTCACAACTATGTAAATAATTATTCCTGCTTAGTAACTAAAATCTTACATTTAGAAAGAAAATGGATTGAATACTGTGAAACTATTGAAATGTGTCTTATGCAGAATGCACGGGATTCTAGGATTAAAGTTACATGATAGGAGCATAAATAGCATATCTAGAATTACAAAGTACTATTATTGTGGAATTTCAAATGATCAAAGAATAAAAGAATCGTATACGACAATCTACAAAATGCCAGACTAAACAATCATAATGCATTGAAAATAACAAAGTATTTGTAAATGGTGAACTTGTACCTCTCACCAATTAAATCAAATGAAGGTAACATAAAAAATAACTTCAAATGAATAAAAATATCCAAACACGATTACCTCAACAGAAAATTCTAAACCGGAAGAAACATTGATAATAGGAACGGTGGCAAACAGACCCAATCAAACCAACTTAGAGATTATGTGAGAACATTAAAAGAAGTCATCGATAAATACTATGCTATTACAGTTTATTAATTGTTCGACATTGTCTATAGCAAGTAAGCTGACTATAACTTTGACCGTTGAATAAGTCTTTTAGATTTAAGCGATTGACGCATACGTAAGGAATTTTGAAATTCCTTTCATAGGGACTTCCAGTCTACAAGACTTTGAAGAATGTAGTTATATATTAAAGATAAATAACAATATATTGAGTTTATGTTTGTGTGATACATCTAGAACAATTATATGTGAAGTTTTAGTATTGTGCTTACTGAATTACACGCAATATATTATGCTAGTTTACATAATTTGACGGATATCATACGATCCTACAATATCGGAGATTTAAACGAGAATCATGGTGTCGTCATGAACGTAAACGAAAGTTTAAGTTTTAGCTATGAATGAGTACAAATCCATTTAATTAAGATGATCCAGACAAAAATTGTTCTAGGGACAAACAAATATGTTGAAATATTGGCAATTTATAGATCACCGTCAACTAATGCAATGGATTTTAACAATGATCTAAAGAGCTACCTAACTGGAGCTACATCCGAAGCTGATTATAATATAATTATCGGAGAGATAAATATTGATATATCAAAGAATAGGAAAAAGAAACTACTAATATACCTAGTACTTTCATAAGTTCTGGTACAATTATTATCGCCCCTACTGTAAGACATACACTGAACATACACACGCGCCATTGGCAGTTTTTGATAAGTGACAGTTATACTTCATTTGCGCGTTAAAAGTTTTAGGTGTACGGTATTTATAATTATGGAATAGGGAGATACACAAACCGTATTATCATTGTTGCCCTAAAAAAATGTGGCATGGAAACAGCCGACATTTTTCGAACGTTCGGGATCACGCCTAATTTTATGTATAGTGCTGTTAAATTGTTGATACTGGTGGAGTGGTTAACCGTCCGAGATCTGGTCGTCCGCGCAGTGTGCGAACTCCCAGAGCTATTAAAGGTGTGGAGAACCGAATTCGTAGGGATCCACTCTGGAAGCAGCAAATATTGTGACGGGAAATGAATATAACAAAGGTATCTGTTTCTCGCATCATTAAATATGACTTGGGACTTCGGGCTTACAAAAGACATCGCGGTCATCTACTTGCGACGACATTGAAGCAGAAACTCGAGCAAAAATTAAATACACTGCTTCGTCAGTATGTGAATTATGCCCATAGAAACAATAAATAGAATGATAGAGTATATGATCAGTCATCTCCACAAGCCTCGGAAGTGGTTCCTAGAGTACAAAAGGGATCACTATCCTGCTTTTGTGATGGGTCATGCTTTTGTGTTGGGTCATAAAGCTCCATTTCTGCGAAAAAGGAGTCAAAACATCAGCAATAGTGTACCAATCCGACGATTTAGAGATAGTTGTGAAGCCAATAAACAATACATTGTTTATGAATAAACCGTGGACCTTTCAGCAGGAGTCTGCCCCAGAACATAAGGCAAAAACGACACATGTGGTTAAGAAACAATTTGCCCAATTTTATTTCAACCGTTGATTGGCCTTCTGCTAGTCCATATCTGAATGCCTTAGATTATACGTTGTGGTCTGTATTAGAGAGCATGGTCTACACTACTCGTCACCCAAATTTGGAATCCCTAAAGCCTGCCCTTATCCGGGCAGTGGACAATTTTCCTATGGATTGTGTACGTACTGCGATAGGACGATTGGCCTGTCAGACTTCGGTCGTGATGGAAGGCAAGCGGCGGCCATTTTCAGTAATCTTATTTTCTTTTATTCTCAAATATGCAATAAATAAAAATACAGTTATGGCGTTATGCAAATTTTCAGAAAAAAAAATTAAGAAATTTTTAATTAAATTATTAACCTTCCACCTCCGTCGCTGCATAATTGAATCCGCCGTCGCAACATACATAACATAACATCATAGATCTATCATTACCAACGATAATGAAATCTGATATTACGAACCACTATAGCATTCTTTTAAAAACCATATTGGAGCAAAATCACATTATGAATATAGCGAAAAGAAGTATTTTATTGAATTGATGGAAATGTCAGAAAAGGACATGAGTGAATATAAATAAAATATTACGAAGAACAGAGGAAAAGGCAATTTAACTTGACAAAGGAACACATTTTAAACAAGACATGTTGATGGCATCGTTCATAGTTGTGGTAGTAAGTTACTCAAAAAAGGACGAAAACGCATGCTCATTTAAATTATCAAATATCAATTAAAAGTACAGGAGATAATTCGGCATACATTTGCGCATACCATAAAAGAAGGACTTAGTAAAATAATAGCACGTACTCTGTCTGGTATGGATTTCTCAAAAGTTTGAAACCGTAAATCATGGCAAATTATTAGAAATAATGCAAAGGGCTGAAAGAAGAGGAGTTGTGAAGGAGTTCTTTGTAAATTATCTAAAAGATCGAACATTTGCAAATAAGAGAAAAGGTATGGGATTACTTACAGGTTGAGGGGAGCATATTGGGGGCCAATGTTACACTTGTTATATGTAAGCGATGTCGGCCAGTACTTTAACAAATGCATTGGCTATATGCCGACTACTGTAATCGTATCGATCCATAAAGACTTGAGCATGGGTGAGTACAACACACAAGGAACTTGTAATCATCTCATAAAAACATAAAAACGAAACTCCTACACGTCTCATCACCAAAATTACCAGACAATAGGCCGGTGCAAATTTTGCATAGTTCGGGACTTAAGTGCCAACGCTGATAGATGTAGCACAACAGCACACATACTTGAGGGTCATCGTCGATAGAAACTTTCATTGGGACGATAAAGATAAAGTAAACAGCATAGCTAAAAGATTATCCCACTTCGTAGGAATTTGAATTTAACTTTAATTGAATCTATGAGCTATGCAATTACAATTTGGGAAACGGCGTCGAATTATCACCTGGACATACTCCAATCACTACAAGACAGGATATGTAAATTAATGATACCACGAGCAAGAGGGGTATGGTGCAACTATACATTTTTGAATATTCCGAATGTCCGGAATTTATATAAATACAGAGTGATAGTAAGCAACTTTTACGAAAACACTTTTAAAAAAAAATTAAACCAAGGGAACAAGGGCTAGGGAAGGAGAAAAGTATAATACACCTAAAGTTAGGAACAATTACGTATTAAGAAAGATGTCGGTAGTAATACCAAAATAATTCAAGCAGTTTGAGACGCTTCAGATTGAGATGTTTATTTAGTTTGTTTTTCTTTTCCATTACGATGAGATGTAATAAATTATATTATTTTACTTTATTTTTATATAATTAGCTATATGGGTAGTTAGAGACAAATTTGGCATTACATGAGTTTCGGTATTTAGTTCATTTACTATCTGGTGCTTATTGAAATATATATGATATAAAAACTTAGTGGAAAGTCCTTACGCTTGCTGGAGGGGTGTAGAGTGGCTGAGGGGGGAAAGAACTGAAGAAGGTGCTGAGGCATTATCAATTTTTTGTAATATATTTGTATTTAAATTATACATAACTCTATATTCATAGAAGAAACTAATGCGGATAAAATGCAGGTAGAGGCCTTCAAAACGACAGATGTTGTGCATATACAAGAATGTTGTTAACATGGAAGCAACGAATTATAGACCTATAATGTATGTAACAAAAGTGGTAGTACAGAAAACGAGTGAA
This sequence comes from Geotrupes spiniger, assembly GCA_959613385.1. Taxonomy (NCBI): domain Eukaryota; kingdom Metazoa; phylum Arthropoda; class Insecta; order Coleoptera; family Geotrupidae; genus Geotrupes; species Geotrupes spiniger. The sequence continues at coordinate 16,642,967 of OY390736.1, read as the reverse complement.
GCTTTAACTGTAATTATAATGTATCACATAGCGGCTAAGGGGCCGTTGGTTTCAATGGTTCGTAATTTGGTGCTCATCAGCTTTTGGACGGTAAGTGGGTTAAACTCTCGAATCTTTTGGTAAATTCTTCATCCTAGCTCTTCTTCATTATGGGCTGCCCTCCCATCGTCGTAAACTTGTCTACCGAGTAAAGCCCAAAACTTTTCTATAGGACGTGTCTGTGATGGGATATTATGTTGCCCAATGCATAATGGCACGATTCCAGGTCGGGCAAGAACGTAGTATTATCATTAACATGATGCGTTTGAATAAAATTCACTAATTTGTGGAGGCATCTTCGAATATAAATGTCTGCATTTACAGCTTCATCCCTAACTCGCTCAACATAAAGTCGTGAAAAACCAGCTTCCGAAATGGCGCACCACTCTAGTACCTTGTCTTCAAATTTCGCATTTTTCTTACATTGCCTCATTAGGAACGTATTTAATGTTGTCTGTATAAAACCATTCGTTTCCTCCTATTTTGGAGTTAGATAATGTAAAATATTTTTCATCGTCTAAAATTATAATGGCATTGTTTCGGAAATGTTCTAATCTTAATTTTCTGCAGCATATTGTAATCCTCTCTAATCGCGCAGCCGTGTATTTTGGACATTTCTGTCGCATTTCGTATTTTAAATTATTTCTGCTAATTTCCATCTTGGCTGTCATATGAGAAATGGGACATCTTCGGCCTAATCTTCTCGTTGAAACTCCTTTTCTGTTTCTTGCAGATTCAATGAAGTTCTGATGCCTTCCATAATACAAATCGCGCGAGAAGATTCATATGCGGAAAACCTCCCTCACATTCCTTAATAATTGTTGTCTTAGAAATATTTTGGTTTATATAAATGTCACGTTTGGGCATTTGACCAACCAAATTTTAAATACTTTTCCGCAATTCTAACTTGTAGAACATTTTGTAAAACTTTATAAACACAAATATATTGTCAAACTGGAGGAGGAACTTGACAGATTCTCAATATCCAATGGTAAGTAGATTGCTTTATTTTTAATAGGAAAAAAATAATACGAAAAATCTTTCCAATACTTTTGTTACATACGCTGTCTTTGATAACAATCTTTGCTAAAATCTTCGAAAATGTTGTAAAACGCTGAGTAAATAAGTATATTAAAAAAATACCAATCTGTCTGATAAACAATATGGACTCGGAGAAAATTTCGCGACTCAGGACGCAATTCTAAAATTGATACAAAAAATATACGTATATATATTCCATACTTAGGTTAAATTTTGTTCGTTTGGATATGTTCTAATGATTTATGATATCTTCCACACACAAGTAATATTATTACGTCGTGAATAATTTGTCTTTTTTAGAATATATAGTGCCATATTATGTTAATTACATTGTTGTTATCAACTTGGAAATTGTAAATAATTGTACATTACATGCGAGGTGGGAAGTGTTTCATTCCACCCTAGGGATAAGAGACCCGAGGTGCGATGTGCCCAGGTTAGCTATATCCCGAGGGGTAATGAAACTTTCCACCGTACCCTATTTTATTCACAATTCATTCATCATTTTTACCACATAAATCAAAATACTAATAAATTCGCTTTTTTCCAATATAATAAATGGATGTAGTAGTCTATAAAAATACATTTCGATAGATTTTGTACTTAAAAATCTAATGGAAATGCGCGTTCAAACGTTTTCAACTTTGCACGCACTTTCAATAACCATAGATAATTTACCACTGCCACAATTTTACGATGGCAGCTGTGTATCAAATTTTAAATTTAAAACCAACTATAATATATTCAGCCCATTGAGCTAAAGTGATACATTTAAGGTCCACAGTTTAAGATAATAAAAACTTTGGTTATTTGAGAGGTGGTCAGCATATTCGTGCTAACTGACTTTCCGTATTTTTTGTCCGATTTTGTAACCTTTTCTTCTCTTCTTGGATCTTATTGTATTTTGCCTACATACAAACATACAATTTATAATTCCATTTTAGCAAATGATTTTATTATTACGTTCTTATTTTTCATAATATATAATACATGTTTTATATGCTTATAACTAACGAAAGTTTTCTTTTGCAGCAAGATTGCCCCAACGGTCGTTTGACACCTGCCAAATTCGTAGATATGTACAAGATGTTCTTCCCGTCAGGTAATGCCGAAGAATTTTGTGATCATGTATTTCGAACTTTTGACATGGACAAAAACGGATATATCGATTTCAAGGTGAGTGTCTTTTTCTTATGCTTATAATTTGGTTTTTAAATATAAATCAGTGACGATACAGTGATTTTATTACAGAAGTAGGGTTAAAGAAGGGTTACACAGATTCGTGTAATCTATATGTATACGTGATGCATTACGTACAATTGATTACGTCATGCATATTACAAGAAATTATTTAAATACATTTTGTTAGTATAATCCATATAACCTTAGCCTATACATTTTTGGCCAAACTGCAAAACTACACAAAAGACGCATGAAGGTGCCTTCATGGCTAATACTACTCATGATATGTCATAGTCTACATGAACTATGAAAAATCCTACTTGTAGATCAGTTTATTACAAATAATCGCATGAAAACCAAAAAAGAGAAGATGGAAATTGTACAAGGAGGAAGCATTAAACTTAATTACCCCTATTCATGACGATATAGTTCAATTTCTTCTCTGTTTCTCTATTTTCCCCACCTACCTATTTTCTCTGGTCATTAACCACATACATGCTGCCATCCAGTGTTCCCATTTACTCATAAATCCACTATAATTTCTACATTTTCACCACTACATCATGATGGTTCTTATTTCATTCCTCCCTTCTATCATCTCTGCTTCATATGACTAGCCTGCTAGTTTTATCCATACCTACTAATCTCCCCTCCCTTATTCTAATATTTTCTCACTTTGCAATGTTTTACTTGCCTATAAAATTCCTTCCCTTTCTTATCTTCCTACTTCTTTGGCACATGCCCACTTTACTCATATATCCTTATATTATATTCCTTGATTATCGTAGCTGTATTCAGGTTATGTCCAACACCGTATTGGCCCCTTCTATCCTTCAACTATTATATTCGTAGAGTTTTGATTGAAATAAGCCCCAAAGACAATCCAGTAGTCTCCACCTATTTGCGTTTTTTCAACCATAATATAAGTAGGAGGTCATCCGTGTTTTTTATATATGTTCATTACATTATTTGGCCTTCTTTCGTTCCTTTTCTACCTCGCTACTCCCTTGCATACCTGTGGAAATTGTGTGGTGGTCTTAAAATATATACTCTATGGTCTCTATCGTGTATCTGTTGTTTTTTGCCATTCTACCCACTATTTAAATTTGTTATTCCAAAAAATACCCTTTGAATCTCCTCTCTATCCATCTTTTTAGGATCATCACTTTCATAAATTGTTCTACAATTGTTTACTAAAAAGAATTGAATGATAAAAACTTTCTATATGTTCGATAACCGTGTACTCTACATATTAATCCAATTAATTAAGTCGAAATTAAATGTTACATCATGTGAACTAGATTTACATACTAAGTGTTACAATTGATTTGCATTAGATTCACTTTGATTGTTATATTGAATGACGTGGACAATGGTTTTTGGTATGTAAAGTGTGCTGAATTTAGGTGCGGACTAGAATGGTAATGCGCTGCCATAATTGGATACTTGAAAATCTGAGCATGTGGGACTTTGCAAAATATATTGCAACATAATTGTACATTGTTACTTTACAAATCGATAATAGCCAAATGCACGTACCAACTATGCTTTCACCTGGCAATAGTCCTAACAAGCTTTTTATATGGTTTTTCTTAGTTTGCAGGAGTATAAAGAAAGTGGACCGCAATAAAATTTACTATCATTATAATGTGTAGTCGTTGACAAGAGTATTGCAACAAGTTTGAACATTGGAAAACGTATTTTACTCGACGATAGAATGTTTGAGAAACCATTATAGTTATATATAAATATGAATATAGATAATAATAATTCTAAAATCTTAATCCGAGCATGGGGGTAGACATAGTGATATGATCACCACAGTACTAAAGTACATTAACTGCTTTATGCCCAGTTGTTCCACAGCCTGTGTAATCAAACTGTTAACAAGAAACGCGATTTAATACAAATTCTCGAGGATGAAAATTATCGATTTTTGTAAGGACGAATTACAAACCTTGAACATAAACTCCAAAATATAATAAACTTCAGATATTTTTTAATTACTTAATTAAAACTTTATGTAAATTAGTTATCCGTTACATATTTGTTATGTTAATTATAATTTTCTCAAGTAACATCGTTATTATATATTTTCTTAATGTACGCACAATGAACGTGGAAAATAGAACGATGTCTAGTCATTAATCATCTCGCATCCGGATTTTCGTATAGGACGGGGCGTAAATTGAACACCTGGGGTTGATGTAGCATACAATACAACGGTCGCCTTCAAATATTGTTACACAAAGTATTAAAGTGAAATGATTCAAAGGAAACAATAGACGATCGACACATGCAGGGGACATGTTAGCGTTAACAAGGAGTGCTAGAACGCATGTTTATATTTATATCTAGATATGCTTCAACATATCCTTTAAATGATTTCACTGCAGTAATCTTTCTGGGGACGCTTCAAAAATTTGAAAAATTATCTTGGTTATTTCGTTGGTTTGAAACCATTTAGATTCATAGATTCCGTCTCCTAAAACCCCTTTGTAGCTTTATTGTAACTATTTGTGCATAAGCTTTGTCGAAAAGGGATGCCAGGTCGTAAGGTTTAATTTGTTGACATTGCCTAGATTTAAGGAGAAGGTCAATTTCTCGGCTTAGCGATCTATTTAACTGTCCAACAACCGCCGAGTCTAGTGGCTGCTTCCACATACGCGACGGTGGCGGTAATCAAATTATTATTTAAGTGAGTATGACTACTGTGATTATCCAGTATAAGAAAAACTGATTGTATGGATGGATCCACTGCTTTTGAAAAATGTTCCATTCTATAAATAATTCTTATCATCATCCAGCCTTTATACATCTATAAATAGAATCAGCCGTTGAGCCCGAAATTATTCAATATATATACATCGGAGATGGAAGAGATATTAAGGAGAGGACAAGAACGGGGTGTTAAGATAATGAAAAATAGGCTATGGACATTCTCTAATGGCATAGCTGTAGTGGCAGAGACGGAGGAAGGATTAAAGGGAGCAGGAAGAAGGCTGAGGAAATATCTGGAGAAAAGGAAGATGGAAATAAACATAGAAAAAACAAAGATTGTGGTATTTAGAAAAGGTAGGGGAAAAGAAGGCAGGTGAAGGTGCAATGGAAAGGGGAAGAAATCGAGGAAGTAGATGGGTGGATGTATCTGGGAACAGCATGGACGAGCGGGAATAATTGAAACGGTCACATGAAATATGTAGGACTGAAAGCTAGAAGAGCGGAAGAAGGGACATTAAAGAAGTTGTGAAATAAAAGAGAAATGAAATTTGGAGAAAGGATGAAAATATGGAGGGGGGGGGGGGGGGGTAAAAAGCATACTAATGTACGGGGCCAAAGTGTGGGGCGTGAAGGAGGAGAGAATGTTGGAGAAAAGATGGCAGGGGGAATTGAAAAAGACACTACAAATAGAAATATCTACACCAGAGTATGTGGTCTTGCAGGAGACAGGACAGGAAAATATGGCAATAGAGGCTAGCAGAAGGGTAGTCAGATATGAGCTGGGGAAGTGGATGGAGGGGGGAGGAGAGACTGGGGAAGGTGGTGTTAAGGGAGATGATGGCAAGGGAAACAAGAAAAGCAAAACTATCAAAATGGGAGAGACATAGGAAGAACCTTTACGAAAAGGCAGCCGTAACATGGCAGGAAGCACTAAGGTTAATAGAAAAAGGGACGGAGATGGAGAGAAATACAGTGGAAAGATGAAACAGGTAGAAGCCCAAGGAAGAGAAGGAAGAATGAGGAAAGCGACATATAATAGACAATATAAAGAAATTTGTACATATGGGGGTAGACCGGAATATTTGAAAGGGGGGAGATCAGGGATGGAGGAAAGAATGATCGCGAGATTCAGGTGCGGAAGTGAAGAGAAAAATAACAACTATTGGATGCACGAAAGATGAGTGGAAGCATTGGATAGAGGATTGTCAAGAGATAGTATGAAGTAAGGAGGAGAAAAAAAGGGAAGAAACTGAAAAAATATTTTGGATGCGACAGGAAAGGGATTGGAGATAATGAAGAAAATAAAGCGATTGACGGAGGAGAAAAGAGAATAGGACCGGAGGAGAGATGCAGGGGGAAGGAAGGGAACAGGCACATGAAATTGTAAATAGTATAATTGTAAATTAATGCCAATAAAGGGTTTTTTAAATAGAATCAGGACGTCCTCTGCGTTCGAATAAAGTGGAAAAATGAACATGAGTGGGATGAATGCTCTAGAAGCTCTGATTTCTAAACATACGGTATGATTAGTACCACGTTCCCAGCAAGTTCCTTTCCTTGGAATGTCCTTGTAGAACGTCCTAATCTAGAAACTGTGCAAATTCCAGTTAGTATTTGGATTCTGATTGAACTATAGGGAACACGATATCGTTGTGATGGTTCTTTTTGTTTAACGAGGCATCTAAATAGAAATAAGAAAATTCTGTTACAAACCACAAGAAGAAATGCTACTCACTTCCAGGTTGTGAGCGGCATAGCTCCTTAAAACTTATTTGTGGTTTATAGCTTTCAGAATATTTGCAGCATGCTTCAATTGAGAATGAACTATAAAAGACAATTAAAAAGTATATTATGTTTACACCATTCTTATACAATATATTGCATTAGTTTCAATCAAGTATTTCTCACCATAATTTTACACTGAAATAGTACCCAACGTATTTTCTACTATAAAACCTTGCTTAGTGGCAATAGAATATAGCTGCATAGGCCAAATGTGACAGTTTCATGGTAAATTACATTGAGCGCCGTTACCCCTGTGAGCACCACTTTCCCCTATAAGTTAAAGATTCATGGTCCAAAATAAACATTGCTGGTGTTTGCTGTTTTCCTGTGATAAATCCGTGAAAATATTATTTCGTGTGTTACATATTTGTTGTCAACATGCACCTCCGATTTCAGTCTTTGGCGGCTTGTCGCGTTTATAGTCGATATTTTTCTGTCCATGTTTTTTACATAAAATACATACTATAAACCGAAATCTGATTTGAAATTTCCCAATTAGAAGGCTCATGACAAGCAACAGAATAGAAGCGAAAATTCAAAACAGAAAATAAAGCCATACGAAGGGTACGGGATTAATAACTGGGCTGATCAACAAGAAAATGTGGAGTTATTTGAATATTGGACAATTAAACATCTTAGTTCTATCGGAAACGAGGTGACAAGGTAGAAATTGAAAAAGATGAGGGAGAACTTGATCACTGAATTTGTGTTGGAAATATCTCCAGAGGTGGCGAAAGAGGATGTGAATATTTTAGTGTAAACAAAACATGGATGGAAGATGAATTGCAACTAGAAATAGTAGGAGGAAATAGACATAGAACGAGATTGCCGGTAGGTCGTGATAATGTATAGCAATCAAGTACCATTATCCATCATTACATAAGCAATTCATATAATATTGGAATGGTGAAGGGACCAACTATTGTGGTGGGGATCTATTTAGCCCTTTCAGTCATTTTAACTATACATTACCATGGCCAGAACAATTTAAGATAATTTATTAAAAAAACTTGTTTATATAGGACAGAGATAGGCGGTTGGAATGCTTATTTAATACATGACGACTGAATCTCCACATACGAAGTTTTTATTTCAATGGTGGAAATTATAAATGTGGTCCTTTTAAACCATACATTTGTTTAGTTTCAACGATCATTGAATGAAATTGACCTACAATTCCAACAATTAGAGTTAATTACTTAAAAAATGATCTTTAAAATATGATTATTCTAAGGAATCCTACTACAATCCAACCCACGTTATGTAACAAATTTCAACGTCATTCGACAAGCAGCTCGAAAGGATACAATTAGCTCATACCCATACACAAACCCTAAAAACACCAATCAGCCAGGCAGTATAATACAAGAGTTCACCATGTATTAGACAAAAAAAACCTTGTACATTCCCAAATCATTACTTTATCGCGTTCGAGGGGAAAATAAATCGTACCTCTTGCCGATTCCGTATCTCCTACGTTCGAATTAGCATTTAAAAGATTTTACCTGGATTTTTACCAATCTACAATGTTTGAAACTTGGATCAATGATAAAATATGTATGAATGGGGTGAGAGTAATATATGTGCGGTCCAATATTAAAAAAACGTCAACGGAGGATGTGGGTGTGCTTTTCAAATATTTTACAATGAAGGGGAAGTTTTAATTTATGGGTTGGCTGGCGATATTAAAAGGCTTTTTCTGAGGTGATATTTCATATTTCGTATCGAGCGGCAAATACTATACTTTTTTAACTTTATACTTCATATATGCAACGATAAATACCAGTTGATGATAGTCATTCTCTCTGTATACAACGAAGAATGACACAATTGATAAACTTCAAAAACTGAAATGTCTAACCAAAAATACGAGTAATTGATGCACAGGTGCAATTTTAAATTAAAATAGTTTCTGCATTATTCAAGTTTAAGTACACACATAGTAAAATTCATCTGATTCTTGGTAAGCTATTCAAGTCGAATAAACGTCATTAACATTACAGGTATGGACCTGATAAAATAAACAAATACTAAAATTAGTTTGATAATATAAACATTTCCTATTTTTTTTGTTTCATGCCAGCTGTTAGTCGATTAATATAAAGTTCAAAGACTGATTGAACTTTTAGATTATTGCATTTTACCTACATTATTGTTGCGTTTTCGTTATGTAACAAATTTTTGTTTCAATTAATTCGTTATTAATTATATACTATTATCAGTTACGATCAATACCAGTTGTTAATATTGTCTACAAGTAAGATACCTGAAACTCTGGTGTATCTAAAATGTTGGTAATTACTTTTAATGATCGGGAATGGACTTCAGCTAGAAATCATATTACAATTAAAATAAGTACGTAATAGTTTCATTGATGATTGCGATACATGCATAAAACTCCTAAAATGCAAATGATGTAAAATGTAGAATAATTCAAAACGCCAATCGATATAACTATTTCGCCCTTAATAAGTGCCGCATAACAGTAATTGCATTCCCCTCCACACAGCCCCACGCAAGTCATGTATTTGTTTACGTTAACACACTGCCTCCGCGAGAGATGCCTACGGATAAATGATGGTATCATATTCGGGTAACCAATTTATACAGTAAGGAACATGAAACGGGAAACAGTAATTAGTGATTATGCATACTGACTGTAATTAGTATTTTCATAGCGAGTGCTCTAGCACTCTAGCTTACTTCGGGTGGTATACTTTCTTTATAGAGGAGCAATGGAAAGACAGCCGGTCATTTCTCTTCCAGAGATGTTTTTCATTTACACCTAAACGTCAATATGTAACGTCAATAAGAAGAGTGACATAACCAAGTGCCATCCGATACACGTATGTATGTACGTGCTCGCCCCTATTAGCTGCCTGGAACAGATACGATAGACTGGACCCAGGTCAAGCCACCAAGTCTGCTCCTAACATGTTGTACTTTCGCAGGACTAGTTTAGTGTGGCCCAGTATAACTGCTTCGTACTGCCAGGATAACCCTCTATATAGCAAATCCATGATACAAGTATATAGCTATCTCGCAGTGACCATTCTCAACGGAACCCAACTTTGCTTCTGACAACAACAACAATAAAAACAACAGTCGCTAAAACGGCAACAACAACAGCAACAGCGTACTGAAAACAATGTTCATTAATACATATCAGTAATTACCGAATAATACTAATCGCTGGTCACACCATTGACTATAATACTCATAGCACAATAACTGTACAACTACTGTAACAAATGCTTGCCCCTTACCAGTCGAACCCGCACGCCACTGTGTGAAAATCTATCTACCACCGCCCTTCGTGACGATTCAAACTCAACTGTCCTTGTAAACAACTTTATTGCGAGGCCAAACAAATGTTTATTGGAAAGCACTTAAACAAACCAGTGCATCATTTTTATAAGTATTTACCGAGCTGAGGACACATCAACCAGTCAGTATATCGAAATGCCAGGATGAGACACAGGAAGAATTTCATTATTCTTCATACATGTGTTACAATTGCCCACTTTATAAGAGGGATGGTTATTATAAAAACGTAAGAGAGATACATGCAACAGAAGGTCAGGATGTCTGAAAAGTGTAATAAAATATCTTATAGATTAGCTTCATTGGCTTACATTTTTTAGCACTAGGCCGATATATATTTATAGACAACTCACGGTATGAAGATGAAAAATAAAAGAGCAACAGGTATGGGCATATCATCAGAATGAAACAAAGAAATATAGTTAAAAATGTCCTCGAGTGAGGAAGACAAAAATAAGGGCAAGAATATTAAGGGAATGAAAGATTACCAAAGCACCGAGATGAATGGAAGAAATAGACAGAATCACGTCCTGATCTATGAAGAGGCCTACCCACCAAGCCAACATGCAAAATAAACTACTGGCTCACTGTCCACAAACATACACCCGCATACAGGTATATGTATATTATCATTCTGCATTTGTTATCTTTGTTTTTAAAGATAAAACATTTTTCGTGGGGTGGGATGTAATATTCAAGGAAATTCTACATTTAATTTAAAATAAACAAGATAACGATCGTGTGTCATTTTCTACTTGCGATTGAGACTGTCATTGTAAGGAGAGCCCAGTTTTGGAAAGCAAACCCTCTAGAGGGCACAGTGTAATAACGCGAAAGCGTATACAAAAACCTCTCATTTGGGACCCCGTATCATAGCAGTGAAAGGAGGCCCCAAGAGGACACCGGTAGTGACGACGAAGTTGCGCGAAGCGGCGGAATCTAATAATAATATATTTTTTTGCCATTCGTCAGTTCGGAACATTAATTAGTAAATATTCGAAACCGGTATTTTAAAATTTTGGTTGATTATGCAATAGTTGGGACAATCGTTGAATCAAAGACAATTTAGCGCAAAATGTAACAAATAATATGTTTGGTGCGTTTAATTAAAATGCATCATCAGGTTCAAATTAGTAAAAAGCACTTAACAATTAAGATAAAAACTGAAAGTTGCCTTGTTTTAAATCAATATTTTTCGTTGAATTGTTTGTCTTTAAATTCAAGTCAAAGTCAAACGTCGAGAAACGACTACGACATGACAATTTTTATGTTCCGACAACCCATTGATATAGGCAAAATAATCATGTTCTGGAATATTTAATTTTGTGGAATTCGGAGTGTATGATTCGGAGTGTATGTATATGTAAAACGTATAGTATTAATTCGTTTCATAGGGCGTTGAGACATAAAGTTGAGCATTCGGCCAGAAGTCGTAGGTTTAGAATATCATCTGGTCGAGAGTTACTGGTCTGTATTTCTAATGATAAATATCTTAAAAGTTTAATTCATTATTCTTTTCTACGTCAAGGATAAAAATCCATTAAAATCATTCAAAATAGGCAATGTGTTGTTGAGGAGTGGACAAAACATATGTCATCAATATTTGTTCATTACTAACGGCGCTAATATTGGTGATTACGGGTGGCCCATAAGTGACCCTCCATTTTGTAAAAGAAAAAGTCTTTAATCATAAAGGTGAAATTTATGGAGAAGTTACTCAAAATCCAAGATTCCATTCTCCCCTGTTTTTAATTGTGGTCCTCCAGTCCTGGAGTCCTTAGTTTCGGATATCTTCATAAATTTGTTCCTCCATTCTGGTGGTGGGTGTTCCTCTTGATCGTCCTTACATAGTTTCCACTCTGTTTCCTTTTTTGCCATCGTCCGGTTCTCGTCGTTGTACATATACAAACCATCGTGGTCTCTACGATTTTCTTCATTAAGCTTCTTATTAAGCATCAGTTGTTTTTTCGTCATTAGAATTGTCATCAGAATTTTCCTTTCAAATACGTGCAGTTTCTCTTCAACTTTATTATGTTTCCGGTATTTCCAGTATGTTTCCTGCTAGTATACGTTCTGCGAGATGTTTCTTCTTTTTCTCGCAATTAATGATATGTCTATATATGCCTATCTGCTTATGGTATGAGTTGAGACCACGGCTTCCTTTTGCTTGTAGCTCCATCCAATGCCCTATTGACAAGTGTTAACAACAACTCGTATTTAGAGCACAATTCCTCTAAAATTATTGGGCTGAATATACGTTGTAATAGTATTAGTGTAATCTTCTTTTTTAATTAATTCATCACTAATATGATCCTGCTGCTTTGTTTGTTTGATTACATTGATATATTAATTTTATTCACTATACTCCTTTTCCCTATGCTTTTGTATCCTTCTTTTTCTTGTTATAGTTCTCTGAAGCATGTTTCCATTTATTGTTATTTATTTTTGATTTTATCCTGATTTTCTTGTTGTCTCTACTATTTTCTCATACTTCTTGCACTAATTTGTCAATTCAATGTTTGTTTTTCTTTTAGAAGCAGTTAATTGTTTCCGTCTTTTTCTCTTTGTAATCTGATAATTCTTGTGCCCCTCCTATTTTTACCTAATTTGTTTCTGAACTGATTTTCATCCATTCTTTCTTTCTTCCCCCTCCTCGCTGTCATGATACCTACTCTCTCTCTCTCTCTCTGTTGTCCATATTACGCTCTTTTATGCGTCTCTACTTATTATCTATACTAGTTCCATTATGTGCTGCTCTGATTATTTTAATTTTCATTTGGGCTGGTAGTAGAGTGTGATGAGTCACCGTTGGCTCCTCTGTATGATCTGAATTATTCTCTACCATTTTCTAAGAATTAAGGTGTGATTTATTTGATTTCTTTTCGTACTGTGTATCGTCATCCACGATATTTTTTGTTCTTTCTATGTCTTCATATATCTTGTATGTGCTACATATGCATTTGTTTTTGCTGCTTGGTTGCTGAACCTTGTTCCATTACCGTTGGTGTGGTGATGTGTTAACTGTTCCATTTTAATTATTTTTTCCTTTCCAATCTTTGCGTTTAAATCGCCTCTCAGCATTAATATGTCCGTTTCTCGTAATATTCACACATACCTCCACCAATTTTCCGTAGAAGTCGATTTTTCCTTCGTTCTCAGTCTATTTAGTATAATGCATTGATTATTCTTATTGTGGTCCTTTTATTTTGTACTCTAATGTATCATAAGCTTGCATTTATTGCCTTAAATTTAATGATCTCTTAGATGCTAACTGACCATAGACGTCGTACTGTTTTTTCCTTGTTTGCTTTCTCCAGATTAGTATAAATTGTAGTTTTTCTTATCAATTAATCCCTTTTTTGATTTTGCATCTAGCATAGTCATTATGCTCTAACTTCCAAGTCTTACTCTGCTCCTGTTCTTATGTTCTTTGTACGTGTTATATCACAACATGTTTCGTTCGTATTATTCTTTATTCTGCTTCTTCGCTCATGTTGCCTATTGGTATGCATTTATTCTAGTTCTTCCATATTTGTTTTCCGTATTTGTTAATCGATTTCTTGCCTGTCCATGTTTTGTTCAGCATGTTATCGATGTTAATTGTTTTCATGTGGTTGGTGTTTCTTCATCATTCGTAAGTTTTAGTGCGTTACTGCTCCATTTAAGAGTTTTATAATCTATTTCAATTTTCTGATATACTTTCAGAGTTGCTGCCTCGCCTCTATGTATTCTTGTGAAGCTCTATTAATTCTTTTGTATTTCACTTCGAATGTTATTGTTTATTTTATAAATAAGTTTTCCACTTATCTTTGCTATTTTTGCTTTTAAGATTTTTATTTGCAATTTTAATTGTACATCCCTCTTTTCCTACCTCATGTGCTAACTTTATTTTTGTTTTTACAACTACTTTCTTTCATATCATTGTTTGTAATCCCAGCGTGTCTATTTCTGCTTTTTTTTCTCGATTTTCATTTTCCGTTGGAATTCTTTTGGATATTTAGTCTAGTATTAAGCTTTTTTATGAAAATGTTATCCTCGTTACCAATGTAGTTGACGTGGTTTATCTCTTTTACTCATTAAGGATTTTCATGTATGTTCTACAGTAAGTGACCCTTCGCATCTACGTATTTGTAATATTGTATTGTGAAAAGGTTGTGGCAACAAATTTTATTTAAAAAAAAATTTCATATGATTTTCTCACGATATGAGAGTATTGTTCTGAATAATTTTCTTGTGAACATCAATAATCTTGCCATTTTTGTGCACGTTGACTAATGTGGAAAGAAAATGCAAGTTTAAACGCCATTCCTAGAAAAATGCTTCGAAAATAATTAGTACATAATAATTAAAAAAAGTTTCAATTGCAAATAAAATGTTTTGTCTGCGTAATGGATAATTTTACAAAGCGACACAAACTACAGTTAAATAGTTCAATCTCTTGCATCCGCAGACTAGGATCGAAATATATAACAAAACATGTCACGCTGCATTATGTTATTTGCCTAAACATTCTAATAGTAACATTTCCTTAAAGTGTTATAAATCATCGACACGTGCAATGTTTTTCCTTATCTTTCTTTCCACATCATGGCGAACATATATTATGCCCCCGCTTGCTATGAGTATATAAAGTTGCAAATTTTTGGAATAACTCCAAACCAGAGGCGTTCATTTATGAATGCCAAGTTTTCTGCCATGAATTCGATTATTTCTTTAGGCCGCAGGCAATTAATTCCGTACCAGATTATACGTTAAACGGTGCAAAATTAATGAATCATATATATCCAGAAATTTATTAGAACGTTTCAAATTCTAGATATCTAAGTAAATGTTTATGCGATATTGTTTAGCCGACTTGATAATTTAAACTCCCCGCCAGTCGTGCCGATTAACCTTTTATTGTTTAAATGAGAATAATTATAAACATTCAGTTGAATCATTTAATTTGCACTTCAGTAAACAATCGTTTAACATGTTCATAAATGTTTCGAGCGAAATATAACGTTCCAATAAATTTTCGAATTTATTGCTACGTATGTCATAGCGAAACGCAGAGAGAAATATGGTCATTAAACATAGGTCGCATGTTTAAAACGATATTTCATTCGAAATTTATTTCTAAAGTGATTATTATTGTATTTATGTTTCCGCATTACGCACGTTGATATGCGAATGTTTTGTTTTAAATGCGCGCTTGATTAATCATTAGTAATAAATAAAAATTCGATACGGTATAATTACATATTTAAGTTGATTTATCTTTCACAGTGGACGATTTCATTGAAAATAACTACACGATTAAAATTCATTTGTATGCGCTATTCGTATGGTATTTGCATAACTGTTGTATAGAAATACTTTGGGAGTCGAACCTGTCGCAATTACAAGATGGAATTAAATGAAAAAAGGAAATAGACATCAGCTGCCCAAGAACAGGTCAATATGTATATGGGAGGCTTCGATTTGAACGAATATTATAGAAAGATCTTGTCGTTGCCATAATCTTTAGACTGTTGTTTATTTGCTTACTTACACGCTAGGTATTTCATGTATTATACACAACAAAAATAACTTTACAAAAGATACCTTCATAAGAATATACCTACTAAAAGAATGCCAATACCAGTTCAGAACTTGGGGTACGATCAATATGACCCCATTATGGTGGGAAAAGGCGATGTCGCCATTGTAAGAATGGATTTTCGACAGGAAATGTGCTATCTTAAGACAATAATTATTTAAAACAACACAGTGTGTTTCTACTCTCGGTACACTATTTAACACGGTCTCACAGTGTCCCTTAACAACAATTTTGTCACTTTATAAGCCGGGAAACCTATACAAAAACTATCCCCACTTAGGACTTTAGATATAGCATTATTAACTTTAAATCACTAACGATGACATTTCTGTAATGGTAACATAAAACGTAAAACTTCAATTTCGTTCTTCTAGATCATTTTTGAATTTTCATGATAGATAACCTTTGGTACAATTTTTATATAAAAACATATATACTTCTATAAATGTTTAATTTTATTTCTTCTGTTGAATTTTATTTATTATTTAGTTTCCTAAAAATTGTTCTTAGCCCAAGTTACTGAACCAGGTTTCTTGATGTTAAGATGATTTGTTATAAACCTGTTCACAACTCAAAAACAACTCCAACGAAAATAATTGAATTGCACAGTTTGAAGGAAACAAGCCACATTTGTGTGAAAAGTGTAGCACATTTTATTCATTCTGCAATTATTTTAAAGTTACTTGTAAACAAGAAAACTAGTATAAGGAAGTGAAGTCAAATGAGACAAAATATAAATTCGAATGTTACGAAAAAGGGTCGCGAATCATTACGATTAGCAAATGATAACAACAAAGAAGATTGAATGATTGCACTTGAATGGAGTATGGAGTAACAGCCAACATCATCTATAAAATCTAATGCATAATAAAATGTCGTATCTGTGTTGCTCCCTGAAAGACGTGCGATCTGCAACACAATCCAAATTTCAACACGATGCCAAATATCGCAATTGCAGGCCAGCTTTCCCAATTAACATTGTTTTTTCGACGACTAGTGATTGTAGTGCTCTAATTATGGTGATTTATGTCATCTTTAATTCAGTGGAAAAATTTCTTACCAGTTTTGTTACAAAATTATTCTATGCATATTAATGCATCTATTCTCAAACACCTAAATTGCAACTTATTAATAAGAAATAAAATATATATTACTATTATACATCGCCATTAACTGTAATGTCTAGAATCATTACTTTACGGTTATAAAACATGTATTTTTCCATAGAAATCTTTACGAAAGATAATACAGAAAACAGCTAATGTGTCTCTTGAGCGCAGCAACTCTATGAATCACTATCGATACTAGATCAGCAAGGCATTAGTGCGGTAATTCAAACCGGGACTTTGAAATTTTATCGCTAACGACTGAAACGATCACAACTCAAGAGCAGGAAAGCTCTCTCAGGCGAAGATATATTAGATATCGACAATAATGTTCCATTACGTGTTTAAATTTTGATATTATATTAAAGAAATCCAGGACAATTTCCATAATTTCCATAAGGTCATTACGGACAAAAGCAATAGTAATAATAGATAAAAATATGCAGTGATCCGCACTGAACTTTCTTATCCTTAGTTATGCTCGTATTTTTCGAAAGCACGTTTCAAATCAAACTGCTTACAATTTCATCTCTCTATCTTTAACTTTTATAAGAACGATTTTTTGACAACACGTACCGTTTTCGAGATACGGAAAAAGGAGTAAACCATGAGGATACCCGACCACTGCATACTTTTCACAGCAGATTAGGTGGAGGTCTTTGGAGTGACATTTAAATTCAGCCTGTACCACTCTGTGGGCAGTACCAGGAGTGAGTACCGCCCCTATAAACGGTGTTCATTATATGCTGCCAGCAGATCACCTTTGATAGCCCTTCCAAATATTCATAATAACGCTTTGATGCCTCTTTGGTATTCCCGCATACTTGCTGTACTTTGGACAAGAATAGGGAATATGATTTGTTTGTGGTGCGAAATTGCAAAATTTTTCTTCGTCGCAAATGTAACCCAAATGATTTTCGTCCAGTTGCCTGGTAGGTCTGTATGTCTACGACGAGGCACCATAGAAGGGTGCAACTCCACCGCGGGATATACCAGGCCATTGCGTTGATCCAAGCAAAGTTATCATACAAATGGTGCATATTGTTTGCACGTGATGATGACATACTTGCTTTAAATCCTTATTCCAAAATTCCTTTCCCACACCATGTAGTGCGTGTGAATATTTGGGGTGGTATCGGTCTCATTTATTGGAGGTTTCGTCTCCAGAAGTCCTTCTATGCTGCATCAGTAAAGTAATCTCTTGCTACATTATTCATATTATTGTCTCTGCTGCTTGATTTATTTCATCTTACCATACAACAACGTACCTTTTTAATCCTTCTTTCGTTCCTTTCGCCACTGCGTCGAGCATCAGGGAGAACAGTGACGGAGTCAATATACTGCCCTGTTTTACCTCTTTTGTGGTTTCAAACAAACGTTTTCCTTATGTCCCCTGTATTACTCCTCACTATAATATGGTCAATAAAACGTAGATACATATATAGACATTTTCAACCTATTGTATCCAATCCAAATTGCGTGTCTTTTAGTGTGTCTTCTTCTATTTTGTTATCTAGCGGCTTTTTCTACTAATTAATTTGTTGTGTGTCGCTGTCTTCTGTAGTCTACATTTATAACATTGCTTCTGTTACTTCTTCCATTAGTAGTTGTCCCGCCACCACTATTCATTCTTCCTTTGCGATAACATTTCCTTTCTTATCTTTTATGTTTTTTAACCTTACATTCCTCTGTTATTTCATATTTTAGTCATTTGATGGCCCATCTTTGAAATTTTTCCTCACTTCTTTTGTTATGTTTTTCCGAGATTGTCGTTCAGTATACAAATACAATTTACATTTACTCCTGAGCAGTATATCCAGTAGTTGTGTGTTGTGAGTTACCTACAAGGTAGGTTTAATTTTTAAATGTGTATATTGGCAATATGCAAGACTTGATATTAATCAGGCACATCAGCATCTTCCTCAAAGGAGATATCTAACCATAACCCAACAAAGTTCAGCCACACAACCAGACCATTATTCCTCGCTTCAGTCACTTCTTCTCATAGATATGTAACGGGCAGCAAGGCTTTTCAATTATAACAAGCCTAAAAGTTTGAACGTGAACGAGGATTGGGTGTAAGCTGGGTGTAATTGAATGCAATATTTTGCATAGCTTATAACCTTTAGTACATAACCACTTTCAAACAACGCACAAGGTTGAAGGTGTCTAAAAGTCTCCTGCTTATAACTCACATCATTGTTATTCCAAAAATGGCGCATTGGAACATCTGCTTAAACCCATTTTAGACATGAATGGTTGATAGTAGATTTCATTAGTTTATTCTTTTTCGATAAATCATTGCAGCATGTAGATGTTATTCGATACTTATAACATGTCATGATAGGTATAGATTAAGTGGAAGCTATAGCATCAGTCTTATTTATCTTATTATTCGTTTTTACTTATTGCTGGAACTATAGAGTGGAACAGGCGATTGCTATATTTGGTTTTGAATAATTGACTTTTAATCAAATTACATGACAGATCACCAAACAAAATAAAACAAAAGAACGTGTATTTTTATATACATTAAATTAGAATTGTGTATGACAGTTCAACAATCCTCGACGCTTACACAAGACTACATTCCTTCGCAAATTAATATGTTTGACGATAAAGGCTTCCTAAATAGGTATCTTCTTTGGTCATCTCCAAACAGCGCTGACAGACGGTCTTCATGCATTTCTACAACAGTATTTTCAACCATAATGCTTCTTTGCAAGCCTCTGACATTGAAACAAATTCAGCGTCAGTGAATGATAGTATAACAAGAGTTTGTATCCGGTATGAAAACAGCATTTATTTTTAGACTACAGGATGGAAAGACGAAAAAGATTTATTTGTCGACCAATTCAAGGCAAGACATTTGCAAGTGCTATTATTCTAGCATGAAAGAGATCAGCGCCAACTCAGGAACATTGGTATCAACTGAAGCATGTTTCAAATTGACGGTACATTGAGAACATAATTGAGAATTAAATTAAGTATCGTATGTAATGGTGAAGACTGGACTGAAGATAAATTTACCCGTAAGTTAAATAGTTGACTTACGGGTCAATTTATCTTCAGTCCAGTCTGTGCCGAACAACTGCGGTTCACCATTACACACGCTACTTAATTTAATTCTCAAATGTACCGTCAATTTGAAACATGTTTCAGTTGATACTAATCTTCCTGAGTTGGTGCTGATATCTTTTATGCTAGAATAGTAGCACTTGCAAATGTCTCGTTTTGAATTGGTCGACAAATACACTTCAAAGTTTCCATCATGATATCTTGTGATATCTGCATCCCCAAATATTACTTAATTGGACCGAGATTCATAATTTCAAAATGTGCCGATAAAGCATCATCAATCAATTCAACCTGATGATTGTTCTTATATACTACAAACAAATCGTCAACATAAATTAAAAATAATACCAAATTCCACTTTTGCATTTTGAATATAAGCATAGATCACCTTTACTTTCTTGAACACCAGCGTTGATCAGCGCCTTTTGAATTGCTTCGTTTTATGATCTAGCTGCCCGTTCAAACCGTACCTGCCTTTCTTTAATAAACAAACTATCGATAAATCTCTTTTAACGAAACCTTGTGGTTGATCCATGTAAATTGTTGCGCTCAAATTCCCGTCGCGAATCAAAATGATTCATTAGCATTTCATCTTTTACCGCAACTGAAAATAGTACTAGATAATAGTACGGTTGTGGGGAAAGAGGAAAGGGAAATGTGTGGAATCAATGCGAGTATGGAACATATGCGTGAGGAGTATAATGCTGTACGGAGTAGAAGTTTGGGGGCATGAAGGAGCAGAAAAGGCGTAGATATGGCAACTGAAAGGGCATTGCATCTTAAGAGGTCAACGTCAGATTACATCGTGAGGCAGGAGACGGGGAGTGAGAGGATAGCGGTGGAGGCAGGGAGAAGAGCGGTAAGGTACGAGATGGCCGTGAAAGGAGGGATAGAGAATAGTCTCAGGAAGAAAGTGGTGGAGGAGATAGAGAAGGGTTATCAAATTGGGAAGTCGCAAGAAGAAAGATGTTCGAGAAGGCAGGGAAGTCGATGGGGAGGTGGAAACGAGGAGAGAGGAGGGGAAGCAGGTGGAGAGGGAGCTGGTGAGCGATCGTCACAGGTGGAAGCGCAGGAGAGACAAGCGAAATAGGCGGAGCAAGGTACAATGAGAAATATAAGAAGCTGCAGTTGTACAGGACGAGACCAAGATACCTAGGAGGGGCCAAACGGCAGAAGAGGAGGAGCTAGTAGCGAGGTTCAGGTGCGGAAAGGACGAGAGGAAGAACAAGTACTGGATGGGTGATGATTACAAGAGATGCGTAGTTTGTGAAAGAGTATTAGATGAATGGAGACACTGGTGGGAAGAGTGCGAGGGAATCGGATGGAACAAGGAGGAGGAGGAGAGGGGTAGAAATTGGAGGTGGACGGTAGGTGAGAAGGGTGATCCCTCACCCTCATTTCTAGCGGAGTTAAAGGGAAGGAGAGAAGATGGTAGGAGGCAAGAAAGAAAGTAACTTATGTTGCAGATGAGATGACCAGGAGGTAGTTCGAGAGAAGGATGGGAGAGGCAGTGGGAGGGAGAGAAGGAGCCAAAAGGGGACAGGGAGGAGGAAGGAAGATAATATGATCGAGTTGCTTAGAAATTTTAATAAGATATATATTATTGATATTGATTTATGGAGAGGAATGCCAAATAAACGTTTTTTTTAATAGTACGAAATGTTGCTTAATCACTGGCGCAAGAACTTCATCATAATCTATTCCCTATTTTTGAGACAAACCTTGAGCGACGAGTTTTGCATTGTATTTTTGAATACTACCACCTGTATCTGTGTTTACTTTAAATACCCAGTTGGAACCAATTGCCTTTCGATACTGTATTGTAATTATGTACTTAAGTAAACAAATTGGAGCAAAACGAGAGAAATCATCTATGAAAGTAATCGAATATCTGTTTCCTCCTGGTGTATATGTCTGCATTAGTCCGCATACGTCAGTGTGTGTGTCAGTGTGTCCTTATGGTCAATCGATGAATTAACCATATGTGGTAGTCTCAAGCAATACATGTATTATTCAAATCATCGATACCAATTTGAACTATGTTTTGCTTGGTTTTACAAATGCGATCATTAAGTTCAACATGAAAACCCATTTTAGTTAATCGTCGCAACGAAAGCATATTTCCAACCAATCTAGGAGCATATAAAACTTCACTTGCTGTTGCACTCCAACGCCTGCACCATATTCGTCCAGACGCGTTAGCTTTCCATTGCCAACGCCTGTAACTGCCATAAATTCACCACTGGCTACCTCAATTGTATTTTGATATGATTCATCCAATGTATCGAAAAATTCACTGTAATTACACACATGCCTTCTTGGGCGTAAATCAAAAATCCAGCCGGTGTTGTGCAATTTAAAAGTACAAAATAAGAAATTTTGCTTTTAATGCACCATATTTACTTGTGGTGTACCTTTAGATTGACTTTCCTTTTTCTCGGCGAAATTTACTTTATGTGCACTTTTTCATTATACTCCTTTGTTTTTACCTTTGCCGTTTTGTGATGTGCAACACGCCTAGGTTCGCCACTGTGCTTAGAACAGCTTAACTTGAACCGCTATTCGGATGAAAACGACATTCATGTTCCGCAATTAAATTTTGTTAAACCAAAGCAATTCATTCTCTGGTCGCGCCACCGAAGCAATAATGAACACAAATATATCTTGCATAGATTAATGTGACCTTCAACATTTCCGCCTTCCTCCAACTTTAATTGTCCTCATTAAACGCACATTGTTGGTGAGTGCATTTTTCTTATGATAACCTTTTAACGCTTCCCAAACTTCATTCGATGTACTTTCATTCCGTATGTGAATTAATTGATTGTCTTCTACCAAAAGATCAATTGATACACGAGCATGTGCATCAGCCTCGCACCATCAGCGATAGCATTTTCGTTTGGTATTGAGCCAGTTCTCGATATTGGCAGGCCATTTTCCTTGAATCACTTTATTCCACAAATTTTGCTTTAACAATAGTAATTCCATCTTGAATTGCCAATTTGAATAATTTGTATTATTCAATTTCACCCATTTTTTGTGAACTCGAATTCCAATCAATTACATGACAGATTACTAAACAAAACATATTGTACTGTAGAGGCCTGTATTTCGTTTAGTTGATATCTTTAGGAACTACTACGCCGATATGTAATGGTTTGTGTAAAATCACTTTTGAGTTTTTCCATCGACTACAATTCCAAGCTCACTAATTTACTATTTCACGATTCAGTATTTTACCACATTTAATAGAGTATTCGTTTGATCACTAAAATATCTAGCACTTAACTTGGATATGAGAAAAAACTTTAAAGTGTGTTATTAACATAAAGTGGTTGCATGGACATGCGGTCTTAATTCAAACCAAACGACATTGACTTGACGACCATTGTTTGATGGTATTTTTATTGTGGTCGCTTTAGTGTGCCATAATTTCCAAATTAATAGTTATTTCTTTCTGCAAAACGTCTCCTAGTCACACTAAAATTTCATAAAACGATGGGATGAAATACATATTATAAACGGACTTACGATCAATTGTGTTCCAGAAACATTACAGGCCCAGTTGAATGTTTTTTTGGATGAGCTTTTTCATGAATATATTTGGCGGGTATTTCAAAACAGAAAGTTGATATTTGTCGGCGAAACGTCCTGTTTACTGTATGCTCATCCAACAAAATTGCGGCCATAGTGATTATTTGTGTCCCCTCGCAAATCCCACCAAAGGCATATAATCGACTAAGAAATTCATATGTAGCACAGATAGTGGATCTTCAAAGTTAATATTGCAAAATTGCAGTCTAAATCGTCGAATAACTACTTCAAATTCTGTGTGGCAGCAGCAAAGCTCTATCCTTGGGACGTATTCACATAGATGTAATTATTTGCTATTTGGTTGCTTAAAGCGTTAAATATTCCGCGACGAATAAAACGATAACACGTAATAAGTTTTCTTAAAAGCACCCCTTCGCTCAGAAAAGCTATTTTCGGGGACGGACATCGAATATGTAGCGTTCGATTGAGCACTCAAGATCCATCCGACGTTATCCCTAAATGGTGAGGAAGCATTTTACAGGGTCGCTTGTTCAGATGACACAATTGTGGAGGGTGTGAATGCGAATTTCCATTTCCGTCCGTTAAATTTTAAAAGTCTCATTCGTATGCATTATTTAACTTCCAGCTATGACATTTTACGCGTTTTATGTGACAA
Source organism: Geotrupes spiniger (assembly GCA_959613385.1). NCBI lineage: Eukaryota > Metazoa > Arthropoda > Insecta > Coleoptera > Geotrupidae > Geotrupes > Geotrupes spiniger. Next base: position 16,618,900 of record OY390736.1, on the reverse strand, counting down.
ATGGTTGCCTAATTTCATAAATGTTAAAATAATTTTAGAATGTGCTTCAAGTTTCCGTAAATCGTTTTAAATGTAAATCCGGTTAGATGTAAATCTCGACAAGCAATTTTATTGTTGAGTTTATTACAATTTGCATGAAATCCACAATGACTTGCAATCGAAAATATGATAATTGACGTGAATGGTGAAATCTTTTAATGTATGTATTCAGTTCTCTGTAATATGCTTCATTTTGCAAGCGCAATAAAAATATCACATTTTCAAACTTTTGCTCAAATTGTATTTCTTTTCGAATTTTTCATTTTCGTTTTCCATTATTCTATGATATTCCAAATGTAATTTTATTTTCTATTTTAAAATCCCCTTAATATTACGAATGTTTGCTATTATTGATTCAGATATTAGCTCTTAACCTTAATCACACCGAGTTATGTATTGAATTTTCCTCTGATTTTGATTATTGTCAAATAAGAAATATTATATTCAACGGTTTAAACAATTTCCATGAAATGGATTCATATTAAACAACGGCTAATTTGTACTTCAATCCCTCTTTATTGTGAAATGAAAAAAGTAACATACGCAAAGGATAGATACAAAAAATAACAAAACTGCAAAAGCTTTCAACTGTAGATGTCGACGACTTTGGGTCCTAAAACTAAAGTCTCTACAATTAGTTAGCTACGTACTAAATTCCGTTCTGGGCTGCCGGAACGTGCCTGTAACGGTTCACTTTCTTTGTGTCGTTTGTTCCGTGTCGCGATCATTACATTGCTCCATACTTTTTTTCTTCTTGCTACTTCCTCCAGACTGGCTCTTGCACGATATTTTGTTATACATCCTTACACATTACCACATGTCTTATGTTAACAAATTATTTTCAATAAAATGACCTTTTGATATTATTTGATTGAGAATTCAACTAAATGACTATCTGTTGGTGGTGGTTGATAGTGTTCAGAGTCCTAATACAATATCTGAAGATGAGTGTTTAAATTTTTTTCCTTGTACTGTAACATCCATTGGATACGAAGAATCTTTTTATACAAATGTTCTTGCAGTTTCAAGGGTATGTCATTCAATATTTCTACATGTTAATCGCGTTACCACTAAACAATATTTGTAAAATTACAGTAACTCTTATTATTATGGTTTCGTGAAGAGTAAAACATCGCTTCTGGTTGAGTATAAACTTCTGAATGTCGCTCTGAGATGACAATGCTTACTATCATTGTTTACTCATCTTTTCCATGTCTTAAAATCGGTAAAAAATCGAAAAAAAATTTTTATAAAAGTTAAAAATATTTAAAATTTTATTTGAAAAGTTTTTTCTAAAACTGTACTCGCCAGTTGATCTGATTATAAGAAAATTCAGTATGGACCACTGCAGATTTTTTTCTTATAGATGATCTATTTACATTGACGCTTAGTCAGTTTCTCTTCAATTAAGATAGAAAGTGAGTGGTCGTCCATGAAATTATTCACATGGGAAGATTGCAAGCTTTTTCGTAGAAGTGCGTTTCTCTTGTGCTACTTCTGTCCCAAGTCTATGGGTTTTGCAGCTTCTCATAACCGATACCCTTGTAAGCTAATCATATTACCCTCGCCCACTGGGATCAACTTTGTGGCACCCTTATTTACGGAAATAATTTTCCACGATTTCACCCCATGTTCACTAAGTTACCGATTATCTCAATCCTCACCAAGGTCTTATGTATCAACAATACACAAAAAACAGCTACAAATTGCACCTTTGCAGTCCACATTCCGGGACAGAAACCATTGTAACACTACATCCTCATTCATAACGTCGTCAAAATATATTTAGGTGATAATTTCATAGACCCAAAAAATCCCTCCCCACTAAGATAACTAACTAAACAAAAGCGACCAAATTACAATTTTGATCGGATTTATCCTCAGATGTTGCCTAATGATAGGAAACCATTAACGAAAACGCGTTTCAAGAACAAAGCACACTCACCACTTCGCATCACGCGTGGCGACTTAATGATAATCTTAGTTCGTGGATTAAAATACAATTATTACATCGACCCTTTCCACGGGATTCGTTTTTCATGTTGCGAGACGTAAGTAGGGTAGATCGAGAACGTGATTGCGACCGAACGTCCAACTAGCTTCGTTCGTTTGAGAAGTTCGTGTCTGAAAATTGTCGAGTAATTGCATAAAAATTAAAACTGGTGATGCTTCAGTAGCGATAAGAAAGAAAGTCGAGCATATTTCAATTTCTTGTACTTGTATACTACATGAAATCATTTGTAATGGTTCGCATTTGCATCAGTGGCGAATTTTCGATGTAAATTTCTGTGTATTAAATAACAAAAATATATTAAAAATACAATTTTTGTTTATTAAATTATCGTTTTGAACTTTGATTATTCTTTATTAAAAAATACGACGATAAGTTTGTATCTGCTGGGCCTTCAAGTCAGTAAAAGAATAACAAAAGCAGATCAAAGTTATCGAACTATTCTTTTTTTATAAAATAAACTTTTAGAATGGTCTAAAATTTTCATAGAATATTGATTTGAACTTTCAGACCAATATATGAATAATATCAATGGAAAATAGCCACGATTTAATTCAGAGATTAAATGCGCCTTCGCCTATGCGTAACAAATTACAAATGCACGGAGTATAGATCGTCATTATAAACACGCAGATATAATTCCCTAGTTATCGACCGCCGTTTTACCAAGTTGTGTATAATTATCATACATTACGTGTATATGCAAGATAACTTTAACTATTCCGTATGAACAATAACAGAACAATTGAAATGTTCAGTATGTTTTCTCGATTTCTTAGATTGACCATGTACAATAGGTATAATTAAGTGAACGGTGTCGTGTTTACTTACAATTACCAATTATAGCTACTGAGGTTTTAATCAAATGAGATACATATCGTATTGTTAGTCGAACAATTGTCAGTATTCAAACCTGGTAAAGTATTTAAATATGCTACGTACCACGTAAGTGAATATTCTTTCGTATCTTAATTTTAAAAGACTAGAATTAAAATCACTAAGGACACTTTATTTTTTAAAAAGTTGCCATATTCTGGAGAGTCTGAAAGAGAAATCATAAAACTTAGAACTTCTAGATTACTAGTGCATGAAAGTTATTGAAAAAAATTAAATTTTTATAGGGTATATGGGATCCGATGACATGAGCTTTTCACGACCCTGCCTTAATAAATAAGTATGAACTAATATAAACCATCCACAATGTTTCCTCTTCTCAGTAGGCTGTACTATAACCCACCCCAACACAACACAATGCAAGCCAACCCAATCCGACCCAACCCAACACAATGCATCCCAACCTGTATAATTTTATTAGGTTGCATACATGAGTTTTGTTGTAAATTAAAACGACATAACCCAGTTTAACTAACTACTAAGTTACATGTTTGGTATTATCGGCACAATCATTACAATTCTTACAATTTCTAGCTTGCACCCTACCACTGCATCTGCACTATAGTGTTGCACCACTGCTGCAATTATCATGCAGGCATTAGTTTAAAGTTTGAAATTTGATTCGGTTTCGTGAATAATAATATTGTAATCGACAAATTCGTGCTTGGTTATGGATTTTTGATTAGAAAGCTCCGTACATGTAATAAATGCAGTTTATTGTATTTTTATTGTAGCACCTTTTATTTCAAGAATTTTATGTTTTGGATTATACATCGCCTATATTCATCGCCTAGTCATTTTTTTAAGTTGTCATATATTTCGTCCAAAATCACATTCTATTGAGCATCATAAGGTACCAGCGATCCAATTTGTATACGTTAAAGATATCATGAATATTTGAATCTTTCAGCCATACCATCAACGGACGTTTGCCATAACGTGGGGTTGATATTTCACGATTTTAACATTAGCAGGACGGCGTTAATTAAACTTCATTTTAGTTATTACGGTAAAAATTTTACGCAAAATGTATTTAATACGTTAAGGACAATTTTCATGTTCATTGGGATGAATGTGAAAAAATGCCTTTAGAATAGGAATTGAATTTAAATTTATTGTTGTTAAATTTTTAGTTGCTTTAGTTAATATTTTTTGGCTGTACTGATTGCATTAAAAGATTTATCGTCGAATGCACCACGCTCAACTAATTTTTTCTAAACAAAATTCTAGTTCAGTTGGATCATCATTTTCATCTATTCCATCGACAAATATTCCAATGTGAGTTTATTATCTTTTGGTAACCCCTCTATTCTCTGTCTAGCTAATAGATACCTAGAAACCCCTACCCAGCGCGATATTTGAAAAGAATTTGTCTATTGGTGAAATTTTTATATCTCAGAACTAACAACTGCGAAATTCAGAATTACCCATTGCCTTCTCTGGTTTTATTAATTTGTATGTAATGTGTGAAGCTAGATTTTGACGCCGGTAAATTCGACAGGCGTGGCTTTTCGATATCTGTTCGCCGAACAGAATATACGTGCATTCAATGTTTTTAGATCTATTTTGCAAAATGATCGATATGTATTCTGATACTATTTATTATTGAAGAAGAATCAATAACTATGTAAAAGGTAACTTTGATATTTGTATAAAAAATTCGCGTTGACGCAATAAATGTGCAAATACAAAAAATCATAATTATATAAACAATAATTTACTAAAATTCTCAACCAATAACACCCTTCCCCATATTACAAAAGTATCAAATGAAGCATAGATTACAAAATCAGTTTCTGTTTAATTCCAAAACATTCCATGTTTACTGAGTTGTTAGGTACGTTCGTGGGTGGAGAATGGGTAAATTGGGAAAATCTGAAATATGGTAGACAATCAGAAAGTAAATTAGTACCGGAAATAAATATATTACGGTTTGAGACAAAAGTAGACTGTCATACATGGGAAGCTATTCCAAAAGTTATTTTTTTTCTAGCTTGTGTTAATAGTATATTTTGATTAATTTTATTTATTGCATTGCTTATTAAAATCGCATGAGAAATAATGACGATTTTGCCGGTTTTATGTATCTTCCTGTATATATTAATAATATTTTTTTCATTCAGAACACATAGGACAAGTCAATACAATATATTATTCGTGCTGCATACTCCTAAATGCTTACGTAACTATGACTAACACTATTTTTTATCAAACATATCGAGGTGTCAATGCGAAAAACATAATTTTATGATGCACACAATAAGGTTTGCAAGAATCCAACGGCCCGAGTCTAAAAATCAATCGCAGTGTCATCAGCGAACTTGATTATGCAATTTTCAACATATTTCTGTAAATCATTAATAAATATTAAAAATATAATAGGCCAGACCTGGCACCTCCGCATTCAACGTATAATCGCCTCCCCATCAGAAGATGGCAGTCAATCACATACACATCACTTATATACCATAAAGTTTCTTTCGACAGTGTCAAAAGCTCGTGAGAGGTCAAACAAAAAAATCTGCCACGCACTTCCTTCTATCCAAATGGTCATGCACCCTCCGGACGAACTGGTAGTTACTGTGTAACGTTGAGAACGCTATTGTAGACAAATGCGTTCCAAATAAATTAGAACTCTTGACCGTCTCACAGCACAGGCTATCATAGTATTTAAGGCATATTTGTTCTGATTTTGTTGTTACCTAATTCCTGGTTGATTAAGCTCCCACACAGCGGCCGTCTTATTTGTTTCAGCGTCAATAATACTTTCGCAATAACTGCATTTAGCTGATGCTGCAAGAGCTTTATGGCTTTCACGCTTGTTTCTGTAAAGTTTGATTTGATCACAATCAATATGCCGCATACCCTAGACAATTTTTTTTAACGAACTTGAGTCAGTAACTATTTGATTGGGCCAAGATGGTCGTGCTGTGTTTCTATTATTGTTCAAACTGATGGTGGACATTTACAGTACAGTGTAAATGTCCACTATCCACATGATGTTGGTCAAAAATTTGTTGAAGGCATCAGGAAACGACTTGGCACTATACACTAATTCCGAACTCTATTGTTCTAATTCTAACTTTATACAGATCATTTTGTTGCCAGTGAGTTTCTTGTAGACATATATTTGATTTCTGTGTCTGATTTTCTATTTATATTATTTATGCAGTACAACCATTGTCCCAGATGATCTGATATATTAGGAGCAATGTTTTTATCATTCGACAAGTCAGTAATCAGTAGTCAACATTTAATCGATTGAGGTAGTCGAAGGTACATTATTTCTATTAGTAAATATCCGCGTCGGACTGTCCGCTTGTTTATTAATTTGTAGGAGTCAACCAGATCAAATAATATGTGCCTGCTGGCACCACACAATATTACTTTATCGCAAAGATGTCCATATTTCCCGCTGGCAGAGTCACTATACCTACTCGATTGGCGTCCCATTTAAAATGTTTCGCACAAATTTCTATATTCAATTGAACAGAAAAGTCACGCACTTCAAGAAGCTTCCTCATTGCTATATCCATGCGTCCGTATATTACCGCTCCTCCCCGTATTGAAGAATTGCGGCAAAATGTTGCTCCAATATTGTAAGACAGACACATGGCATCAATCCCATTCCCCGTACACCAATATGCTGGGTTAGTCAGAGAAAATGGGGTTCTCTTCAGCCGCTAGTATTTCTAATTCGGATAATTTGTTGGATGATTCATTTAAACGTTCAGGGTATGTTTAAATGAATCACCTTGAAAAGTGTGTCCGTTTCCGAAAAAACCTAAATTGACGCACCAAATCGAAAATTTGACCCTTTCGATTCTAGTTCTTCAACTCCAAACTCATAACCCACCGACTTGTGTTTTAAATAAGATAGAATTCGAGTTTCGCTAGCGATTTCTCCAGCAGACTAGTACTTTTGTTCGTCCCGACTACCCTATGTTCGTTTTCTTAACGACTCGATTCTTTATGAACACATATGATTCTATGGATACTGAGTTGTTTTGTTTATTGTTTTTAATAGTCGAAACTTTTTGTCGTCGATGCCGAGTCATTTTTACTTTCACTGATGACTAAAACTGCATTCTTCACGCATAATTTGTCGCTATTGGCTTCTTTATTACCACAGTGAACAATTTAACAAGAACTAAGTTTGTATCTATTAGTTCCTGCATTTTTGATTCCAGTTTATTTATTTCAGAAAAAGAAATTTAGATAATTCACTAATAAGTTTATCAAAGTATTTAATTATTTCGTCAATTCCTGGCTCGTGATTTTTACAAACACAAGATTGTTTGTTTCGCATTTTATAAGTATGAGACATATGTGCGTAATCGGTAGATAAAAATAAGTCCGTCTCTATCCGCGGTTTTGTGTAGTGTTTCTATAATAAGTTTTCTTTGATTTGTTAATTTTAGGTTAATTTGTTAATTTACAATAATCATAGATTGTATGAACTAATGTTTTATTGTACAACTTTACAGCGACGTTTCGAATTAAGCATTAATTTATTCTGATAACTACAGTTGAACATAATGTCTTAAATTTCTTAGTAGACACAGAAAGCTATCGGTGAACTTTAAGACATTACATCCAACCGTTAACTGTGAGAATGAATTAATGTTCAATTCGAAACATCGCTGTAAAGTTAGTTTCTTTCTTTATACTGTTGTATGGAAAATGAAGAGGAGAATACAAGGCTGAGTCTCTGGTCTTCTCCTTTTAACACTAGCACGTCCTGCAATGGTAGTTAATTATCTTCTTCCATGGTAGTGGAAGGAGAGAATCAGCACTGAACTTTAGAGCAGGATGTTTTTTTTGTGGTTATCCAGAAACCTTTGGTTTTACTTCTGCTGTTTCTAGTGCTGTGGTCTCCAGTTCGTCGATGAATAGATTAACTATCACAGGTGACAGTGGTGATCCCATGGGTGCTCCACTGGTTTGTCTGTAGCATTATTCGACGAAACAATGTAATTTTATTTTAAATAATGTTTAATTATCGGCTTTGACAGTTAGAAACTGAGTTACTAGATAGAAATATCAGAATAATCCTTAGACAGGATATATTAATGAGCACCAGTTTAATTCTAAAATTAATTATTATTATCTCGCCTAACCTAAGTATTTAGGTTTTGAATCTGCTGAATCAAATGTGCAATGAATGTGTGAATTGTGGCATTTTGCAATTTCATAAAAGTCAGTGAATAATAAATAAATTAAAAACAATTTTATAAATAAATTTCAGTTCCCTACATTCGAAATAATAGTAGTATTGTATTATATTCAAGTTCGGCTGAATCACAATTGGGATTGGCGTCCTCTCCGGGCCTCGCGGTACAGCCAGTACTTCGTACCCATCGCTCGTATAAGTGGATTTGATTTCGCCTTCAGCGATTTCCACGGGCAAGCCACGGCGAACCACTTTCAGTGGTTTCTCCTCCGCCAACATGTATATGTGGTACATAGTCCTGCTGCGTTAAAATACTTCGTCATCCCTCTGTAGGAATCGACGGTCGACGGGGTGTATTGCCATGATTTCCAACTAAGTTTCCTTCTTCTGAAGAATTGTCGGCGGAATGCGCAGCTTTGTCGCAACTGGTTTTCTCGCCCTGATGGTTTCGTCGTCGGTACAATCTGAAAGTGAATCGTGCCGATTAGTCGTCTCTATTTTTGCGTTTCCTTTGTGTGATATTCGACGTCGGTGTCGCTAACGTCGTTTGTCTTGGTAGCGGTGTGCATCTTCTTCTTTCCCTCTTCGGTGCCGTCTTCGTTGTTTTCGACGTCGATGCCGTCGTTTTCTTGGATTCGCACTCGCGGTATGCCGCTTTGGCGTCGTCCATGGTGATTCCAAACGAAAACTCGCCGAACCATTTTAGTAACTGCATAAATACAATTTCGTCGCCGTTACCATGCCATCTTGCATTCGTTCTCCCGGTAGCCCCACATAGATATATGTCCAATGTATAGGTGAATTCATTGTAATCCATAGAGTCCGAGGACCAATCCATCCTAGTAAGTCTTGAAAAAGTCTCGAAAATGGATTTTTCCTGAAGAGCAGAAAAACTTGTGTTGTTCAGACAGGTATCCGAATGGTGATTGATTTGGCCTCGGCGCGCTGCTTTATACACGTAGTAGCCTCAAACCAGAAATGCTATTTTGTATTTAATTTCTTAATTTGTATAAGAACTATATGGACTATATATAAATAAGATAATGAAATCTAGATTTATATGAGCTCATCCTGATAATTTCCACGTGCTTATTGATGGGCAGAACTAAACTAAAAGAAACGATGCGCGCTTCTCTGGACGCAATTTTGGCAAATGTTTTGAACTTGTTAGGACCCTTGCATGTCTATTACTATTTTTCTCTAGACTTTACTGTTGCCTCGCAGAGTTATTTGTGGCCATGGTAGTCAAAGTTCCAAAGGTATCCAAAGGTATCCTAGCTATTGCAGACCAATCTGTTGGCAAGTTTCAAGTGGGACGCATAGTATTCCAATGATCATTGCTTCAGGTGCACATGAAAGTTCTAAAACTTCATTGCTGCTGATATGACGCCCTGACTTATGAGCTTTAGCTAATGACTGACCAGATGGCAAACGCCTGTATTCATTTTCTTCCAGCTCTGCTTGTAGCAGGAGCATTGTTTTTGCATGTTTAAATAATCAGGCAGGGATAGATAGTCGTTTTAAATTATACTATAGTAGAGAAAAATTATGGTAATAAATATTGACTCTACTAATAATTCTGAGAAGGCATACGTTTCACCGCTAACATATTGATTTATACTAAGAATTCTGTAGGCAACACATTCACAATAGGATTACATTTTACAATTGGGATCAGCAGCGAAGTCGTGAGGACAATTAAATGTTGTCTACGCACATAAGTAGGGTATATTCAACAGAAAAGTTCTCAGGTGGTCTACGAATGATTTCAAAGCGATGAGATTACGTCGGATTGACTTTGCAAGCAAGTTTACAGTTTACATCTTGATTTTACTATTTCATCAATTGCAATATGAAATATTCGGTACGTGTTGCTAAAAATGTCATGGCATAATTTATATAATATGCTTTATTGTGTCATGAATAATCTTCAATGGATGCATGCATGCAAATTCAGAAGTATAACTTTGATTATTGGCTCATTCTTTTTCGATCAAATTTTAAACGGGGAGCTCTGTACGTTTCGAAAAATGACTTGCCAGCTTAATTAGAAAATTTTTCATTCCAAAGGTGTACCCCAATGCGTCAGATTATTTTTCTTATGGTCTATGAATTTATTTATAATTTGCTCGTTTAACACTGTGAAATATATTATCTACAACAACGTTTTTTATATATTCATAAAGCGGACGAAAAGACACTAACAATTTGTCAAAATATATATAGACGTGTCATTTAAACAAATCCTAGATTACGGAACTACTTTTACGATATCTTAGTTCATGGATAGAACGCTGTATCATTATTTTATATAGTCTGGTAAGTCCCAACATAAAGAGTGGTTTAGGCTATAACCATATACAAGGGTTTCTAATTTGTCCCTTCCTCAAATTAACTGGCGCACCAAAATTGACGATCAACCCCTAAAATTAAACAGCCTTGCTACAAGGGAGCTTGAATCGATGTCATTTATCTTACGACCTACGTTGTTAGTTTGCTTACGAAAAGGCTTCATCCCCAAATACGTGACAGCAAACGAATTATGAACATATTCACATTTGCTAAAAGAATTAAAAATCATTATGAATATATTTAATTATCTGAAGTTTTCCGGATTCCATGTAATTAAAATCGTAGGCATAACATCCGCGTATATGTTCACATTAAAAGTCTGCGTCAAACGAAATGCAAGTAAATATCGAATATGAAGTTGCAGAAGAGGTACTGGAATGTACTATTTTCATAGTTAACTTTGAAACTTCCATGACACAAATCGATTGAATATGCATCATAACACATCTCACAAACGAAATGTCCGTGTTCGCGCTATATATGATACATATAAATCATATCTTTATTGATGAACTCTGTGGTAATAAATATATGTTTGCATTAATATTAAAAATACCATAAAAGTCATATACATTCTTGCCAGCGCATACATATAATACTTCTCTGTTTATTTTTTCACTATTACATAGAGTAATTATGTATATAAATAATAATCGGGAGTTTACATGAACTTTCCCATAACACCGTAAAGTAATAACAATTTTCAAAGCAATTTTTGACACAAAAATTATAAAAGTACACCACATTTATTAATGTATGAGTTTGACGTGAAAAACTATTCCTAACAAATTGTAAATAAAACTCATTCAGGTGTTAAATAAACATTCGTTGCCGTAAATTCAAATATAATATTGTCACGACTCAATCAAATTCTTGAATTCATTATTAACTGTAATTTAAGAATTTATAATTCATCAAAATATACAGACGATGCAAAACGTCTAATGTGTACAAATTTTATGGTTCATGCACCACTTTCTAAAAATAGACTATTACTATTTTTAAAACGAAACTAACCCGGTTCGTTGTTCTCTGTTATTATATAAAATCACTGTATCAAAGCGTAAACTACATTATACAATGAACCCACTGACACATAAATAACAATGTAGATCGGTCGACTCTGGGGTCGGTTTAGAAAATACGCTCAAATGAACGAGAGCGGCAACCCTTGGGCTTGTATAAATTATTAACGCGGCCATTTACACAGGAATTTCTCCTCGCGATCGATGTAACTTCGAGCGGTACTCCAGAGGAAAAGCTGAAATGGGCCTTCCGTATGTACGACGTCGACGGCAATGGAGTCATAGACATCCAGGAGATGACTAAAATTGTGCAGGTATGTGTACGTTAATTCTTTACAAATAAACGTTTGTTAAGCAGGGTGCAATGATATATTTCATCGGCGTTACACAGTCTAATGGACGTTATTGCTTTAACTCAAACTATGAACAAACCAGCGGTATTGAATTGTAAATAAAAAATACTTTGATCATGTGCCTTTCTCTATAAGTAGGACGGTTTATTGATTTTATAAACCAAAGGACACGGTGAACCAATATGGCAATGGCGTGGCTGTAAATGTTTTATGTACTGCCATTAAGTTGCGGAATACGACTGACTGTAAAGGAAAATTCATGCAGAACGAAATTCGCAATGTAAATTATACATCTGTAACGTTCGAGTGTGGGATCAAGTTTTTAATTTAAAAGCAATTATATTAAGCGCACAGCACAAATGTTTAGAAATAGATAATAAAATTTGTCCTTCATTTCTTTGAGTTAATACATCACATCATAATTTCGAACGCGCCAAATGTATTCCTACTATTTTCAACACATATTTCGAATTTCTTTAAAATCATTCGCTTCTTCGATCTTCCTTTAGTTCCTATGGCTATCAACTAATTACCCTTAAGTTCTAGTCCTTGCAGTGTTTTTAGTATCAATTTCAATAATATCAATTTCTGGCTTCTACGAAAAATTGAGTTATGGTTTTTTTCCATTACTTCAACATTTCGAACGTTAGCTTCCCAATATTAACAAATTAACCACGTCGTATGAGGCAAGTTTCAAGTCCTAATGTAGTATTTTTAATGTAAGTAGCTGAAATGAGTTTTTTACACTATCTTGTGAGTAAAATTTTGTGTGTTCTGTTATTATTTTGAGTTTGAATCTGATTTTACTTCCTTAAAACATTGTGTATAAGTTTATCTCACATGTAACGTGGTCTACAATGTTAGGCAAGAAAGGAATTCCTCTCCCTTTTTGTGATATAAAACGAAGAATAAACCGACAGGGATGCACTGTAAACATAATATTACTTTCTCCGATCGCATGTCTTTAGTGTGGTTCATGATCCAAGGTGAATTTTGGCGTTTTTAGCGGCGCGTGAAAATCGAACAAATATAGTAGATGCTTATGTATGAGTATATCGTAAATATTATTAATATAACATGTGTGGCACTCATGTATTGATGAGGTCCCCATAAAACTCAATATAGTTAAAGTTTATGTGTTGTAAATATAGGCGTTACACTAATAGGTTCAACCGCTTCTCACAGTGTATCAAACCATGATCCAATATATGGCTCATATCGCTCGTGCAATTTTTTATTTTGCGTTTAAATTGTTGATACTAACGCTAAATTGTTTCTAATATCCAGTCGAATCCAGTGCTCTCAATGATTGATCATAATAATTTATAGAATAGAAAGACATTTTGAATCTCGATCTTTTCGAAGAAGAACTTATTTGATATTCTGCTTAATGCTTATGTAAATATTACCTAAATTTCCACGTCCCTTGCATTCCCGTACCCCAGTTTCTCATTGACTTTATGCAAATATTCAAGTTTTACTTTTTCTAAATAGTTAACGATGGAAATTACGAAACCTTCCAGCGAACTCATATTAATTATTACGTTTATCGCCGTTTCACAGTAAATGTGTAATTTTTATGACAGTTTGCAGTCTCAAAGTTGCATTTTTACTACCTAGATATTAAAACATAATTTTTGTTACCTATAATCTAGTTAAAATACATTATATTATATATGTATATACAAATTTATTCTGAAAATGATGGATCTGATTATAACTGTAAACATTAACAGTAAAACTAGAACAATCCTTGATTAATACGTCACTTTCTTCTTGTCTTTTTCTTTTTATATCCATATTTGTTGCAATGTTTTCTACATCGACATTTGTTTCTGTTGCTGTTGGTGACTTCCACCTCAATGCTTTTCCGATATAGCGAGATCGGCCCTTGAATTTAGTAAGAAGAACAGAAGACTCCTTGATGTTCAGCAATCAAAAAATTCAATTATTTTTATCGGTAAATTTTATGGAAAAAAATTCATGTAACATATGATTACTGTAACTGATACTCCACCTATTCGCTGTATACATTATGCATTATTTCCAGTATATTATCTAATTTCATTTTCAGTAATTCATCACACCTGGTCCCACAGGTCATTGCAATAATCAGTGCAACGTGGAGTCAATGTCTAAGTCAATGTGTGTCATGGAGAAATTTTGTTACAAATTATTACCTTTATACATAACTATATGCCATCTGGAGCCCCAATAAGATTTTCTCCCAATTTGTTTGCTATTCAAAAACTCGAGATTTCTTCACTTGATAACCATCACGTTTTTTTAACAAATGCATACAGTTTGAAATATTTGTATGAATCTACATTGTTATTAACATTTAAAGTATACTTTAATATTCAATAAAAAAAATTATGTAATTTATGCTGCATCAATTCGTATTTACTGCCCAGTCGGGTTATATTTTGGTGCGGTATGAAACAAATATCTATTTTAGCCATATGATGCGAACTTGAACATTATCGCCTCTGGCTTTTATCGATCCCTTTTGTCAGCTTCCTTCCCTGCTCTGTGCTTCCGATCAATTGAACATTCGGATATTTCTTGTTATAATGAGTTGCTAAATTCTTCAACGATAGTTTCTCTCATATTTTCGTTTTGGTTTCCTTCTCTACCATTTATCCTTATAGCAATTGTGCAGCATATTGCTCCAGTCTGTTCATTTTTTTGCAGGTTATTGAATATGTGATTCATAAATTTCCGATTGACATTCTTCATGAGTCTTCGGAATTAAATTTTTGATCGGTGATTAGGGAAGTACTAGTATTTTATTGACTTTATTAATAATATTCACTTTATTGTCAAGGTAACAACAGAAATATGAGGTTGTACTGATTAAAATATAGTTAATGCAGTACGAACCTTGAAAAAAAACGACATATTACAAAAAAATACAAAATCAATCAAGGTGCAAAACTAATAAAGCCAACGATGTATTTGCTCAAGGAATGCAATAAAATTGATATACATTTGGTTTGTACCTTTGATATTGTATTTCGAATAATATCGATTTATATTTTGAATTTCCAAGCTGCATACATCATTGGGAGCTACGGGGCTCCGAGCCCTCACTTTAATCTGCAATGTTATTAACAGGGGTATGAGTGCTCAATTATGGACTTATATAACTTATTGTTGTTGCCGTGAAGTAAAGTTGGACGAGAAATTTGTTTTTTCCAATTACTTTAGTGTCCAAGAAAAGAAGATTATTGCTGTTTTCATATATCCCGGTGAACTGTATATGTTGATTGTAGTTGACTGAAGTGTTTAGCGTTTCTTCAACACTGAGAATGGCCAAATTATGATATCAATATATTTCTTGATGAATGGCATACTAAATGTGAATTTAGGTACACAGGTATCCTGAGTAAGATTTGTTTACAAGGAGTTGTTAAATAAGTAGATTTAAAAAGAAAATTAATAATTTTGATGAATGTCTTAGATGG
This sequence comes from Geotrupes spiniger, assembly GCA_959613385.1. Lineage (NCBI taxonomy): Eukaryota > Metazoa > Arthropoda > Insecta > Coleoptera > Geotrupidae > Geotrupes > Geotrupes spiniger. The sequence goes on along the minus strand of OY390736.1, from coordinate 16,603,586 downwards.
AATTTTGCAGTAATGGCTAACAGATTCCCATTTCTCGCCGATAGTGATCGTAACCAATGGAAGGGGGTCATTATTGAACAAAGAAATTGCATCTACGATTATCAACACAAATCCATCGGGCAGTTAAATGTTATTAATAAATTCGACGAAATAAAACGAATTCTCCTTACGTCGGGACTATCTTGCCTGTCGTTTGATAGATCGAGTATTTTAGCGGTAAATTTTCGTAACTTCTCAGTTTGAGAGTCAATTGACGCTACGATACGTCGAAGTCGGCGACCATCTGAGTGAATTTTTGGTAAACCATGAAAATATGCTGTTACCCCTCTGTATATGTTAAACGCCCTTGCTTGTTTTAAATTCTTAATAACTTCGTTAGTTCATCAAGAAGTTTATACGTGTCGGTAACATCAGCCAAGGCTTTTCGTAAATAAACCGCAATGACAACCAACATATTTCTCTTTTCTGATTCTAATATGAGGACGTCAGTGTTGAAAAATAACTTACATTTGTTGAATTGCTTGCTAATAATTGACATTCAACGATTGTTTTTGCGACCGCAGTTTTGACCTGACGCCAGGAAATTCTGTACGTTCCTCCAATTTTACTTTGTTTTTAAACCACCGTTCTCGAGATTTGAGTTTATTTAATTCTGACTGGGCACTTCTGTATAACCTCATATTTTTATTTTCAACATTACATGGTTACGACCGTCATCTCCGAGAGATTGGGACTATACAACCCTCACTGCAAAATTCCACGTAAAATAATTATCGAAATCACTTCTCTCTTTAAATTCAGTTATTTCACATTTAACGACATATTAGGATGCCCTATGGGTTGAAATACCTTCATTCACTATGCCATTCATCATGCAATATTATGATGATATAAGTTGTGTGACTAGCATTGACAAAGTCAATGAAACGTTAAGCATCAATTCTTACGTTCAACGTATCCAATTCACGGTGGAAAATGAAAAGCAACCATACTGTTCCATTCTTAAGTACTAAAATTACATAACATTACAAAAAATAATATTCTGGTTTGGTACCAAAAGGTGATTCATTTAACAAATTATATTATCTACGTTTCTTCTTCGTAAGGTATTGCCACACACAAATATCATACAACTACAACCTCGTGTTTCTGTAACTTCAACCTATTGTACATTGAAATGTCATTGGGTTGAACAGTTAATGCAAATTTAGGGCCTCAAGCGATGTTATTCTTGACCTCTTAGCAGAGGCCGAAGATCTCCTCAGCGAGGTTGAACTTAATAAAAGAGATTAGTTCTGAAATTACATCCCTTACCCATTTTGTACATAAAGAGTCTGATAAGTTAAGGGATCTTGGACAACTCAAAGGCTTTCTAAAAAATTCCTCAATAATAATTCTAACATCTTAAGTTAGAGCCGATAAAGGCAATGTCACCGTCGACATCAATAAAGATGAGTATGTTAATAAGCTCAAGGAGTTGTTCCGGGAATCGCTCACTTACAAATTCAACTTACAAAGGATCCCTCATCTATCGAATAAGTAATAATGACTTAGTATGTACAGTACTAATAGTAGCTTCATTTTAAAATGCCCCCCTTAGACCTATTGTTTCCTCATTACAAGGATCAACAAAATATTTATCAAAATTCATTGCAGTTATGTGATCCCTTCACTCGAAGTGGTGTCAGTTTCACTAACACCCTTTGAATTTAGTATGCAATATTATCTCTGAAAACTGGGAAATGATTGAACCACACAGCTGTTTACATCACATAACTTTCCTCACTACTTAAAAATTTATTTTCGACACAGCGTATTTCTCTCTCAATAAATAATATTTTTCTCAAATTTTTGGTACCCCTATCATCCCTATCCCCACTCATAGCCGAAATAGTTATGAACACTATCATCACAGATTCAGTCACCACATACCATTTCAGTTCCCCTTTATATATGTGGCATCAGCCAACAACGAATTAAAATTTAATCATAGTAACATGGTTAGTAAAAATATTGTCAAGGCGGTAGAATAATATCGCTGTCACTTTTGTGAGTGTAATAAATTATTATTAAATTCTATTAATAATTTAATAGTGTTTTCTATTGTGGAATACGATACATTTTTTAGTTCACATAAACAGACTAAAACTGGTGACCCCGACGTGATCTGATAGCATACATTTTGGTTCAACGTGATGAATCCCCAACAAATTGGCCAACAGCATGGTGATTGTAATCACACCGAGATCATGGCGAATTCAATTTTACCACGCATTCCACTTCCGACATTGGTAGAAGGAGCTATAGAGGCATATTTTATGTCTCTTGAATTTTGGTTTGCTGCTTCAGGTGTCACAAACGACATTCGAAAATATAATACGGTGATGGCACAAATACCACCAAACAAACTAATGGAACTCATGAAAATAATTGAAAACGTCCCTTCGACAGGCAAGTACGAATATGTCAAATTAGAAATAACTAAACATTTCTCTGACTCACAAACACGCCGTTTACAACGAGTGTTGTCTGATATGCCGTTAGGCGATCAAAAACCGAGCCAATTGTATTATGAAATGGTACGTGTCGCTGGAAATACACTTAGTGAATCCACATTGCGTGATTTGTGGGCCACTCGCTTGCCATCTCATGCGCAAGCAGCCGCTGTAGCAGCGAAAGGTTCTTTGATGGACTGTTTAAAAATCGCTGATCGTGTTCATGAGTCAATGAATTTATCTGCCAATGCAATAACACCAGTTGATTCAACAACACCATTGCAATCTGATATACACAAATGGATGCAACAAATTGATGAATCTATTCACAAGATTAGCAACAACGTTTTAATGAACAATTCTAATGGAAATCGTCCAAATTATCAAAACTATTCTTTACGCACTCGCTCTCGCAACAGTCCTCGAAGAAGTTCCCCAAATCGAACACAACGTTCGATATCAGACAATCCTAACAACTTATGTTGGTACCATGTTGAATTCGGTCGTTATGCGAGAAAGTGTCGTGAACCTTGTGCTTGGTTTATTGCAACAACACAAGATTCAATGACCGCGCCACCATTCAGTGGCAACAACAATGGAAAATATTGAGGCAGTCAAGCTGTTGTAAATTTGGGCGGTAGCGATGCGCCCAAATCCATGATATATCGACTCAAAATTACTGATCGAACAACGAATAAATCGTTCCTTATCGACACAGGCGCTGATGTTTCAGTGATTCCGCCGTCGAAACTAACAGCTGACATTAAACCATCGCCTACGAAATTATACGCCGCCAATAATACAACCATTAAAGTGTATGGTCAAACAACGCTCCGTTTAGACTTAGGTCTACGACGTGACTTTACTTGGACTTTTATCATTGCTGCTGTATCTCAACCCATAATTGGGTCGGATTTCTTGGCACACTTTGAGCTCTTGGTGGACCTTAAAAGAAACCGTTTAATTGATAACGTTACACAGTTACAACGACCATGTAAAATCGCATCAATCGACAATGAACCTTTCGACCTTCGTACATTTGACGTAAATTGCGTTTACGCTGATCTTCTCATCGAATACCCATCCATAACAAAATTAACTCCATGTGGATCTTCAACAGAAGCTAATGTGTTTCATTACATCGAAACATATGGACCACCCACAACTGCACGAGCTCGTCGTTTGACGCAAGAGAAATTGGACGCCGCTCGTATTGAATTCGAACAACTTATACGAGATGGCATTTGTCGCCCATCGAAAAGTAATTGGTCTAGCCCTCTACATATGGTGAAGAAACCAAACGGTTGGCGACCGTGTGGAGACTATCGTGCTTTGAATGCCATTACAAAACCAGACAAATATCCAATTCCATATTTGACAGATTTCACAAATCATCTTCGAGGATGTACAATTTTTTCAAAAATTGATCTTCATAAAGCTTATCATCAGATACCTGTCGCCGAAGCCGATATTCCAAAAACCGCTATAATTACTCCGTTCGGCCTCTTTGAATTCATGTTCATGACCTTCGGACTATGTAATGCGGCGCAAACATTTCAACGTTTAATGCATCATGTTCTCCGCGGATGTACTTTCGCTTTCGTATATCTTGATGATATTTGTATCGCTTCAACAAACGAAATTGAACATCGTGATCATCTACAAGAAATATTCAAACGCTTACAACATCACAATCTACGGCTAAATGTAGCTAAATGCGAATTTGGAAAGCAAAAACTTAATTTCTTAGGTCATTTGGTATCCTCCGAAGGTATTAAACCATTACCGAATAGAGTCGAAGTAATCAAAAATTTCCCAAAGCCAATGATTGCCAAAGATCTTAAAAAATTCCTCGCAACTATTAATTTCTACAGGAAATTTATTCCCCACGCTATTGAACATCAATCAAAACTAATTGCAATTATTGATGGAAACAAAAAGAACGATAAGACACCGCTAATTTGGAACGAGGAAAGAGAGAAAGCTTTCGAATATACAAAAAATCAACTAGCTGAAGCAACTTTACTCGCATATCCTGTCCGAGATGCAGAATTATCGTTATGTGTTGATGCATCTGATATCGCTGCTGGTGCCGTTTTGCATCAAATTGTGAACGGATTACCCGAGCCGCTCGGATATTTTTCTAAAAAGTTCGATTCAGCGCAGTTACGTTATTCAACATATGATCGAGAACTTACAGCGATGTACTTGGCTGTTCGACATTTTCGCTACCAAATCGAAGGCCGACCATGCCACATCCTCACTGACCACAAACCATTAACGTTCGCATTTCAGCAAAAATTGGACAAAGCTGCACCACGTCAAGCACGTCAACTTGATTTCATCGGTCAGTTTACATCCGATATACGACACATCGTTGGAAAAGAAAATGTAACCGCTGATCTGCTTTCTCGTATTCAACCAATTCACTCGAAAATAACAGACGCAATTAACTATGAAGCACTCGCTAAAGATCAACAAACTGATGAAGAAATTCGTAAATTTATCTCCGATAATAGCGGGAATGAATCTAAAAGGTTACAATTTTTCACGCTACCAGGATCAAACCATCAAATTTTAAGTGATTTTTCAACCGGCAAAATCCGACCTTTCATTACGAAGAAATTTCGTCAACAACTACTTCGATTGACGCACAATTTAGCGCATCCAGGAACTAACGCAACCGAAAAATTGATAACATTACGTTATTTCTGGCCGTCAATGAAATATGAAGCTCGAAAATTCGCTAAGGAATGTGTCCAGTGTCAACGCGCAAAAGTAAATAGACATACCTTCTCTGATTTAGCAAAATACGAAGCAACACCACAGCGTTTCGCTCATTTGAACATCGACATCGTTGGACCTTTTCCGCCAAGCAACAACAATCGCTATTGTTTAACGATAGTTGATCGTTTCTCGCGATGGCCCGAAGCAATACCAATGCCAGACATCACGGCTGAAACAACTGCGAAGGCATTAGTTGCTGGTTGGATTTCTAGATTTGGAGTTCCCATGAAAGTCACAACTGATCAAGGCCGCCAGTTCACGTCAAACCTTTTCGCCGAGTTGACAAGAATTCTTGGTGTTAGACACATTCAAACCACTGCATATCATCCACAAGCCAATGGTTTGATTGAACGCTGGCATCGTACACTTAAATCGGCGATTTTATGCCTTGATCCGATTAACTGGGTAGAACAATTACCGTCAATATTACTTGGCCTACGCACAACTTATAAGCCAGATATTGCAGCAACACCTGCAGAATTCGTATATGGCATGGATCTAAGGATACCGGGCGAATTTTTCACTACTTCAAATTGCCGAACAGAAACAGAATTCGTTCAAAAATTTCGAAAATCGATGCAACAACTTCAACCGACGAATACCACTTGGCATGCGAAAAATAAAATTTTTATCCATCGTGACCTGCCTCAATCAACACATGTATTCGTTCGAAACGATTCGGTGAAACCTTCACTCTCATTACCATATGAAGGACCGTACGAAGTTTTGGAACGTCATCCAAAATTTTTCAAGCTGGATATTAGAGGGAAGAGAATAAACATTTCCATCGATCGGTTGAAGCCAGCATACTTGCCACATTACGAAAGCAAAGCATCCCTCCAGGATGTTTTGGTCGAGCAGGACGGAACAGCAAACGTCGAGCCGACAAAAATGTCACGTTCTGGACGAGCAGTTCGCCAGCCGCTCCGTTTTGCAGAAAGCGTATTTTCATCTAAGCGGGGAGTACTGTGGCATCAGCCAACAACGAATTAAAATTTAATCATAGTAACATGGTTAGTAAAAATATTGTCAAGGCGGTAGAATAATATCGCTGTCACTTTTGTGAGTGTAATAAATTATTATTAAATTCTATTAATAATTTAATAGTGTTTTCTATTGTGGAATACGATACATTTTTTAGTTCACATAAACAGACTAAATATATCAGTATGTTGATGATCATCTGCAGTATCAGTAGAGATTCCAAGGAGACTTGGAAGTATTTAATTCCTTCTATGACCACCTCCAATTGACCATCCAAATGGAACAAGAACAAAAAGTACGTTTCCTTGACACTTTAGTCATGAGAACTGATGATGGAATCATCAAACTCAACTGGTACCAGAAACCGACAATTCAATTCATATAGCCACCCATATTGCTCATCCAGAATTTCATAAATCAAGTTTATAGCTACTACGTAAACTTTTAATCGGAAATAACTACCCTCATTTACTTTTTGGCAAATTCCTTTTCTTCAAACACTCCTCCCAGACAACAACCCGAAATCCTCCAACAGACCGTAAAGATTTATAAAAGTTTCCCATACATACACCAACTTTTCCATCAAAAAATTGTTCCAAGGTAGTCGGCGACAAGATTGCTAAACCTGTTGTCAAATTATTTTACTAAGAGCTAAGTTACTAAGGGCAAAACCCCAATCCTTTTACAAAAGTAATATCATATAACAAATCCCTTGCAATGAATGTAACCAAGTGTATAGGCCAAACCACTGAACATCTTAAACAACGTATCACACAGCATAAAAGTGATACTTTACTGAAACCAAAATATTGTGCTCCTGCGACTTATTTAACCGGTAGTGGTCAATACATGAATTATAACGAAACCATCATCATAGCGTCCAATAACCATCTTCAGCAAATATCTTTAATGGAAATGTGTTACATAGTAAGCTCGCCACATGCGATGAATATAGGATAAAAACAGTTTGAACACAGGACTTCTCACAAAATATTCACATTTCAATTTCACTTAGTCAGTCTTGCCCTTGGCAGCGTAGTTTTTGAATTGGATCTCGTCGATGAGGCTTTTCTTTTACCATAATCTTTTTTATTGATTCCCCCCTCTTTCTACGATTCTACCATTTGTGATCTGTAGAAAGAACCCTTTTTTGTTTTTAATTTTTTTAATTTTAATTCAAATGACTTCAAATTAATTTATGTTTCGGACTTTACAACTCGCCCTCGTAATTTGTTCAATGCTAGTAGATTTTTATTACTTCAAGTTTCGTAGGTAGTCATTAAGTATCATTTTCGCCTTTTTGAACGTTCGTTTCTTGTGAGTATAAAATTCTGACACGTTTTCATTAAATGCGTTGCAATTTTTAGGCGCATCTCATTCAATATATAATTTGCCAAATTTAAAGTAGTTGTTACCTGTGTTTCCCTTGCAAATGTAGTTAGTAAGAGTGGTTTATTTATAACTTTTCATCTCGCACATCTAACATTTCATGTAAGTAATACTTTTGTAAATTATTTAAAACCAATTTTCGTAGTGTTGTAAACCGTCTAGGCTTTGAAAATCCTTCAATAAAGATGTGAAAAGTCAGCTTGAACAAATTGATAGCTTTTTCTTTTTCCTAATCGTTGAACACCCGAATACTGTTTTTGCAGTAATTTGATTCATATATATTTAAGTTTTACTGCACCATAAGTGTAGATACTTATAAATCTTTAAAAGTACTAAACGGTGCTCATCTGTACTACAACTCTCACTCTTGCAATGGTCTCGAGTATGCCATCACAACCTAACTGACCAATAAAATTGGACTCTGAAGATCATTAAAATAGCATCCCGGCAAAGGAGTCTGCAATTTGTCGGTACCATTAACTAACTAACTACAATGCTGTAAACAAACAGCACTCTTGTCGTTTAATTGCATCATCTAACGGTGCTGTCATGCATTAGTATGAGAGCAGGTATAAAAACCGACATATCGTCTCACCACACCGTGCATTTACTAACGGATAGAAAAACCCTGTTTTTGTTTATAATCAAGGTGATGTTTGAAGGCCGAAGTTAAACGTGCCAGGTCGTTAACTAAGAAATATGCGGATTTATGAGCTTTCCCTGAAACTTTCTCTGGTTGCAAGTTGTAAAATTGTAACAAATTATCAACCGAGATGACTGGATGTGTCGCTATAAATTATATACTCAGTGACATATAAACTGCACCACCTAGAAGGGGTGGGAATTTTTGGACCAAATTCGGCAGGAATAGTGGACTAGTCAAGGGAAATAGTTGATTAAAATTTGAAACCCAATCATCAAGTAGTCATGGGATTTTTGACGTCTATGTCATTTTTTAGAGGTGGTGATAGACAAGCAATTATCGAGTCATTTTTTGAATTTGTTCCACTTTTTCGGATCCCGTTCTTTAGTTTAAAGTGTTTCAAGTGTTTAATGATGCCTAGAGGAAGGAGACCTCAAGTTTACCAGCAGTTGAGTGACTTTGACCGAGGACGGACTGTTGGTTTACCAGTTTATCGTCGAATAAGAACCTTTGGCTTGCTGTCTTACCGCCCACATCTTGTGCTACCCCTCACTGCTTAACATCTCTAGGGACGTTTAGCCTGGTGCACGGAAAGACTTCAATGGAACTTGGAGTGGCATCGAGTTGTCTTTAGTGACGAATCGCGATTTTGTTTAGGAATGTATGATGGTCGGATTTCTGTTAGACGAAGACGTGGAGAAAGGCGCAATCCTGATTTTTCGATTGCGAGGCATGTTCACCGAACTGTGGGGTTGATGGTGTGGGGTGCTATTGCTTACGGTAGTAGGTCACTTTTGCTCTTCATTCGGGGCAGTATGACCGCCCGACGCTACATTGACGAAGTGGTAGAACCACATATTCTTCCATATCTTCGAGGGCTGGAAGACCCACTTTTCCAGCAAGATAATGCACGACCTCACGTAGCAAGGGTTTCTCTTGACTTCTTTGAAGAGGCCAATGTTAATCTTTTGCCTTGGTCGCCAAGATATCCCGATTTGTCGCCCATTGAGCACGTGTGGGACATGATGGGTAGAAGATTGAGGAATCTACCGAACCCACTGTTGACAATAGAAGCTCTACGGCATGAAGTACAGGCTGCTTGGGATGCCATACCCCAAGAAGACATTGATAACCTGCTGGAATCAATGCCAAGGCGGGTCAATGAGTGTATCAGAAATAGGGGCGGACCAACACATTATTAAAGAAAAATCAAAAAGATGAAGTGTTTTCTTTATCAAAGTATAATCAATTGTTACCTTAGACTAGTCCAATGTTTCTGCCAAATTTGGTCCAAAAATTCCCACCCCTTCTAGGTGGTGCAGTTTATATGTCACTGAGTATATTTCAATACAATTTAATATTGTCTCATACAATTCTAATTATCATTACTACAAAAAATGTTCTTCCTGACCGATAATATCGTATTATCTCCTACATCTAGACCTACATAATTTGCTTTTGTGTGAAACTTTGTCAAAATAATATTTTAGCAAATAATTGTTGCTACATAAATCAACAAAATAGTTTTTTTATGCATTTTCTTCGGTATGACAATGTTCATATTTCACGCAACAGATAAAATGCCTCCAATTGTGATGTCATATCCATTACAGTTTAGCCAAAAAATTTTGGCTAAACTCTCTCAGTTCTCGGATCCAACTATTTTGCTAATTATAAACAATAATACACTTCTCCGTTTCCAGGCTTTTTACTTGTCATATCAGCTTTCAGAGCTTTTAAGCTTGTCTTCCACATAGCATGTTTGCGTGCTACTTAGGATGTGTTCATTACTGGATGACGCGTGAGATAGTTGAGTGATGGTTTGCCGCACGAAATAATTTTTCGCCTGTATGTATCAAACGCATGACGAAATAAACTCGAAACTAAATCTAAACAAAATTCCTTTGACTGCAATACGTATATATACAAAACATAACTAAACAAACATTTTATTTAATGCCAATAAATGTGCAATTTCGAGAGCGATGCCATCCTTTGAGTAAGACTAAACAAACTATTAAAACATTTTATTTAATTCCAATAAATGTGAAATTTGGAGAGCGAGGCCATTCTTTGAGTAAGCACAAACACGATGGGCGTAAAGGTAACGGTTGGTCTTGGTATTCGAGATAAAGTTCTCGGTGTTTTTTCTTTCTATGAAAATGATAGTATTCGAACTTTTGTTAGGAACCCATATGTCGGGCTTCAGAAATCCGACATATAGGGACGATACTCAACGAGCCTCGGGATCGTTTCTCAATCATCAAATAATTGTATTATACCTGGCAACCGCATATACTGTTACGAACTACACCTCTACAATATGATTATACGAAGCAGGAAGGGAGTAGCGAAGGGCAACCTACAATAGTACACTGTAAATAGGGAGCCTTCCCTATCGTGTTATATTATAAACAAGAAATCGTCGTAACCTTAACAAATCCCATAGGCATCCCAAGCCAGTAGATTTCTGTGGATAATTAAACAGCCTGCAGTCAATGCAACATCATACAATCGTACAGTGTCAGGATTTTGAGAGTTAAACTGATATGCTAGCAAGGAGAGCATATGGAAACCTTCCCATAGGGCTGGAACCCACATGACGCATCTCGTACGCAATGGTAAAACATCAAATTAAAAGATAATGTTAAATGAGCTCTATCTTATCTGGTGAACAGATCGGGATGAAACACTTAATAAACTTCTACCTGTCTCCAGGGTGTGAAATGTCCATAACGCAGAAGCTAACAATAACCCAAGCAAGTGAATCAAGGGTAATTCGGAAAAACACGGAGGAAAACTAACGGCCACGGAAATGAAATTCATAATGAAAATTGTAGGAAAGGCAAACTGGTATAGAGTATCTGATTACTGACTAAAATTGAGAAGAAATAACTTAATTGGTATGGGTATTGATATCATCACAACGACGAAGCAAGAAAACAGTTAAACGCAATAGCAGTATCAACAATAACCCAAACGAGTGAATCGTGAATAATCCGGAAAAATACGAAGGAAACTAACAGCCATGGAAATGAAATTCCTAATGAAAATTATAGGAAACACAAAGTGGTTTAGAGCATCTGATTACTGACTAAAATTGAGAAGAAGCAACTTAATTGGTATGGGTATCATCACAACGAGAAAATAAATATATAGTTAGATAATTGTCATCGAGTAGCAAGAGTAGGAAAGAGAAGACCCAGGAAGAGATGATGGGAAGATAGAATCACAGAGATTAGCAAGGAAGGGCAAGGGCCTCGAGGGAATGAAAGGAGTGATAGAAATGGATAGAAGATTTACTACATTAGATACATGTTTCCTAATTAATTTCTTTAACCAATAGAATAATATCTTAAGCACATAATATAATTGTACCATTTAATAGAATATTGAGGCTATGTTTAGCTCATGTTTAATTAATAATTTTACTTTCTGAGTGAAACAATGATCTACCGTATAAAAGAGTTTTGCGATATCTAAGAAACAATGGTATCGAATCAGTAAAACATCCATTTATATATTTAGTTAGGTCCGAGAGAGCATCATTTGTTGATTTTCCTGTAGTAAATCCATACTGATTCAGGTACAAAATATAGGCACCTCCAAGAATGGTGTGAACATAGATTTGAAAACTATTTCCAGTAATTTAGCTACGCTCCTAATAAGGTAATAAGACAAATCGGTCTGAAGTTAGATACACCGTCCTTGTATTAAGCAATGGAATAACTACATCAACCTTGAACGCATCCAGTAAGCATTTGTTGCAAATGTTGGTCAATGGTTTAGCTATTCTATAAATAAATAAGATTCGGTACAGCAATATTAATTTTATCAATTCTCGCTGCATTTCTTTTACTTAGCGTACGTACGTACGTATGTATGTTATTGTCTGTACATTTTGCTCTGATTGGTATTTTCTTATTACTTTACTACTCATCATCATTCAGCTGCCCCCACATAATATTTTAAATTAATATTAAATTCATTTGGGATCGTAAAATAATAACTTCATTAATATGAATTTATGATCCATTATCGCCCAATAAATCATAGCATACTTGCCAATTTGTTTTAGATTCACTGTTAGTGATTAATTCTATTAAATATCCCATTATTGCATATATATAACAAATGAACATTGCATTAATTAAATTATTATATGTGTTGTTATATAATTTATTACTGATGCTAATTGAATTTATTATACCCAATGGCACAGATTTCTCTTGTTACTAGAATTTTTAATTTTTTTAATGCGACAATATATATCAATGTGTCAATATCATCACCAACATAGTCATCTCAATTAATTTCAGCTACATTGCTATAAGAAAAATTAATTTATAAATATGAAATCTAGAAATTTAAAAATTCTTGGTAGGGATGTTTAAATTTATAGATTTCCTATTTATAAATCGATATTCACATTTAAAACAGCAGTCTCTGTCAATGTATTATTGTTAGTAAGGTTAAGATAATCTATTTTATATTTAACGCTATATTTATGTATCTTAGCATTACATTAGTTGCAAAAAAACTGGATAGTGATCATTACTTTTACTATGTAATGTAACTGAAAGGATATCACAATTACTTACCTATCTCACATGTCGTCACTAAAACTTTTACTGCCTTGTACCACGCTAGTGATTTTATTAATGCAAAAATTAAAACCATGATATGACATTACATTTAAGTATCTGCTCAGTATTTGCTCTTCCTATAATTACAATCATTTACTATAGTGTCATAAACAAATCTCTCCGAATTAAAAGCTGTATCACGAAACTTTTCCTGCAAACGCATAATGTTAACGTTATAACTACAAATGTTAACATTAGTTTGAGTTTATATCGTTATTTATAAGTGGAACCGCTCCATCGTGTTGATTCAGATAACTCCCATTGTAGTATGCAGAGTAGCCCGGAATACCGATGCAGATAATCGAAGGCACGTTGCATGTTTCCGTCAAATTGATGACATGAAAGGAACCATCTATCAATTCAAGCAAAGCATCAAACTCGCCAAGATGCTTAATTATCCTTGTAATATTAAGATTTAATAATCTAACATGATTGACATAATTCGTCAATTTCGTAATAACATTTTTCAAAGCATGTGTATTCTCCGCAGATTTATTATCATAAATCATTTATTAAATGTGTCATCTTAATTACTAAATAAGCGTAAATAGTCACGTAGAGTTGCGAAAATCAACATTCGCAGTGGAGCCAGCAGATGCAATAATATCTCTTTCAATATCAGCTTCATTTGGGATCCTCGTGGTGGCCACCAACTTGTTCTTAACAAAAAATTGTTGTTTTATACCAAACATAACTATATCCAACTTCATTTGCCTTGATACACCATAAGTTTTTGTTTTGACTCGTCAAGTGTTCGTTAATGTAAATTAATGTAAGCCCATAATATTTTTGTTAATAATACTAACGATCAATTACCAAGAAGGCAAACTCTTTTTTATTGGATATAAATTGGGCTTTGCGATTCCAAAATCTTTGCACAATTTTCTTCATCAGTCACATATACACAACATTCTTAGATAAATATTTCATATTTTTGTTTTATATTTCATATTGAAATCAACATTTCGCTAACACACTTGACACATAGTATTTGTTGTCAATGGCTTCGTCGTATGCATTTTATCTTATGAAAGAATTTCTTCCGAATTTTGTCGTGGTCCTTGATTATATATGAAATTTCCCTGGTCATTTTCTTGTCTTCTACCCCTTGTTAAATACATTGTTTCGCATCGCAGTTCCTTGCAGTTGTTCTTCAGTTGATCCGGTTTCTTGGTCGAAGTTATTGGTATTCTTCATTATTTCCAGTGACTCTCTTATTATCCTTCGGCAATAGTGTGTAGTTCTAGTCAATATTTTAACCAAGTCCAGGACATTTGTTCTTGTCTATTCTTTTGATCATTATTTTGTGCTGTTCGTAGAAGTGTTGAAATTGCCGGATTTTTTATGGCGGTGTAATGTTGCGTGTAGATATCGTCTGTATGTATCTTCTATCTATATACTGAGTACATTTGTTGTTGCTCCGCTTCACTAAAACATCATGGTAAGCGTGCGACTTCTACTACTTTAATTGCGAAGTTAATACTGGTGTAATGTCCGTTCAGATGGTCTAAAAAATTTTATAGTTCTTCTCTTCCATGAAGCCATATAAATGTGTCGTCCACGTTGCGACACCAGGATCTCGACTTCCTATCTCTGGATTCTATGGGTTCTTCTTACAAGGCAATGTCAGCCCCGTTGTTTTGTTGGTAGAAGTCTCAATTGTTTAGGAAATAAGTAATAGTCAGACACAGCCTTGCTAGCGCGACTAAATCCTGCGATAATCCTTGTGTTAGTATAGAGTGATGCAACGTCAACACTTACTAAAATGTCTTCACTAGTTTTCGTGTGCTGCTGTAAAAGTGCCACAATGTGTTCGAAATTCTTCACGAAGCTCCTTGGTTTACCTTACATATTTTTTGTAGTTGTTCGACTACGTATTTTGCCATCTCTTAAGTTGGCGACCCACAACTTCCGATCGCAGCAGACCATTCTTGTTTCGGTAAGGTAGATTCTTGACATTTTAGTAATTTTTGACGTTAATTTACCCTTTACTAACGCTCTAGTAGAAGAAAGCAGTGGAGAAGAACCATTCGCATTTTGTGAACGATATAATTTATAAGATCACTGGTGTAGCTGCTTTAGTCAATAAATAATTGATATTAAATAAATTATTAAGTAGTCGATAAACACGAGTATTTGAAGTAAAATGGGATGAAAACGTCTGAAAATACGAAACTAGTTGTTACTGAAGACTTGACTCTGGAGAGACGCTTTTCTAAAAAATAAAACGGCATGGGTGGATGTGGTCGAGATGAATATTTGGTCAAAAAACTGTGTATGCAAGAATAACCATGATAAAAATATGGTCTCAACACGATCGAGGATTTGATGAGTTGTTTAAAGTCAAGTAGTCCAAAAAAGTAAAAAAAAAATATCATTTGACAATAGGTAATTGTTTTCGTTTTCAACCTATCTGACATGCGTAGAATTACTCGTAAAGAAATATTTGATGTCACTGAGACTCAGAAGGATCTGGATATTAACGGGAAATTGGAATATGCCGAAAATTATTTCATTTCGTTGGATACGCATAGTGAGGATGAAATCAATGAAATAAAACGTTAATTTGCAATTATCAAGTCAGATTTTAAGCGAATGTGGCTAGCAGTGAAATCGAGAATTAGACTATTCGAAAAAAATAATAAAAAATTGGTTAAATGGCGCATTTGACATACCGAAAAAACATTCAACAGCCGGACCGCCAATGAAATCTTTTGAAGATGCTAGCGAAAGAAGCAAGAAACGCAAGATGGAGGGACTTCGATAATCAACTGGACAAAGAGACGCATCAAACATCCTAAAGGAGATATCGGAAAATCAGGATCGTGCTCATGAATATGTAAAAGCAATTAAGCGTTCCAAGAGAACCCAGCCGCAAAAATCTCTTGAAGAAGCTCTCAAAATGTTTGTGAAAGCCAATCTGACAGTGGCCCAGTATGAAATACCACCCCAACCAAATATAATTTATACAATAAAATATTAATTCTAAGATTCTGCAGAAGTTGACTTGCAAGCCGTCATCGATCATACTGCAGACAGACTTTTAGGACACTTAAAAGAAGTGTTACATACGTTGAAAGACGACGAGCGCAATATGCTTATTATAATTTGCAAATGAGGATGCGATGGATCGCAACAGGCAGAATATTAACAAATTCGTAACTCACAGTGCTTCAGATTGGCACATTTTCCTCAGTTCATTTATGCCTTTGCGTATAACATATCGAACTAATAAGATCATGTTGCAAAACCCAACTCCGTCATCTCCTAATTACTGCCTAGTTTTTCAGTGACACTAGATTCTAGAGATTATGAGATGAAATGTGACATGCTGCTGAGAATGGTAGATGGGAAAGTTTGTAATGCTGCAACAGGGACTAAATCTACCTTGCGCTGCTACATCAGTGGTGCTACATACAAAGAATTCAATGATATCTCAGTGCCAAGACCAGTCAAAACATAAACTTTGTGATTCGGACTTTCCATTTTATATGCCAGGATTTGGCTCTTTGAGACTCTGTTGCACATAGCCTATAAACTTCCTGTAAAGAATTTACCCGCTAAGTCGGAATCAGACAAATTACTGATAAACCAAAACAAAGAACGAATACAAGATGAATTTAAAAGGAAATTGGGACTTAGGGTTAACTATTCTAAAACCGTCTTTGATAACTCCAAGGACGGAAATACTATCCGCAGATTCTTCGATGACCCTGGCCTTGGCGGCAGAAACAGCGAAAATTGTTCATAAAAAGATTTAAAATCATTCTTGTATGCATATCGAGCGGTTTCAAAATCGACAAAAAGATATTTGATATGTATACGAAAAAAACGGCAAAACTATACATAGAATTATATAAAAGGCATTCAATGACTTCGACTTTACATAAGATTTTAATTCATGGCTCGGAAGTAGTTGAACATGCTTTGCTGTCAATAGGTCAGCTATCGGAAGAGGCAGCAGAAGCAATGAATAAATATTTTCGGCAATATCGTCAACATTTTGCAAGCAGGTTTACCAGCATGGACAGTAATACTGATGTGATTCGGGGGTTGCTGCTAACATCAGACCCCTGCATTTCAGCAGACCGAAAAATAGTAAAAAAATGTAAGAAATCATTTAGGCCGGAACCTTAGAGCTATTAATTTGCGCGGATGAAAATATAAATATATAAGATTGACTAAACCTGAGTTGCTACTAATGATGTATGTTTGTAATTTATATGTATAAAACATTTGATTGGTGTTTTATTGTTAAAAAAAATAAGTTAAACGCAATTTAATCATTGTAAAATTGTTGTATTCATTTTTTCATGATTTTCATATTTCTGCATACTGTATATGTACAATATAGTATATTACAGGTGAAAATTGATTTTTATTTTAAATATAACTGTATATCAATGAATTTATTTGTTTTCGATCAATTTTAAGCGTTAAATAATTTGGGCCCGCTAAATTTATCAAATACCAGTCTGTGCGCCATGGGAGTTACGAGGAAATTCGGGTGAAAAAAATATTAAGGGTTGGTAGGATACAGTAAAAAAGAACTTTTATCATTCAATACAGACGCTGTACGAAGCTGGAAAGTAAAAGCATCTACGAATTGCAATTCAATTACGGGAAAATCTATTGGGCAAGTAATGAAACCACAACAACGACAAGGTGATTAAAATATTGGCAAGAACTAACAACTACTACCTAAGGATAATAAGGGAGTCACTGGAAATACAATAACTTCAACTAAGAAGCCAGATATGGGACTGAGCAACACCTGGAAACTAGCAGTGAAAGAAAAGGAGCGACCCACCACAACAATCAATGTTCAATCGACTAGAACGGACACGGATCAACGATCCGCGCAGATATTTAGCGAGAATCAGAACAACAACAAAGTCAGCCTTTAGAAAGCTTCTGATGAAGCTGACATCATGACCAGCGAAATATCAAGTTATAATCTAAAACCACAGCAAAACCTGGAAAAAATTATTTCAATAGATCGCCATGAAAGTCTACATTCAAAATGTTTCCTTTATTCCTGCTTTTATATTTCGAAGTTTTAAAGAATGACAATAAGGATTCGCTAAAGGCACTATACCAGTAACATTATACACGCCAACTGATTGTAAATTATTAATTTATATATTTTTTCGAAGTATTCATCAAAGTATGTCGATGATATTAATATTAACGGCGACTACGGCAACGACGAGCCTGCGAACATCTATCAGCTATCACTTACATTAACCAGATGCAGGAAAGACACGCCTTATTTGCAGGAGTAGCCTCGAGGTATCTATCGACCGTCCTTGAGACTCGAGAAAACTTGTATGAGTTAAATAAAGTGTATAAAACGTTCCTTGAGATATCCTGAACTTGAGGACACTCCCAGCAAAGATTTCATATGGTTTTATCTACCATGTAATAGGTTTAGATTACGCGTAATCATTAGGCACGCACGTCTAACTGTAATTGCTGTAATTTATATTGCTATTTGCAATAAAATTCATATCTAATGTATTATTGAAATAAATTGGACAAGAAGTATGGTGACTGCTTGTTGATTACATATTACTCAACACGAATTACTACGAAGTGAATAAATAATTGTAGCACAAATCGATTGTTTGCTAAGATAATTGGTGTGGCGGAAGTTCAGATGTATATGTATAATAAGTCCTACATTAACGTTAAATGAAGACGAAACAATGCATGGCTTTGGTAGTTTGCTATTACTACAACATATTTTTTTATAAATACCTTAAGAAGTAATTATTTCTTAAAAATTCATAACGCTAATAAAATGGCACATTTTAGAGTTAAAACTTTTCGCCTCACAATGCGTATGCACGGTCGTGAAATGTTTTAGCCAAATTGGTAGAATTTGACCCAGTTTCCCTAATCCTGTAGTTCTTTCCCTACGGATCTACACCCTTCGGCGTTAATAATTCCATCTTTGGCTTTTATATTTCCCAAATGGCATGAATAAATAACATGCTGATCATGCCGTATATATCAATTTTGCGGCAAATCTTACATTCGTATATTTGAACATTTCTTTTAAATATCCTTATAGTAATAATAAAAATAGAATACTGGTCATATTCTGCATAAAATCAAACATTAGCTCATTAAAAATTAAAGTAATTAGTAAAAATTGCTTGATGAAGATCTTCCAATAGACGTTTTTATGTATAAAGTGGTATGGAACTAGTATAAGAGTAATTGTTGGGACACATGAATAGATGTTTTGGTTTATTTTCTATATTTCCATATTTGGTTCAGTATTCTTTACAGGACGACAAATCAACAGATCTGTTTAATGTGTATTAAATTGTCATAATCAAGAGCAACATATGTAAGACTATGTCGGCTAAATCAGCCCAAGTGTGGAGACACACTTTGTCACATGGCGAGACAAAGGAACGTAAAGGAATCATTTGACTAAAATAGACGGAAGAACTTAACAACTTAACAAGCAGCAACAACGGCCAACAACCAGTTGAAGGGAGAAAAGAAGGTGATGATAACGCAGGCTGGGAACAGTGGAGGTACCACGACATGGAGCGGGTAACGCCCACGCTGGGAAACGCTGCAGTGATATTTCTTGGAATCATTGAACCTAGACTATAAAATGTAGGCATACATCGAGTTACGATTAATTACAATAAGAATAGTAAGTCGATACGCATCGAGTTACAATACTACATCGATCTATGGCCACGGACACTAAAGCTCGGTAAATGTGCAACCGAATATAATTCTATTAATATTGATTAAACTATGTATGTCACATTAGTAAATATGTGTTTTATTCGGTACTACAACTTACATTCTACAAGGGACTTAGCATCACAATAATCCCGAAAGTCACGAGGCGTTCAGTAACAGCAGGACACATCATATGGCGATCCTGCCCACTGAACTGGAGTCTTGAGGAAGCAATATCATCATTATGGATCTTCTAACAGCCACTTCGCAAAATAAGTGACACCAATCAAACCGCGGACATCTCGCCAGCAAATAAGAAAACTCAAGATGGGAATCGGTGGAGGAAAAATAAATCATCATATCACTAGCAGGTAACAGCGACGGAGTGATCTCCACGAACTGTACGACGTTCACATTGGCGGAGGTATGAATAGGAGTCGTAGTTCTACTTGGAATTACGTTAAAATTAAGCATGAAGATCCGGCCCCAATGGAAACAAAGAAGCAGTACGCCACATTGCTATCACAATGGGTCGCAATATTTAGGAATAAGTTGGTTAAAGACAATCAGAGCACGCGTAACAACGATCAGCTCACACGCAAGTATAACAGTGAAATAGAACAATATGCAACTCTGCGAGTAATTAAAGAAAAGGGCGCGAGAAGATGTTCTTCAGAAAGAGCAAATTCACGAACACAAAAAGTATCATCAGAGAGTGTGTAACTTTTTTCGAAATTCGCACTGTCCTGGAAGCCAGGATGCAGGTCAAAATGGCTAAAACAGCCAACCTAAAAACTGCATGTAGTCTTCTACTGTTTATGGATGGGAACCTGGACAGCATAAAACGACTTATAGATTCTATTGAGTTGTATGCGAGTATGTTAAGTCAGGAGGATCAAGAAATCCTCATTACTTACGTTTTTAAAAAGTTAAATATAAGATTAAAATTAAATGTAAAAAATCACGAAAAATGTGTGTGAATGGGATTATAGGATCAGATTTTTTCAAGGAATTGAATGTAACAACCGGCCTTGTTTACGACGATATTTGCATGAAGGAAATCATAGTAAGGCCAAAGTCACACACGATTACAGTTCAATTTTTAATTTAACCGAAACAGAGGTAAATAATCAAAAACTTCAAACCAACCTTCGTAGATTTGGAAACATAAGAACCTTATGTTTTAGAATCGAATTTTGAGGTTCGAGATGACAAGTTACTAGAGTCAATCGATTTAGAGCATTTGAGCGAGGAAGAAAGAGTTTCGATTCAGAAACTTTGTGCTATATGCACATATGTGTTCTTGTTAGAAAATAACTCTATAACCGTCGAATGCTGTAAGAGAAAGAATCAAAATAAAAAAGTAGGCAAAATCAATCTACATCAAATAAATATGGACTGCCAGAGGCAGGTAAAACATGGGGTGATCGAGGAGACCAAATCTGCATGGTCTTCACCAATTATACCAAAGAAAGATGACGCCACTGGGAACAAAAAGATCACGACGATTGATTATAGGCTTCTGAACAAGGTGTTAGAGGAAGAGAAATTTTGTTTACCGAATATAACGGTGATTTTAAATTCATTACCGGGTGCAGTATATTTTACTCATTTAGATCTCTCACAAGGATATTATCAGGTGGAGCTTGAACTTGATTATGTTTATCGAGACGATCTTATTATTTTTGAGAATAACTTAGGAAAGCACAGTCTAAATTTAATAAAAGTTTGTAACAGCCTTCAAGAAGTTAATCCGAATATTAATTTTTGAAAATGTAATCTCTACTTACTCTACTAGGATATTCTATTTCATTTAATGGAATTTCACCAGATTAAAATAAGATTAACAAGTAAGAAACTTTCTTGTTCCAAAAAACAACATTGCGACTCCTTTGAATAAGTTAACGCTGAAAACTAACTACCTAGTTCATTGGGACGACCCTAGTCAACAATTTTCAAATTCGTCATTTATCTTGAGGGCCGACTCTTCTGGGTATACAAATTAGATCAGTTCTTTCAAACTCACATAACAAAACGATCACATACGCCAGTACAGCGTTGAACAGAGCGGATGGAAGCAATGTAGTATTAGGTAACTCACACAGCGATATAGTTATTACGTCTACATTGCGTCGTAAATATCGCATTTCATGTCTAGGTTGCTCGGCCATAAACATATTTAAGAGCCCAATGAATTAATTAAGCTCAGATCGGCAATACAATTAGTATATATAATAGCCATTAGAATATAGGGGATAGTCAAGTAAGAAGTATTGTAGAGAGAAGTAGGTAGTGTGGTATGTAACTCGGCATTGGGTAGGTCAGTATCGTATGTTTTATGCAAACATTCCGCTGACTCTACACTGCCGTTAAACCTCGCCTACGATGCATGACCATTAATAATTATTACAATAAACATCACGATTTCTACAAATTGAAATATTCTACCCTTTGGTCCTGCATCCGAAAATAAGTTCGTACCGTGTGCATTTGGTTTAAGTTTGCACAGTGTTATTGAATGAGAACGGTACCCAAACACTTCAAGTGTCTCTGCACTTAGCTATTTGAATTCTTAAATAAACTCCTAGATTCTTATGCGCATTTTCCGAAGCACCTAATGTTTCGTGATGACAAGCTGTAGAACATAACTGCTTTATCCCCAAAAATGTTGCTGCTTCTTTGAATACTTCTACTAAGAATTGTAATCCTTGGTCGGTCACAACCTTTTGTGGAATTCCAAATCTTAAAATGAATTTATTTACAAAAGCTTTAGGCACCGTTTCAGATTCTTTATTCTCTAGTGTATATGCTTCAACAAGTCCACACTGTATCGGTAGAATATACTTATTGTCTTCGTTGTTTAATTAAAGGTTCAACTAAGTCTAACTAAGTCTAAGTCATCGTGAAGTGTTTGCCGTGACGTAAATATTGTTCGCCACCTTCTTTAACTATTCAGACTCGATCTGTATCCTTGAAAGTGCATCTACGGCTGCGTCATTCTTTCCTTTTATGTGATAAATCGAAAAATCAAATTCCTCAAGTGCTAACCGCAATTTGGTTAATCTTGACGATGGATCATGCATTCCAAACAAGTAAATTGAAAATCTATGGTCTGTATAAATTTGAAACTTTCTACCGTAGAAGTAGGGGTTAAAATGTTTACCACTCAACATAATTTGTAATAGTTCTTTGTGTATTTTATCATATCTTGTTTCAGCTTGATTATTATTATTTGGTGAAAAATCAGGATATTGTAAAAGTGGTAGCTTGTTGCAAAGTTGAAAATGATCTTTGACAATTTTCGTCCCATTCAATAGTACTTGACTTGTCAGATTGTTTAATGGCGTGGCTATTTGAGCATTTTTTTATTAATTTTCGGTAGTAATTTGCAAAAGCAACAAATCGTTTTGTTTCATCCACAATTTTTGGTATTGGATTGTTTTATTATTGAATCAATTTTGTTTGGATTTGCAGAAATACCTTCTGATTATCTGATGTTCTAAATATATAATTTCTTTCTATAAAAATTGTCATTTAATAAGATTTGATTTAAGATTAACATCCCTACGTTTATTATAAATTTTTATTAAATTTTGGGTGATTTTGTAAGTTTCTCCCAAAAACAATGAAATCGTCTAGATAAACAAAACATTATTAATAATTCAATCCGACTACTGCAATTGTTATTGCTCCTGAAAAGGAACTAGTTTTTAATCCCATGGGGAGTCTAGTCATTTGATATTTTCCCTTTCCTGTAGTGAGTGCATTTTCTACTGGAAAGTTCTAGCTCTACCTGATAATAGCCCTGTGACATATTTAAATGTGAAAATACATCATGATACGTCATATTTTGTAAAAAAATCGGATCCTATAATTCCATTTACTCCTGCTCCGAATTGATTAATTAATAAAAAAATACGTTGAAATGTTTGTTTTATTATTATATTTATTAACACCGTTTATGGTAACTTTGTCATTAGTTTCAATTATTTCATAAGTTACAATATTATCAAAAATTACACTTGTAGAAGCTCCCATATCTAATAGAAAATTAAAATAGTTCATCTGTACTGCGTCAAGTTTAAATAATTCATCCTCAAAATCACATTACATTCATTATTATTCTGCGTTCCCCGTGATTTGGAATTGCACATAAAATGCATTTTCGTTCTTGGGTACCCTTGGGACACTTCTAACCGTTGCCCCGCGGTTTATTCCCCGCTGTTGGTTATAAAAATTTGATTTGCCGAATTTGCTATTTGTTTATGTGCTATTTACGTAACGTCGGGAATTTCCTCTTTGGCTGAAATTCCTATTTCCGAATCCATTAAAGTGATTTTTGTACTGTTCGTATTTGTACGTGCCGTAAATCTGATTTTGTTATATGCATTTTCGCGAGTGTTATAATGAAACATTGGCGCTGTTTTACTTATTTCTTCGTCTTTTGCAACGCGGATGGCGTATTTTGAATTTATAGCATTTTTCGTTTTCATTTTCGGAAGTTTATAGCAATCTTTCCTTTTCCGGCTTGCAGAACGTCCTTAAGATTATCATTATTAACGTCAAATCGGCTAAGATTTGTTCGATTTCTCTCGCATATTCGTCTACCGATTTACCGTTTTGCCCCAACTGGTGAAGCTGGTTTGACGAGACTGTTGCTGATTTTTTGATAAAGTTTTCTCGAATGTTCGCAATGAGCGAGTTAACCGAATCATAATCTTTTCATAATCTACCATTTGCATTTTCCCAAATTCGGTTTTTAAGACAGACTTGATAAATTTATTCTGTCCGTACAAGGCAGTAGACTGCCTGCAGTTCGAAGATTGAATGTTTCACCCATTTCGATCTGCAGTATGTTACTGAAAATACTACGAATTTCAATCGAAACTAAATATAAGCGACTTAATTTCTCTTTGTAATTCTTCGCCCTTGACGTTATCCCGTGTTCTTATTTTTAATTTCTTAAAACTACGTGTGTAATGTTCTAATGTTTCTACGTTTTTATTAATAACTGTCACACCCTTTCGCCGTTCTTTATTGTCATTTAACCGACACTGAAATATCTGTAATTAAACTGTAAGGATCTTCAGGTCTTATATTTCTTCTATAGATCGTCGTAATAGACGTTATTTGCTGTGATGGCCATGAGTTCTTGGTTCCTAAGTATCTCCTTGTTGATCCTCTTGTCTATGCTCCTGTTGCACCTTCTACGGATGATGTAGATCGCTTGAAATATTCTATCCTCTCGCCAGACGTTCTGGTGCCCGATGCAGATGGATTGGTATAAAAGGGTAGTCGTTAATAACAAGGTTTGGGTTCGCGTCGCGTCTGCAGTTGTCACTGACCGTTGTGTGAACGCTATTGGAAATATGCCGGTCGGTGAGTGTACCGAATTTAGTCGGCGGGTCGGTACTTCAGACCAATATGTCGCTAAACGTAACTGAAACCAAGACTCCCTTTTGAACCCTACAAACGGTTATTTATATTAATCGCGGGAGGCTTTCTTAATCAATTGGCCTCGATAATATGTTTTGGTTAATTTCCATTCTTGGTAACGGCAAGTGTCATATATCGTGAAATCAAAACAAGCTACCATTTGCAGAATCCGAATTACTAATCTGTGGGTGTGTGATAATTCGCGCACCGTTACAATTGTGTATTAGTTTGCATAGCGTAATTACACATTATAACCAAACCTTCCCCTTTTTTAACATAAAATTAGTTTTGACGAAAGTAGTTTTGTCTTGTACCTTATCCCTTAATCTATTTTTCTCATACAATAATTTTCACTTATTCTGTATTATTCTTATATGGTGTAACTCTTGTTTTATGCACTCTCACTATTTTGTCTTTGATTTTGATGGTAACGTCAGGTGTCCTTTCACTCATTACTGTGTATGTACCTTCATATAAAGCCTGTAACTTGTAATTGTTTGCGTCTACTCTTAATAATACCTTATCATTAAACTTAAATCTAACATGTTTCGTACTTAAATCTAACACCCGCTTTCTCTTAGTCTTTGTTTCAACTAAGTTGTCTCGCGCATCTACCCATGCAGTTTTTAATAAATAATAATAATTAATAAATAAATAGATTTGTTATTGTTTAACGCATTTTGTGGTAGAACACTTTGTTTCCCAAAAACAAGTTCATAAGGCGTATATTTTGTTGACGTGTGCACCATGTTATTAAACGCAAAGCTCTAGAAGGGTACCCGTGTACTTCATGTGTTGGTGCAATTCGCGACTTGAATTCTGAGAAAGGATCCTAGGTTTTTATGCGTATTCTCCAATGCCTACAATATTTCGTGATGGTAATCTGTATAGCTTAACTTCTTGATCCCCAAAACCTTGGCTGATTCTTTGAATACTTTTGCTAAAAACTCTAGTCCTTGATCGGTTACCACTGTTGGTGGGATTCCGAATATTAACACGAAATAATTCACAAACGCTTCCGCTACCGTACTGGTTCATTAACGGGTAGCATCTGCAATTTTAGTGAGTTCACTTTGGATAGTGAGAATGGACCGGTTTTCTTCGCTATCCTGATGTAATGGACCTACCAAATCCAAAAAAAGTTTCAAACGCCTAAGTGGCGTGACTTTTTCGACACGAGCCCTCGCGTGCTTTTGTCATTGATACTCGTTACACCTTGCAATCAATTTATTTATATCGTCTTTCATGTCAGCATGCCCCCCCAGTCTACATATTTAGCATGGTTGATAATACGTATGTTGAGGCTTTTGAGCTTAATCCCTGGTTTGACTAAGGGTTACTAAATCATGATTCTTTTTGAAATAAATAATTGTGAGATTTCGTAGTCCTCACATATTTTTCGCACAGATCTCAAGTGAGCATCTAGGGTTGCAGTCGATAGGTATATAAATAATATTTGACTTTTCCTCGAACAATATTTTACCATTTTTTATACATTGGCTATGGTTCACTTTTGATGACTTCTGAAGTGTTCTGAGGTCTGTGGAATCCCTCGGTTGTTTCAGTAACTCAACCATTCCTGGATGGCCAATCTTCTTGAATCGTCCTTAGACTCCTTGTCATCGTGAAGCCTCTGCCTATGTCGTGCCATGACGTACACATTTATCATTTGTTTCAATTCTTTGAAATTAATTTGAATCCTAGATAGTGCATCTGCCACTGCATTGTTCTTATTTTTTACGTAATTGATCGTAAAATCAAACTTCTCTAGTGGTTACCTGTGATGTAAGTGGTCTGTGATCTTTATATATGTATCTGAAATTTTCGATCGAACAGATGAGGTCGGTAATGTTTCACACTCCACACAATTGCTAGTAGTTCTTTGTGGATTGTATCACATCTTGTTTCTGCTGGATTTAATGTCCTACTTGCATATGTAATTGGTTTGTTACCATTTACGAGCACTGCTCCCATGGCGTAGCCTGATGCATCTGTAGTTAGTATAAATTGATTACCTGGTGAGAAATCTGGATATGGTTTTATCAGAGCTGGCTGTAAAGTTTCAAATGGCCTTTTGCAATTGTCGTCCCATTTAAAGCACTTCACTTGCATGTTAGAGTTAGTTTGTTTAATGGGTTCACAATTTGCGCAAAATTTTGAATGAATTTTCTGTAATAATTAGCAAATGCTACGAATCGTTTCGTTTCGTCAATAATAGTTGGTATCGGATATTTTTTTATTGACTATTTTCTTTGCGTCGGAAGAGATACCTTGATCTGAAATGACCTGACAATACAAAATTACTTTCTTTTAAAAATTGACATTTCACAGGATTTAATTTAAGATTAAGATCCCTAAGTCTATTAAATATGTTTAGTAAATTTTGATTGTGATTTTGTAAATCATCCAAATCAACAAAACATGTTAGTAATTTAACCCTGCCTCTCTACGCTTGAGAAAAAGTTAGAACTTGTCTTTAGACCCATTGGCAGTCTAGTTATCTGGCACTGTCCCTTGCCTATAGTAAATACTGTTGCCTACTGGCAGCTGAAGCTCTACTTGATAATACCCCTGTGATAAATCTAACTGGGTGAAATACATTCCTCCAGGCAATGAATCCACGATTTCCGCAATGTTTGGTAATAGAAATTTGTTATCTTCTATGGCTTTGTTGAATCTTCGATAATCAATCACTAATCTCTTTTTGTTACCGTTTATGTCTGATTTCTTTGAAACTAGTAGAATTGGTGAAGACCATGTTGGCTTGGTCTCTTCAATTATTCCTTCGTTCAACATTGTTTCTACCGTTGGTCTCACTCTATCTTTTGGGAATAATCGATATGGCTTGACGTAAATTAGATTTGTTTCCTCTTTCAATCTGATTATGTCTTTTACTACGTTCGTAACGCGATCGTTCTCTAACAATAATATGTCCGCATACTTCGGACATTTTTTTAATCGAATCCTTTTCTTCATCATTCAAATGATCGCTCTTAATTAGTTTCAGCAATGAATCAACTCGTGAAATTGAATTTTGGTTTCTGTAGAAATTATAAGTTTGAAATGTTGCTAATTTAGCTATGGTAGGTTTGAAGTTTTTTAGTTCGACTTCATCGGCGGTCGTGTTTAAAATTCTTCGCTTGGCAAAACCACTTAATCATTATTGTCATCCGTCCAAAATGTTTTATAATTTCGCATCGAGGTGGAATTGTCGTAAGAGTGTCAACTGAGGATTCTATGTGTGTCGTGATTTTATAGAATTGAAATAAGATGAAACTAAAAATTTCCCGAAATCGATCGTTGCATCGTATTTTGTAAAGATATCTGATCCTATAATTCCGTTTACTCCTGCTCTGAATTGCTTGATTACTAGATATGTATGGCATATATTTCTGTTGCCTACGTTTAACGCCAAATGTACCGTTCCTAGTGACGTGGTTGGTATCAATCGCTTCATTGGGTACAACATTTTCGAAAATTGCACTTATTGACGCGCCCTTATCTAGTGAAAATAGCAAATCATTAGCTTTATGCTGCATTTTCACTGAATTTAATCGATCCATCCTTAACATTACGTCAGCCTTATTTAATCGATGTTTTCCGTCTCTGGCGTTCGAGCAAGGATTGCTCTCTACCATATGTCCTGGAGGGAGTGCAAAAATCTCTGTCCTCTCGCACCACTATGTGCTTCTGCGTTCACTCCTCGCGGTGAACCTCTGTTCGGTTGGTGATTGCCCTTGGTTCCAGAGTAGGACCGGAGATTTCCCCTCTGACCAAAATTTCGACCACCATGTCCATGATACATACTTCTCGGAATGTCGGACCTTGTAGAAAATCTTCTATTTGCATTTCTCGGTTATAATAATGGGATATTGCCGCTGGCTTATAAATTTCCACGTATTTTTGCCATATTTATAGCCTCTTTTAATGTGGCACAATTCCTTGCTTTCAGGATTCTTTGCAACTCGTGGTTCTTTTTTCGTTACAAAATGAATTTATAGCAATTCGTTCGCTAGCTGGCTTTAATGAACCTCTCAGAGTATCATGAAATATTACTGGGCTTGCAGGAAAGAAGTCGTAGTTTGCGATGTATGTATTTATTAACATCGATACATAATTGCTTCGTTTACAAGCGTCGGAAGGTGGTACTGACCTACCGTATGGCCTGAGCGTTGTGGTTAGGTTTTGCAAAATATGCACGTACTACTATTCGAATGAATCAACTGCGTGATAGTTAGTCGATAGAGAATATGTAATTCTCTATCAACTAACTATCACTAACCCTCGAGCCCTGCAAGCGATTATTTATATTAATCGCTTTCTAAATCAATTGTCCTCAATAAGAACTATTATTACCATTCTTGCTGACGGCAAGTGTAACACGTAAAATCATCGAAACAACGACCGTTTGCAGAATGCGAATTGAATCGGTCAGTGTTGTAATTGGTTCGATTATGGATTAGCTCATAACCCAATTGCACCATACTATTACAGTCACCTGCTTAAGCCAACTTCAAATCGGCTAGAATTTGTTCTATTTCTCTCCCAACTTTGTCTACTGTTTTGACGTTTTGCTTTAACTGGAGGATTTGGCTCAAAAGCACCGCTGCTGATTTTCGCCTTACAAAGTGTTTCCTAATGTCGCTTAACAATAACTGAACCGTTTCGTAACTTTTCCTAAACCTCACTTTTGCGTTTTCTGAAATGCGTATGTGATTAATTTTGTATGATCGACTGCATTGCATATCCGCGTACAATTCAATTGAATTTAATTATAATAAATATTATTTTTTCGTTGTATCCTCGCTACTGTCCATGCAGAGCAGAAGAATGCCTGCAGTTCGGAGGTTGAAAGATTCACCCATCTCGCTCTGCAGCCGTCGCTGAGGATATCACGAAGTTCGAGAATCGCGGTTTCTGTTGCACTAGTTAAAGTTTTAATTTCAGGATGAAATTGTGTTTGCTTAACGTTATCGCGGGTTCTTAATTTTAACACTTGGAACTGTCTTTCGAATTTTCTGATTGTCTTTTAGTCTGTTACATTTTAATACCTGAATTTCTGCTGCGAGTCGTCCAGCTCTTCCATGGGGTTGCAATTCTTGCAACTGCGTTGAATGGCGTAGATGGCTACCGGTAGTCCGAACAGCACCAGTATTCCGATTAATGTTTCTCCTACGGTCAGCGTTTTCCCTTTCCAGGTCATGACTCCGCCGCTGTTTCCTGCCTGGTTGATGATGACCTCTTTTTCTTCCTTGCTTTGGTTGTAGCCCATCTTGATGTTACTCTGCTTCCCAGAAGACTCTCTTGATTCGGGATTCATGTTTCTCAGGATCTGTTGTCCTACATCTTCTTACTCAAGAGCGAGTTGATTTATCTCTTCCATGTCGTTTTAAAACTTAAAACAATCCGGTTCGAAGAACCATACGTACCAGAACTACTCGGTGGTAGCTTGGTAACAATTTGCAATGTCGAGAACACTAAGAGCAATCTCACTGTTCACTGTGGCAAGGTAGCTTCGCCGCAGTGTTCTATAACGACGTAGATTGAATAATTCACATTTAGTTATTGCTTTTTTATTAAAATGTTACAGGTTATATACATGAAAAACGTGCTTAATTTACAATTACAATTAAACACGTTCGTTGGCATAATAACAAAGTCAATGAATGCTGAATTATTTGTTTGACTATTAATGTTGAGTTAAGAAATTTCGATGTGGAAATTTAGTATTAAAAATTTGAAAGCATGCGTTATTGACATTATTGTAAAATTTTTAAAATGATTAATTATTTAAATATATTCTAGTTTGCAGTCTTTACAATTTATATTTCATTAATACTTAATTATTGTTAACTAATAGAAGAACGATTATTATTTATAATCGTGTTGAATCATTGCTAATAAATTTGATAATAAAATGTGATGGTTTGTTCATAGGTTGACATGCAATGTATATCAATATATATGGGTAAACAAACATACAACCCGTAATAAATATTGTGGGAGGACGCTACGTCGCAATTTTCTGCACAAACCGCTACGTGCACCGTTAAACTATATTTACTTGGGGGATTTGTCTGTCGTATCATGCTTCTTGTTTATTTCTCAGGCGATATACGACATGTTGGGCGCTTGTTCGTCCAATAGGCCGGCAGATTCGGCGGAAGAGAGAGCGAAGAACATATTCGCGAAAATGGACGAGAACAACGACGGCCAACTCACGCAAGACGAATTTCTGAAGGGCTGCCTGCAGGACGAAGAGTTATCAAAAATGCTGGCTCCTTAATGTGTACCTTAATCATAATTACTAGCGATAGTCGTTCTCGTACGCAGTCTATAAATAACGTGACCGTCAGAGGGGGCAGATAATTATGTAAAGTCATTAGACAGAAAAGGACTATGACCAACTTTTTGTCAGTTCACGGGTACATTTCATACCATTATTGATATAATCGAAACCATCCGCATTTATCATATATTCGTTACAAGTAACACATCGACCCAGTTGGCGTTTTAGCTGATTATGTTTTCACGATCGAGGCGATTCTACGAAATGTATTTTTACATTTGCTTCAAACGTAATGCAGATCCTAGTCTTAATGGCAGTCTTCACAAAATATCAATTTATTTATAGCATAAACGTAATAATTCATCAAGGATTCTATTATCCAAATGTTGTTATGTAATTTTTTATATTTGCTTAATTAATACAGCGGAAATGCTATAAGTTTTTTCAAGCCCGCTCAGAAGGAATGTAGTTACATATTTGTGATTTAGTATCCTCGGTAAACTCTTGGTACAAGCTAAATTAGTTCAGTAACTCATTTCTAATGTTAATTGCAGTCTGTGCAGAATTTCCACTATATAAATCATGTTACTAATTTATTATAGCGATACTATTATATAAGTTATGGTTCTTACATTAGGGGTGCAATATATAAGACAATCCGTGCTTTATTAGCACTCTTACAATTAGCCATATAATTAGAACTCCACAAATAACATAATTATACATTTGATGATATTGATAATAATAGGGACTAACAAAAATCAAAGTAAAATGTTAGGTCCGAATGACTTTTAATTAGACATTCCCAAATTTTAAGCTTTACTTTTGCTAATTTATATTACAGCGAACATATTTATAACTAAATTTAAAAATCAACGTTAACAAAGTTGAATTTATTTAGAATCTTTATACAGAGTAGAATGATTTATGTAGCATGCATGTCAGGTTCCACTGTGGACGATTTTACAGTCGATCGATGCACATTTAAAGGTGACTGGGTATCAAACGTGTGAGATCAAAGTACATTTAAGATATTGGAAGTTAAATCAAGTCCAGCTACAGATCGATACTGTATATATTCTCTAAACCAGTTCAAGCTGATTCAAATTTTAAAGTTGTGTTGTTCGTGTAAGCATAGTTATACAGCCAAGTTTCCCACTACAAATTTACTTTATAGATGAGATGGTTTTTCTTGGTGCTATGGCATTTGTAAATTTTAAAACATATAACCAATATTCTAACTTCTGAGAAAAACCTTTTCCAAAGAGCACCACTAGCACGAATATTGTTAGTCAGAACTGCATCACTGTAGCCTGTAAATAAATTCAAACATATAAAAAATTGAGCTGTGAAGTCGATTTATTAATTGTATTGAGCCAGCAACTACTCTATTTGATTATTTCTGTTGATTAAAACTAAATTTTTAGAAAACCGTATGATTTCCATACAGATCAATGAATCGAAACCTTTAAAATATTATTTAACTAAAGGAATGAAATGTTCATCGACGTTGCTGCTCTTCCGAGATTTACTAGACGATATCTCAACGTTCATCAAATTGCAATACAGCAATTTCATTTAAAATTTTTCACATCTGCATTTCGAATTAGGAGCAAACTCCAAATACATTTCGTCGTAATCACGTCGAGCGTTTCTACGGCGCTTTTAGATGCGCTATCTATCGGAGGTTGCGTTTCTGGATCATTGGTGTTTAAAATTCACAGTATACGTTTGCTACGTGGTCGTAGTGTATATGCGATAAATATGCGCTTTCCCCAGTTGCATACACAAGCGTTGCGATTAAGATTATTACGTTAAGTAATCGAGTACGTACATAGCGAATGTTATTGGATTCAGGAGAAAACAAGCCGTGTACACCACGTTCGGGCTTTGCGAACAAGGGCGCATGCAGATTTTTATGGGTTGTTACGGTTTTACGGCCAGGGCGAGATCTGGGCGTGGATACGCCCCTAATTTTCCTTTATTTGAAAACTTTCCTACGTCAATGTTTGTTAAATCGATATACATAACTAGTAAGATACGACGGAATTATAGCAAATTATGTGTCGTTATTTATGAGGTTGTAAAATATAATAAAATGATGACCTGATTTGTCATCAAGTTAATTACTGTGCAGCAATAACATTTTTTTATCTGAAAATATAGCATATAAGCTACGTCATTATATTTTGATTTCGATTTATTACAAATTTTAAACCACCTTGTGATTTTTGAATTGAGGGCAAGAAACTTGGTAAATTTGCCACATTTTTGTTTTTCCGATAGGTTATTTTACTTTTTGAAAATGATCCATTCATTCTACTCATTTATATTACTACATAAAATGTAATAAAGTTTAATTCCTTTATACTTCGAAACAACTAAACCGAACAATAAACGCAATGGAAGCCTAACAATAAGAAAATATGCATTCCTTAATTAGGAACATAATCTTGTTAGCTTCTATAGAAAACGTCTTCAGTTGTTCCTGGCCACGATCACAATCACAGTGTCAACAGCAGTGTTGCAAACTTATTTTGATGTAACTCGTACAAATGTCTTATTTCCTGAACAAAAGTCGCAAAGTTTTTACTTCACCTACTACTTCATTGTAGATGGTGTTAGTAAATTGAAAAGAATGTAATAAAAGTTACATGCCCGGGGATTATGCAAAACAAATTAAAGGCAATGAAAAATAACATAAAAAAGAAGTTGCGAACTTTTCATTCAACTCGCTACGCAAGCGGTAATAGGAATTATGTAGACAGTTATGTAAAAGTCGTAGTAAAAGTTTTTCAAACAACGTATTTTTAATATACTCGTATTTATAAATTTAGATTCGAGTTCAAATTCATCAAATATTATTAATAATAATAAATAATAAATTATGGATTTCCCGTAAATCGTACAAGAGCATCTCCATAACGAAGCCACTAAGTCCATGAGGTAAATTTAAATGTAATTTTTTTAAATTTTAACTCTTTCGGATTTTTTTGGTAAAAAATCGCCAATGTTAGAGGTTTGTTTCACTTTTAATTCAAACCATAAATAATAATTTTGAACTATTTTTAATTTGACTTCTCCATAGAATCATTTTTTGGATTAATACTAAAATTCGTACAATTATTTAGGTCTAATTCTTTTTCCTCACGAAAGGTACTTTTATGTCTATTTTTGTTATCAAAAACGAATTTTTATAATTTTAAATTCAACTACATAATAAAATAAAATTTTAAAATTACCCCTTTAGGTCATAAATTTAAGAAATTCGAAATTTAATAATAATAGGGAAAATTTCCATAGAAATTTTAACAATTTTTTTTGGAATAGCCCAAATCGGTTGTTTCCGCCTCCCTCATTGATTACTACTCCCTATATGTGATTCTTTGCTTTGAGGTGGTGCACCATTACTTTACTTATTTTCGCATTTATGGTCAGTACCATTATTGGAATTCCAGAAAATCGACTCCGTACATTGTCTCGTCTTCCGCCTCATTGACATAAACGAGGTACAGTAAGGGCCCAGAACACTACCTTGTAGGATCCCTCATTCTTTCGCCTCGTCAACTTCAATTCAATTAATTTTGGTTGTCTGAATTTCCACCAACTTTAAACATTTTCAACGCACACTCATCAGTAATTTTTCACTTTTATTCTATAGATCCATGGCGATTTAAATAGTTTTATTTGTTTACTGTTTTACATTTTATTGGGTTGATGCATAAGTCAGCTGCGTTTTTATTCAATACCAAATTATTTTTTAAAACGAACAATATATAAAGTAATCAGAATGTTCTTCTACGTTTTGTTGTTTGACATGCATGACTGTCGATTAAAATGTTGAAACAGTCATCCTGTTGGATGTTCTTCCTGAACGCGGAGCATCAGTCATATAAAAATCCCCGATGGTTTCTTCCTGATTGTATGTACTGATTGATGTATTGTAGTCAACAATTATTTGGTGATTTTCTTCCTTTGTTTTTCAACAGTAATCAACAAGCATTTTTGCATACCCCTGTCATTCATGTCGGAGATGTTTCCTTTTTTTCATGACAGAAATATCTTGATGAAACCGTTCTTCGTGTTCACCACTGGCCACAATGATTTCATCGGTTAAGGTGGTAGTCCAAAAAATCAACTTTTAGATGCCATATTATACCCAAGACCTTTGCATAATTGAAAGAGCCTCCCAACGATCTCACATTAGGTATTGTCACGCAGATAAAACTTCCTCATAGGAAAACTATGGATTCCAATCGCATATAAGGATTCAGCTTGAGTGGAATTAGAGTTGGAAACACCATCTAACTTCCGTGTGCCAATAAATCATGTTGAGCATTATGAGCAAATTATCCAAGAAACCCCATTTGATAATAGTAGATGAGTTAAATAAACACAATCCAAGCCTTTCTGACTGTATGATAACTGTTTAAAATGACAAGTTGGTAACACCGGCTGTAAGTGTATGTTGAAGTGATGAAAATGTCACACTTCTCATGGGTATAAAATTATCAACTGCAGTTGAAAACAATTTTACACCCTAAATGGTTTTTGAACATTTTAGATGGTTTTTTTTTGTCCAGGACGTTTTCAATTAAATCAATGGTCTGCTAATATATATGTCACTGATGTCACAGCGTGCAAGTGCCAAGGAACACCATTCAAATTTATAAATGCGTTCACCTAAAGTTGCAATTATGTTTTCGGAGAGATAGTCAATTCTTCTTCCAATTCTTCCAATTGTTAATCGTGGCAAACTGATATTGGAAATTATGTCCTTTTTATGAGGAAAAGCTATTTCTGCAATTCAGCAATTACACATTCCCTAACCATATCTCATCAGCAAATGGTTTAATCTTCTTGGCTAAAATTTAACAGCTTTTACTGCCAAATCTGATTAAACACTTTGAACTTGAATATATTTTGTTGTTATTTTAGACTTTTCTCCAACTGATTCAACTGATCCTTCCCCATTTGGCTTTGGATATTTTTATAATTTGTCTCATAATGCCGTTTACTAGTATTATCCAGCTCCCTGTAGTTTACTGAAGTCTTCAATAGATACTACAATAGATTCTACGATAGATACCAGAAAAGTAGTTGCATGTTAACGCCTGTTTATGAACAGGTTCTATTTATTTTTATTGATTATTTTTAATTTCAAATTGTCCATTTCAGTCATATAAAGGTCACCAAAAGAAAATGCACGACATTTTAGATATTGGCTTAAATGATTAATCTTCTTGCAGACAAAAATATTTGTTACCTCATAGAGCATTGATATTTCCTTATAAAAATAAGTTTATTGGAAAAACAATTATTCATTTGTCACAAAACTAGCAATGAAAATTAGGTCGATTGTATTGAAGCTTCGGTATTTTTTTCTTCTTTACTGCTATACTGTTTTAGAGCTATGATTGAAACTTATTTTATTGTTGTAGTTGCACATATGTCCTGCTAGCAAACAAAAGAACGAACAGTTGTGGAAGTTTTAATGAACAATGGAAATTTGATTATTTTTTCACTCTGGTGTAAGATAAAGCTGTTTGCTTTGGTTGTATGTTTAGAATCAGTATCCCTCTTAATTGCTGGACTTGTAAATCGAAAGCCCATGCATACACAATACTAATAATACACAAATATCGATACAAAGCGACAGATAATCCGTTTCTTTAACTAACCATGAGAAAACTATAAAACTGCATACGCCCTTGCGTCTCGACGCCGCCGCAAAAGTCCCGACGACAGATACTCGATACGTGCGTTTCAAATATATGTACACATTTTGAATGTATTTAAACATAATTTAAGCATATCATGAGTGTATCTACATATTTCCTTGTATAGTTCACCTCTCCGAATTTAACGCGTTCGACAATGTTTCGCTCGCGAGTGTGACGACGCGCTGTACTATTTGGACCTCCGGGCGTTTTTCGCGATGCGTCCTCCTACTCGCGAGTGCTTCTTCTCCCTTCTACACATATCTTTGATTCTTCAGGAGGAAACCGCGAGGAGGATCGAAACTTGGTCTTTTCATTAACTCGAGCGGCGAAGTCGACACTGTTTTTGATACTCAACGCACAAAATTTACAAGATTGCATGAAATGGACGCACAAGTTAGGATTTTATGATTTATTTTCTAGCCATTCCGGTAGTGATGTTGTTGAATGGCGTCTTGTTAAGTTCCAGATTACTAGATTAGCATTGGAAGTGTATTACGTTTTTTATAGTTTAAAAATACTTCTCAATATTCAAGCATATATAATTCATAATGGACATGCATTTCGTGATGATATTTACAGACGTTCGCTGTGAAGCAATAAACTACTACTATATTATGACATTTTCTGAATCACTAACATTTTACGAAATCGCCACAGACACATAATTCTTCTTTAATAACTTCCATGTTTGTGCGAGAATTATCTGAAATACTATAGAGGACCATGGTACCATATCATCTGGACCAAGAACCCATCCAAATCATAATAAACAATCCCAATATATTTATCACATTTCAATGTTCAATATACATCGCCAATATAATTTAATTATATTAACAAACATCTAAAAATAATCTGCAACAATTTTACCTAGTATCCTAGCTCATTCATTAGTAGAGAGAAAAACACAAATATGTCTACGTCATACGTCATTCAAATTTTTGTATAAATTGTTTTGCAATTATAGTGCTCGCAAGAAACCCTCGCTGTTTGCATACACTCAGGTAAGGTATCGGTGTAATTGATAGTTATTATTACAAAATCGTGTCGTAGATAATTCTCGATGTTAATATTGAGGCAGTTTTGAAAATGTCCTCCTCGCCAATATGCATTTACGTACGGTGCACAATTCTTTAGTTCGTAAAAACACCTGTGTTCAATTTTGTGGCGTTCTTAGGGAAATGATTTCAGTATTTATTTGCACGATCGCTGTGGCACGTCACGTCATATCGGCAAAAGTGAACATTTACACGAAAGTGTCGAGAAATTGCCGCAGACTTGGCGGTGCTGCACCGTCGATTCATACGATACGTTCCGTTTTTTTATGATTTTTGTAAGCGATTCGATATCAGAAAGGGTGTAGGTGGGGATGTTATATAAACTCCGAGGATGATATAGGTAATTGGATTAATTATTGATTAATATTTTTCTACTTGCACATACTGTAAGATATGTATTATGCTATTCTAGATGTTACTTATATATAAGAACAAAAAGAAACCGAGATTGTAACGAACGCACGAAGTGCTCGATTTTTATATTAGGTGCGAGTTTCGTTTAGAAACTTCTTGCGTTCGAATAGGTTGCGTAGTGGTACGGTGAAAAAAGGCAAGTTGCAGCTAATGTAGGTTATAATTAACACATATTGATGGCAGACATTTCATTGGATTTTTATCACTAAATATTATAAATATTGGATAATATACATATTTGCCGAACCTGTTGTTTTTGTGTGCGTGTGGCGTGAAAGATTTCTCACACTTTTCATTGAAACAGATAGCGAAGGAGATGTGATATTTTGTGCATCTAGGGATCGACTACGTTGAAAAACACGGACAATTTCAGAAGCTCTAGTCATGGGGAAGCAGAACAGCAAGTTAAAGCCGGAAGTACTGGAAGATCTAAAGCAGAACACGGAATTCTCAGGTGAATATTTTGATATTAATTTTCTATGCTATCTACCATTTTAAAGTGGAACGTCTCATAAATAATTGCGGCAATTTATAAAATAATACCATTATATTAGGGCGCTTGCAATAAAAACAAGAAACAACTCGCGAAGCGGGGATAATGGAAACCGAGCGATAATGACGAAATTTCAGGATACGTTTTATTTATAGGGCTACTTTCCAAAGCTTAATCGTGTTATTTCAGTAAAAACAAATTTCAGCATTGAACCCTACTGCAAAATATTGCGGGTTATAAACGTTTAACGGTATGGGCGAATAACTCTCTATATACGTATTCACATAAATGTATCATAAAAATACGGTAATGACGATCACAATATACAAATCTAACTACATAACACCGATTGGACAAAATATATATTTATGGAACCGCTATTCTCAAACATACTGGCTGCTGTGTTATGCTATCGATTTTGTTCTGCTTAATTCTTTTATTCAATCGAAATACAACGGTTGCTGTCTTTTTGTTCATATAAAGGTAAATAGTATAAAAAAATCGTAAAACCTATTTAATTTCTCTTTTTTATTAACCAATTTGTTCCTATTATTGTTATTAACTCTAACTAAAAATATTCTTTGTTGATGACTTAAGAAACATGATTTCTTTTTCTTCAAACTATATTTTTGTTTTCATAAATTCACATGAAACCACATTTCTAAGAGAAGCAGCTGGATTGAAAAACATAGTTCTTTGGAAAGCTCACGGGTGAAATTAAGTACAAGTGAATAATAATTTTAACGATTCTACGAGGGTTGATTTATTTATCCACAATAATTTAGAAAGCCACGTATTCTTCGCTCCGCGCCAGATTAGTTTCGCTTTGATTACCGATAGAAAAATCACCTCCTCTAGATCAGCCGTTGTCATTTTTATGCAGTTTTCTACATTTGACGTTTTTCAACAAATATAAAATAACGATTGTCAGTTGTAACTTTTAAAACTTCTATTTTCAGATCGCTTATTTATTTGCTAATTGTAGAATTTTCTTGTTGGAATTATTGCATAATCGGCTCTGTGTTGAAACTATTACTTACTTGATCTATGTAGCCTATCAACCCTGCTGGGTATAAGGCTAACTACGTTTTGATCAAAATGTACATGCTTCCCTTTGAAACGTATGTTTAAGGCAGAATTAAGTCTCTTGCTTGTATCTTTCATATCTTTGTTCATTCCTTTCCGTCTTTTGCTATGTTTCCTATCTCTTCCCATTTCTTTCTTCATCAATCTACTACTTGTTTTACTCCTTCTTGACATATTTTCGTGGGTCTTCTTGGTTTCCTTCTAACACTCGCCGCTTCGAATACCTATTACCTTTCTTGTTAATCTCGAGCTGTCCTTCGTTTTACATATCCAAACATATCAACAATGCTTGTTCCATATTATAACTTTTTGACTCAACATTTAAATTCCAATTCTTTATTTTTCTTATCTCATTTCGATGGCCCCATACCTATGGTTCTCTCGTCGATGTCTCTGTGGTAAGCGTCATAATTAGTGTCACTACTTTTTCGTGTATTTCAACTTCTTTTGATATTTATCCTTCTCCACCGAATGACTGTTTAATGCTATTGAATAATTTTCCATCTTTTGTTACTTTCTCTCCAATCCCCTCATCCTTTTTCCTTCTTTTGTTACCATTGACCTAGATATTCGAATTCTTCAAATTGTTTTAAGTGTTTTCCTTTGAAATTTACATTGTGCTTGTCTACATGTTCCTACTATCATTGTTTCCGTCTTGTTTATTTTCATTCCAAACTTCTCTATGCTTATTGATCTTTAGCAAATATCAGCATATGATCCGTACAGCAAATTATATATCGTATTTTTGCCATGCTCCAGTATACTATTTCATATTTTTTGATGTTTTTTTGCTTCTTTTATAGTTTTATCGAAGACCAGGGAAAATATTTTATCTTATCCGTATTTAATACTTTCTATCGTTATTAAAAGACCGTTGATTTCTTTGTTCTGTCGTTAGGGAGTCATTTCGAATTCAAATTCTGGGCCAATTAAGATGTTAATGCTGATCGTGCTTCATTTCATAAATTACCTTTTCAAATTAATTCAATTTATAGTTAATTTGAAACAGTCTTTTATTTGGCGACATTCCTCAGTAAAACGAAAATAAATTTGCATCTATTTATAATTGGATTAGTTATAATCAAATAATTGTAATTTGGTAAAATTAACAAACGATTCCATGCTTTTCTATCTCCGTTACATACTTATATTTTAATTTCTTATATTTATTTAAGTTCTTCTAGTTTATTTATTCTGTTGGGTCGGTGTTTGTTTGAGTACTGCTACCTAATTGAACAACTTGAACTTCATTTCTTCAGCGATAGAATTACATGATCGACCGATACCTATTCGCACTTATGAGTACATGGCCAGATATTTTGGACATTCAAATTGTTAAGATAGTTATTTGTTTCTCGACCTTAATTCTAACTACAAAACTATAATTTAGAAAAGCTAAACACTTTTTTGTAAGAACAATTTTATGATATCGTACCTCATGCTTCCTGCAAGATCAATACAAGTTTATTTTAATCAATATCCACGTGAAGATTTACAACCCAACTTTGGAATCCACGCAACCTTCTCATGTTTACTTTCCGACAATCGATTTTTCATTTTTACATATCACCAATGTTGATGATTTTGAGTATTCGTGACACAATGGAACGTTTCTATGCGGAAATGATATGACAAGAAATTGTCCTGCAAGTAAATAACAAAAGATCATTACATTTTTCCAAATGAGCCCACATATTACTCAGCCACATTTGTATTTTAAATACTTATCAGTTCTATTTCAATTGATCTGAAGAAATACCGTAGGAACCACATTTCAGTGAATAAATCATTAAAAATAGTTCTTGTTAATCAGAACATTGCCAAAGTGAGAAGATTTCAAAACACTCTCTTCTAACGAAAATCCTATTGCATACGCTTGAATGGTATGGTTTTATAAGGAATGATAAATGATAAATTTTACGCTGCTGATTAATTGAATCTTCATGCCCTATCTTACAGTGCCGTAGCGAGGATAGGGTTACATTGGCGAAAAACAAATCACGAATTTCTCGTTGGATCTTTGAAGTTATCTGACAATTTCGATAGAGTTCTGGACTACGACGATTTTAAGATGTATATCAGGATATCATCATTTTAACATTTGTTGTATTCTATACAATATTCTAACTTTTCGACTTGTTTTGTTATGTATTTTTTGTCAATTCTGATATATCAAACGAGACTGACGTCTATAGTTTTCGTAAATATTTCCAATTTTAACTCTTTATGGCATTTCTTGCTGGCCGTGTTCAACTGATACTTCTTGCTCCATCGAATTGAATTTTTATTTTTTTTTTAAACAAGAATAACTAGTACTAGTAGTATAGTTTGGGAGTAGGCATTGTCTCGCAGCTGGATCTGCTCAAAAAATACATTGAAACTTTTTAGAGTACTGATGAATATATCTATATCATCTATCTTAATTTTGCAAATATAAAATAAATAAACTGAATTATTTTGAACACTTTTATTCATGCAACATAAAACAAAATAAAATAATATAAAACACGTTTTGGGCGTAAAGTTGGACAATTTCCATATTACCAGACACGTTCATTGGATGCACAATTCGTAAACGACGATGTTATGGTAGTAATCACAGCATTGTCTCAATTTATGATTCCAAATCCAAATCGATCCATGTCTACCTGACGATCCCTTGCATATGTTGGGTGGTGCAATAGGTATATTACTTCTTTTCCTTCGACGATTGTGTATCACAAATCACTATCATCATGATAATGATGGATGAGTTCCCCCTTCCCATAAATTAATAAAATTCATTGAAATTAGCTCTAGTTCAGTTAGAATTCTTGCAAACGCATTTCTGGTCAGAATCTAGTCATTCAGCCTTCTTGCAAAGTGGTCTTGTGCGTTGATATAGTAAAAACTGTTGATTTACCAGTTGGTCTGGTACGTTCGGTTGGGTATCATCAGCGTATAGCGTTGAACATCCAGGTTGGTGTATCAGTGAGCCTTTATCCGTAGTCGTCATCCGAAGACATTTCGATCATGCCTGTAGCATAGGATAACATTCCAGTCATCTGCAGTCTATTTGTATTCATAGGCTTTGGTAATGTCAAATGTAAATAATGACCTAAAACTTGCCCTTATTCACATACGCGTGTCGCTGATATATTTTTGAGTGCGCCCATTAACATTTTCAGCTGAATTTTGTGACTTAAACGATGAGGAATTAATAATATGTAATCATAATTTTTTCATCACCTAAAATGAGAAGAACTGGGAATTTAAAGATGGCTTAACGTGCTTCAAAAAATACCCAAACCAAATAGTAAAAATGTAGGTTTGGGCAGAATTGTTTACTTTATCCATTTCTTTTCCCAGAAGCTTGAATATTTCTTAGACACGTACTTTATTAAAGAATGCCAAGTTTAGTTGGTATGACAAGTTTTTATGTCGTTTCTTGTTGCTCAACGTCAATGTTAATTTTGCAAACTTTGGGACATTTTGTAATTTTGAAGATTTTACGTAGACGCCTATCTCGCGCCGCAATCGATGTTGATTGCAACGAAGTTCTAC
Source organism: Geotrupes spiniger (assembly GCA_959613385.1). Classification (NCBI taxonomy): domain Eukaryota; kingdom Metazoa; phylum Arthropoda; class Insecta; order Coleoptera; family Geotrupidae; genus Geotrupes; species Geotrupes spiniger. The sequence goes on along the minus strand of OY390736.1, from coordinate 16,559,889 downwards.
GAATTTTCGAATAATATCAATATTTCCTCAATAAGCACGCACCTCGAAGTTACGCCGTTCGTTCACGTGCTGACCAATTTACAGAAATTCAAATAGATTGATGAAGATACGGGTTGTTGAGTGTGATTCAAATTAACGTTCGGGGAACTAATATTTACGAGAACTTTCCAAATATATACAGCCAGTCCGTAGCTACGAAGCATATGGCGAGCACGAGAAGTAGAAAATGAACAAACAGTGAGACAAGGCTGAAAAGAAAAAAAACCTAAAGCCGGAGGAAGGCAAAGCAGAAGAGACGTACAAATTACCGAACATATTTGAAAGGTGCAAGAGGATGCAGAGATCACAGTTTTGAGAGAGAGAAAAAGCGAGAAGACAGACTGAAGAAGTAAGAAAAATTGATGGAAACAGGCAAGCAAGTGACGAAATGATGGAATTATTGGAAGAATTGATAACAGAGGGTTGAGATACTGAAGGAAGACAAAATATAAAGAAGGGGGTAATGATGGAAGAAACAGGCAAGGCAAGAGGCGAGATTATAGATATGATGCAAGAATTTGTGAGTGAGGTTAAGTAAATAAGACGGGATAATACAGAGCTGAGAAAGGAATTGCAGGATGTGAGAAAATGGAGGGAAAATGAAGAAGGAAGAGAGAAATAGGTGGGTCAGATCAAAGGATTAATAAATTAGAGGAAAAGCATAGGGACAGAAAGGAGAAAAGAACATAAAAATAAAAAATAGTGAACAACGGAAAAGACAGAGAACGAATCGCAGTGGCTAATGATAGAAATACAGGTCGAGCCGGAAATTTGGTTCTAAAGGGTGAAAAATGACGTTGGTAAAAATGGGGTCAAGGGCGTACACGGAGACACCGAAAGAGATGATGAATAAGGCGACGTTAGGAAGACTGAAAGTGTACATTGATCATGTTCTGACAAAAAGGAAATGGAAGTGCAAGGGGAAATATGGAAATACTCAGCAAAGCAAAGGGCGGAAGGAAGAAGAGCCTTTTTCATAACGAATGTAACTCGTACTAATATTTTCCTGAAGCTCACAAATCAATCTTACGAAGATGCTGTGGTATCGTGTAATGATCAAGCTGCTATTATTATCGACGAATATATTGATGAACTTGCCACATTAACACAAAGGGGATTATTAGAGGAATTTTTGCTGTAATTCGGTCATCAGTATCGCTATTGATCATAAAATGAACTTCACTTTCGATTTCATCTATTGACATTTTCCCAAAATCAAAAGAGATTATTTATTTTCTAGAAAAGGCATTTAAGGAAATACGACCAGTAAAGAACCCATCTAAAACAATTTTCCGCACATTGGCTTGGCCGTTTATTTGCCAATTAAGATTTGTCCATTACACAATAATCGATGGAATAATTGGTACCAAATAATGCATGTTTGTGTACGTACTTTGATATTACATTACACATTTTTCTACTTTTATCAAACTAACATAATAGATCGCAATAACAGCCGTTTACACTCCCATAATTATTTTTACCAACACCGACTACAACCTATTAACCTAGTAACTTATATTACTTAATTAAATCTTTTTAAATTGGCAGGTAAATCTCCAAGATTTGCTGGAGAAAATTTTAAAAATATTCAGGAAATATTTTTCTAAATAATAGTATTTTATTTCGATTTTTTCAGACGCCGAAATTCAGGAATGGTACAAAGGCTTCCTGAAAGACTGCCCCAGCGGGCACTTATCCGTAGACGAATTCAAGAAAATATACGGTAATTTTTTCCCGTACGGAGACGCTAGTAAATTTGCGGAGCACGTTTTTCGCACATTCGACGCCAACGGCGATGGAACCATAGATTTTCGGGAGTTCCTCTGCGCGCTGTCAGTCACGTCGAGGGGGAAACTAGAACAAAAACTTAAATGGGCCTTTTCCATGTACGACCTCGACGGGAACGGCTACATTTCGCGGCAAGAAATGCTAGAAATTGTAACGGTTTGTATAAACTTTTTTATCTTAATTCATAAATAAATACATAATTAACGTAATTAAAATTAATTATATTGACAACTGAGTTATTGCTGTTTAAGTCGCAGCTGAAATTACTCTGTTTTATATCCAACTTTTAATTAAACAAAATATTCATTTGTTTATAGATATGCATTTAACTATTTGTAGAGCTTTTCCAATAACTGAGAGGCACGGTAATAATTAGTGTTGCATCAACAGGATACAAAGACTATATATCGCGCAGGTGTTGACATCACGAGTTACCTAATCTGGTGATCCCTGCCAATGAATAGAGACGACAAAGTAAATGAATATATCCACAATAAAATATGTCGTATATTATACAACGATTATGGTCTGATTGTGCTGACAATATATGTAGTTCAGAGCACTAGTAGCCGTTTGGCAAAAATCAGGTACGAATACAACTAAGATACAAATATTGAAGAAATAATACACTACGTGGTACCTGATCTGACAAGAAACAACGTAGTATTTGAAATATGAATATGAATATTGCAAGAAATACGACAGATTTCTTATAAAAAAAACAGCAGGATTTGCTCAATTCATTTCTGCGAAGAAGATTTTCAATTAAAAATAAATTCAACACATTATTTGGCAAAGAAAAAACCCACCCGTACTAAAAGAGTGGCACGTAAATTACATGAAGCATTAATACTAAGATAAAACAATATATTTTTTATGTACTAGTCTTGTATAACAAATTGTGTGATTGCCTTCAAATATATATGAACTGCCAGAGTCATTTTCAATGGAAAACATCCCGAAACTTATCGTGACTTTCTTAAAGATTTAACTTTTTCAAAAGATTAACTTATTTTAAAGTAAGCCTTATATCAGACGACTTTACAAGGGAATAAATTTAGTGGAGGTATAAAATATGAATGTCATGCATAAATGCAATGCTCGGGCTACTCTAGGATCACCAGATGACGACGTTCGCAGCAATGTACGAATACACGTCGCCTAAGTATCTTTAGTCTTTGTATCATGTTGCATCAGCACGACATAAAAATGCATGACATATGCATTACTATGTAGTAGTAAAAATAATAATACTATAAATGTTTATGACTATAGGATGTAATCGCGTCGCAATCAACAAAAAACACTATATATATATATATAATATATAATAATATAATATATATAATATGGCCTCTAATTACTATCAAAGTTATCACATATTTCTTTGCACTATAGTAACATTTATTTAATATATATAATTATTTATCAAAAAAGTGCAATAATGTGACTTCTCATGAAAGCTCACATTATGTTTAGATATTCTTAACCCACTCCAATTTCTACGAACAACAATTACTGGCTTCTGCGGTAATCCTAGTCCTAAGTTGAAAATACACCAATATTTATGTCAATTTTGATTTAATTTTCAAAATTTCCTTTGATATCAATGCAATTGGTCTCGTGCATTAAGAAATCTGGCTCAACACTTTCAAAAGGGACTCTGATGTCAAAAAATAGACCTATTGCAAGTTTGTTTTAGTCTATTCGCACAAATGTGGTTAACACAAGAACTACAAGCACATTCAGTGGATCCATTTTGTCAAAAACTAGTTGGGCGTTTCTAAATATGTTAATTTTTTTATGTGAGATACTAACTTATTAACCATTAAATATCGATCTATTGTTTGTCCTTTTAAATATTCAGATGTCTTTCGAAGTATTCACGCTATTCAATATTAGCACATTGCTTCAAGACAATTGGAAAGTATAGATATAGCTGCACTATGTGGTCAAAGTCTTCAAAATAAACTATCAATGTTTCATATTAATTCTGGCTGAGACCAAGAAGAGTCAGAGTCATAAACGTAGTTTCAAATCTGGTCATTCTCTTGATTAGTCATGCTGCTTCTGCCTTCGTAATCGATTTTTCTAAACTGACATTTGACATTGAGTTCAGAGTATCGTGAATATCTTTCCAAGAAATGCTGACATCAACTGTGCACGACTACCTGATGGATGACATACTCTTTGGTATTATTTGTACATCGTTTCAGTTTCTCCTGACGCATCGTAGATGCCGAAAATAAGTTGTAGGTTTCTTTCAGAAATATAACATAATTTGTAGATTCATTAAAACAACTAGCCGCCAAAATTCAACTATATTCAGAGAATGGGGCCAACAAATTTGCTTGCATTCTTAATTCTTGCTTAATTTGCAGCATTATCGTACGACTAGCCTCTACAATCATTTAAAGTAATTTCAAGAGATGCCAAGGTGTTAGTTATAGCAGTGTACAATTCCTCGGTTTATGTCCAGTATTTGTTACGAATGTTAACAATACGTATGTTGGTGTTCCACATTCTTGAACATATCTCAGGACAATCAACTGATCTACATGTGAAATGTCAGGTGTTGAATCCGCAATTATGGAGATATATTTAGCTGCACTTACTTTGACACATATAAATTCTCTGCACTTCTGAGCCATTATATATAGGTATACCACTTCTTCATACGTCGTAGACGAAAGATAATTTGTTTTACCGCTACCCGATCTCCCATAATTCTTTATAAGTTCCTTCTAGAGTGAATCAAATTCGGTCAATAGTTCCACTGCCATTAAAAAGTTTCCATTGTGACGTGATTCAAAAACTTCATCAGAACCTCTCAACGAAAGACCATGACTTGTTAACTTTCTTACGATGATGACAAGTTGTAAAACTTCCGTCCAATAATGATTTTCTTTGCCAATCTCTACATTTAGTATGTTGCTTAAATTCTTATTGTTGAGTGAATCGTCGTCAATTAATCTAAAAACCGACATTCCATCATTTGATGGAATATATTTTGACAATTAGCGCTTTCGCATCGAGACTGCACTCGATGAGAAATGTTTGGCAAAATATATCGAAGAAAGTTTGGAAAAATTATTGAATGCCGCGAAAAAGGAAGGCTAAAATTCGGCTAGAGGAAAAGAAATGCAAAAACATAATCGTTCAAAATGTTCATGACAGTCAGTTGGAAAACATCAAAGGAAAATCTATGGCAAAGGAGGCATGATGGATTGGCAGGCATTTCTCAACGAAAGACTATTGCAGGCTGAATGATATTGGAATGAAAACTGCATACGATTACAAACACTGAGGGCTACGACATGAAAGATCATATATTAACTTTTGATCGAACAATCGTGATTTGAAGGCTTATGGAAAAGGAATGTATGATGCAGACTTTGCTATTAATTTCTTTGATGCTCACATTACCAAAATCGTACGATACATTAGTAACTGCGATCGAAACGACAGAACTGAAAAATCTCACACTGGATTTTGTCAAGTGTCGCTTGCTGGAAGAGCACAACAACGTCGATTGCAATGAACGCAAATATAACCTGTTTTCGTTGTGGTCAGGTGGGCCACATAAAATCGCAGTGCAAGAAACAGAAGAAAAAAGCAAGAATAAGAAGAATTTCGAAATGAAAAAAATTTGAAAAACGGCAGTGCAAATACTACGACATCGACAGATAAAGTCGTTTCATTGAGCACGTTCAGCGACTGTGCACATGAAGCAATTATTGTACGTCATACAGTAGGAGCAAACATAAAGATGCCTAAAATGAATATGAATCAAAGCAAAGAAGCACCGATCACATTCATATTGGATTTGGGTGCTACGAAGCACATGGCAAACAACGTATTGTTCTTCAACGAGTTGGTGAATATCAACGATATAAACAATTCGGTCGCTAACAAAACTGCAAGTCTGTGTGCGAAGCAACGAGGTCACATTATCGTGAAAATGTTTTATAACGGCGATTGTGATACAAAGGCAATCAGAGATGTGCTGTTTGTGAATTACTTGAAATGTAATTTGTTATCGATACGCAGTTTGACCAAGCGTGGATACAGGTGATTGTGCTATGCGACATTGAACGGCAAATTTGCAGCGTATGCTTCAAGAAAACTTTACGAAGTGGATTTTCACATTGATCGGAGTCACGAGGAAGCAAAATTCAAAAAGCTTAATACAAAGCCTTGGGCATTTTCGATTAGGTCACCTGAATTTCGGTGATATAAAGAAATTAGTAGAACGGAAAATGGTGAGTGGTTTGTAGCGTTTAAATGTAGATGTTGAGAAGAAGTTTTGTGAATCATACGTGGTTGGAAAGCAGTCGAGGTTGCCATTTCCATGCAAAAAGGATGCGAGATCAAGACGGATGCTAGAACTGATTCATAGCGATGTTTGCGGACCATTTCCTGTTCCTGCACATGATGGTTCAAAATATATTGTTACGTTCACTTATGACTATTCACGAGCAACAATGGTGTTTTGTATTAAGGAAAGCAGCGAGGTTTTTGGGAAAGTTTAAGGAATTTATTGATGTTTTTGAGGCATTACACGGATGTAAAGTCGCCAAACTGAAGGCCGACGATGATGGTGAATACATTTCAAGCGAGTTCAAATGTTTCTACAATGAAAGGGGTATTCAGTTGGACTATAGTGTACCATATAATCCTGAAATGAACTCGATGGCTGAGCGATTGAATAGAACCTTGGTAGAAAAGGCAAGAGCGATGCTGAGTGCAAGTCATTTGGTCAAGAAGTTTTGGTCAGAAGCGATTTTAACGGCAAATTATGTAACGAATCGATGTCCAACCAGTGCGTGCAGAAAGCAGTTTGCCGACAAGACTCCAGCAAAAATTTGGTATAGGTATTGGATGTTCAAGCTGAAGCGGAAATCTGATGGCAAAATCGAAAATTTTAAACAAAAAGACAAGAAAAAATTAAAATTAAATGAAAGTGACTAATAATTTACTTTCAAATTAATCAAAAAAAAAGAAAAGGAACACAAATTTCTACTTAAATTCCCTTTCAGCAATAATAAGTATGTCCTCCGTGGGTTTCAGTGACAGCTTGGCAATAGCTTGGCAATAACTTTGCATCACGTGATAGAGCAGGTAAAGCTAAATGAGGAATTCCATTGCATCCATAACTGCCATGGATCGGTGTGGACGAGCATTATCGTCCAAAAAAAGGAAACCAGGACCCACAGTAGCACGAAACCCTGGCACAATGTTGTTGATCACCTGATTGAAGTAGACTTCTGAATTCATATTTCCCGGAATATCCAGCAAGTCGGTACGGCCATCATAACAAATGCCTCTCCATACACAAACAGTACCTCCTCTGAAATGGTGAACTTCTTGTACTGATCGCCGTTGTCTTGGCACCAAAGGTTGTGTCCAGATACGCTTTCGACGACTATCCGAAAAACTACCATATCTCGATTCATCAGTGAACAGTACCAACTTCCACTCTTCTGTCCAATTGACACGTTCTGTTGCCCATTCTAATCTTTGTCGCCTATGTTCGCGAGTCAATGGTACACCTCTAAAAAGTCGTCTAAAACGTAAATTGACATCCCATAAACTTCTTCTGACAGTTTCAGTTGACATTGCTGCTTCTACGGGCTTCCTGCTCAACATTCGACATGTGCTCAAAGGTTCTCGGCGTGCAGAAATGGTGACATATCGGTCTTCAGCAGGGGTAGTTATTGATGGGCGCCCAATTCTAAGTCTTTCTTCAACAGATACAGTTTCTTGAAAACTGTTAAAAAGTGTAGAAATGACACTGGCTAACTTGAAAAAAAGTTGCTACGTCACTTTGTCGTTTACCACCCTGAGCAAACCAATTGCTCGATTTGCTTCGGCAGATGTTAATTTACGTCTAGGCAATGTGAAGTATAGCAACGAACAATTTTGATACCAAATTTTCTGCTTCATATCATGGACATTAGCAAAATAAGATTTGTGTGTGTTTCTGTTTTTTTTTGTACAACCTCATTTTAGTTCAGAAACCGCGTATGTAAATTAAAAGGGCCTTTGAGAAAATTGTTAATATTTCTTTTACAACTATAGTATAGAAATTTGTTGTTTTTATTTCAGTGCTTATACAAAGACAAATAAGAATTCCTCATGGTCATATATTCCTCATACTTTATTATTTGCTTTAACTATGAGACATACATATTTTATAATGATATTTTTTGCAGGCGATCTACAAAATGGTAGGTTCTGTCATGAAAATGCCAGAAGACGAGAGTACGCCGGAGAAACGCACTGACAAAATCTTCCGCCAGATGGACCGAAACAAGGACGGTAAATTAAGCCTCGAAGAATTCATTGAAGGCGCAAAAAGCGATCCATCGATTGTGCGCCTATTGCAATGTGATCCACAAGCTCAGTAGCAGACAACAGACTTCAACAGTGACTCTTTACATTTAAGTTTCATCTTGTGTGATCGCGGTGAAGCCGTGTCCCGGTATTGAAAGAAAAAGATAATACATCACATCAACATTCGTTTACCAGTTTTAAACAGCGGGTTGTTATGCTCACCCTCGCATAGATTTTAGTGACAGTGTATTTAATCCTAATTTAATTTAGTTAGCAACTATGTAATTTAAGCGGTTAAACAAAATATATCTTACTGATAATTCAGTGAATCTCAATTATAATTACTACTTTCAACAACTCTTCAAACGTCATTTGATGATTGTTCAGTTATGATGTATTTTGAATAATTATAAATTATCTCATTGAAGTCTTATGTCATTATCACCAAATATATGAAATTAAATGTTACTGTTTTTCAAAGATTTATGCGATTTAAAATGAAGTTGTATGTAGATCATTTTACTGTATTGTTCCATTGTTAAATCTCGATGGTAATTGGTGCTTAAATTATTCAGGCAGTGATGGACTGATGGTCAGTTTAGTATTGTATAGTGACCGTCACATAGTGCGTACAATTTAAAATTACCAACCAATTATTATTAAGTTGATAATATCGAATAATAACCTCAAGATCAAACCAATACCCAACTAGGACCACCTGCGTTTGAACCACTATCTTCTTTTCATCTTCTACTAAACTATTAAAATTGGTTGTGACAAATACTAACTGCATCTTTATATATTAAAATACACTAGGTGTTTAAAATAAAAATCTCAAGCATGCTGCAAAATGTTAATTATTGAATCAAGCAGTAAAACTAGCAAACTTTCTATAAATATTCAAAATTACTGTAATATTACTGAGATGGTAAATAGTACATTTAAAAAGGAACTAATAATTCTAATAAATAATCATAATAAACATTTAATTCAATGAACAAGGAAATGATTATGTTAGATAAATTTTCTCAATGTTTACTACAACTTTACCTTTACTGGTAAAGCATAGTTGTGTCAATATTGTTTCATTCCTTTTGACTTCATAATGCTTGCTTTGGAGATTAAAAATTGTACGAATTATAGTCTTTCTCTTGTCTTCACCTGCCGTGTTTTGGTCATAAATCCATTTTCATTGTTTCTACCTTGTTCTCTACTACTATTACTACTACTACTATTACTATTACTGAATGCACTTACTTTCGATTATTATGGATGTGTTCTATACATACTATTGCCATAGATATTATCTATAGAAATTATCAAATTAAAATACTAACATGCATCAAAATGAGGCCTAACAAAGTGATGATTAACGCAAAATAGTGTAGTCTCGTCAGTTTTAACAGTTCTTGCGGGCCGTCCAGTGGCCTTCGCACAAATTGTGCAAGCACACCAAGAAAATGTCTGGATCTTCCCATGTCTTGCGCGAATATGTGGTTTTATCAATACTTGTCTACATGTAATATCAAATAAAGTGCTGCGGCATTAATTGTCCTTAAATTTGTTTGATTTTTCTTTTTCCCACAATATATACCTACGGTAAAATATTAAACAATTTACAAAACAGTCTCAGACTAGTTATGAAATGCATATACTATGTTTTTTATTAGTTTAGTATGTCAAGATTTGCAAAGAATTTGTTTCTACTATTATTTGATTTATGTCACTGCTTGAATTTGAAGGAGCCCGATACAAGAAGATATGTGAAGTAAAATACATGTATCAAATAATCTCTTCTGAAATAATTTACTTGGCTTGCCAAATATTTATAAGAGAGTTTTTAGCAGTTCTGAAAATCATGTTAGTTAATCCATTTACCCTTCAAGTCTCAATTTCACATTTGAGAAGAAGAATCATACCGCATCATATCAGAAAGAAAATGAGGCACGGAACATTTTCATTGTAGAAATGGGCTTATTTTTCAGCAAATCTTTAAAATATTTATTCGTAGAAAAGTACTTCTAAACATAGACTCTCACCATTACCCATACATGTGAATCATAATCAACATAACTTTCAATTTCAATTGAACAAGTATGGGTGTTTCCCATTCAGAACTATGAACGTTGATCCCAGAATCATATATGTATATTGAAATCATGGAAAAGTTAATAGTGTTTCGTTGGCTTGGGTTGATTAAATGAAGTGCTTTAAATATCAGAAACAAATGTTCAAATAAAATACTTCTACCATAAGCAAAACATTGTATTATTTCAACACAGTGGAAAAATCTAAGGATGCAATAAGTTCAATCCCACATCGGCCAAATGATATGAGTGGGAAAGAAAGGGACTGATGTAAGTTTAATAGTGTTGGTTAAGGAACACTATCAATAATGTTGTTCATTCTGAAGACCTTAGAAAAGGTGGTTGATGGGTATATACAGAGGGAAGTACTGGTGACTGATCACCCTGTCCATCAGTATGCCTATCAAAAGAGCAAATCAACAGACTTTGTGCTGAACAACCTTGTCGGGAAGATAACCCAATCCCGGAGTGCAAAGGGAGTGGCTGCCTTCCTTGACACACAAGGAGCGCTCAAGCCAGCACTACCTGTATCCCTCTGCAAAGCTGTTGTAGCAAGAGGGGTTGTGCCTATTGTGGCTGACTGTATAGGAGCTATGCTCAAGGCCAGAACAATGACCACATATGGAGATACGGTTATATTTAGGGCGGTAAGAGGCTGCCCACAAGGAGTGGTTCTTTTCCCCCTACTGCGGACACTTCTGGTGGACAACCTACAAGCTATTGTCAGCAATTTAGAGGTCGACATACAGGCCTTTGTTGATGATATTGTTATTCTGGTAAGAGGCAGTGATCTCAATCATCTCTGAAACACTGCAAAAAACGTTAGATGTCACACAATACTGATGCGAAGGGGAGCAATTAGCCATAAACCCTCATATTAGTTAGTTAGTTATAATTGAGTGGGGCGTTTATCACCCCTCCACTGCGACCGCAAGGTTCTATTGTGGCTCACAACTAATTATAGTTCACCCTCCATTCCCATTCTCTTTAAATAAAGGAGGAATTTAGTGGGTGAGATTCCGTCAAGTTCTCCCAGCTCCAGTTTTATCTTACCAAAGACTGTGAACCTAATTTTATACCCGGTGGGGCAGGCACACATAACGTGCTCTGTTGTTTCTTCCATTTCACAGCATAGTCTACACTCAGTGGCCTCAGGCATATGATGCCTTAGTCGGCTATGTCCAGTAACCAGGGCTGTCAGAGTTCGCAGGTCTTTCCTGCCCAAACCTAACAGTATCCTGGTACGTGCCGCAGATGGGCCCTTTAGTACTGTCTTGGAATATCTCATTCCCTGGCACTCCTGCCAGTTTTCCAGTACCTTGTGCTCCATCCAGCTCTTATTCGAAAGAGCAGGTTCTGGACCAATAAGTTTTCGGTTAGCCGTGCTCTTTGCCAGGGAATCGGCGGCTTCATTTCCCTCTATTCCAGCGTGTCCGGGTATCCAGACCAGGCTAACCTTGTTGACTCTCCCTAATTGAGAGAGCACTGTGTGGCAGTCCCTGGCCGACATCAATGTACATTGATTGTTAGCAAGGACTTGTAGTGCTGTTCTGCTGTCAGAAATTTTTTTTATGTCCTGTGTTGCCGAGAGATTTTTAATAGCTCTCTTGCGCACATTTCAATGGCATAGACTTCTGCCTGTTGGATCGTGCCATGCTTACCAAGACTGAATTCTAATCCAGTTCTTGGTTTGCGGCAGAACACTCCATCTCCTGCTCCTTCAGTTGTCCTAGAGCCATCCGTAAACCAGCTGGAATCTGCCTGTAACAGGGCGACTTGATTAAGCTCCCATTCGTCTCTAGAGGGAACTATGACTTTGTAAGGCAGTCCGAAGCTGTATATTGTAGACATTGTATCAGCCCTCATACCCAGGATGTCATCCGCTTCAATGTCGGTCGACAGCCCGTTCCGCACGAAAGCCAATGTCTGCGGCCTTTGCATCTCCGGATTATGAAATTGATGTGTTGCCTTCCTGGCCTCACTTTGCAGCAAAATATGCAAAGGAGGAAGATCCAGTAGCACTTCCATGGCAGCTGACGGCGTCGTGCTTAACGCCCCAGTAACCGATATGCTGGCCATTCTCTGCAGGCTTGCCAGTTTTACTCTGGCTGTCCTTCATGAGAAGACTGTCCACCAGACAATGCAGCCATACGTGATGATTGGTCTAATAACCACCACGTATAGCCAGTACATTTGCTTTGGGACTAATCCCCACGTTTTCCCACAGATTCTTCGGCACATCCAAAGTGCTTGTCTAGCCTTTTGTGCCGTTTTTTCCATATGGGAGTTCCAGTTCAGTTTTCTATCTAGTGTCACCCCTAGATATTTTGCCTCCTCCGCCAATGGTATCATTTCACCTTTCAGTGTGAAATGATACCATTGGCGGAGGAGGCAAAATATCTCATATTACAGTTATTGTTCCATTCGCAAACAGAAACCAGCCACATACTGAGAGGTGAAATGATACCACTGGCGGAGGAATCAAAATATCTATGGGTAACGCTAGATACAAAGCTCAACTGAAACTCCCATATCGAAAAAATAACACACAAAGCTAAACAGGCACTTTGGATGTGCCGTAGAATTTGTAGAAAAATGTGGGGATATACAAGCAAATGTACTGGCTGTACTTGGTGATTATTAGACCCATCATAATGTATGGCTGTATTGTCTGCTGCATGGCCTACTCACGAAGTATAATCAGAGCAAAACTGACCAGCCTACAGAGAATGGGTACCATAATGGTAACGGGGGCGCTAAGCACCACACCATCAGCAGCATCACCATGGAAGTACTACTGGATACTACCCCCCCTTTACATATTTTACTGCAAAGTGAGGCCAGGAAGGCAACGTGTTGTTTCTACAATGTGGCTATGCAAAGGCCACAGACATTGCCTTCATACGGAACAGGCTGTCGATCCACATTGAAACGGATGAGATCCTGGGTATGAGGGCTGATACAATGTGTACAATATACAGCTTGGCAACTATGCAACAATTCAACTGGCAGAAGTATGCAATTGAAATATTTGCGAGAGAGCTATTAAAAAGCCCACACAGGACAATAAAAATTTTCACTGACAGCAGAACAGCACTGTAAGAGTCCTTGCTGACAATCAAGGGCTAGGGACTGCCGCACAGTGCTCTCTCAATTAGGGAGAACCAATAAAGTCAGCCTGTCTGTTTACACGCGCTGGAATAGAGGGAAATGAAGCAGCCGACGCCCTGGCAAAGAGCAGAGCAAACCGGGAATTTATTGACCCAGATTGGGATTACTTGAGCCCTGGCCAGAAGCTCAAATAAGAGCTGGATGGAGCGGTAGGAGTGCCAGGGAATGAGACATTCCAAGGTAGTACTGAAGGGCCCATCTGCTGCATGTACCAGACACTGTCGGGTTTGGGCAGGAAAGACCTGAGCCCTGGCTACTGGTCATAGCCGATTAAGGCATCACATGCATAGGTTGGGAGTGGCTGACGCCACTGAGTGCCACTATCATGTGTGCCTGCCCCGCAGGGGACCAAATCAGGTTCTGAGTCTTTGGTAAGACAAAACTTGAGCTGGGCAAACTTCATAAAATCTCACACTCTAAAATCCTTCTCTATCTAAAGAGAATGGTAATTGAGGGTGAAATAGTTGTGAGTCACAATAGATCCTTGTGGTCGCAGTGGACTGGCGATTAAACGCCCCACTCATAATATCTAACTAACTACCCACCTTTTATACCTCCATATACCTAAATTTTGTTCGGCTTCCTCTTGAAGCATGAATTTTCCTCAAACGCATTATAGAAGATCGTTTATGAAATACATAACAATAACAATAAAATTGCCTTTATTTCTCTTTTTCTAAACCATTATCAAAAAGCTTATTATACTTTGTATAACATCTTTCGTTCGGATAGCGGTGCAGAATATTTTGTACAATACATATTTTCAAAGTATCTATACAGTTTTTTGCAAATCTATCTTATTTATCTATGTCAGATATACATACATACAGATCTACCAGCAATACTATTATCATTATAATAAGTTTAAATTCCGGACAGATAGCCACATATTGCAATCGTCAGAACCTCGCTTTCGGACAGTCATAGGATGGTGTTAGTAAATAATTTTCAAATAATTTCCAGAGCTTTTCTTCAATCTTAGGAATATTTATGAGTGTGGCAGGCATAATTCGATTATTTCACTTACACTTACTTGATAAATGATTCTGCGCACAGGCGCTTCTAATGGTCAATTTTTCAGGTTTATTATTATTAACAAAATTTGGTCCCCTAAATCTGTATTGGAACCACTTTTGTTTATAATATACGAAGATAATATAATACCATATAATGTAATACCATGTTGGTTACGTCAAAAGGCATAGATACGTTTCTTAAACGCCCTGATCAAGGAAATCAAGACAATTGGTTCAAATTCATGAATTTAGTAATGAATTCTGGGAAAACAAATTTTATTCAATCCATCCTGGGACAATTTAACGTGGATTAAATATCCACGTTTTTTTTTTTTAATAAATTGTCTTCTTTTAGCATTTTATTAAACCGGCTTTACAGGTGTGTTGACGTTGGTATCTTAAAACACTTACTTTGGTCAATTTGAGTAGTATCTATCATACGGAATTGTGAAAATGATTACTCATAAGTTAATGATACGCATAAATCATTTAAACTCAAGCTTCAAAAAAAGGTCATTACAGGTGGAGCTAAATTCGATATACCCTGTATGTAATATATAATATAAATGTGAATGAATAAAATATATTATTATTAATAATTGATATGCATGTTATCATGCACATGTTATCTCCAAGATATTGTAATGCCCGGTTTCACAAACGCTAATCGGTCGTTAACAACTTGTTAACGAATCTTCAAAAGCTTGACGATTCGTTAATGAGTCTTTAATCAATCGTTAAATATTTGACAATTGATTACCTTGACGAACCGTTAAAAGCAAAATTACCATTGTTTTGGATTTCACAAACAATAACGAGTCGTTAAATGCTTGTTAACTAATTCACCATTTGACAATCGTTTGTGAAACCGGGCATAAGCCATTTAATAACAGTAGTAGTAAATGACCTCGTGGCATTAATGTCCCAACAAAATAATATAATATAACATAAGTATAATGTAATTTGTTTCGTTCATTGTCCTTTCTCTCTTCCAATTACCCCTTCAGGTTGTGCAGTCTCCATCCCGCTTCGTGTCTCATTGATGACACAATTTTCTAGTTTTTACCTTTGTTTATCTTTTCCTCATAAGTATACAGAGTATGAGAGGAAAGTTACCGGAGTGGGAAGTAACAAGGATACGACTCTATGAGAAGGCGGGGCTGTCGATAGGTGAAGTGGAAATGAAGAAAATAGAGGGGAGATAGGTGGAAAGAGAGATGGAAGCAGGCCGAAGCGCAGGAAAGAGAAAGTAAGGTACAATGGGAGATACATAACATTACAGACATATAAAAGGAGGCGAAGAAAGACGACAGCGATTGGAAGAAGACATTGGGAGAGAATGGGGAAGGGGTACAGATATTAGAGGAGTTAGAAGTAGAAGGGAGGAGGGTAGAAAAAGGAAGGTAGCAGAGGGAGATAATTGATATGAACAGTCGAGGGCTGGAGATGGAGGGAGCGGACAAAATGTACAAAGAGGAGAGAGAAGGGGGGGGGGAGATGCAGTGGAGGAGAGAGAACGAGGAGTTCTAATGAACAAATGTAAATAGGGTAAAGGGGAATAGGGGGTGGTAATAAGACACGATGTATTGGAAGAGGGAAATGCCAAATAAAGGTTGTCTTTTATCTCCTCCTCATTCAAACTCTATCTTGATCTCCTCACATTCGATCATCCAGTGCGTTCATTCGACCATCCCTTCTGCATAAAACATTTATTGTTTTCTCCATGCATTAAATATTTTCCCTTTGTCCCCATTGCCGCATCTAAACAGCACAATTATTTCGATTTTCTTCCATACACACATATATCCATGTACCTTTCATTATACCTTGCGCCACCCTCCCTTTCCTGTGCCCCTACCTATTTCGACCTCTCCACCACCTCCTGTTCAACCTCCTTCTATTGTCTCCCTTGTCTTTTTTACTGATATTGATGCTTTTCATACAGCTTTATCTTGTTCTCCTCCTAACTAGCTAATTCCATTCGTATCACTCCTTATCTTTTGCAGAAGTATATACTCTGGTACTGACCTTTCAACCGCCACCGCCACCTTAATTCACCTGCATAGGATTCTCTCATTCTTCTTCTCTTTCATGTCCCATACTATATCGCTTCATACATCAATATTTCAGTTTTGGTTATGTTTACAATTCTTCCAGTTCTATTGTCTGTTCCGAATTTGCTTTATTGAATTTCCTCATATTCTTTCATAGTCTTATGTTCAAAAAATGTATATACAATAGTTTAATACTAAGACAATAAATAGGGAAATAATTATTGGGATAATGTAGCAAGAAACGCACAATACGCGAAACAACAAACAACTAACGACAATGAAAGAACAACTTACCTAACACCTGTCTCATACATTTTGGGAAAAAGTTTAACAAGATATAATTTAAACAAAAGAAACCTTTATTAAGCAAACATAAAATTAAAATAACTAATTGACATTAGAATTTAACACCTATAAGTTAGATTGCTGCTAATGGTCCTCTATCCTCAATGACACGAAGTTTTCGTCTGACGTGTCGCATCATGGCTTGTACGCTTTCTAAATCCACTTCTCTAATTTTTTGAGAAATCAAATATTGTAAACATGTTTCTCGACCAAAATATTTTGCCGATGATGATTGCATATTTTGGCCTGATCTCGTATCATCGCATTATGCCAGAGATACACTCAACTGGTTGGATGTCCATCATGTACCATAAGTCCCTAAAAATGAAAATCCTCTTAATGTCCCTCAGGCAAAGCCAATTGAAACTTGTTGGGGCCTATTAGCAGGAAAAGTGTATGAACATGGTTGGGAGGCCCAGAATGAACAAGAAATTAGAGAAATGTATTTAGAAAGAGTCCAAGCCATGATCAAATGAAAACTTCGTCTCATTGAGGATAGAGGACCACTAGCAGCAATCTAACTTATATGTGTCAAAGTCTAAGGTCAACTAGTTATTTTTATTTTATGTTTGATTAACAAAGGTTTCCTTTGTTTAAATTATATCTTGTTAAACTTTTTCAGAAAACTTATGAGACAGGTGTTAGTTCAAATTCAAAAACCACATAACAAAACTGGGATGTTGCTGGGGAAAGCCACTGGGGATCAAATAAACCATGAAGTAATATCAATGAAAGGAGATAAAATGATGCACGTTCATATTGAAGAGCAAATGTAGATTCTGATCACCATCTAGTGATCACGACGATGTAACTGTGAGTAACCGGAAATATAAAGAGGATCAAACGACAAGGATCGGGATGAATGTATTATAATGTTAGCAGACAATAGAAGAAGTTAAAAAGGAAATCTGTTAAAGATGGCCAAGGAAGGAAATAAAAAGGGGGCAGGCAGTCACGAAGGAGATGATCAAATACACAAACGTAGACAACAAAATGAAAATGATAGTCATAGAAAAATAGAGATACTTGGGAGCGGAAAACAACACAAAAAATATATATCATATATCGTATAATACAAGGCCGAATACAAGGAAATAATATGGGAAGAACATAGAAATTATGGTTAAAAATGAGATGAAAAAGGAAAAAATGCAGGAAAATAGTAGAGGAGGTAACACATAATATGGTCTATTTTCTTGAGCTTTGAGAAGAATGTCCTTCTCCCTTCTTATCCTATTGTTAGAATATTCTGCTATACAGTTAT
The DNA here is from genome assembly GCA_959613385.1 of Geotrupes spiniger. NCBI lineage: Eukaryota > Metazoa > Arthropoda > Insecta > Coleoptera > Geotrupidae > Geotrupes > Geotrupes spiniger. The sequence goes on along the minus strand of OY390736.1, from coordinate 16,541,786 downwards.
CACTAAAAATGCATTTTAAATACAAATAGCGTTATGTTAATGTTATTGTTGGCAACCTCGCCTTCATATTGTTTAAGATTGTTACATTTATCAACAAGTGTTAAGTAACAGATGTTGCCTGTGATTATGACAACTACTGTTTCTAAAATACATAAATTACAATAATTAAAATAAAAAACAGGGTAGCAATGATGATTTATTGCCTATTGGTAGCTTAAATAATCAGTTTATATTATTTATACTAAGAAAAGAGAATGCACAATTTGGTGCTATTACTTGTATTCCATTTTTTTATAGTTTAATCAATCATAATTTTCTATTCATTTCATGAAATATTAATACTCGTATTAAATCAAGTTTGATATTTATCTTACCATAAAATTGTCTCTGTTACAGATTACACAACGTGCATTTTTTGAACGCCTTTTGAAACTATGTATTTCCGATAAGTTATTGGATATTTTATGAAAATCGCATACAATTTTCTTTAATTCTGTTTTTTTCGTATTCAAGTTGGTAGTTTTTAATTCGGTTACATACAGATAAAAAACATTATTAACTCAAAAAAAAATATTTATTGTATTGAATAAAACAAAACAGTTATGTTTCTCGACATTTAATAAATTAATCAGTGAAAATGATGCACAAAAACGCTATCACACAAAATGATGTCTTTTATTCGGCTATGTTTCGGTAGTGTTTCGAATTTATATAATTACATTATGGACGAATATCGTCGATTGAAGTATTCCCTGGTATGATACGATTGAAAAGCTCCGCTTAGTCTAATCTTAGTACATAATTTCGTATCCTCGGATGCATTTTTAACGTAGTTCTTCTTGGTTATTTTGCTGTTGTATGTCCTAAGTGCGCGTTCGGCCCATGTCTGAGGTCTCGGTATATCTCGCAATAAGCCATGTTGTCTCTTATCCAAAAAGTCGATTACGTCGTCATAATAGTTGCGCCTATAGTCGTACAAATATCTGTACTGGAGGAATTTTGGCCTGAAATTTGAAAAAAAATATTTAAAAGAATCAGAAAACTAAGATCTATCACACCAAATACGTGATATAATAGCATTGTTCAAACAACTAATTGTATTCCAATGTGTAGTTTAGTATCAAAAAAATAAATTCCATACCTGATCCAATGTTTGAAAAGTAAAAGTTTGTCAGGGTCTATGTAGTCATCATCAAATGGAACCTCTTCTGGTTGTGGTTCAGGCTCCGGAGGGGGTGCAGCTTCAGCTTTTGGAGCTTCTTCTTTAGCTTTCTTCTTCTTCATTGAAGATGTTATTAAAGAAATTTGAGGCGGCGCATCGTTATCAGCGTTTCCAGCACCAAACCAGTCACCACCATCATCGGCCATTTAATCTAAAATGCACAGTATTTGATCTGTCACTGGTCAATATAAATGTCACTTCACTAATTATAACTCACTGTTCGAGCGAAGTGTCACTTGTGGAACGAAGACCTTTACAGAGTCTGATGATCTAACACCAGGACTGTTTTAAACCGAACGTTCTCTCCCCGCCACCCTACACCTCGCCAATCACAATAGTATGATACCGTTCGCCTTTATTTACTTTAACGTGAAACGACACCGCTTTAACCCTACTGACCCTACGGTTGTATGAGCAAATAACGAAACGCGGGTCAACGCGGTCGTTTAAGTTACAAACTATTCAAGTTCGTATTTATATTTTCGACCGCTTAGCAAAATTGCTGGGTACTATTTTAGTTGTTTAGTCACACAGTTTGTAATCGCTCGCATCGGGGGCCGACAATGATTAATTTTCACGTGGAAGATTATACGCTCATGGATTCGCAAGGATAATCTAGAAACCCCAATACCAATCTTAATGTCAATAAAGCAATTAATCGCCTGCCGCATTGGCAGCTCGTTGTTGTTGGCAAGTACGTTATTTGTGTCTCTAGCTCACACACATAAATAGTGCCCGGTTCCCAAAGCTTGCCGCGCGGATGTGAAACAATACACAATGCTTACGCACACCTATCCATCATCGACAAACGTTACCATTTTAGCACATTCCGCTAATTAAGCTTACGTTTCTATGTTGCAGAGTCAATGATTTATTAGCAGTTACCTACGCTTGAATAAAAGCTCGAACAGTAATTAATCTTTACCTTGAATGTGAATGTTAAAAGTTAATATTAGATCATCGGCAAAACGTTAGTTAATGTTGGCAGTTTATTCATATATTTTATGCTGTCGGGAAACAATTGGATGGCATTCATATAAACATCATCTACTTTTTTATCTCTTTGCTATTTCCAGGCGTGTTTATTCTGCAGTGTTATTACAAACAATATTTTTTTATTGCGGAAAAAATGAAACATACAAAATGCTGAAATCGTGATTTAATGTGTCAGCATGCGTCAAATTAATGGAATCAAAAATTAACTCGAACTCTAGAATATGTTGCGATTACACCCTTAATAAATGGAGCTAATAACAGATGTGTTATTAAGCTTGTGTCATACACGACCTCGTGTATGTTTACATTACGAAATTCCTGCTGCGCTGAGATATTCTCACATAAACATTACAGTAAACAAACAATACGGCAAACAACATGAAAAAACAAGCAGTCTTTGCGATTATGGATGCCGAGCTTTATTAGCATCAACATATTTGGTGATGTCGGCATCTTAGTTTTAACACTCTTCCGATTGTTCCGAACTTTATTCGCTCCTCAGATTGGACCACATACCCAGAACAAGCGATTACGTCGGTTTTGCTAGGTTATCCCTATGTTATAGGGACTTGCCTACATGTGTAAGCCGACAACACTCGGCAGCTCACCTGCGAACAATTCTTATAATTGTGTTACCCAGTGCACAAAAATGCAAGTAATTAACTTATTGAAGAATGGTGGTTGGAAAGAAGAAGAACCGGTAGATTTGCTGTGGGTAAAAGTAAGTCACAACATAAAGATTAAATGGCAGTAACGAGGAACTGTTGACCAAAAAATAGGTTCTGGATGCACATTTTTTTCGACACCCCAACAAGACAGAATGTTTAAGGAACCCATTTGAAATCGCCGCAGGTTCAGTTCATGAAACAAATAAAACGAATAAAGAAAACCATTCCACACTTAAAATTAGGATGAAACAGTTGGTTCTGTTCTACAATTTTTGCCACACAACTCACATTTTTGGTAAAATGTAATTGTCTCGGACGAAAAAGTATTTCAGTTTTAGCATAACGATCGCGTCCGTGTTACACCCGTAACTTCGCGATTTGATAAGACTAGGGTAGAACTTCAGTAAATATGTTGGTCTGCATATGTGCATAAGGTGAAAGTGTGTAATAGTAACTCGTATATCTTCTACAAGATTTTGTTTGCCCTCCGTTGAAATTATGTTTCCCGAAAGAAACTTTGGGTTTCAACATGACATGTTGTACTGTCGTCCGCACCACAATCCATGATTAGAGATGATTTGAAATGTAAAGGACATAGGCGTGGCTATGCGCACAAACAGCTGCGAATACAAGATATTATGTCCACTTCAACTCAGTTTCCCCAAATTATATAAATATGCTAGACGAGAATTTAACAGTAATTTATTTCTCATATTTTGAATATTTTGATGCAATCAAATACATTGATCTTTCTTTATATGTTTACTGAATTGTTGACTATTTAGTTTAAATGTTAATATTTTAAAACTGAAATAAAATATTATTTGAGTAAACGGCTGTTATTTATTCTTGCATAAAAAAGTTGTGAGAAAATTGCAAAAATCCTCTATAAGACTCGCCCGGATTTTTAATTCCGGTACTGTACATAATTACATCTCGTAAAATATACAAGAATAGTGAAGTGTGAAATATAAATATGCATCTGCATGTTTTCTTTAAAGTGCGTTTGACCAGCTTGTAACCGATGGGAGCACCCGTCGTGTTTTTGTGTAATACAACTTACAGGAATACTTGTTTCGTGCACACAGGAACTACAATAAGCTCATAATCTGTTCATCTATACTGAAAATTACTCGATCACCGGTATCATACGATTATTAGATATGCCAAATACTAAACTACTACTACGCGTGCTCGGGCAATTGCTACATGTCTTTTTGAACGCACGGTAAAAACGCAATTGGTTACCAAAAAACTAGAACAGAGTTGACAATCGTATAAACTAAATTAACTTTTATTGAAAACGAATTGACAAATCATTTTGACAAATTATAAGCAACTTATAAGCGACTCCTGATACCACTACGTGAACCCAAACCCTTATGTTGCGGGACGCCTGTATAAAAATGCTATACAAAGTTGAATGCAGCTCAGTTTTTATAAATACTTACTATAATAAACTTAGTTATTACTAAATATAAAATAAAAGTTTTAGTTTATTATCATTATTTAATTTATTCACGGGAAGGCATTTCTTATTCACGGTGTTTTAGCATTGGCTCATCGGCCTTTAGAAAAGATGGCATACTTTACTTCTTACTATGGTGCAAATGTCGAAGATAGCTAACTTTTACAGATGGAAATATATTTTTCATCCGGTTGTAACACTTGTAGACTATTTTATAGTTTTTCATGTATTTTTCCGGTTACCGGATAATAACATGGACCACTACAACTCTGCTCATATTTTGAGAATGTTCTGGATAGAGGCACTGCGATGTCAATGTTGAATGTTGCTTTTTCTGACTTCAGAATGGGCAATATCTATGGGATATTATTGGAGATTGGGATATCAGTGTTGACCTTCCTATTTCAGTACAGTTTAACTTTGTCTTCACCTATACGGGTTCGTACTTCATTTTCCGCAATCGTATATGTAACGTATGTAACAAAAGTTTTGGGAAAATGTTTGAAATATGATTATTCAATGGTTTCAATGGTTTGCAATTTCGTGCGAATGCCTTTGGACGGTAAGTGGCTTAAAGTCTCGAATCTTTTGGTAGATTTTTCGTCGAAGTTCTTCTTTTGGGCTTCCCACCCACCGTCATAAAGTTTTCTACCGAGTAAAGCCCAAAACTCATATAGGACGTGCCTGTGGAACATTCGGGAGTGGTTATCCTATTCAGGTACAAATGGGATATGTTGTTGCCTTAACCAATCTTGGATTTTTTCGCATAATTGCACGATGCCAGATCCGGCCATAACATGATATTATCATTAATATGATGAATTTGATTAAAATTCACTAATTTGAGGCGGCATTTTCTAATATGAAGGTCTGCATTTACAGCTTCGCCTCTAACTCGCCCAACATAAGGTGAAAAACCAGCTTCCCAAATAGCGCACCACAAATTTCCACATTGCCCACAAAGTTTGCTTTTTTCTTATACCTTACGTCTTTAGGAACATCCTGTTTTTATGCCAGATTTGCATACCTTTCTTCCTCTTCAATCCCTAGTACTCCCCTCTGGCCTCTATTTAACTTATAGTCGGTCTGCTTAGTCTATCTTCCCTTTTGCATGGAGTTGATCCAACATTTATCATATCCAAACCTCATTCCGATGTCGGAACTGAATCGTCCAACGAATTTTAGCAAGTCTTAATGGTTCCTGCGTTTCACATACAGTTTTAGGTAATTCATGTAAAATAAATGACTGATCTGTGTATCTTTACCAATATTATAGCCTTGTTCTGGCAATGAGGCCAGAGGTCTAAGCGCCATGCAAAACCATAAGCCGCTTACAGCATCTCCTTGGAATATATTTCTTTGGACCTACCTGTATGGTTTTCGCAGGGGTGCACAACATTAGGTTGGTATTCCACATGGTTATCGCGTACTTGAGGAAGTGGAGGATGTGACTTTCAATTTGATACAATCCCAGTCCCTCCATCAGCCATGTGTGGGGTATGCCGCCGAAGGCTTACTGACAATCTATGTAACACGTTGTTGGTCAGTATTTGGACGGATCTTCAAATGTTTGTCCGTTTTGGGTAGTAGAAGTTTAGAAGAAGATTATCTAGATTGTGTAACATATTGCAAGGTGTGCATGCATGCTGTGACTTTTGTACCGAAATATAGGCAATTTATATGGGCGCGCGCTTTGCCAATTCTTTTGAGGATCTCTCAAAACATGGTGTTTGTTATCTTCTAGTTAAACATGACCCTCACGTTTCCGGCATGTCCTTCCCATCATAGAGCCCACTTTGTTCTTTTGTGGCTTATTAGATTACTCCATATGTTTGACCAGAATAACTTGATATCTGCTGCTATTGAAAGTTTGTAATCTTCTCTTTGATCTGTGGGATGTGCCTGCTCTTCACGTTCCTGTAGAATTTTTTTTAGTTTGTCACAAACTGAAAATGTTGCTTTCGTAGGTTGCTTATTCTATACCTTATTAGCTTTTTAGTCGTGGTTGCCAGCTTCCGGTTATAGTAATCCATAACCTCTACCATCGCTGGGTCCTCCACTGATGTCATCTGCTGCATTAGTAGAGTCGCAACAACTTCAACTTTAGGACTATGGTTGGCTCGTTGAGTCTGAGTTAATACCCAATATCACGTCGCAGCGTATTGATTTTCTGCTACTCTTGCTTCCCAGGCTGGTGGTTTGGTGATTTCCTCGCTCTATTTGTTCCGGCCCCAGTTTATATTTTCTGCTTGGCTGTGGTTAATGTTGTGCATGCACCTGTATACATAAGGCTGTGCAGTTTACTTATTGTTTCTATAATCAATTTTGAATTTAGGTTGCTTTATAAGTGCTCCTTTCCCTACTCCAGTGCTGTGATGATTCTTAAGGACAGTTTATCGCGCAATACGGAACGTCTTAAATAGAAGTTTTGTTGTTGGGCACAGCACAATGGAGAAAAAGCGATCGTGATAATACGTTTTGTATATGTTTCCATTAGTGCATCGAATGACCAGAATTATTGGCTGAATGTACATTTATTGACTATTGTCTCTGTTTTAGTAAATGTGGCAGGTTTGATTTGCAGTGGCGTTTGTTGACACTTGACACGATTCTAAAAAAGAATTACAACAATATTAAATGAATTTTGTATTTTTCGTAAAATATTTAAGATAATTTTGAGTTTATCTTTTTAGCAAGACTAAATACACAAGAGATACAAATATGGTATTTTCATAACGAATACCCTGTGCTGCTTGACTGTATTTTAAATATTACATCACACGACGGTCGCTTATCCTACGTTATATGTTCGTTATTTGTTCAGATTATTCGTGTGTTTACTACTATAATCAGGGAGTTATTAGATCAATTTTGCATCAAAGTGTAGCGCAAATGTTGTTTACTCAGTAATGGCTATTTGATCCACATGTGCATAAGCAACAAGCTACTGTTTACTTTGTAAGTGAATTCATTCAAATATTATTATTAATGGCTGTGTGGAGAATCTGGAATGCAAATCAAACAAGGATTAATCTGATGTGGATATTGCTACTGTTCGGTCCCGCATATGTACATTTATTTAATTAAGTTAATTTGGATGCGCGCAAACCCGTGCAAATATTCCTCACAATTATTTTTAAATACTTAAAATAGTTTTAGTATGGTAATTAGTCCCAGATTCACGACCCGATTCAGGTACCAGAGGTCTTGGCAGATGCAGCCATATTTATTACTTATTTTTCCCAAACTTTGAAACTAAAAACTCTTGTACGGCCACGTACACAACCTTATATAATTACAATACAATTTCGTCCTTCATTTATCGCATAAATTCCCTTTGACAAAAACCGTCATTTTACGACTGCCAAATTCATCGCTTCATCATTCAACCCTGCAGTTGTAAATAAGCCATTAAATATATGGCATGTACTCTCAGGAATTTAGATTAATCCTTTTAGAATAGGTGAACCAAATGTCGGGCAAAACGTCCATTTCCTTCTTCATAATTAAATTCGTTTTCAGGCTAATCATAACGAATTCTTCGTCCAATACCGCTTCGCACCACAGTGGTGGCATTTCATTTCCACCAGTGTTACAAGCGCACTTTATTATTTACAGAACGTTTTCGCCCTCAACATTCAGTGTCACACGATTATTATTCAAGACAACAATCGAAGAGTGTCACAACATCATTATTCAAGACTAGTCAAGCACAACAGTCGACAAGTATATACATCAGAATTACTTGAGTAGTAACACAACAATGTTATTCACTTAAGTATTAATCAATTAGCAAAGAAGGTAACACATCGCAACAGTGCCAATTGTAATTGTAAAATAATTGCAAAAAGTGTGGTAAAATAGTGTACAAAGTTAAAGGAGTTTATTCTGCAACAAGCCTTCGAACGTTAAAATAAGGCCCAGACAATAGCGACGCACATCAGTGGCGTAAATACGTGAGCGAAAGACGTACTCGAAACTCTCGTCGAACGTACAAATCGCCACGGGTCGAATACACGCAAGTCCCTTCGTTCACGTCGCGCAAACAACTTACCTCGTCATTAAGGCATGTGAGGAAGGCTTTCCGTGTATAAATCTTCGCAAGGTGGGTCGCTCTCGAATTTTGAATCACATCACATTTCCCATATTCACAGGCAATTAATTAGCAGAAATAATTTAAAATATAGAAACCAACAAAATTTTCCAAAATATACGGCTGCTGAATTAGAGAGGATTCCAAGATGCTGCAGACAATTAAGATTAGAACGTTCCTAATGACATAAGGTACAAGAAAAAAGCGAGAGTTGAAAACAAGTACTACTGTGGTGCGCTATTTCGGCAGCTGGTTTTTCAAGTCCTTATGTTGGGAGAGTTAGGGGCGAAGCTGAAATGCAGAAATTTATATTCGAATGTGTCTCTCAGAATTAGTGAATTAACGCATCATGTTAATGATAATATTATGTTCTAGTCGGATCTGATATCGTGCCATTATACAAGAAGAACCCAACATTTGTTAAGGCAAACAAATATCCCATGTGTACCTAAAGAGGATAACCACAGGCACGTCCTATACAAGAGTTTTGGGCTTTACTCGGTAGAAAAGTTTACGACGGTGGGTGGGAAGCCCAAAATGAAGAAGAACTACGACGAAGAATCTACCAAATGATTTGAGTTAACCCATTGAACGTCCACAGGCTTATCAGAGGGATTGGCACCAAATTGCGAACTATTGAAACCCATGGCTCTAAGAGCTGCTATGTGATACATTATAATTACAGTCAAATCTTCACTGAATAGTTTTCTGTATTACCAAATTAAATAGAACAATTATAGTTTGAATAATTATATTTCTAAAATTTTCCCAAAACTTTTGTTTTGTCTTTGTCTTTTATTAAGAAGGAGCTTGTGACATTTCTATAATTTCTGAAACTTGGATTTGTGACTCATTTAACAGAATTTTTCCCCTCTAACTATAATGTCATCAGATGAGACAAACAGTTTGTTGTTAATTGGTCAACAGGTGGGGGTGAAATAATCGGTCTTACGGATGGAATAACTTACAACATTGTAGATAAGTCTAACATATCTGATTCTGTTCCAATAATTGATCTCATGCGCGAGTGTCAGTTCAAGATATTATTACTACTTCTATGCGGTGTATATGTCTCCTGATGTATATTTTGATATTATTGAATTCTTTATTGATTGGAAGTTCACCTCTTAAACAAATTTCTCTTACTTATTAGTTTAACGTTCCCGATTTTCAAACCACCAACACATATTAATTTCGCAATCTTTGTCATTATTTGGAGTTAGATCAGTATAATAATATTGCTAGGATTTTTATCATCCTGCACTATCAATCAAGTTACAGTGTACTGTAGATTCTAAACCGGCTCAGTTTCATATCGTTTGTGATCCTAGTACGGCCAATTTTCTGCAGCTGTAAGAAGACTTGACATTTCTTAAACATTTTTCTGATGTAAACGTTGCAGTCAGTGAATTTTATAAAAGGTTGTATAGTATTTTGACCACTTTGTGCCTAAATGTTCTTCTTTTCCATCTTGATGACAAATGACTATTACAGATGGAAGTGGAAAGGAACTAGCTGTCTTGCGCATAGCAATGATTTCAAAGAACTTCGAATCTTAACTAAGGTTCAAATCGCAAATACTTATGTGAAGGATATGAAATCTATGGAAGGCTCTATATGTCTGAACGAATGCATTTATGGACGTTTATGCGCAACAGGTAAGGAAATTGTCAAGTGTTTGCTGAAGCGTTTTCTGATGTGTACAGTACTCTGTCACAATCTGGCTTAAACGTCACGACGCTTAAACTCAACTACTATCATTTAACATTCAACCCGTGACGGAGGAAATATTGATGAACACCATGGCCTGTTTGACAAAAAAGCGAATCTGGTACCGATTTTTCTGGTGAAGGATGCAAGATTTCTTTTAGCAAACCCACTTTGTACAGTTCTTAATTTAGTCATCGACACTTGAAACATGATCGCTTACAAATTAAAAATTACCGGCCAAATGAAATATTTCTAATTATGCAAGTGTTTGAGCATGTTGTAATATATACAGAAATATTCGGTGTCATATTTCTCCACATCAACATGGTTTCATGGCAGGACATTCAACCACCACTTGGCAGTTTTTACTCAGCATCGTACCGAAACTCTGGATGATGTTGGACAGGTTGATTTAATATACATTGATTTTTCCCATACATCTGACACTATCAATCACCTGACTTTGCTCAGCAAAACTAATTTTGGACTGATTAAATTAATGAGCTGTTATCTAGAAAATCAGACAAATTATGTATTTTATAATAGATTTGCTGAGTTTATTTCTACATTTGGAGTTCCGCATGGATCGTTTGTCCCACTTTTATTTATCACATTCATTAATGATTGTTTTACCTGCTGACATGTGAGGCCTTAGCTTATAGGAATGATTTTAAAATATATAGTACAATCTACAATCGACGGGATTTTTAATTGACGAGCAAAACAAATTGAATATTGACAAATCGCTTTTGTTTCGTTCTTCTAATACAATTGATGGGAATCATATTAGCAAGCCACGCATTATGAAGGATTATGAAGTGGCATTCGACTCTCTGCTGATATTTGGTGACCATGTTGCTAGTGTATGTCTCTCTGAAGGGATGGGATCATCAACATATTTTTTTTAGTTTTAATATTGTACTATACCAATCAGCAACTAGCCATAGAACGCACCCAGGTCCGATTATTTTAAATATTTATCGTTCAAAATTGATGGCGTCTACCCAGAACGAAATATATATATTATAAAGATTTGCTTCACGGACATCAAACGGAATCTTTGTCTTTATCTTTGTAATTTGTAATCTTTGTAATTATCAACAAAATTGTTACTATTAATATTATTATTATTATCATTTTATATTTACTTTGTGAATTAATTTTTGTTTCAACAAACTTCCATAAACTATTTCCGTGTGCAAGTACAGCAACCTTTTAAATTATCCTGCCAGGAGAGCGTTTCCTTCGATCAATCCCTATTTAGAATTATAAGCCGAATACCATGAACACTGTGAGATGCATGTGGAATCCTGATAACCGATAGTTATACTTATAATATGTAGGCAGAGAAAGTTTCAAAATGATATTCTTGAACAGTTTATTTATACTCAGAAATATGTTAGAATTTTCTGCCGATTACCTAATTAGCATCGATCGATTACCTTCCGGATCGCGTTATTTAACTATTTTACGTTTATGAAATAATAAATATTAATAGTTTTTTACAATCACTCAGTATTTCCTGAAATAAGATTCTTACAGGCAATTTTCATTCAAACATCATAAAAGATTAACCCCTTAAATGTCGTTCCGATGCATGTCGCTATAGGTCTGGAAACTTTTTGGACACATCTTATTTATAGAAGGCCCTGAAATTACATCATACCACTGCCACAGACAACATTGACATTCTTTCCCAAGATTCCAAAAGATTATTGCGGAATTATAAGCTGCAGAGTATAAATTCCTTTTCCCAAGAATAATTTCACAAAAGCTAATGAATACCAACATAATTTGCGTTAACGATTTGATGCAAAGTAAACAGAAGATATTTATGTTGTCGTTGTAGTATTAATAAACCTCGCGCAAGGTTAGGTTACATTGTAAATAATGCTGTTACGTTAGCTATAAAAATGAGTTCAAAGCGCATATATATATATATATATATATATATATATATATATATATATATATATATATATATATATATATATATATATATATTTAGACCACAATTGTGCTGTGGAGGTATTACAAATGTCAGAACGATGTATTCGTTAATTTTACTTCTAATTCGTCTTTACTGTGCTGACGTGCACAAAAATGAGAGGTACATAGTGACTAAAATAATGCTTAAACAAATTATATTTTCTATTAGTAGTACATTAGTATAACTATCCATAATACATTAGAGTAGAATTTAATACGATTCATGATTAACAATAAGCTTTAATATATGTTTTGGTTAAAATAATATTTTTAGAACGTGGTTTTTGGCAACTAATGACTCGTCGTTACATTTTTGTGCAATTGTGTTCGTTTAATACAGTGGAGCTTGAGACGAAAACATTTTCTTACTTTGTCATTCTTTTTTTAAATATCTGTTGGCAGTCGTATATTGTAACAATTACCCTTTAGTCAAATTCATTATATGTCGTCACTGCACGTCGCAACAGACTATAAAAATTAAAAATATAATAATTAACAAATTACTTAAAAATAGGACTATTAAGTATAATTGCTGGAATTTTATAATATACTGAAGAAAAATAGTGTTTTAATTTCTCTTTAGTTTATCTTAACTAAAATAGTAATTGTTCTACAAAATCAGGGTAATTAATTTTTTTGCGCGTTTTTAAATTTGAAGAAATTGATGAAAAACTTTACTTTACTATAAGCTTGTTAATTCCTTGTAAGATATTTATATTATATAAGAAAATTGCTCGGCAACATTGTGTACTCTACTCATATTATTAGATCGAGCATAAAATTAGTATCTATCAAATTAGTGACATTAGAATTTATAGCGAGATTCTCAATATACTATCTTTTTCATGAGCGTTCTCCACGAACGCAGAAATTTTGTGGGTGAATAAATGTTACTATATGGTTATATATAGTATTTTTACATTCTCATTCTCCTTTAAACTATACTAATTTATACAATCTTCTATTACAACTGTTACTGTATTATATATAATAATTTTCATATGTTATGTATATATACCGGATTGCTTTAACGGCTGAGGTCAACCGACCCATCGTATTTGATTGATGCTTGAATGCCAGTCAATTTTTATAACCGATTATATGTAGTTAATAATAACTTAGCAATACAAGTGTTCTCAACAAATATTGTATCCGTAATAAAATTTATTTGGGTAACTTGGATGATGATATGCAGCGCTAGGCCGTTTAGATCTACTCCAGCTAGTTTTTTCATGAAAAACCTTTTTTAACGAATAAAATACTATACAGAATCCCAGAAATCTCCAATGTAAAAATTCAGTAAAGGAGCAAATGAAAAAATCATGAACCACACAAACAAAATTTAAAAAAGAAGCCAAACTGGTGGGAATAAAATATATCAAGAACAAATAACACAGTAACCAAAATGATGAAGCGAAAGAGAAAACTTGAATAGAATTCAAGTTAACTATGTAAAGTAATACAACTACAGACTACAGTTCTTTAACTATCAAAACTATCAAAGCAGCAAAATTGACGGTGCATGCACCACTTATGTTCGAAGAAGCAGAAATAGTAATAATCAGACAATGAACAGGTGTGGAAAACATTTTGAAGAATTGGTAAATATAAACGATAATTAGGTTGAGGCCAATCGAACTCAAGAAGATAAGCCAAGAAGAAGTAGGACTTACGGAAAACCGGTGCCTATAACAAGAGAGGAAGTAAAAGAACTTGACACACTCAAGAATGGTAAAATCCCAGGACATGATAGAGTAACTACTGAAATGACAAAAATGGAGAAAGGGAATAGAATTTTCGAATATATGTAATAAAGCAGGGAAAGAAAAGAATATATTGAAAGACCGGATAGGCGCTATAGTACGCATATATTAAAATGGAATTACTAGAGACTGCAACATTCGACTGACTCACATATTCACTGTCTATTTCGAGCTGTGCAGGAAACAAAAGTTGTGGAATTCACAAGTAATCACAGCGAGAATATAAGAGTAGAGTAACGAGGTAATTAAAGTAACCAAAGCTAGATTTATGTATATATAGTATAACTTGTTAATAACTGCGATAGAACGTTCGTCGGGGCGACCCTTATGCAGTGCTTTTTGCGAGGTGTACTAGATAAGAAAAAGACGAGACAGACACGAGACAAACAAAAAAATATGGAGAACAGGTCCGTACTAGAAAAAAAATGGAAAATGGGGGCTGTACCTTCGAGTAGCACAAACGAAAAAGAAATGAGAAAGAAGAGGAAAATTTGCCTAAAAGAAGTCGAAAAACACAACGAACACCTACAAACGAAAAAAACGTATTAATGAACATGATGATATAAATGATGAAGGATCTTAAGGAATTAAAATAGGATCAAAAAACGTACAAGGAAAAAACACATATAGAAAGTATAAAATGGGAAATATAATGAAAAATTTGAACCATACTTAGAAATTAAACATTTTATCAAATTAGTTTTAATATCTTTGGTTGTGTATGACTAACATCCATAAAATTTGGACATTTTAGTTTCAAAAAAAGCGAATTTTCAGATTTTCGGTTTAAATATTCAAATTCGCAGCATGGAATAACTAGACCACAATGTTAACGCCTTTTTACTTTGCCAACATGAGATTTCTTCGGTGATCGGTGCCATTAGTCTATTAGCAACCAATATCAACAACAACCAACCTCGCCGGGAAAGTCACTAAAAGCGATTGCACAAAATTGAATTTTGTCTCACTACTTTTTGTAAAAACAGTGTCACAAAATCGTCATTGTGACATCGAAATAGAAAAAGATACCTACAGGGGTGCTTACTTTATTTGACTGTTTAAATTAAATGAAAAAATGTCTCCACATTCGGCAGAAGTGATGCAATCCTAAAGGTGCTCGAATATGCATCGCATTGAGTACCTCCAACGTATGCATTATGAGTTACGCAGAAAGTTCAAATATTGAAAGCTAAAGGCCTCGCTAATTAGGGGGAGTATGGACGAGAATTGGGACAGGGGTTGGAGATGCTCTTACCAAGCGAGGATGACGCATTGTGCTTACATACATCAATATATGAAAGCCTAGCAAAAGGATCAGGATGGGTCTACTACAGCCACACTAAAATTTGGACATATTCATATCCGGCACATCTATATAGATTTGCCATAGCAGAATCTTCTGCGTGGGAACGGGGTTATGAAGCAGATATTAATCACATTATTTTAGAATACATTAAATATGCTGCACAAAGAAGAGCATTCATGGTCAACATAATTAAGTCCCACACAATTTGTGGATATTTTGAATGTTATCACAATGTGGAGGTCGGCTGCTTGTTGTTGACTCCTACTGTTTGTATCTCCAAATTTTGTCCACCTTTTAATTTGGCTATACCGTCCTGACGACGACTAATAAGTCAGAAACACGTGTTGGCGTTTGCGTGTTTCCATGCGGGTGTATGCCCAAGAATCTTCCTTTCATATATCTTTGTTCCCGCGTTAAAACCTTTTTTCATTATTATATCCTGGGCTCGGTTGTTCACGCAGGTGGCTATGTTCTCTCGCGTGGTTATGTTGAATGTTCCCACACAATTTGTGGGTATTTTGACTGTTATCACAATGTGGAGGTCGGCTGCTTGTTGTTGACTCCGATTGTTTGTATCTCCAAATTTTGTCCACCTTTTAATTTGGCTATACCGTCCTGACGACGACTAAGAAACAGAAACACGTGTTGGCGGTTGCGTGTTTCCATGCGGGTGTATGCCCAAGAATCTTCCTTTCATATATATATATATATATATATGCATGGAAACACGCAACCGCCAACACGTGTTTCTGTTTCTTAGTCGTCGTCAGGACGGTATAGCCAAATTAAAAGGTGGACAAAATTTGGAGATACAAACAGTAGGAGTCAACAACAAGCAGCCGACCTCCACATTTTGATAACAGCCAAAATACCCACAAATTGTGTGGGACTTAATTATGTTGACCATGAATGCTCTTCTTTGTGCAGCATATTTAATGTATTCTAAAATAATGTGATTAATATCTGCTTCATAACCCCGTTTCCACGCAGATGATTCTGCTATGGCAAATCTATATAGATGTGCCGGATATGACTATGTCCAAATTTTAGTGTGGCTGCAGTAGACCCACCCTGATCCTTTTGTTAGGCTTTCATATATTGATGTATGTAAGCACAATGCGTCATCCTCGCTTGGTAAGAGCATCTCCAACGCCTGTCCCAATTCTCGTTCATACTCCCCCTAGTTAGCGAGGCCTTTAGCTTTCAATGTTTGAACTTTCTACGTAACTCATAATGCATATGTTGGAGGTACTCAATGCGATGCATATTCGAGCACCTTTAGGATTGCATCACTTCTGGCGAATGTGGAGACATTTCTTCATTTAATTTAAACAGTCAAATAAAGTAAGCACCCCTGTAGGTATCTTTTTCTATTTCGATGTCACAATGACGATTTTCTGATACTGTTTTTACAAAAAGTTGTGAGACAAAATTCAATTTTGTGCAATCGCTTTTAGTGACTTTCCCGGTGAGGTTGGTTGTTGTTGACATTGGTTATATATATATATATATTTAAAATTTACATGAAAGATGGTCGAATCTTACACCTCAATGGTGTAGTGAACATTAATTAAAACAGGTCCATGAAGACTAACTAGACAATATTGTTTCTGGGTTATTACCCTTCGTCAGTAGCGATTACCAAGAACCTTAGTTGTTGAAATACCTTTACATGTAGTGGCCATCAAAACTTCTTGGCGCGAGCCAATCACTCATAACAAACCACCGACAACAGAACACTGGCCACTACATGTAAAGGTATTTCAACAACTAAGGTTCTTGGTAATCGCAACTGACGAAGGGTAATAACCCAGAAACAATATTGTCTAGCGATCCACCAGTTAGTCTTCATGGACCTGTTTTAATTAATGTTCACTACACCATTGAGGTGTAAGATTCGACCATCTTTCATGTAAATTTTACATTTTTCTGTCATATTTGACAAGACGCATTTTCAACTTATATATATATATATATATATATATATATATATATGTATATATGGCGGTAAATTCAACTTACAGAATCTGTCAACAATAACAGTAAGTGCATATTTCAAAACGATTGTGAGAAAAACCAATTTCTGGTGACTTATAAAATAAAAATATAAAAGTGGTTTTCGTTCGTGTGTTATACCTGTGTGGGTTCCTCCTATATGACCGAATTCTTGTGGGGCAATAATTAGTCGCTTCGATAGGCTCCGAAACGTGAACTAATTGCTATCCGTGTGTTTTATCCTACTGCCAAAACAATTAACAGTAGATTACATGGACTTGGGTCCCGAAATAAAAAAGATTATGCAATTTATTTCACAAAAACATCCAACAAAATCGAAATCACTTCACCATTTTCCCAAGTTTTCCAATACAAAATTGTCAGTACAACTGTCAATCGTAATAATTTCACTAATCTAATACTGGATGCAATTTAGACTACATTTACATATGTCAGTAATGACATATTTAAATTGTTATTAGTATTTATTAAATCTGTTTACAACGTTTTTCGTTAAGCAATTTCAACGTCACAATAATAGATTTAAAAGTAAAAGTATACGGTTAAATTTATTCTTACAGTTCCATTTTGATATTGTTTGCATCAACTTGTTCATATATAATTATAGACATCTAACTTTGGTTTGTAAATAAATTGCCAGTTCAAAAGTAATTATATAACTAGTCCCACGTTTGTACGAAACTGCAACTTAAAGTAAACTTTTGATTTTTAGACTTCTTTGACCTATTTAAACACCATTTCACATAAATGTCAGCATAAAAACTATAAATCTTCGTTTGTTTCTGAACACAATAATAATTAAGGAAATTTAACGAATATTATTATTGACGGAAAAATGTTTAATCCTGTGTTAACAATGTAGACATCGAATTTCAATATTTTTATTTAGAGGAACAATTAAAATAAATTGTAAATAATACTTGCTATGCTGAAAAGTGGGTTATCCAATTAACTTTTAATGTTCCACATATATTTCGATTAGAAATCATTGATCACCTCCCATTTCATTAAATATTTGCGGGAATTAAAAATATCACAAAGAGATGTATGGTCTACGCATACGAAAATTCTAGACTGATCGTGCTTAACAATAGTCACTAAGGCAACGAAATCATTCGCATTCTTCGCAAGCAAATCCTCCAGTCTTATTAGTAGAAATCGTCACCTGAAGAGGAACGTCATAACATTATTAATTATTTATTAGAAAAAACATATAATTATTAAATGTGCAACTTTGAAAATTAAATTTATAGGCTGCTACATTATCACCACAATATCAAATTCGGTTAATTAATTACACTATTTAATTACACTAAAAGAATCAAAAAATATTTCTTATTGCATTATTTTATTTTGGCGTGCCTGGGTTATTCGATTATCAAGTCAATATTATCTGTCAATAGGTTTTCTGGATTTGAATGTTCTTGGTTGTCTTTAGATAACAAAAGGATATTGGATATTGTGCATCAGCTGCTTGCTTTTACTTTTCCACTTCGACTATTACTTCCCTTCCTATATTAACATTCTCATTGATGACAACGCTCGGTTTCACGAGCAGAAATCATCCATACTAGTGATGCATATTCACTTGTAGAGAAACGAGAAAAAGAGCAACAAAAATGGATTGCTTGCGGTTTAGTTAGTATCACAGTTCATGTCAAGCACAGACAGTCCTCAAGGGAATTGGGCAGCGATTCTTATGAACTTCCTCGTTGCACTCCGGTCGTTTCAATAAATAATTTAGAGAAACTGAGTTAACGCATTTCTTTGAAATACGTACCTGTTAACCTACTTTGAAATGAAATTTATAACTAATATGGCATAGGTCAGTTGTAATCATGATATTGATCGCATGTTCGTCAACTTGCATCTTCATTTCCAACCGGACATTATGGACACTGCAAGCACGTCCATACAACTTCAATTGAGTACGAAAAAGTATTTATTTATTTTATTTATCATCAAATCTATGATTTTCTCTGTTTTCCTTTTCCAACTAGTGTGCTTTTTGGTTATGTTGCAGTGGTTAATTTGGGAGGGGCAGTGTTTAACTTTTCGAGCAGTCCTTGATAAATTTCAAGGGTCCTCGTCTAATCTTCATTATATCCATGCCCAATGTTCTTGATGTAAACCAACGAAGGCATTTTGAAATTCTATTGGACCCACCTATGTAAGTTGTTCTTCAACCTTAGTGGTTAATTAGGGATATCTTCCTGAGACGAAGCCATTGTGAGGATAAGGCAGATGATTCACAAATATGTACGACATAGATTTGAAATTCAAACACCTTCTGAAAAGTAAGATATGTGTACTTTGGTCGCAACTGCTGCAATACACTAATGGGCTACTAATGCACAAAGATGTTAACAATGGTTGTATCCTCACCTTTCATAGTTTCAAATCCTTCACCATTCTTCTTGGTGTTCCAGGTAAACGTTGCGTTGCGTTGTCAATAGTTAAAATCATCTATTCTTCATGTTAGATTTTTGGTAAAAATTGCAATACCGCTTCTTGTCGAATAGTAGAGAATCTGCAGAAAGTTCTTCAAAGTTGATTGAAATTGCAGTATTTTCTTTTACTGACTTAGTAACTGCAAAGATTGGTCGACTAGGTCGTATTGAACTAACGCCCGTTTAGTTTGTTGGAAATCTTCAGCTAAACTCAGATAACTTCAGATAAACTGAAATAACTTAAATTTGATACCTTGGCCCGCCAGATCACCTGACTTATCGCCTATATAACATCTCCGGGAAATGATGGGCCCAAGACTCATTCATCTTGCTCAACCTCCAAACACTATAGATGAATTGCGAAAACAGCTTCAAATAGCCTGGGACGAAATACTCCAGGATGCAATAGATCATCTACTTTCTAGTATGCCTGGAAGTGTGTTTTTTTTCAAATTTTCATCATTTGTTTGTGTATATATAACACCTTTAAACGGAAGTTTTCAGCCCTCTCCGTCTACTCCATCTGTGCGGTGCATTTTATTTCAAACCCAGTGTATATTGTCAAAAAATTATCTTCAATTTCTAATTGTAAGTATTCAATAGAAATCCATTTGAAAACAATAATCAGAAGAAAACTAATTAATTAAAAAAATATATCAACTAGACCCAGGTTTCATAACAACTTTCAGAAATAACAAACTGTAAACTTAATGTACCGTCAAATACTATTGAATATTGAATAAATGTAATGTTCAAAAAGCAAAAATCCTAGATAATATTTGAAGTGCTAGAACAATATTCACTTTACTGGCCAAATGCTCATTTATAAGACTGACTTACTTACTTAAACCGAACGCTTCATTTTATATTCATCGATTTACGTTAAAAGTTTTTATTTATTCTGTCTTGTTTCAACACTTTTACTCCCCTGTACACAAAGACCCTAAATTGTAACTCGAACATTTTAGTCCCCTGTGATTTTCGAATTCTAACAACAGGTATCAAACGTCCTTCCCATTCTTTGGGTCCCTGAAAGTTCATGATCTACACGTATATTTATGTTATAGTTATGTTCATTTAAACTCATGTTTCCGAAACACTTTGCAACTTTCGTACGAGTATATTAGATGGCATGGCTTTTGTTTTCTAGTTAAATTTATAACATTTAAAAATAAATTCATGGTCATTTTAAAGAGGCCTCACGCATATTTCAGTTAATTAACATAATCCCTTCATATACTACGGTGTCTGGCCGAAATTTATTTTGCTGTTACCACATGCGTAGCCTTCTAATTATTAATTTGCTTACAATTAAATGATCAGAGTAATTCTTACGTAAGTGTTTATGTCCACTTGGATATTGCATTAAAAACAAATCGCCCGAACAAAATAAAGAATCATAAGAATTAAATTGTACTTGGCATTTATTCATACATTTCTTTCACAAATGCACGAATGAGTATTTTTATACACGATAGCGTACTAACAACACATGATTATAATTTAACTTAATAAATTAATTTTAATAATAAGTCCAGCATTATACGTGTCAACTCTAAAACATGCGATTTATGTTCATTATTAATTCATCAACAACTTTTAAATTTGGATTTCCTGTGGATTTTTTGGTATACTTTTCTTCTATTTTTTTCTTTGTGACTTATTTTGTGTCCAATCTAGTAGCCTTAGTAACCTAATTATAACCGTTCACATTTGTGATTTATCAATATTTACTGGACAAGTATATGGGTGTAACCTTTCCATAACGCAACAGTGAACACTGTCCCAAACTCGTCACAATCCAAAGGATGCATACATTTTCAACAATTCTGAAATAACTATTAATTACATTATAGTTTATTTTTCAGCATCCAATAGGATTAGGGTTCAACTGCCGCTCACATTAATAGTTAAGTAAATTTGCCAAATGTCAACGTTTATTTACTGTTAATATTAAATTAACCATCTTATGTGGTAACAATTATTTATTTTATTCAAATAATAAAAAAATGTAATACTGGTGAATAAAACATACATTTTATTGGTACATCGATTCAATAACGTATTCAAGACAATTATTAACTTTGGCAAATGATATTCTGATATTAGCCAAATATTTGTAATCCGGCTTTTTGTGTTTGGAGATTTAGGTATTATTAATACGTTGAAATAAAGTTGGCACGCTCTTCAAATTTTCCATGAATTAGTAATACTTGTCTAATATCTAAGATAATTTTGGTAAATAATAGCTTTATTTTAGAGAGCAAATAATTTATATTACTAACTTATAGTTGAAGGGTTGAGCTAGTTTATTTTAGAACATTTTTAGTTCTAATTAAGTCAACTTAATTTCACTGTTTGTAATAAAAGGCGCACCTTTCTTCTGGCGTGTAGTTATATCAGAGATATGAGCGACATATTTTTTGCCTTAAAAGTATAGTATCTGCAAAATAAAAATTCATTAAGAGTGTGTTAAATAGCGCAGATTTTCATGATGAGACGATACTAATGACTCACTCGTTGTGTTACATTTAATCCTGTTTCCCGAAAGTTCGTGGATGATCGAAAGGGAATAATTTCGCTTTCCAATCTCACTAAAAGTGAACAGTCGTATTTACAAGAATTAAACATTAGCATAGTTGGCAAGTCGACCATAATTCAAAAATTCGTCAACTTGGAATATCGAGCCCTGTAGTTAAAGGGACATGAATACACTCAAAAATTGATTTCGTGTCTCAAAAAAATGTAATGTCCGGTTAAGATTAAAAAAATAAAATACCGATGCCGTTCACGACATAGATACGAAAACAATTTCTGAAAAAATTGATGTTCAATGTGCGCCCGATTCTTACCATGAATGCAAGATCCAGAAAGAAAACAACAGTAGTTTCTTGTTCAGAGAGCTGCTGGAAAACTTGATGCCAAGTTTGTTTCATCAACAAAACTACCAACAACCCCCTAACCAATCCAATCCATCCAACTCACGTACTCACAAAAACCATCAAACTAGTCCTACCCGAATCAAGATCCTCCCGCAAATTTCTTGACGAATTTAAAAACTTATTTAACCAACTCCTTCAACAAAATAATATAATTTTAAACATGCTAAGTAGCGTCATTAATAAAATAGTCAATTGTATGTGGAGTATAAAATATATACAGGGATGATAGGGGCACGACTGGAAGAGGAGGTGGAAGAAAAGAAAATACTGCCGGAAGGACAGGCGGGATTTAGAGAGGGGAGAGGCACAAGGTACAAATTATTCATCCTGAACTACATTGTAGAGAGGGAATTGGCAAGAACGGGAGGGAAGGTATACACAATGTTCGTGGCCGGCGTTCGATAGGGTGGACAGAAGAACTTTGGAGAAGACACTGGAAACGGCAGGAATATTAAAGGGATTTGCGACAAGGATAAGGCAAATATACAGGGAAACGTGGTACAAGGTGTATTTCCGTGAAGGAGGTAGAAAGGAGGAGAGAGGAAGGGAAGCAGGTGGAGAGGAAATTGGTGGAGCGATTGTCAGAGGTAGAAGCACAGGAGAGAGAACGGAAAATAAGGAAAGCGAGATAAAACGAGAGATACACGGAGCTACATGTGTATTAGGAGGAGGCCAAGATACCTAGGAGGAAGCAAAACGGGAGAAGAGGAAAATATGGTAACTAGGTACAGATGCGGGAATGAGGAGAGGAAGAACAAGTGCTGGATGGAGGAAGGATACAATAGGTGCGTAGCATGTGGAAAAGGCAAGGTGGAAAAGGAAATGAGTAGAGATTGGAGAAGGATATTAGGAGAGAAGGGGGCTGAGTTGCTAGAAAAGTTAAATGGGAAGAGAGAACAGAGCATGAGAATAAGGTAGATAGAAAGGTAAATATGTTGCAGATAAGGCGCCCAGGCGAAAGTTGAGGGAAAGATGAGAGAGGATAAGAAGGAGTAGAAGTAAGGAGGAGAGAGCCGAAGGAAACCAGGAAGGAGGAGGAGGGGGACAAGAGTGCAATAGAGATACCGAAATTGTTAATATGTACATACCATACTATATGTAAATTGTAAAGAGGTATGCCAAATAAAGGTTGTTATATTATATTAAAATATCCATTAATGGTTAACTCTCTTCGATTAGCTTTATGGAACGCCAATGGACTGCATATAAAAAACTGGAAATGGAAAACTTCTTAAATGTAAATAATGTAAATAAACGTATCAGAGACCCACTTTACAGACAGAACGTACATTAAAATGTCACGATATTCCTTCTCACACAAAATATCACCTGGAACATCCTGATGGCACAGCACACGGTGGTTCAGCAATATTCATCCGTAGTTCTATTGCTCATCGTGTACAACCAGAATATAAATCAGACTTCCTGCAAGCAACGACAATCCAAGTTTAAGAACTTACAACAACACTACTGGTCTCGGCTGTGTATTATCGACCGCGACACAACCTAACTCAACAACTTCTGCAACCGTTCTTCGAAACTCTAGGCCATAAATTCATAGTAGGCGGTGATTTTAATGCGAAACACACTCATTGGGGTTCGCGTTTAGCTACAACTAGTGGCAGAGCATTTTTAAACTATATTCAGACAACAACTTCAACGTCCTGTCTAACCTACTAGCCGTCAAATAAAATACCTGACCTACTGACTTCTTCATTACAAATGGGGTATCGTCAAACTACATGGATATCACCTCCGACTATGATGTGATAATAGTCACAATTAGCTTCAATAATAGTCACAATTAGCACACCTATTATCTACAAAACATCTAATCCTACGATCAGTAGCAAGAAAACTGATTTGAACAACTACAAGGACTACATCGAGCAGCATCTCGATATGAACATAAGTATAAAAAACCATTTCATAACTACGGTACGGTTAGCAACAAAAATTAAAACGAAAAGGCGAACAGTCCCAATATTCCAAGCGCGGTCAGGAAAATTGTAAAAGAGAAAAGGTGGGCACGAGCTAAATGGCAATACACTCACTGTGTAGAAGATAAGAGAAGATTCAACCAACTAAATAACAAACTCAGAAACAAACTCAAATCAGTTAAGAATGAATCCTTTCAATCCTATCTAAAATCATTAACTGTTCACGATATCTCTATATGGAAAGCCATCAAGGGCATCAAGCAACCACAAATTCATATTCTACCTCTACGTGATCAAGAAAATTAATGGTTAAAATCAGACAAGGAAGGGGCAAAAGCGGCTGCAAACCACCCAGAGAAAGTCTTCAGGCCAAATTCCAACGATGTAGATCATAAATTAGAAGAAAACACCACTACACATGGATTTACCAATACGCAACATTACCTTCAAAGAAATTGAGAACGAAATAAAAAGATTAAAAAATAAAAAAGCTCACAGACCTCATAACGACACCCATACTCCCATACTCAGAACAAGGAATCAAGTTCTTAAAACTCCTCTTTAATAGGATTCTTAGACTTGCATACTGACCATTGCAACTCAAATTTGCACAAATAATTTTATTCCCAAAACCTGTAAACCCCTCAGTGAAATTAATTCCTACCGTCCCATCAGCTTACTCCCTACAGTGTCCAAACTGCTTGAGAAGCTACCACTAAAGTGAATACATGAAATCTCGCCGCAAGAAGCGTAGTTGCCTAACCACCAATTCGGCTTTAGGCACCAACATTGAACAATTCAACAATGTCACGGGCCAACAAACATCATTCAAAATGCATCACAAAATAAATCATTTTGCGATTTTTCTGGACGGTAGGCTGTCATTTGACAGGTTGTGGCACACAGGACTATTATACAGAATCAAGAAAACTCTTCCCCATAAATTTTACCATATATTACACTCGCACCTCATATTTAGATGCTTCCAAACAAAAATTGGCAATGAAGTATCCTAAATCAAAGACATAAGAGCAGGAGTGTTTAAGGGCCTATGTTATATCTGTTATTTATATCAGATTTACCCACAACAGAAGAAACGGAAATAGGTACCTTTGTTGACGACACTGCGATACTCACAAAGTTAATACCTTGGGCTACATATCTACAGAAGACTGAATTGGAAAACTCATATTAGCAAGAAGCGAACAGAAATGGACTCGAAAGTGAATAAAATGTATTGTTTCATCGGAAAAAACTCCCTGCTATTATGGGCCAACAAAGTATTCTTGTACAAGTTTATCATCCGACCAATCTGGACCTATGGCTGCCAGCTGTGCCGCTGTGAAAGTATAACATAGAACACAATGACAGCCGCACCTTGGTTTGTGACAAACCGAACACTTCACACAGACCAATATCCCATATATGAATGAAATAATCAAAGAATATGCTATTAAGCATCAAACAGTCTTGGAATTCCACCCAAACCAAACTATTACCCTACTGATAGTAGATCCTCAATCCAGACGCCTTAAGATGAAATGACCACAAGATCTAACAAATTAACAGCGGGATGACTCCACTTGGAGCCATTCAAATTAAGTACAGTAAGCACAAATCATTAACTCATAGAATGTACTAATATTCTGACTGTTTAAATAATAATAAAAATTCGTTTTTTTTTGAAAACCGTGGAGTAATTATAAATGATTACACAAGTCTTCAAAAAAATTGGATGGTGCGGACAAAATTTTAGTAGAATCTTTGAACATCACTATTGAAAATAGAGAAAAAAATGATGTTTTGATATAAACAGCTTGTTCGTTCGACGTATATGTGAATTATTTCGACATTTTAGAATATTACAAACATGGCATGTACCAAAGAAAAGGGTTATACAGATTTGACCTCTTTACTGCACTCATTATAATTCTTTATGAAATTCCATAGGAATACAATCTTATAGACGAAGTATCAGTGCAAGTGACGAAAATGACACTGAATTTGAAGACAAAAATTCTAACCCTCAACATTTTAATCAAAATGAGCTATGTAACCTAATCAGAGAGCTCAATAATTCTAAAGACACTTGAATGCTATCTCTGGACACAAAAATGTATTAATAAAATAGGGCTCATTGAATCCATGTCAATTGCACCTTTTCATAAATAGTTACAAAAGAAGCTTAAAATGTGTACTATTACACAATGGTAATAAACTGTGTTTTATCCCCATTGCCCGTTCAACAAGTTTGAACACAAGAATATCGGACAGTTTTCCTACTACTTATATATTTGCATCGATTTGAAAAGGGTAAATTTTTGTTGGGCCATAAAGGGGGACACATTATATATCCATGTTTTCACGGGCTTGTACGACAACAGAGCTGTGGCTGACCATTGGTAAAGAACAGATTGGCCATCAAGAGAGATAATAAAATAGGGAAGCATATTATTATAAACTGTCACTGATTTCTACGAACAAAATGTAATGTCCCCATTACATATTAAATTGGAACTTATGGGACAATTCGTTAAAGCGTTAGATCAAGATGGTTTGTGTTTTGCATACCTAGTAAGCAAATTTCTCAGGTTAAGTTTTGAAAAACTAAAAACTGGTACTCGTGTATTTGCCCCTCAGGTTAGAATATTGGCAAAAGAATCTAATTCCATAAATGCAATGAATAATTTAGAATCATTGAGCTGATTTTCATTTTTGAAATTATAAAAAAGTTTCTGGGAAATCATAGATCGGCAAATTACTTTGTCTTGATCAATGATATGCTAAACAATTTTAAAATACTGAATTGTAATACCATTTATTACCTTTTCAGCCATCTGTATAGATTACCATAAAATCTTGTCATTTTTAGAAGAACATGGGGAGCGATTCCATCCTGACATAAATATTATGGAGGCAAGATACCAAGATAGATGGGACACGCACATTATGGCTGAGTTTTATTGAAGCATCAAGCGTAACTGCCCTGCTAAAGATTATGCAACAAAAGGAACGCAAAACTGGGTAAAAAGACTCAAAAAGTACTTAAAATTTTGCAGCACCATATTTAGTTGCTATGCGTTCAGTAGAACATCTGGAGCATTTTATCCTACGAGTACATTATTGAAACTCTACGGGAAACAATGTTGAAGAAAACCTGCTACAGATGAGTTTTATTGGCAATTAAACTTAAGGCAATCATTTAACTTACGCTTTGTATAGAACCTCTGTCGAGTGTTCGGTGAAGGTATCTGTATCGCAAATGGATTGTTGGCTTACCTGAAATAGCAGTTACTGTCCTTTGAAGTAATGTGTCTTCCTGGGGTTGCCGTGTTTCTTGAAATAAACTTGACGTTTCGTTGATCATACTGTCAGCTTCTCCAAAAGGTTTCCAAAGATTGATGGTGGTATCTGGACCCTACCAGCAGAAGAAGCAGAACAAATAAGACACGAGACGTGCAAAATACTCTGCAAAACCAAGCCACCAGCTCGAAATATATCAAGGAAAGAAGAGGGTACATTGAAAAAACTTGTGAAAATAAAGATATTATCATTCTACGTGCCGATAAGGGAAACGCGACAGTAGTGATGACCAGGATAGACTACAAAGAGAAGATCAGCACGTTATTAGATCCCGAACACTACAGGAAATTAAGCAGAGATCCAACAGCCAAGATAGAGCGTCAAACCAGGAAAGCAATCAGGGAGTCAGCCATACCGAAGGAAGAACATCGACGTCTACTGCCATCAGAAACTCAGCCTCCAAGATTATACGGACTGCCAAGAATCCACAAAACTGGAAACTCTCTACGACCAATTGTAAGTACATGTGGCTCGCCAATATTTTCATGGGAACTTTTGAAGAAGAAGCCATTATCTCTAGTGACATGAAGCCGAAATGCTGGTACCGCTACGTGGACGACACATTCGTGATATGGCCCCATGGTTTAGACAGCCTGCACACATTCAAGAAACATATCAACGGACAACATGCCAGCATCAAATTCACGATGGAGATAGAAGATAATGGCTGCTTACCTTTCTTGGATGTATTGGTAAACCGCAACAGTGGAAAATTGGGACATGGAGTGTACCGCAAGAAGACCCATACGGACCCATATCTACACGACCACTCTCATCACCATCCACAGCAGAAAAGATCGTTAGTCACCACACTGCTACGCAGAGCAGACAAAATTAGTGATTCTAGCAACAAATCCAAAGAAATCCAACATGTGAAGGACGCACTGCAGAAAAACGGCTACAATTCACAGGAGATTGAGAGACTTGCCAGGGCTAAGAATAAAACGAAGGATGACCAAAAGCAACAACCAGGAGGTTACGCACACCTACCTTACATTGCTGGAGTGACGGATAGACTGCGAAAGGCTCTACAAAAGAAGAATATCAACGTCAGATTCAGCACTGTTAAGAAAATAAAAGAACTGCTTCCGTCAAACAAGGACTCGATACCAAGACTACGAGCTAAAGGAATATACGAGCTTCAATGCCAGTGCGGGAAATTATATATTGGACAAACTGGGCGCATTATACAGTGCAGTCAACAAGCATCGAAGAGATGTTGAGCATGGAAACACAGGAAAATCCGCGGTAGCTGAACACTACCACACGGGAAGCAACCACATAATCGATTACAACGATGTCAAGATCCTCACTAAAAACAGTAATTACTACCCGCGGATACTGAGAGAACTTCAACAGAGAAGATGGGTATAGACTGAGTAAAGTTTGGAAGTTGGCACTGAAAGGACCATCGAAGGCGCAGCAAGGATCATGGAAGACACAGGAAGAACCATCGACGACGCAGCCAGGACCACCAAGGGCGAATCCAGGAGACGCATCAGGTACGGATCAGCGAACGATAACAGTTACAAAGTCCGGCTATATAACGCGACGAAACAGATACCACCATCAATCTTTGGAAACCTTCTGAAGAAGCTGACAGTATGATCAGCGAAACGTCAAGTTTATTTCAAGAAACATGACAACACCCGGAAGACACATCTCTTTGGAACGATGGCCGTGAAAGCCTACATTCGATTCTTTGAAGTAATACCAGTCGATGGTAGAACATCTGGGAAAGTCCTGTACACTATTGGCGTAGTCGTCTTTAGGGATAGCCTTCTGTGGGTAGTAACATTACGTATTATTGTAACCATTTTTATATGTAAAATGCTTGGTTTTCAATATCCGCGAAAAACAAGCAGGCATTGAATTGGCAAACATGATCTGCCACTTATTACTTTAGGTAATTAGTTTTTCAAGTATTCACCTGCCGTTTTTGTTTTTTATTTTTTTAATAAAAGACGACCTAAAGATTACTATTCTTTTATTAATAATTTTATTGACAGACCGGGGGAAATAGAAGATAAACCTAAATTGAAAGTAAAACCTTGTATAGAAATAAAATAAAATTAATTAAGTATAATGGTGCCGCTCTGCGTTCAGATTGTCGTAATTTAATGTGAAACAGTTGATAAAAAAGTGTAGACAATCTAAAGAGAGAGTTAGTCGTTATATGTGTAATGATTTTGTGGCGAATTTATGTAATTTATTAGAATTAATGCTGTTGCGACATAATGGTGTAATATGGCGAAGTCTGTCGGTGTTATTTACAAATTTGTGGTGCTAAAGTAATAAATAACACTGTGTACAAATCATATATTTCGATTCTCAATAATATACTAGGAGTACAGTTTAAATTAAAATTATTATTTATGAAAAATATTCAATTAATTTGCTAGTTTTGTATCAAAATGTACATTTTGCACTCTTGGCTTACGTCATAAATGAACTCTCTTCGCAGCAAGTTCACGTCAATTTTTTTTCGAGGATGCTCTGCTTGTTATAATCTTTTTTAAAAATAATTTTGAAAAACGGAGCGCAAGGGGCCCATTTAATACCTAAATGCGGTAGTATTCTCGACTAACCCACTTATCTACTTTTGGTGTACACCATTGTTATTAAAGTTTGTATACTGCTATGATCCTGAAAGAAAGCAGCAGTCGGCAGTTTGGATTTGAAATTGTCACATTTTTAATTGTTATTCAAAAACTAACTTGATAATCAAAACAATCGTATGCTGTAGTTATTAACATGTCCAAATTACAAATAATTCGATTGAGAATTAGCCGAGAGCTCCTAACTTCGAAAATGTAGTTTCGAGAATACCCGTTCAATGTTTCATAACCGATAATTTTAGAGACACACTCCCTGAGTGCATGCCCAAAAACATTTCCCCACGCGTTATTGCCGTACATATGTTTTGACCCACATAAATGTGTAAATGACTTCACCACAGTCCTCGTTATGACTCCGTTAATGTTGAGAATGTCATTATAACATTTGCAACATCCCATTAAGAAAATATAAAAATATAAAGTCTATTTTTGGAAATCTTCACGTCGTCACCTTGGGTCTCAAGGCGTTGCAACTGTGTACATTTTCGTTTTCAATTGCCAACTATGAATTAAATAAAATCGACAGGAGCGCAAATTCATGAAAACCGCAATAGTAAAAAGTAGTCGAGCCAACAACTGATGATAAACTAAACACCGAAACTAGTCAACATAGCGAACTCTAACTAACGCTAAATTCTAGTCCGGTTAATTTTATTTTATAAACGTGAATGTTCAAAGTCATATTGATATTCTAAAATACTTTATTGACATAAAACACATAACAACAATAAATACATGGAGTATGATAGCGTTATAAATAAATGTCACATATTTCAGTTTCTTGAGTATAATAATGCAAAGCGCTTCACTAGTCAGAAGCTTACAAAATTGTAAGTAACATGACCTTCACTTACCAACTTGCAAGTTTAAAAAATATCCTCCAACATCCTTAAAATTAATATGTAATATTTTGGTTGAGTGTTTTGTCATAAATCAAAAACTAAGAAATATTTCATAATACCATTTAATTAAAATCACATTGATGTAGTACATACAAAATGAAGATGTATTTATGGAAAAATTCTCATTTAGTGAAACTCGAATATATCTTCCTTCTATAAAATGACATTTTATATTAAACTAATTCTATTTAAACATCCGTAAAAGTAACTAAAGACCTAAATAGGACGACTAAAGTATAACTAAACTTTTATGACAATGGTAGTACAACAGTTGGGCAACTGTTGGCTAAGGTACGACAATCCATGTATAACAATCAATGTTCAATGAACTTATTTTTATTTCGCACATGTGACCCATCACGTTCATGCCCATGCAACATGGTCATAAAAAAAAGGAAATTAAAATCATATTGGTGTACGGCTCCATAAAATATAACTATTAATGTAAATATATTTTTACCTGTAGTTTATGTCGAGTAATTAAAGCTTGATGGTTGAGTGTTGATACCAAATTAGTTTTTTGAATAGCTAAATTATAGTCGTTGACGATTAATCATTATATCAAAAATAATAAATTAGTTTTTACAGGCAGTAAAAATTATACGGCATATGTACAGCGAACTAAATCAGCTATGCAAATAATTTATATTGCTTCGCTGGCAATTTTCCAAATAATCATAGACTCAAACGGCGGTAGGTGTAGAAGTGTCAAAAGATATTATGCGGCTGCCAATCCGCCATGAAAAGACTTCATTATTAATTGATGCAAAAACGGTTCCTTCATGTCATTAATCATTTGCATATGCGACATGCCAGATATGACTGGGTGTGAAGTACCTTGCAAATTATCGCTCAGTTTTAACAAAAATGCAGTGGAAATACGCAAAAGCAAAATTGAAAATGTGAATTCAAACGGATTCGAAAAAAAATATCGAATAATTAATAATTAAACCAAAGATTGCCTGAAATTAAAGCAATATAAATAAACCTGTAAAAATAAATTGAAGTGCACTGGAATAAAATAAAAAATCATGAAATTAGTGAAAACAAAACCACATAAATTTAATATTAATAGTAAATAAAAAACGATGAATTGTGCGAACCTAAACAATCAATTATGAACTGGAAGCAAATGTGAATGAAATAATCTAAAGTGAATTGAATTCTACTTAAAATAAGAAAGTAAATAAAAAATTAAATAAGGATACTAAATGGAAATCAAATTAAACTAAAAATAAAAATCGCATACGGAAATAAAATATTTATAATGAACTTAAAAACAAACATACCGAAAATTAAATGAAGGAAATAATAATTAAATAAGTGAGAATTCCACAAACGAAAATATATCAACGAAAGTAATTAATTATTGCTATTAAATACATAATAAATAATAAAACGGTTAGTAAAAGAGCCCAATAAAAAATAAGAAAAGTAAATAGGTAAAAGCAATAAATTATAATTGAAACGATAAACCTAACAAACTATAAGATAGCGTAAAAATCAAACGTGCAACTCCCTTAAGTTGATTAATAAAGCATGCGTTAAATAAAACAGTGTAGTCCTGACTTGAATAATTAGAAATTATAAATTAAACCTTAAACTAATAACTTAGTTTTCACCAATAAACTTATTTTGCACCACTCGTACATCGATTTGTTTATATATCAGTCATTTATGACAGTTCCTTAAAAATACTCTTCTTTGCAAATAAATTTTTGTGGCGAATAATTATTATTATTATAAATTAAGAATTTATAAATTAAGAATGACATATAAAAAACTTATATTAATACATATAGTTTATTTTGCAAAATTGCAAATTGCTTCTTATCTTGTAAGAATTAATCTGATTTGATATTTGAAACGGAAAGTTTCGTATTGGCAATATCTTTCGTAAATATAAGCGTTAGCTCGTGTCTTGGCGCGAGTCGAGTCCCGCAAGATTCTTCCTTTGTAATTTAATAGGTATTCTTAACGCGCCGTTTACCATCCGGAATCTCAGACACAAACTAAGATTGAAATATATTCTTCGGTGTGCATTTTTAAAACAGAAATGTCACAACTTAAAATGAAACGAAAATAAAATTTATAAAAATAAATCGAGCGTAGAATTTGTGACTCAATTTCAACAGACCGTGTATGCAACCAAACGTGCATAAACTAATTTCAGCCAACGATACTATGTGTACTATCAGGGCAACATTTATCTCTTTATTGAAAATGTTTAATTCTCTAGAATATTGGCGATGAATTCTAGAAAACGATTATTTTTACGAATAAATTATTTAAAAATTTCGACTTGCAATCTTTCTGCATAATTTATTTTATTTCCTGTGTCAAAGTCCAACACGTTAACAGCTTGAGTCGGAGAAAACGCTAACAGTCTTGTCCGGTAAAGTTATTAAAATTATTCAAAACTACATCATAATAAAAATTTACAATCAAACTTAAATATTAATGTTCAGATTAATTGTATTGTCCCGAATCCCGATTTTTTTAATCTTTTACTGCTAGAAGAAATGTTTTACTAAGACTAGTTTTATTAGTAACTTCTTTGTCTTGCTGCTGCAATACTTCTGCAAATGGTTCCCCGTTCAATATCAATTGGCAATTTTATTTTTACTTTCCAAACAGCCTTCTATCTATTTTTCCGCCGCAGACGAACTCTTCCAAACTTCTTAGTACTGCTAAATCAGCACCAACGTTGGCCAAAAGCCTTACAGAAGTTTTCGAAAACAAATGACCAGTATATTTCTTAGGATCTTGAAGATCCTGGATATCGTTTAGTAAAATATTATACAATCCGTCTCTCTGCAACCACCAGCTATACCAATCATAGCTGCAACCTGTAAATTCAATAAAAGCTCGTATAGTTTCTCGTTTTATTTGAAATTAGCTTTTACTTTTGCCACGAGATATATGTCAGCACAAGTTTCTACCATTAACCTATAGATTTCTTCTTCTTCACTTTAGAAAAGCGAGATATGTCAAGATTTTCATTCGCAATTAATTTTTATTTAATCATAGAGCATTTCGGCCACAAACGCCACACTTCTTCGATTAAAAACTTTAATTCACAAATAAAATAATCAATACAACCGTTTCAATTCATGGCAAATCTAAAATATAGGCCAACATAATTCCGTAATTTACTTCAAATTATTTTCAGCTTTGCATTCACAAAAATGACTCAATTGTTTTTATGCTTTTGAACTTTTGCTAGGTATTAATTTAGACAGGTTTCTTCAGATTTTCTTACAATTTCTGGAGGATTTCCATTAGAACGAGCCGTTGCTCGGAAAATGTAACTAGAATATTGAAGCATTTGCTAAATTATTTTGGAATTCATTTCAACGTTTCTTTAAAACGAAATTTGCCAAAGTATGAAATAAAATGCAACGAATTTAGTCCGTGAACTCTATTTATCTTTCTATTATATTCCTCAAAATCTCTTAGTCGCTCTATAATTATCTACTTTTGTTTTATTAATTCGATCTTTATCCTTTATACCTTTTACAATTTGATCTCTTCTTCTTTCAACGATCTATAATAATATTCCAAACATTTCCATTGTTTGCTCCATATGCTTCATTTAGATTTCGTCCAAATTCTTCCCAGCTATCCTGTTTTGCTTTCCTAACTTCCTGTTTTGCTGTGTTTCTCTGTTTCGTGTATTCTGGTTCATCTTTTTTACCTTTGTCCCAAGAGACCGTTTCCAAGCTTCTTTCTTAAGTTTTATTACTTGTTTGATATTCTCCTCCCACCATCTCGTTCTTTTCATTTTGTTGCTTTATTTTTTCTCTTCTGATTTTACAAAAATAGTCCCGTTCCTCATCTAAAGTCAAACCCTGTTTGTTTTGTTCTATCCTTGATACCTCTTCATATATTTCTTTTTGTATCTTTAATTTTTCAAGTTGTATAGTTCGATTTTTTCGTACTTTTGTGTTTTTCTTGTATTTCACCCATTTCTGTAAGTGTAGTTACCACTAATCTATGTTGTGTAGAAATTTCTACTTCTATTAATGTTTTTGTTTGTCCTGCTTTATTCTGTAGGTTTTTTGTATAAGTTCTTATCGTGGTTGGTTAGTTGGTCCCATAATATATTCCCTGCAGTTCATTTGTTTGGCAAAATTGCAGCATTTTCAAGCTCTTTCTTTTCAAAATGTCCTGCCCCCCTACATTTCCTAATCTTGTACCTTTATCTTTTTCGATCCGAGCATTCCAATCTCCCATTGCAAGTATGTTATCGTGCTGCTCTTATTTCATCAAGAAGTTCCTGCGTTTTGCTATAAAATTCTTCCATTATATTATCACCTGTATCTTCAAATGGTGCCTATATCTGGATTATGGTTACTGACCCTTTTAAATCTAGTTCTAAAAGTATAATTCTCGAGTTAAAATGGTCAGTATGTCAATACTTGTACATTTATTTCTTCTGTTACAATTATTCAAATTCAATCGTTTCCTCGTTATTTTGTTGTAATGCCGAAATAATATAGGTAATGTTTCTCCCCTATACTTTTATTTCCATATCTCCGTGTTTTCGTTTCTGAAATCCCTAATACGCTAATTTCTCCATTTCCTGTTAAAGTGGTTACGTTCCACGTGAATATTTCTACTTTCTTTTACTCGGTTATTACTTCTTTTTTATGTACATGTTTCTGTTGCTTTCATTTTTTATTTTATTCTAGCATTTCTTGTTCATCTCGTTCCCACTTTCATTGCTTGGTCATCTTTAGTTACGATTCCGCTTTTAATAATGGTTGATATGGTTAACAATAATTTGCTGTTAGAAAATATATATAAATCGGGAATAAGGAGGGCTGCTTATAGGTGGCTATCACCTATTATCCTGTTGGCCCTATTATTCATAATATTTTTGAATGATATTGTGTCTATAACATTGAATATGCACCTTTCACATTATTTGACCATGTCTGCGTCTGCAGGCAACAGGATGCACAAATGACGTGGAGAATAATTGCTTAAATAACTGCCTCGTCTTGAATCACTCAAGAACTCAGCAGATTTTATTCTCTGTAAAGGAATTATATTCTAGCCCAATGGTAAGTTTCGACGGGAAGAGCATGGAGCAAGTGAAGAAGACAACGCTTCTGGATGTTTGCATTCATGACAAGTTGTAGGATTTAAAAATAACGCGTAAGTCTGTTAGAGCAGGACCATAAGTAGTTACCCTAATCGAAGTACGACGAAAAAAATATTTCTCGTAAAAAATACAAAAAAGAAAAGACAAAAGCAAAAACTAAAAATCATGTAATTAACGTACAAATTAACAGCCAATCCAACACGATATTCACCTCCAGCGTCATAATATGGAATAAATCAGTGACAACAATCATAAATTGCATTATTTGAAAATGGCAAACGCCGAAACGCGTCGTGATCATCAAAGAAAATACTGTTCGTCAGAATACCAGAAACTACAAAACAAGTCATACATTATAAACGAAGCAAGGACCCAATATGCCAATCGAATTCAAAGAAGAACAGTATTCATTCTGTACATTTACATTGTGGGAAAAGTTAAAATTGAGATTCATCCTCTGGTTTATTATTCTCACACGTCTAGACAGTTAATTTGAGAGTTTTACAGTTGATTTTGATGTCTTAAAAAACGGATAATTTTGACTGGCACTATACGAGTTGTTTTTAACAAATACTTATGAA
The DNA here is from genome assembly GCA_959613385.1 of Geotrupes spiniger. Classification (NCBI taxonomy): domain Eukaryota; kingdom Metazoa; phylum Arthropoda; class Insecta; order Coleoptera; family Geotrupidae; genus Geotrupes; species Geotrupes spiniger. The sequence goes on along the minus strand of OY390736.1, from coordinate 16,504,649 downwards.
AAGTTAGCTTTACTGTTTCCATGTTTTTAACCAGCCTTTATGTCTTCTCTAGCCACTCAAATTTGTGCTTATTGAAAAAAGCAAAAATTAGCTAACCAGTTATTTATCAGGGATGCAACAAGTTTTTTTAAGATTGAGTTGGCTATTAATGCCTTCCACAATGTGTATCCAGAATCAGAACAGAAGGGATGTCTCTTCCACCTTGGCCGGTGTCTGTGGCGAAATATTCAAATTAGTGGCCTTCAGCAGATGTATGAAATGGGTCCAGATTTTGTGCCAGAAATGTGAATGGTTTCGTTCATAGCTTTTGTTCGACCGAATTTCTTTTTTTCCACGATAAATTTTTCAGACGATGAATTTTTAACTCACCATGGATTTTCCCACGATGAATTTTTCGTAGATCGGCATTTACAAGTTTTTCAATGAACGATGCAGAACGTGATTGCTGCGAGCATAAAAACATTAAATGCGAGTAATTTTACTTATTTCTTTTTTAGTCGATTTTATTCAAATGTTTTACAATGTGATTAGGTTTTTTAAGAAAAATTGCGATGAAGCAAAGTACTAGAAGTAATATATTGTAATTATTACACAATACATTCTTGTGACTAACCCACAAAATCATAAATAAAACATGTAATTGGAAATAATGGTGTCACAGTAAATAAATTACTTACACCTGCGTATAATTCACGTATATCATAATAACGCCAAGGCAATTAGAACACGCTAATGAATACATAAGTTCTTTTAGCGTTTATTTAGTGCCGAAAATTATTTTAAAATTGAGACCCAGCCAACTTAAAACTGCGATGGCTAAATCTAAAAAAAAACATTTAAAAACTACTTAAATAGAAATACTCGTACTTTCAGTTTTCAAGTGGACGTATTATTTGACGATACGTGAAAAGACGTAATAGGGGGACATCTGGGCACATCGATCAAGATGTACATACATTAAAGACTACAAATTGGATCCATGCCAAATCCCGTGAAATAAACTAACGCTTCATCTACCCATTATTTTCTTAATCTTAACCTCGTGTCAAATATAAACCTCTGCACCATTGAAATAAAAGAACGTTACGTAATAACCACACTTAAATACTTTATTTATATTACATATATACATGTAACGAAGCATATAGGAAAATGCGATTTCTGAGATAAAATATCAAAGTAAGATAAAAAATGGTGCACATCACATAAGAAAATCACTGTATTACGTTTACATTTCAACAGTTCTTTTCTCTCTGCGTGTGGTAACGCGAACTGACTGTACAGCTGCTGCGTCGTTCTCTTCAGCCGTTTCAGCAACCAATTGTCGCAAACGCGCAGCTCTGCGTTCTCTAGCAGCCTGTTTTTCTGCCAATGCTGTCATTTCCTCCTCTATTTCATTCAACCTGGCCTTGCTCTGTTTTGCTCTTTGCTTTGCTTGCGAGTCTTCTTCGCCAGATTTCCTTTCGTTTGATATGGCTGTCCATTTTGTCAACTCCTTATTATCCGTAGATTCATCTTGAGTTACTCTCAGAGTGCGACGTTTAATTGTAACATCTTCCTCTAAAGCTTTACGTGGAGCACTTTCTCCAATGCCCATCGCATCCAAAATCTTATCAGAGCGTTCCTTAATGCGGCGGCTTCTCAAGTTGTCAACCGCAGTATCCATATCGATGTCGTCAATAATTGAAACTTTCTTGTTTGCTCTTATGCGTTGCACCGCCGATGAAGTCTATAATAAAATAAATAATGTAATACTGTTACTTGACGGAAAACAAAAATACACCTTGTCGCACATACCGCGCTCAATGCGGCTATAAATACAACAAAAAAACAAAACAATACTTAAAAAGCCGGGTGCAGCAAATTCGGTTAGTGATGAGACGACAAACTAGAACCATTTTCTAACCTCTTCGTCAATATTGTTTTCCATGTCTAGTGCATGGGCGGCGATTCGGCCGCCTCGGGAGTCAAATAGACTCGGTTCTGTAATTAGCTTTTCGGCGCGACGGCGCGCAGATGGAAGATCTTCATCAGCGAAAGCTCTTTCGTGGCGATCAAGTAGATCTTGAGCCAGACTCGGGTGACTTCTCGTTGGACTTAGAGGTCTGCCCGAATATTTTCTGTCCAGGCGATCCAACGCGGGTCTGTAATAATTTTCCCCGATGTTGTAGTTCGCGTTGTAGATTTTAGTGCGTGGTCTGCTAAGAATTGGACGGCTCGACATTTTCTGAAAACAATAAATTCATTTCAATAGTTTTTGATAATAATTACTGTATAATAAATTCGATATGAAGGAACGTTATTGGCTACCTAAATGATATTGTAACGAGCCGTGAACCTTTTACAAAATGATATACAAAGTCAAACTAATATATTGCCACAAGCCATAAAGTTCAGACTTTAGTGAAATATGGTATGTATGCAAAAATACTGATTCAACGTACATACCACAATATTTGTACCACAATATGTTTGGGTGTTGGATGAAAAATAAGTGCCAACGCTTTCTTTTGGATATCGGCCATTAAAAACACAAATATCAGGATAAGAAATTATCGAGGCACCTCAAAAGGAGTCATCAATGGAAAAGTGCTGGACAGCCGCTGAAAGATCTCGGATGAGATCAGCGGGAGACGAAGATGTTGCATTCATCATTCACTATGCCCAAAAACTGTCTTTCGGAAGGGTGTCGTCAATGTCTATGTGGCACAAAGCATTTTGACGATGTTCTCATAAGCTATGTTTTTCGGAGCATCCAATTCCTGGATCGTCCTAAATAAGCCCTCGATACCAGTCACGAAATTTATTTACAAAAAGAATTGGCCCAGTCATTAACCCCTCATCATGTTACCATGTAATACATGCAGATCTCTTGTTTTATGACTAGGCACATACTTTTTTAGTCTCCCTTCGTGTTTGACAAATTACTGGATAAAATAAAATAATAATTATTCCCACTAACAGCGGTGTATTTGTTGTTGACATTTACCCCTTACATAGCAAGGTTTCAACTATATTTCATATTGTCAAGGAAAAGTTTTGATGTTAAAACTGTTAAAATCAGCGCTAAATAAAATCTATACTGTTATTGTTTCCGATCTGCTTATAATTCATTAAGCGTTCGGTATATTCAGTTATAAATACATCTAAGAATTAAATTTCAATTTTACAAACACCATCTTTACTGGTGGTGCAATATATTACCGATATATATTATTGCATTTTACAATAAGTTGAATATTTGAGAATTAAATGATGTTATTCTGACAAGGACATAATAAGTACGAAACTGGTAAAGCTTGTGATCATTGATGCCTACAAACTTTGAGCCGGAATAAAGCTCAACAAAGAGGATTTATTCCTATGAACCCGAAAATAAACCTCAATCAGCTGTTTTGTGTTTCAAGATGGGCAGAATTCAACAAACGTCCCGGTCCCGAAGTGTTGAAAAAGATGTCTCAAAATCAGATCATGTAGCTACAATTAATTTACCTAAGAATGGTTAAAGCGAATGGGTACACAACCATTTGTTTTCACCTTGCTCCGAGAAACCAACGACGAATCATTTTCCACCAAGACAATGTGAGTTCATACACAGCTCGAAAGACAATTAAGTTCTAAGAGTAGAAAAACACAACACACACATCAATTTGATGAAAAACATTACTTTGAAATGCATATGCAAAACTAAAGAGACAACCCTCATAGGTTGCCAATCACCATACTTATCGGGAACCGTAATTACGAGATTATACATTGGAAATAATCTCGCTAATTGGTATATGAGTTCTAACGAGTTTTATTTACTGATATTAAGATTGGCTAATGGGCAAAAATAAGTCTGGTGAAGACCAGGTTTGCTGTTGATCCAATCGTTTCGGTTTTATGCGCCATTTTCTATGAGACTCCACTCAATCGCAGAATTTTTTGTGAATCAGTAATATTAAAAAAAAACCTTTATTGGCATAACACTACTATTTACAAATATACATTGTTCTCCTCCTTCAATTCCTTTACTTTCGCCAAGAATCCCACCCTCTCTCCGTTCTCCCCCATGCTCCTTCCAATCTCCTCCTTTCCTCTTCCTCCATCTTCACTTCCTTACACCCTCTCAGCCAGTGTTCCCATTAATCATTGCCTTCCCCACAGAACTTGCATTTTGTGGGTTCCTCATTCATCCAGTAGTTGTTTCCCTTTTCCTCGTTCTCACATCTGTACCTTGCAATAAATCTCTCTTCTTCCGGCGTCCTCCTTTTCCTCAAATATCTTGGTTCCTTTCCCTCAACTTTTATTTCTTTGTATTTTGTGTTGTATTTTGTAAGTAATTATTATTTCATTCTCTTTTTTGAACTCCCACTTGCCTTCATCTATCTATTATATCTCTTTCCACTTGTTTCCAATTTCCTCTTCTCCTCTCTTCTTCCCCTGATATTCCTGTCTTTTCTAGCAGCTTTACCCTTCTTTCTTCCCACTTAGATATTTTCCTGCTCTTATCCTCCCTGCTCCTTATTTCCTCTATTACCGTCCTTACCAAACTTTGCCCCGTGCCCTGTTTCAATTCATACCTCAACGCCCTGCCCCATGCTTCGAAGCCCAACCTTTCGCTCCCAGTCTCTTGTATAACAATATACTCTGGCGTCGACTTCTCTAATGCCAGTGATCTGTCTTTGTTGTACTCCTTCAATTTTTTTCTAACCTCTCCAACCCCACACTCCATACATTAATATTCTTTTTACGCATACGGTCCATATTTTCCTTGTTTCTTGGAAGGTTTGCTTATTTTGCCATTTCCAATTATTTAAATTTCATCTGTAGGCACGTGTACCTTATTAGTTGGGTTGGATGGGTTGGGCGGTTATCATTATTCTAGTGACGTTTTGGTATTGTCATGAAAATTGCTTTATGTTCGCTTTCATTTTCGTTTTGATTCTTTTCTTTACTATAAAATTTATCGATAATGAAGGATGCGATGCTGACGACATAAATTTAAGGAAGTAAAAACATAACGTACGTCGTAAACATTAATGGCCGTAAAATAAATGAAAACATCTTACAATAAAATACAAAACCGTAATAAAATATGTATAAGAAATAAAATAAAAGAGTGAAGTGGAGTGAAGAAATTAGACGTGAGATTCGCCGCATTCTACGCAAAATGAAACCATGAACTAGGAACACAAGAAGAGAAGAAGAAAAGGCTCTCGCTGATATCTACAAGGACCAAAACATCATCATCAGAGCAAACATGAGCAACGCTATAGTAATCTTGAAGAAAACAGATTATAATAAGAAGATAAGAAATCTACTGGATCTAAACCACTACACGAAGCTAAAAAGTGACCCAACAGTGATGATTGCTATCAGGAAAGATATTCAAATGAGGTTCAGATATTGGTCTACTAACCAATATTACCCAAGTATAATAAAAACGTCAGTGACAATAATGAAGAATAACAATAACTTCAACTGAGAAGACTGATATCGACTCAACAACACTTGGAAACTAGCAGTAAAAGAAACGAAGCGGCGTGAGAGTATTCCTACCACAATGGTCACGGTACAATCTACCTCAAGGGATACGGATCAGCGTTGAGAAAATAGGAGGTATTTTGCGGTGAGCAGAAGGCAACAATACCAGTCTAGAGAAATTCTGAAGAAGCTGGCAACATTACCAGCGAAATGACCAGTGAGTTACGAGATAACTAACCATAGAGACAAGAAGCCTCGATATGTATCGAAAATTCGCGAAAATAGCAAGAAGTAAGCATCCATAGATTTTGAAATTAGGGTGGAACCAAACGTAAAATAAGATATAGATCATCATTGTTATTCTAACTGTTCTGGTATTATTAGTGCTGTTTAACTTATTTTAGTGCGGACATAATGAGTGGATTAGTGTACAAGTAAAACAAATGCAATTTTTGTCACACATTACGACAATAATACTGGCGATATTATGGTGATTGGTACCACATTTTTATGTTAAAAATATTTTACAGCGTTCGCTCCTTTCGTAAGCAGAAATAATTTTTAATGCCCTATATAACTTGAGAAGGCGTAGGTGAACTCAACGTTGTAGTTATGCAACTAATTCAATAAATAATAAATACTGGGAAACATTTGATTAGAAGTGTGATTCGAAGCAGATACTGCTTTACAAGAAAACTGTTCTTATTTCATTATATTTTTCTTTATTCGTAACTTCTCCTATTTTTCAATTTACCATTAGTAAGAGTTCAATAAAATGTTTTCATGTTTTTATAATTGATTGTGATGCACGAATTTTGCCATTACTTTAATGTATGGAGCTAACATAGAAAAATACAATACATTGCTATTATGGGTTAGTTAAGGGGGCTGCTCTCATTAAAAAAATAGTACTCCACCCTTGCATAAGATACTGCTATTTAAGATCCTTTATGTAATGAACATTCGCTCACATGCATGCTCATGCTCATGCTCACACCTGGGCGCTGTTCTAAATTAAAATATCTCGTTTATTTTAACAACTCATAGAATCTAAATAAATCTTCTTTAAAAGTGCAAGGACGCTAGTTTGCGTACATTTGGTGGTAATTTAAAGTTGCTAATTAGATGTTATATAAATATTAACAATTTAAATAAATTTGTATAAATTTGTTACTATGCAATGCATATTAATAATTTAATAATTTATTTATAACTGTAAATTTAGCCAGGATAATTAAACGCATATTACTTAGTTTTATAATCAATTAAATTGACTATCAAGAAGAATGATGCACCCCTACTATAATTTAACAATGTCAAGTACAAGAGAAATGCACTTTTTTTTATTGAAGTTGAAAATTGCAGATTTAGTTAACACTTGAAATGGATGAGGTGCTTAGGTGTTTTTTTGCCAAATTTATAGTACTTCCAAGAAGTTGGATTTGTAATCAGACATTCCAGACGTTTACTCCATGCACCATGTAATTTGAAGATATCTATTCTTCGGAACTTTCCTATTCGTCTTAATCGATTTAATAAAACATTTGAGCACCATAGTCATAAAGGCTGAGTAATTCTTTCAAGTCTTTGTACCACCCCTAAAGTAATTTATTGTTTTGCAGAAAGTTGAAAAAAATATGAACAATTTTGAAAACCGTGTTCGAACGAATTAAATGTGCTTGTAATTTGGTAAAGTGTTTGAAATGAGTAAATAATGCTTTTAACCAGATTCCATAACGTAATATCGTCTTCTGTTAAACCTACTTAACATCAAACCTCTAAACACACCTTTTTCTGAAGGATCTGGGATATTCGCAGCTCTGCTTAAGTGTTAGGTCATAAGTCCATATTTAAAGCAAAATGTTCAATAAGCCACCTCGATGTTAAACTAATAAATTATGGGAAAATATAAAATAAATATTGTACAGATATATTTTTATAAGCATGGCCTAACGCGATATATATTAGGAGAGGTCGTTTGAGTGTTAGGTAATTAATCATACACTGCGTGCTAAGTTATTAATAAATGTAGGTAGTTAATGTTAGATTGTTACATGTTGCTGCAATGCTCTACCACGTTAATCATTTTTATTTTTGCATATGCAAAAACTCAGTCTTTGTAATGTTCACTGTCTAAACGTTTATGATACCTATCTTTTTAAATCGATTGGTAACTTGCTTTTTCAACATTAAATCACATCGCTAATGTTTAAACATTTAATACGTGTAAACACCGGTATTACACAATAAACAAAGGATAACTTTATGTTGAATATTATTACAAGCATTTATTACAGATTTTATACAAACATATATTTTTCTGGTAATTGAGTTTTGCTGGAAACATGAAATCTCATCCTCATTATTTGTTAGCGGCTCCCGAATCTTGAGCTAAAGATAGACCTGGTGTTGCTTGGACTACTAACTATTCTTAGCCGACAGCATGGTCAACATCCAGGGTATCAAATATATCCATGTATTTCGTTCATTTTACACTATCGATTTATTTAAATGTAAAGTTATAGAAGCTGCTGGGGCATATAGGATTCATCAGTGTTATTTGAAATTCGTTCTATTAATTCACTCACCTCGAGGGTAAAAATAGTATAACACATATATGAAAATATCTTAAAATTAATATTTCTAAAACATTAAGGCCTCATGTAAATGTCGCTGATTATTACATCTTTGTTACAGAATACGAAACCCACATGTCTTGTTTCATGACAGTGTTATATACAAAATATCGTAAATTGAAAATCAGACATAGAACATTTGAATGAATTGAAAATACAATCTTACCTTTTTAGTACCGAATCTGGTTAAACAAATTAAATATAAAACACTCACGCACTTAAGACGCAGAGCGTCGGTATGAAATGACGCTGAAAATTTAGAATCTCCCACCAGGATGCATTGCTCCCACTCGTATTATATTTTTATGTTCAATGTTGTTTATTTTTTAACCTGATTTTTTAGTAATTATCACAAGTGAGCACTTAGTTATCGGCTAAAATGTCAAGTGTTTTCATTTACATGGGGCCTTGTGTATTTTTAGAAAATCGCATTGTTTTCCTGAACTCTTCCCAAGAATTTAGGCCAACATTTTTCGGTTTTATATTACCTTTTGCTAAGTGAACCGGCGACTTTAGACGAAATATTTTGAGAGGCTCACAACTATTCCAACTAGTCCTTGTTCATATAAATATATTTATAAGATACACAGGAAACCATTTTAGCATATTCGAAGCCACAATCATCTGAAAGGGATATTAATGGTAATATTTCTATTATGATTTTTATATGTACAACTGCATGTAACAATATAATGGAACAATTTTAAATAATACTATATCTTTCCAACGTTGTAACAATGCTTACTGCTATAAAGAAATGAACACACCGCAGATGATTTAAAAATACCGGTCGCAGAAAAAGGCAATATGATCAATTTTATTATATAGATTAACAAGTAAACAAATTATAGATAATAGAATTTCTTATCTACTCTATTTAGAGTAGTCTAATAGTATGTTAAGTGGTAAATGACAGTGATTACTTTTTAAACCAGTATTTCAGCACGAGCTAAAAGCACATTTATATTCAAAGGACCCTTCTACCTTACTGTGTAGGGTGAACTTAAATCTATTATTTTATCGATTTACAAATATCTTCCAATCCTTTCTATAATATAATGAGCTTATTTTTTGCCTCGGTTCATGTTTTCCACGAATTTCACAATTGTAGTTATGTCGGTCTATTTTCTTGTTAACCTGTCAGTTAGCTTCCCATTTTTTTTTCACGTACACAGTTTCTCTCATCCTTTGTACCTGGACCCACCGTCCCAAGTTCTGACCGTATTAGTTTATTTCACGCTTATCATTCACTCATTTCACTCTTCGTAGGTATGGTATTTCCATTGTTTGCATTTTACTCTAGTTCTGTGGACAAAGTGTCCAATATTCGCAGCCATAATAAGGATAAGACTGAAGGCTGCTTTAAAAACTTTCATTTTTCGTTTCTTTATTCATTTTTTAAATTTGTACATAATTTACTCAATGAACATTATAATTTATTGGTCTTGTCGATAGTAATTATTTAATTCCACGTATTCTGTTGCTGCATCCTGTATTATTGCTCCTAACTATCAATATGTATCCACTTCTGCTAGCTCTACTATATATAATTCTATGTTGGGCAGTCATTTTCCTCCGCTCATAGCCATTACCTTTGCTTTCTCTTGTATTAACCTGCATTTCAATCTTCAAATCTTCATTCCATATATTTTGTTGTAGATTTCTCTCACTCGATGTGATGATTGCAACATTATCTCTGCAACATATTCGGCAATTTCAACTAATTATATCGTATGATGTTCAACACATCATTGCATTTTATACATTTTATAAATTGCTCTTAAGATTTAGGCTAGAGGTTTTTTATTGTTCTATATCCTGCTTTTCCTCAACTTTTTGATTCTATTAACATCCTATTAACATCGCTTCGATTATGTTCTTTAGCGTTGTATCGGTTATTTTTTCATAATGCTGTAGCAGCGTGATTCCCCTATAATTATTCCAATAGCATCTTATCATCTTTACTATATAGTAGACAACATCATTCCCATACCCCAGTCACTTAAGATTATTTATTTGTTAAATATCTTATTATAAATTAAATAATAGTCGCGTCCAGCTCCCATGTTTTTAATTATTTCTTCCGTTAATAGAGTGACCTAACGCTCTGCCATATTTTTACAGTAAGTTCTACATCTAACTCTTCCATGGTTATAGTATTTTCTTCTTGAATAACAATTGTTCCTAATTAGATACTGCCTCATCACTTTGCTCCACCAACATGTTTCTATTGCCGCCCAGTTGACCGTGAGTTAAGGGCCGTGCACACCGACGATGCCAGAAAATTCCAGGAATTTCTTAGAGATAAGAAGCATTCACATAGGTATAATCTAGCCAAGTAGTATAAGAGCAAAACTTTTTAAATGTACTTCATGTTCATGTGTTTTAACAGTTTGCGCAGAATCTACAGAATTGCAAAAAACAAAACAAAATTCGACAAACCGAACGGATTACGAGAAAAACCCAAAGTGAAGGACAAATAATACACTTTTTACTTCACATTTTTATCCCAAATGTTATCCCTGCTAGTAACAAACCTATCAAAACTGACAATAGTGAATGATAATTACCAATAATGACACAACCAGCACCAGCTGCATGAACGGCCAGAGACATAACACAGAATCAACATCAGTGGCAGCAAACAAATTATCTCGTTTAATAGCACCGCCAAAGCAACCATCTCTTAGATTTGCAAATTCGCCTAGACAGTGGGACCAGAAAAGGCTATCACGACAAACTGCCATGGAAATAGGAACTGAGCAAACAAGGATGCAACCCCCGTTTCAATTAGATTACCAAGTTGAGGAATCACACGAAGAAGAAGAGCACATGCATAGGAAGTACATGAAGAAGTCAATTACTGCTACCCTGAAGAACTTGAAAATGACGAGAAAAATTTTACCACAACTGCCTCAATTTGATTCAATATAATAGATAAATATTACGAAGACATTGTGATATTTAGCATACATACATAAGTGAAAGTACCTTTTATAATATTACCAGAAATTTTTAATTTAAGTGAAATAGTTCAGCAACAACAAGGGACATTGACGATATATTAAGAGAACATCAATAGTAAAATCAGATTAGAACACTAACGAAGAACAGAAATTGATCTTACAATACAAGGAAATCTGCTATGAGAAACGATTACCTCTTACTCTCTCTTACGCTAATGAAATAAAGCATATTTAAATATGAACGACGAAAGATTTATTAAGAGATATTAAGAGATAAGTGAAAATATTTTATACCACAACGTAGAACAAGACCGGTGCAGTCCATATAAGTGTCGTACCAAAAAAATTGATACAATAGGTTAAATAAAATAGCGTATTGTGACAGATTATCGAAGGCTGAATGACAAAACCATAGACGACAAATACCCGATACCAAATATCCACGGCATCTTGGATAAATTTGGCAGAGCACAATATTTTACAATGTAAGCGCTAGTGCTGTTTTCATTTTTCTCATGTTTCTGTTCTGAAGAAGCGTTTTTCATATTTTGTCATTGCCATGCGGATTCTTTATACAAGCTTTAATTTTATTGACGTATTTTTCTAACGCTTTTAATTGTAATTTCATTTGCGTTGTTTCGTGATTGCTTTATTCTAATAATTTCACTCAATTGTATGGCTTATTTTCCGGGGCACAATTTTTTTTTTTTTGGAAATGAAAAATAAAGCAATATTTCGCAAAAAAATCAATTGAACTTCAAGTAATACCGTGATAATATTGGCGATACATTATTAAATAATTTTCATACTTCCACTTATGCCATAAAAATGTCCCACACTTGTTGGTAATGTATTGCAAGAGACGTCAATTCTTTAGCGGTAAATTCGTTAAATGGCTGTCTACAGCGGAATCAACACTTTAACACTTTGTAAGGGTCAATAATTTATAGTAATAGTAGTAGTAATTTTGAACAATGTCTGTTTTTATTTCTTGTACTCCTCATCGTTTGCTGGTGTTTTGTTATTTCAATATATTTGCCATGTAATTGTAATTTTGACTATGTTTTTAACATCATCGTTCCACCAAGCAGTTTGTTTTTATTTTTGTCTTGTCTAAACGAACCACACACTTCTTTCGACGAGAAAGAAAAATAATAGGATTATTTTTTGACATGACGAAAGCTTTCGATTCGGTTGACCCTAGCTTATTTTCGGACAAATCCTGCAAAAATGCGTAAGAGGACAGGAAAACAAATAAATTTGCTCTTTATTTCGTAGGAGGTCATGTATACGTAAATGATTTGACTGCTGCCAAAACAAATTAAGTGATTGTGTTCCTGGTGAGGAGAAAACAAGGGACAGTATTAATAATTTTCTTGGAGCAATTGTATGTAAATTCAGTGCTAGGGTGTGGACTAATCATTTAGGACACTCTCATAGGGTACTCCTCATACAAAAAACATATTGCTGATTACAGAGGGAGTGCAACCCGGTACTAGATGTGTCAGACTGTTTAGAAAACAATAATAACAATATTCTCGTTGTACGTCCATAAATTAGTGCTGCATAATTATAGAATGAATATGAAGATAGTTTGAAAGGAGATGAACTGTCACACAGTTATGCAACGACAAATAGAGACTTAATCGTACAACAATTTTGTAGACTGGCAGTTTCAAAACACTCAGTGGGTTTCATGGGCACCTAGTGCTCAAAAATTTACTTATACTTTTTTCCCGTTATTTCTTTATTCTTTATATATATGATCGATGTTCTCAAATTTAATGATTCTATCCTTCTCAGCAGCTGCTCGTTGGTTATTCTTGTATTATGTATCATGTTTGATACTAATAGATAATGATTCATTTGAAATCCTCTCCTAACTCACACGTTAATGATTTTCTGTTTTCTCGTTCCACTAAACTAGTGTATCCACTGGTGTTCATAGGTATTCGTTATGATCAAATCACATGTTTAGCAAAATCCCAATGTCTTTTCCCATTGCTATTCCGCTGCTCGTCTCCATGTTTACCAATGAAGATAGCATATGTATTATATCTTTTCCTTATTCTTCTATAATATAATTTTTCTATTACTACGTCTATTACTGTTGTAAGTTTTTCTCAAAATATGTCATCATTTGGTCCGTGCACTGCTATTATGGTCGTTATGTTTGTTTTTCTTCAGAATAATAGCTAGTGCTGATTTTTTATTTCGATAGTTCCCATACAACTTTTGTTTCCAGTATAAGTAATATGTCCAATACATTACTCAGTTCTATTTATTTTAAAGACAAGTTATTGCCCACATGTTATTTAATTCTTGTTTAGTATTTCGGTCATGTTCTTTTCTGTTTGCCTTATTATTCTATTTGCTGTCGTATCAATATTTCCAGCCATAGACGTTGCCCTTTCCCCGGTTTCTGCGTTTGCTCTGTAGACAGATGTCACTAAACTGTTTAATTCTTTTGCTTCAATAATAAGCATAATCTTATTGTTTTGTAATATCTTGCTTGTACTCATTCTACTTATTTTTTCGACGTTGTTCTGTGTATATTTCTCAATATAATATGTGCTTTTGCATTTCTCTGTGTGCTAGTGTGTAGTAATCATTGATATACACAGACTTTCATATGAAATACAGCGCCCATTAAGAATTAGACTACAATTTTGAAACTTCGGTAAAATAATGCTTTATTATCAACTAAGAAACGATGAAAGTTTCCGCCGAAAAAACTCAACTGTTATGTTTCCTGTACCATTGTTATCTCCAACTTTCAATATTTTCTTCCTGGCACTATGGTCTTTATGGTCGTAAGAAGGTATTCAGAGGCGCCGTCCTACTGGAAGACCCGCCCGAAGAAACAACGCACGTGAAGACCGACTCCTTAGGCGGATGGCTACCAGGGATCGATTTCAAACAACAAGGTCGATTGCTGCGGATTGGACGAGAGCTTTAAACCGACACTTGTCGATGGCAACTGTTTACAGAAGAATTTCTTCATTTGGGCTTCATTCATACCGTCCTTACCTTCAGCTTTCATTTACACCTCCCCACAAAACAGCCTGAGTTGCATGGTGTCAAGTACGGCAAGGGTGGGGTTATGGTTTGGAGGGCGATATGTGCTGGACGAAGGTCACCCCTTACGTTCATTCCAGGCACATGAAACGCACGTCGTTACATCGACAACGTTCTGGAACCGGTGTTAGTACCTTTCATGCAAACGTTGCAGAATGCCACATTCCAATAGGATAATGCACGGCCCCATACTGCCGTTGTTACAAGAAAGTTCCTGGAGCAGGTTGGATTGCAGATATTGCCCTGGCCTGCACGGTCACCGGACTTGTCGCCGATTGAACATGTCTGGGATATGATAGGTCGGCGACTAAGATATTTTTTATTTCCACTTCTTCCACAGAAATCTTTTTCTCGTTTCTATGTTCTATTTCCGCAAAACATGTGTCCTACATTGTAGGCCATTTAATAGCTTGGATCTAATTATGTTTTGTATGTCCAGTCCTAGTTTTTCTGCTTCATATTTGCACATTGTCATTCATTTCATTATATTTTATTTTTCTTCTCATTCGTCGTTTCCTCCTTCTAGTTTTTGCTTTCTGCCTCCATCATTGCGTGTTTTACTTTCAACGCCGATAATTATTCCTTGAAGTCTGTTCTTAATTCGTGGACTTCTTACATTTTGAGCCAGTGATAAAATGTGTCCCAATTTTCGTTCTTCTTTCCGAATATTTTTAGTCGTTGTTCTTGCGACTTTTTTACTTTTTTCGAATGCCAATGCTTCGTATTTCTTTTCCTTTTTACCTCCTCCTCCTTAAATAATCATTGCTAGACAGTTTACCTCGGCACAAAATATCTTTAGTTTTTGGTTTTATAGAAAATCTCGGCTGTTTTATATTTACAATCCTGTACGTGCTGTCAGCTGATACCGCAATCTTCTTATTTATCTTAATTGCAATTATGAATTAAAGACAATTGAATAGTGGACGAACGGAGCAAACTTAACTGAGAGTTCAAGATAAGTTAAAGTGTAATTTGTCAACGTTTGAATCGCTTTTAAGAAACTGGAGATGTTTGCGAAGACCAGGTAGGTCGGCCAGCATCAACAATACCAATTAAACTCTTAATACAACCCCGTTTTGAAGTGAATTACGGCAACTACTGAATGGCTTGCCTTGTCATTTTTATGAATTCCCAGAAAATGTTTGGACATAGAGGTAACACAAAATGGATGTTAACAATGACTTATCACATGACATGGAGATGACTCACTAGTGGTACTGGAAATCCTCGACGGTGTCTTTCAAGCATTACTATGAGCATATTATTTGACTATGCCAATAAAAATGTTTTAAAACTTAAAGAAAACTCTTTCCAAAATAGTGTATTGGCAGAACATTGACAGTAGGCTTGTGAATATTTATATTAAAAAAAAGTACAACTATGTATATCTAAGTTATAAGTGCTCAAAGTAACGACAATGATGACAATATGCAAGGATATCGATTTGCAAAAGAAAATGTTGATTTTAAATCCCAGAGTAATGCATCTTTTATACACCGCGCTCATATTGTTACCTAGTCGTTTTCAAAGCTGCGAAAGGTTGTCGAATTTTCTTCACCCTCATAGTGTATTTCTATGAGAAAGTATAGTTGACACTGTCAACGCACAAAGATTTAACTTAGGAAAAAATAAGACGCTCCATTCTTTATTGCAAATGATTAATCGAAAACTCTTTGATAATAAAAATAAAATCATACTAATTTGTTTGCTTGTTAGTAATATGATATATTTTGTTAAAAATTAATCCTGTAAGTAAAATACTGCAAAAATCAACTGTAAATCTGCCACATACTGTAAAAGCTAAAATAATACTTTCAGAAGAATTAGATTGCGAACTTCCTTGCAGCAGGCTCAGAGTGCCCTCGAAAAATCTCATATGGAGTTGTAGATGAGCCGATCAACTACCGACATAAATGTTTTACAAGGGCAGATCATTATTTAGCATCCCTGACATACTAGGCGTTGCAAGACGTTGAATCAATTTGACATATTAAATAAAGTATTAATCATTTGTTGTTACGTTGGTTCAATTGTAGTTTTGTCATTTGTTACCTGTTCAAATAATTTAGAATTTAATTAGACAAGTTTAAAGAAATTCTAAAAATTGAAAAATCAGAGATTCGTTACATATAATAAAATTCTTGCAAAAAAAGGGTTGTCGCCAAAAGAAATTCAAGACATGGTAGGTGTATTAGGTGAGGATGCTGTTTCTTACAAAGTGGTGAAAAATATGTTTCGAGAATTTAAACTGTAAAGACAAACGTGGGAACATGCGAAGGGTGCTGGACAACCAGTGACTGTCACTACCCAAGAAAATGTTAATTGCATACACGATATGGTTATGACAGATAGACGACTGACCATTCGCTGGATAGTTGAAATTACGAACTTTTCTTATGGTACTCTCGAAAATATTTTAACAAATATTTTGGGGCTAAAAAAGTTGTCTGCACATTGGGTTCCACGAATGTTGACACCTAATCAGAAACGTTTGTATTGCATTCTGAAGTTAGTTTGGCAAAGTTTAAAGCAGATCCGGATGAATTTCTTTCTCGATTCGTCACTGTCGATGAAACGTGGGTTCACCACTTCGATCCTGAGTCGAAGCAACAAAGTATAGAGTGGCATCGCCGAGGTTCTCCACCACCATTTCGTGTTTTGCCATCCGCTGGTAAAGTTATGGCCACAATTTTTTGGAAAACAGACGGAATTTTGATCACTGAAGAAATTCTGTTTCATCAAGACAACGCTCCTGTCCACAAAAGCCATGTTGCCATGAGCGCTATTCTGAACGCAGGATTTGAATTAATTGAACATCCCGCATATTCACCAGACCTGTTATACATCGTTTAACGAACAGATGCAAAAAAGGCGTGGTTTCGGATGCTATGGGCGTCAATAGCCAGGTTCACACGCTACTTGCAAATTAAAGAAACCCCGAACACAATCATGATTGCCGAATTTTGCAGTTGCGTGTTTTGGGATTGAGATATTTCACCACCAGACAACTTCTATTAAATCTTCGCGCACTTGTGTGGGGAGGCGCATAAATGAATCTAACGGATAAACGCTCTATAGGGACCGTAAATACTGATCTCCCCCGTACCAAAAAATTGAACTGATTTATGCGTATTGCATTGTATTTGCGGTATTTACATTTTAATGTACCAATTAGCACATTTACAATTTCGTCTATAACTTCAGGCATTTTTAACCGACATACACGGTTTGACGTCGCCTGAACCGATTCTGGCTATTTTCGCAATAACGTGTGTGTGTGTCTGTGCGCACTCTAACACCTAAATTATTAAAGAAGAAAAGTTAATAGATTATATTAGTTTATGTGGTTATTTTTAATTGGCATTACGTGGACATGATGAAACCGCAGGTAGTAAGAATTCAGAATTTTTAGAGGTTTGGTAAATGTAATGTCTGAAATAGTAAATTCTCATATTGACAAAAATATAAAAATGCTGTTTTCTCCGGTTTGTCAGAAACAATTCAAAATGAACTTTTAGATTCAATATTAGTTGTGGGGCAGAGTTTAATAAAAATTCCAATTGATGAAAAAAATGTTTGTGTTCTGGTTCTATCACGAGCCGCTACTGTAAATCTTAAGTTTAAAGTTTCATAATTTTAACTTCAATAGTTTGGGCGCTAGAGCGCGCACAGGCACACATACGACATTATGAAAATAGTCAGAATAGATTTATGGAAGGTCGAAACGTGTCGAGTTCTCCAGTTCTCATGGTTAGTATACTTGCGTGTACATAAAGTATAAGAAAATAAAAACATCATCTAATGTTTTGTAACAAAGTTATGTTGTATGACATTCATATAACACGCATTATATTAACGTATCACCAATATAATTGTTAAAATTGAATATGTAGATGTTTGGACCTAGATTTTTGAATAAATGCTTCAAAAAGGTGGGAATTGATTTTTAATTACCACGTTTTTACTGCGAATACTAATCTACTGAATGTAATTTATATTAAGAAATATGTGGGATTTTTAAATTTGATATGGGAAAGGGGAACCGTTTTGATTTTTCTAGGAATTTTATTCTAAACAGTTGGCGACGGTAATAATAACATCGATTATTAAAACGTTTTGATTTTATTAGATCCAATTGCAGGTAAATGTATTTAATTTATATATGTTATGTATTTGTAAAATATCAAATCAAATCTCACCAATTTTATATTTGCAAAGGTTGACGTGACTACACTAAATGAATCTAACCTAACATTTTGTGATGTAACTTTTAGATAGATGTCAGTAACCGTTGGCAGTGTGTTTAAGAAATATTGTTTGGTAATTTTGCTTCCTACTATTGTAGCAAGCTCGATATACGCTGATTATACTCACACAAGGGAGTGGAAAAAAAATTCTCCAGCATCCAAGTAAAATGTTCGTTCCCAAAGGATTAATTTGGGCAGTCTTCCCGGCTGCAGGTTACATGTTCGGACGGTTTCTCGACAATAAAGAAACTGAGAGGATGTCACTTTTCAGAGATAAAAGTGCACTGTATGGACGCGAATTAAAAGAAGGTGAAAAGCCAAGTTGGCCATAAGTACGATTGTAACGTAGTACCTAATTTATGTAAATAAAATATGAAATTGTAAAGAATGTTTTTTATTAAAATATTTCTATGTACATACTATAATAAAATTAAAAGGTAGCTCCAAGATAAAATTGATAATAGATTATGACAAAGAGTAACATTAACGAAGTGGCCTACAACTAATTTTGAGACCACGGTAAGTAACTGCACGTGATTCAAAATTTATTTGGTATGAATACTTGATTTAAATATTCCTTATTTTTATAATAATTGCACAAATTTGTGAGCGTCACCTACTCATTTATTATTGAAAGTTTAACATATCAGTTTGTCGTTCAAAACGACATCATGAAACATAATTTCCAAAACGGTTTGAGAGGATATAAATAATAGGGCCCTCAACTAAGAATATAAATATAAAATATTTATTATAAATATTTTTACTGGACAATACTGGACGGAATTATTGGTTGACATATTGTGAGAATTTGCTACAAATAAAAATATTGCCCTTCAACGTGTTTGATAAACATACATTGAATGAACATGTAATATCATTGCTTACTTTGGCACATTACCATAACACTAAAGGTGCTTATGTTCAAGAACCATTTTTTAAATCACTATTTAAACTTAATTATTTATATCACGCATGATATTATTACTGCATTAAGAAATCTACATACATGTATGTTTCATAGTTCCATTATAAGATGATTGATCGCCATTCATTATTCGTAGTAATTTGAAAGCTTGCTTTTTATTGTCTTTAGTCCATGAAATTGGTCTGAAATCTGTTTTCAAATCATCAGGGTCACCCTGAGCTTCTTGGACTATGGACTGTTGCATTTTTTTGGTTTTCTTTGAGAATACCGAAGCTAAACTAAATTTCTTTTTTGTTTTTAATTCGACAGGAATCTCTGAATTTAAATCCAACGTTGGTTCCAAGTCTGGCAGAGATTTAATCCCCGTACTTTTACGATCATGTGTTCTTAAATCCTTCACGCCATTTGGTTTTTGCTTTAAATATTCTTTATTAAGAACATTATGTAAATCTTTAAGTGGACTGTGTCCTTTAAATTTAACTCTTCTCTCCGACACGGTTCTTGTAAATTTAGGTTTTTCTATTTCTGCAACATTTAATTTTTTGCTTGTAGGAAAAACCATTGAATCACCACAATCTGCAGAATATGATGTATCCATATTGTCATAATTTTCTTTATTTTGTACTGTTCTAGGGGGCTGCTTCATCTGTCGGGACCTTCGCAAATATAAATTGGCTTGAGTTATTTTCTCTTTTACGATACGTTCCATTAAAACAATTTTCTTTTCTCGTTTGACGAGATTGTGCTCTTTTTCTTTCAATTTTTGCTCGTTTGATTTCAACACCAACTCTCTATTCCTTAAATTCTCCAAACGTACATTTAGGTGCACATCCTGTTCTTGATTTGCATCGTTTTCTTCATCATACATGTCTTTCTTTTTAAACATATTAAAATTATCTGACTGCAACTTTTTCATTAATATTGTAGGATGGTGCAAAACAATCTCAATTGCTTGATTCAAATCTGTTGTTGATAAAAAAGTTATTAAGTCACGTACACATTCAGAATAATTTCGATTAAATGCATCTTTTGATTTGCATTGTAACGAACACAACTCGTAGAATATCTTTCCTATGTTAAAACTTCCATCCACACATTTACTTGAATCTTCAGTATTGAAGTAATAAAATTTTACATTGTAATATTCATCGATGTATATATCAGCATGACCGATATTTTTTAAATCCAATTCTGAAGTATTCTTCAAGCTTTGTGTGACTTTATGCAACAATTTCCAAACGAAATCTTCACTTAAATATTCATCATTTTGTATGCACTTTTGCATAATATCGTACAAATTTCCATGCTTGCAATATTCTGTTACAATGTACAACGCGTTTGTTTCTTTATGTAGGACATAATCGTAAAACTTCAATAAATTGGGATGCTTTAGCAACTTCCTTTGATTTATTTTTGCCAGTAATAATTCTCTACTTTCATCGCTTAAATCTTCGTAATCAAGAGCTTTCCAAATAACGACTTCGGAATTTTTCTTGTTTTTGACTTTGTAGCATGCAGAAAATATATCACCCCCAAGTATATTCACTACTTCGTAGTCTTCAAAAATGTCACTCATCTAAAAAAAGCATTTGGTATAATTTGTTAATCGATTAATATATCATTATAAATTTTACAATATTTCAATTGCTTGGGTTTTTGAATTGACACTATCTTGTATACAACTCAACGGTTTTTAGTCGTTCATAGGTGGTACACTATATGGGAGCATGACCTAATTGATGTTAAAATGAGATTATGATTCCGAGTCCCACAGAGCGAATCATGGTAATGGAAGACATGTACTGGTGGAATAACCTAAAGCAGCAATTTTTGTTTACATACAATTGGAACGCATTTTTGAAGATTTTTTTTCATCATGAGCATTTCAATATATCCTGTTTAAGTCTGTCGAAAAATAAGTACAGCTCCCTTTAGCAAACATGCCGGAAAAACTACAAAAATTTACCGGATACCGCAATTGGTGTGCGTCGTGCGGCTTCGCAAAATAAACCGGCAAAGCCGCCATTGTTACTTTCCCACGGCACGCGCAGAAGTAAACTTGAAATTGTGACAAAACTTTATAGCAACACTGCCTTTTAAATTTGCCGCCGCAATACTTTTTAACCTGGTCGTACATTCAAAAGCACCGCCGCTCTCACCACGCCCCGTCAGCTGTCATGTTTGCTAAGGTCACCTGTAGACAGCCAGACGTCACGCCGAAAATAGTCAGAATCGATTCAGCAAGACGAAGATTTTTATGTGACCCGGAAGAAAACTATCTATTTTTCAAACGAATACACTATAAACTTATTAGTTTTATTTGTTGTTCTTATTGGCTTCAAACATATTCCTGCAATAATTTAGGTATTTTATGTTTTTAAGTTGTGGCAAGCAACACCTGGTTACACTGATAACACGGGTAGAAACGAAACGAAACGTTGTCATTTATCCTTCAAATAATTAAGTCTGGATTTCATATGAATATATAATATCACTGAACACATAACGCTAAATAATGGAAGCAGTGTAAGTATTTTGTTATTATCTTCGTTGTTTATCATTAATTATTTATTAAAATAACCTCACTTTAGCTCTTCTTGTGAGGCTGAATCAAATGAAGCCATTCAAGTCATAAAAGAACACAATGTTAAGAAGAAAACAAAAAAAGAACACAAACATAAGAAAAAATCCGCAGAAAAACACGAGAAAGTGAAGAAGCACAAAAAACATAAGAAACATAAAAGGAAACACAGCGAAGGATCCGATGGCAAAGTTTCGACAAAAAGTGATAAATACGATCGCTATACTCCTGAGTTGACACCAGGATCAATTGAATTACCTAAAGATGATAGTAATCATGTAACAAATGGAAATTCTTCTATACCAGTGGATGTAGAAGAAAAAGACTCTTTACAAACGGATGCTACAAATATTGCTAATTATGTGTCGGCTGGCTTATCAAACACACATTCTTTAGAAGTAATATCTTCAGAAAGTGATGATGATGTGCCAGAGGTAGATTGTGACAGTGATGGCATTGACGTATCGGTAATAGAAGCAGACATGGATTTAGAAGAATTGATGAAACAGAAGGAATTATTACAAGCTGAAATTGCTAAAGCCAACGAAATGGACGAGGAATTGAGTTCGGATACGGATAAAAATGATAAAGTTTCTACAGTTGAGGATGAAGTTATATTATTAGACGATTCTAGCAGTGATGCTGACCATAAAACAAAAAATAAAAGAAAACGATCTGTAAGTAGAGAAAGACGAATTGTTATTGAAAAGCGGGATCATAGGCACGATGAAAAGAAAAGCCGTACCATCAGTAAAGAACGCCATAGGGATGTAGATAAGCATAAAGATTTAAATAGACATAGGGATTTAGATAGGCACAAAGATACAGAAAGGCACCATGATTTGGATCGATATAGGGATGATCATCGAAGGTCACAAAATAGAGAAATGAGGCGATCCAAAGAACGAAGGTCCTTGGATAGATCCAGATTAAATAGATCAAGAGAACGTGATATGCAAAGGAACAGGGATCGTGATTCACAGCGAGATCATGAAATTCGAAGGTCAAATGATATCGATGCTAGGAGAGACAGGGATATTAAACGAGGAAGAGATCAAGAATTTCGTCGGTCAAGAGAGAGAAACTTTGGACATTTCAGAGATGACGATAGGGACAAATTAAGAGATTATCAAAGATATCGTGGAGCATCGAGAGAAAGGGCACGTAAATATGATGATTATAACAGTCGCGGGAGAGATAGAGGCAGATCAAGAGATAGAAGAGATAAAGGCAGACATAAACAAGATAAGTACAAAGATTCGTTAAGTGAGGGTCAGCCACAGCATAATAGTAGCAGTGAAAGTGATGAGTTGGATATTGACATTAATGACGATGATGAAGATGAACAAAAGATTATTGAAAAAAGAAGGAAACAAAGAGAAGAATTGTTAAAGGTAGGTACTGCATTGTAACATTATGAATGCGGCTTAAAATTATTTTATTTTTTAGAGGTTAGGTGCCACAAGTGAAGATTCAAACACCGCCACATCTTTGTTGACCCCACCTGCAGAACCAAACCCTGAACAAGAGGAGTCCCCCATCATTGAAAGTACTATTAAAGAAGTAGAGGAAATAATAGTACAACCCGAAAATATTACACTACAAGAAGAATCTTTAACACCGCCATTATTACCTAATATGAAAATAAAAATTGCTACAGAAGTGGAAACGGAAAAAAAGGTGCCAGATAAAGATATAAAAATTAAAACAAACCCATGGGATATGTTTGCTGAACAAGATCTTTTTAAAGCTGACACAAGTGTAAGTATAACAATAGATAACTGTTACAAGCTTAATGCATGAATTCAGGGAGCTTACTTTAAGTTTAGTTAATCTGTGGCTTGGTAATATGCTACATTTTTTCAATAATTAAAATTATTTAATAATTAGAGACAAAAGAATTATACATAAGTTTTACTTTCTCATTTTACATATAATCACCTGATATCTTTATACACTTGCCGATAAAATTGTCTCAACACATTCTTTTTTGGGTGATACTAGTGTATTTGTAGGCTGGTACTTATAGGCAGTAGAAATATAATTAATAAGTTTGATTAAACTCGCATTCCACAATCGGTCCCAAGTACGATCTATGTAAATTTCATGCTTTTATAATTTAAATAACAGTAGTGCATTGTCTTCTCCTCGTCTTATTTTGAAATTATTTCCAGTCTCCCAACACAATAGTTCAAAAAGGAGCAGGAGCTGAAAATCCTGCATTAACAGATAACTGGGACGATGCAGAAGGCTATTACAGAGTTAGAATAAGCGAAATTTTAGATTCACGATATATGGTTTATGGTTACACAGGGCAAGGAGTGTTCAGTAATGTTGTAAGGGCACGAGATCAAGCAAGAGGGAGCCAAGATGTTGCTGTTAAGATAATAAGAAACAACGAAATTATGTGAGTCTCAGTTGTTGTTCATTTGTATTATTATTTATAAAATCTGTATTATAATTTATAAAATGTTATCAATATTTTAGGCACAAAACTGGACTGAAAGAATTAGAAATTTTGAAGAAATTAAACGATGCCGATCCAGAAGATCGGATGCATTGCTTAAGATTAATAAGACACTTTTTCCACAAACAGCATCTGTGTATGGTTTTTGAACCATTGGCGATGAATTTGAGAGAGGTGTTAAAGAAATATGGTAAAGATGTTGGGCTACATGTGAAAGCCGTTCGAAGTTATACCCAGCAACTGTTGCTAGCTTTAAAATTACTGAAAAAGACTGGTATATTACATGCAGGTAAATAAATAAATTGTTTAATTGTTTACAAAATTATTATTTAACTGGAGCTAATGGTGAACAATGTTTTAGATATTAAACCCGACAACATATTAGTAAACGAAAGCAAACTAGTGTTGAAGTTATGTGATTTTGGTTCAGCATCCTATATCAATGACAATGAAATTACGCCATATCTAGTCTCTCGTTTCTATCGAGCACCAGAAATAATATTGGGCATTCCATACGATTATGGAATCGACATGTGGTCTGCTGCCTGCACTATTTACGAATTATATACAGGAAGGATATTGTTCTCTGGTAAATCTAATAATCAAATGCTCAAGTTTTTCATGGATGTCAAGGGTAAAATTCCCAATAAGGTCATTCGAAAGGGGGCATTTAGAGAGAAGCATTTTGATAATAACTGCAACTTTTTATACCATGAAATAGACAAAGTCACAGAGCGGGTGAGTTCATTTTTCTTATTATAAAACTAACATGTAAATTATTCATTATGTTCACAACTGAAAGGAAGATATGGAATCAATATATTTATTTTTAGTTATTTTAGTTATAGTCTAAAATTGCCATATTGCAATGCTTTTTATCCAAGCATGTTATACATAAAAGTCATGTGTTCATGTTTCTAATTAAATGAAATTATTATTGAAGTATGACACTTGATTTGGACCATATTAGTCTAAACAATTATATAATATATAATTGGGGTAGTTATGTATTGTTTTGGTTTGTCTAAGTTTAACGAAAATCTAAAACTCATTATAACAATTACAAATTAATAGGAAAATCAATATCAGATTAAGGAAAATGAGAAAAGAATCATGCAATTAAAAACAATGCAAATTAACAAAATTATATCAATAAAAATCAAATGAAAATACATACTTAATAAACTTATCATTTGCACAGTTCAAATAAGACCCTTTCGCTAAAGAGCTCGTAAAACTGGAAAATTATTATTTCGTAAGTTTGTTGCATATAATGCACGATTAACATCATTATTGTAATTTTACACACATAATTAAAGTTTGATAATTAAAAAGTACAATAAATAATTAATAAAGAAAATGCGACACAGTTTTGTATACCATGCCCCTAAGGCTTCAATAATGTGTGGTTTTTGCTAAAGAACCATTTGTTGTAAATTCAGTTGAGTTACAGTGTAAACAATACACTTAATTATATGTATCAAAACTACATCTGCACTTAATGATTATGTTGAATGCAGATTAATTTTAGTGACAATACATGTTTATTTTACGTCTATATGACGTGTAGTGTAGTGTATTTTTAGTATTTTTCCATAATTTGCAAGTTAATGTCTTTTATATAAAGTATTCAATTAGGTCAATATAATAGTGAAGTTAAACTATCCTGTGATTAGTTTTTGAGTCACTACATATCAGAATAGGTTACTGGTATTTTGTTCAGAAATCTTTGACTTCTATGTTGGAATTGTTACATTTTAATGTTTGCAGAAGTCAACTGGTTGTCTTAACCTATCTGTTTCTATCTTCTAGGTTGCATGTCTACTCTAACCATTTTATTATCCTTTATTATTGAAAATTAAAATAATTATGTATAATCAGAAAAGAAGTTGTACATTTATGTATATTATACATTCTTACATAGAATATCGGCATCTTATTATATTTGGATACAGTTTTAATGCTGATAAATATGGCATTGATTTATGTGATTTTGTACTGTTTTTATGTATTTATTTGCTTGTACATCTATTATCATTATATGTATTTACTCCTCAATTATATCCTTACAGTTTGACATGCTCATAATTTTCTTTGTAAGATTTGAACTAAAATGTATTAATAGTTATTATTTAAAGTCATACCACGATTTTGGTAACAATTTTATATATGTCATAAATATACTTACCATTGATTTAGACTGGCCAACCAACAAATGAAACATTCCTCATGCATGGTAAATAAGTAATGGTGGATTCATATACATACACTTCTATTCAAAAGGAAAGCGTACACTTACTGTTTCATTGTGTAAATGGGATAATTTTCAGACTGTTTCTATGGTTCTCTTTAAAATTTTTAGAATTTATGTCACTGTCAGTCTCATAGTAAAAAAATAAAAAAAAGTTAGGCTTCGTACTGCAGAAGATATATGGGAAAGTGTAGAAAATGAATGGGAAGCTTTATCCGAAAATGAACATTTAGCACACAATCTTGTTCACTCTATGCCCAAGTGTTCTGCATTAAGCATTAAGTTCTGTTAAACAATACATCTGTTACCAATTGTTGAAGTTTCCTTTAGTTCAATGTTACCAAGTAACAGTTAGAAAAAGCCCCGTTTACTTTAACGAAATATTGCCAAAATCGTGCACAGCCGTACGCTTTTCTTTTAAATAGAAGCGTACATCTTAATTTGATATTAACTTAATATAATATTAGCTTTATTTTTGGGTTTAGTTAATATATTGGAAATATGCTTGTAAAATCTGGTTAGTTTCGTAATATGCATTTTCTTTTTCATAGGCATTATTACATATACACAAATAAATTAAATGATTCAAGACATCAATAATGTAACTTATGATTTCAAAATATTTTGATTTTATTGCTAAAATTGTCATGTATATCTTAACATAAAAGTAGAAAATACACAACTATTATATTATATTAAGTTAGTTAACTTTAAGTTAAAATGAAATTGTTGCATGAAAGTCCACATATCATTACGTGTTATCTACTTTATTAATACTATATTAAGTTGATATAAAGTTAGATGTATGAGACTGAATCCACCATAAAATTTGTAGATTGGTTGAGCAAAAATAAATATTAATATATTTAGTTTAAATATATTTGGTGAAAAAACGGACAGACTCATTCTCCCAACCCGATAATTTATTTACTGTCAAATTTAGGGAATTTATTGTAAAATTTATAGAAGCTGTTTTGATGAACTTCGAAAATACGATATTCGATTGATTTTTTTTTTATTATAATCAGTGTAACATGAATTTAATGGAACCAGCAATGGTGTACCGATATATTTGAAACCCGGTTTACATTAGTGTCCTTAGTTTGGTCATTTTTGAATTGTATGGCTGCCATGGGGTACAATGACTACAAATAAATAACAAACATAACATGGAAAACCACCGGTTTCTGTGTGTACTTACCTATGATAAGAAGTAGTTTTCA
Source organism: Geotrupes spiniger (assembly GCA_959613385.1). NCBI lineage: Eukaryota > Metazoa > Arthropoda > Insecta > Coleoptera > Geotrupidae > Geotrupes > Geotrupes spiniger. The sequence goes on along the minus strand of OY390736.1, from coordinate 16,476,803 downwards.
AAAAGAATTTTAATTTTAATAAATAATAAAAAATATATATATGTATAATGATAATGAATATTGCTATTATTTTTCATCATTTCAGTGGATCCACTGAGGGCCAGATCAGTTAAAAGCTCCGAAATCACATCTAAATATATTTTTGGTTCGAGCAACATCATTTTTAAACGTGCACAGCAAATACATTTTTTTTTAAATCTCTAAATCAATAAAATTTTACATAATGTACTAAACGTTTATTAATTTGCATAATTTCACTGATTCTAGTGAGTAAGTTTACAGCTAAACTAAACTACGAAACTAAATGTTTTCTTGTATCACATATAATTTTCTTGATTTGGAGAGAAAAAAACTGTCTGCTCTATAGTTTCAAACATGTTACACATTTTCATGGACTACTTATAGGGAAACAGTCAGATCTAGTGATGGGAATAATCGAGATGTGATACAGGAATTAGTCGATTATTAAAATCTCTCGAGATAATAGACTATGCACTCCGAAAATTAGTAGTCGAACGTCGGTCACGGAATGTGTGCGAGCGGGACCGAGAAGCAAAAAAATCCATCAGCAATGAGATGTTGTTGAAAGAACTATACGGCAGAAATAGATATTTCAAGATATTTTAACATATTGTATCTCGAGTATTCTCACCACTAAATATTAGTAGTAGTTCGAGGATTCGAGATATTTTATTTTGGATTTTACATTGGATTAATTCGATTATGGCAACTAACATTACTCGTATCGCTACACGAACCCATGCCGATTCTTTTTCAATTATTTTTTGTAGTCTCGATCAATAGTCATTGTCGGATTGAAGAATACAATAATTTAAATAATTTAATAATTTAGTAAATAAAACGCTTCAAAATTTACAATAATATTTATAAACTGCCATAATAATATATAAAAATATGAGCAAATAACAACAAAAATATAATTCTATATAATAACTCTCGATTAAACAATAATAATAAAAATTGCACCTTCACAGAGCAGAATAAGTACTAAATTTAAAAAAAAATAAAAACAAATTTAAAAAGGGACGAAAAACAATTTTTTAGAGGTGTTTATTATCACTTATTGCTGTTCTTATGGCATGCTAAATAATTGCTGCAATAAAATGTGAGCTTATAGGTTACCCATTATAGACATACCGAAAAAATACAGCCAACAAAAAATAGAAATAAACAAGTCGAAAACTATTAGACCTGAGATGCTGAGACCCAGCGGCAATATGCCACCTGCAAAAACGATGACAAATGCAATATGCTTCCGCTACATTCTTATCGACAAAAATAGTAATCGTTATGCAGTTCTACAGTTAGTGGTATTAGAACGTTTACGTTGTACATTGCATTAATTAGTATTAGTACTACTACTACTACTACTAATATTACTAGCTAGTCGATTACTAATAATCGATTATTGAAATATCTCGATTATGCCCATCAGTAATCTCTACCATGATGCTTGAAGCTTGATGGCCCTCTTACAGATGTTAGTGAGAGAGTTGAAAAGAACTTACACCCCTTTTTCAAAAAATATGAAATTGCTAATCCAATAATAGGGAAAATTGATACAATCCAAAGAATATTTAAAAATAATTAAAATAACGTAGATTTGGTCCATAATTTGTCAACCAGATTTTCCTAAGTTTACCTATAACAAGCTGCGAAGCTGAAAGGGTATTATCCAAAAAGGTTTTATTGAAAATATATGCACAGTCAAAATAGAAGACGAAAGGTTTAAATATTTTTCACTGCAACCTGCAGGGTCCGATATGTTGAAAAGTTTATTTTTCAATGTAATAGTAAAATAACACATAGGGAAAAACTATTCTAGTTTTTTTATTTGTTCAGTTATCAGTCTTTTATTATTGTATATGCTCTATTTTGCTGGTTTCTTTTCTAAAGCATTTCATATTTTATGTTCATATATGGTTTATTTCTTTAGATGTGTTTACATATTTCTCAGCGTTTAGGAGACATTTTCGATATTATCTCCCTAACGCAGAGACCAGGGGAAATGGGGAAAATTCCCTGTAGTTCTTGCTGCAATTAAAAAAGTAATCGTGAAGAAGTAAAGTAAACCACATCATTCACCCGACTTTGACCATTGACACGTTGTTTGTTGTAGGTTGTGTAACAGTTGTTGCTGTCTTCCTTTCAATTTTGAATATTGCTCCTTATAAAGCTTCTCGGTAAACGTGCAATCATTTTTCTAACTTTTCGTGCTTGATGATTCTACAAATCCAACCCAAAACTGTAAATCTGCCACAGTTCAAATGGCAAAATTGAAAGACATTAGAACCCTGATGTTTTTCTGTATTGTATGAGAGCCATAAAATTAGAAAATAACCAAATTAGGGACTACCATAGTGTTACATTAATTAAGAATATAACTATAGAAAATATAAGATTCAACTGGATCTATGATATAGGAGTTTTTTATGTTTATGTGTATATATTAATTTTGTACCAATTTGGAACTAATTTATATTTTGAAATGTAGGAAAAGGTCGTAGTAATGACTGTTGTGAAGCCATCAAGGGATTTGCAAACAGAATTGGTTGCTGGTCAAGCTTTACCACCTGATCAACTACGTAAAGTAACCCAACTCAAGGACCTCTTGGAGAAAGCGCTGGCAATGGATCCGGCGAAACGCATTAGCTTAAACAATGCGTTGACACATCCCTTTATTCAGGACAAGATATGAGTTCTGGTTTAGAGGTAAACATACCAGGACAGTCAAGGAATTTTATTGTCACGTATATAAAATAGGCATGAGTTTTTTAAAAACAATTTTTATGAAGTTATGTTATAGACAATATTATTTTATTTTTAAGGGCTATTATAAATTATTGATATGTAGAAATCAAAAGCTAGTGTTAATAACTCAAAATAAACACCTTACAAGAGTATAAAGTTGATTTAATGGATATGTCAAATATAAATGATCGTTCCTTAATTTATATTTGGCGTAAATTTATTTAATGAGGATTTTTTATTTTGTTGTGATTTTTGTTACAGAAGGCTGTTTGGAATACTTTACAACTGATGGTTGGTTCAGTCTTACGAAATAAGGTATTTCAATTGCAGGGTTTGAAAATTTATTTTATAAATTAAATATAATTTGTAAACATGATGTTGCTTATTTAATGATGTGTGCATTAAAAAGAACATGTATAAAATTTATTTTTATACAAGTTTAGACAAATGAGTTTTGTGTACATAGCAGTTATTCACACAAAGATATTTTGTATCATATGTTGACACATGTAATTTAGTTTTCTTTCTAAAACGAACTGTGGTTTCGATTTATTGTGAATTTCATTTCATATGTTTACTATCTGCTTCTTCAGATTAAACAGCATGAATATTACAACCATACCACATGGGTGAAGTGTCACGTTGTTTTGGTGGATGCAGTATGAGATCCAAATTAACTGAATTGCCGCAACACAAAAAATAAAGTATACACTTCCAACAGTTCTAATTTTGGAAATATCAAATAAATTTTGATCAACTTACAATTTTGATGTTATCACGTTTAATTCTATTAGATCTTTGAAATAACATGTCATTGCAAATGCGTCTTAGTAGCACAATATTTTATACATCCTTCATATGTACATGTTTACCATCATCGAATGTAATTTTGTTTCGTTTTTAATACTTAACCATTGAATATTTATTGAAGTTTTTCCATAAGAAGAGATCATCTCATCCATTTAGGTACCAGAAATTCCCACCAAATGCTCTAGAGATGCTTCAACTACGAGACTAACAAGATAATATGTAACAATAGAAGTCATAGCATTATTACTCCTTATGTTGCAGCAACGAAATGTTTCAACAAATTCCATATATCCTGGCAATTATAACATTTTTGTTTGTTCTACACAAATACTAGTTAAATGATGAAATTGAGAAGTATATACTTACACAATTATACATAATTGAGAAATAAAAATCACCAATTCACAACATTGAATATTCACACATATTTAAGTGCATTTTGTATCTTTACCAAAACGGCATCTCACCCATGTTAATATGCTTCTTATGCATCCTACAATCCAATACAAAGTAATTTAATCAAATGTCTTTTTTGTATAGTCAGGACCAAATAAACATGGATATGACTAATCCTCAGTATTTCTTTAGGACCTCTGATAGCTTTTCATACACAATTGCAAAAGTAAAAAGTCTTTAATTTCGATTAATTGCGATCATAATATAAACTCCTTATTTTTTAATTCAGAAAATTCACTAAATTTCGAATCTAATGTTTATTCTTAATCCTAGTACTTAATACTAATAATTAGTCATATACAAGTTTAGCTGGACCCTACTATAATCATATAACTTTGTTTGTAGCTTTTAATACAACACTTTTAAAGTATATGTATGTTGTAAATGTTCATAAAGAAAATTATTTACATGTGTGAACGTAATTTTCAAGTAGTCTAATTGGAAGTAACATATTTGCGATTTAAATTATTAGATATTAACCATTAAATCTTTCACAAATTAATGCTCTTTTATTTTTTTTAATTACAGTATGGAGCATTTGCTGTGAATCAAGAAAAGTGAATTAAAGAAAAATTGGTGGCAATAAAACCAGAGTAATCAAACAATTCAACCAAATCTGCTTAGTTTACCATTGAACTAAAGTAAATTTTTGTATTTTAGGATGACATTAGTCCTGTACAAAGTCAATCAAAATACTTAAAGATAAGTTAAACTCGCATAAATCTACGCTCACATGTTTTGCATAAAACGATTAAATAATGTTATATTTTTAGGTATGGTTAATAAGTTTGCAGTGTTCTATTCTACAAAGCTTACATGTGTGATACAAATCGAAATTTACAATATTAACATATCCAAGACAATTATTTTCGGGATAGTTTTGTGAAGGTAAGTATGGTGGGATATGTTTTTATTTTATTTTGATATTAAATTTTATAATTATAGTTAAATAGTTAAAACATAAATAAGTGGTTGCTTAGAAATAAACTCTCACATTGGGTACATGATTTTTCTTACATGTTAGCTTTACATTGAAACAGATAAATTGAAAAATATTGTGTTGATGTGAACAAAAGCCACTACTTCGTTTGTAGCACTCACACACAGATTTTAGTAAAATGATGAAATCAGTAAGTAACAATAAAAAACTATATTTTTCCCTAACTGTTCTTTGTCGGATAAGGTGTCAGCATACTGGAGCAGTCGCAGTGACGGGCGTGGTGACGCCCCGTAAATACGTCCTATAGATTACATCAGACAGTCACAGCGTTTGCGCCCACCACCGAGATTGCACCAGTGTATGGAACAATTTATTGCATGTTTAGATTCGAGCACCTAATGGGGTAATTATGAAAAAAACTTTAGTAAAATGATTTCAAAACGGATTTTGCAATAAATAGATCATTTTTCGAAAAACACATAATTAAGTATTTCCTTGATTGTCTGTTATAATAAAAAAATATATCGAATCTTTATAATAAAAAATTATTGGAGCATGATAGTCAAATAATTTACGGCAGTGGTAAAAAGTATACTTGTTGGTTGATATCTTTCTATTCTTTAATATAATCCCACTTAATAATTCCTCTCTTAAACTTGGGGAAAAAAAAACTTTTCAGATGTATTTAATCACTGTAGGAACCAGATTATTGTAAAATATTCACATCAGAGTAGATTCGTGATAACTTGCGTTCTTGCTTTATTTTTGTATCAATACCTCTTCATTATAACTAGTTGATTCTTCAATTATTTGTTTCAATTTAAAACTGTACATGATTGCATTTGGATACGATGCACCAACTCCTTTTCCATGCATATTAATGTTAATGTCCATAACTATTACAAGGTCTGTTCTAGCACCTGTGCCAAGAATACACAGTTGAAGGTTTGCATATAATTCCTACACCAACTCGTTTATTCTTTATTTTTATGATTACCCAAATTTGTTCAATTCCATTTCAATTCAAGTTTTCACAATATCACTGCAACTTTATGAAAGAGTGATTGATGCACATAAATACCTACATCACCGCCTCTTCCTTCTCTATCTGCTCGACATCAAATTTATGCCTACTTGCAACTTCATTAAAAATTCAGCCATATATATCAAAAATATCGGATGTTGACTTGTCCAAACTTTATGGTTTTGTTCTTGTTACTTTGCTCGAAAGGAATATCAAGCTCACAACTTCTAAAAAATCTGAAGGTTTAGTTTATAATCTAGCATTTTCATCATTTCCGCTTTTCGTTTGTAGGTTGGGCAATTACTATCCCTTGCAGCATGATTAGAGCTTATGTTAAGTTTCACAGTTCACTAGTTTTATACAGTTGCTGCACTTACATTCCTCATATTTGCAATTTTTAACACTGTGTCTTCGTGCGAATTGCAAACAGATTTCTTTGCACTTGTTAAACTCATGGTTGAATCAATTTCACTTGAAACATGTCGTAAGGTTTATATCCTCAAAAACAGCATCTCTACCAACCAATATTTAATTTACCTTCTATGACTTGTATTACAATCAATTTCAAGTTTTACATTATATTTCGTTACTAGTGTAGTCGGTCACATGAACCATTTTAAAATATGAATCTTCTGGTATCAAATCGTTTTGATTTCGGATTTAATTTGGTAGCTCTGATTCTGCTAGCCTTTCCGCCAAAGCTTTAATTTACAGTACTTGTTTCTTAAGTACTTTAACCTTATATTCAGTTTTCAGTTTGTTTTCAGCCTTCTTTCTAAGTTTATCTATTTCTTTCACATTTTTTACAATGTACTGCCACACCTCCCTTGGATATGTTATTTACACCCATTACATATGGGGTTAGTATGGTGATAACGGATAGCACTGTAAATAAAAGTATCAGAGGATACATTCATTATGTTAAACATTTTTTGGTAACATTAATTGGTGTAAGCAGCCTTTTGTAAGAACACTTTATTCTACCAGGGCAAAAATACTAATCTGGAATCAGGTACTAACTAAAGTTCAATGTTATATCACAAATGTGGATTTTTTTCTGAAGTCGAATAATATGTATATAATTTTAAGCGCTATTAATCAATATTAGAAATTTTTAAAATAATATCCCATTGAAATGTTACATTGCTGAACAATAATCCAATTTTTAAAGATATTACGTGTCAGCGGTCAATGTGATGGCACTTCAATGAAGAGCAAATCTAAAACAATAACGTCTCTACTTAATTTGTTATAAAACACCTTATATACATTTTTTGTACCTGTTTTTATTTACAAATGTTTGCTTTATTAAATTAATTTTTAGTTTAAACAGTCATGAGCAAATGATAGATGAGAAATGAAAATTAACCACTAATTTTAATCTGGAACTGAAAATAGTAGTTTGTACGAGAGTGCATATGATGTCCAATATGTTAAGGAACCACCAGTCTTTGACAACATTGTCTTTGTCTTTTACAACATTAATTTTAATAAGTAGTACATCATAAGTAAAACAAACATTTTAGATATTAACCCGGAAATTCATTTTTTAAACATCTTCTGCGCTGTATGCACTCTAAAAAATTCAATATTACTTGTTGCAGTAGCTTATTAACTATATTACTTATATAGAAATCGATAAGTAGGTTTTTTAAAAAATATAAATGCAAGAATGTGCAGTTTCATGTGCACATAATTGTTCGCATACAGTGAATATTGTACAAAATGATTAATGTCGAATAAAGTGTAATTTCCCAAACGCGTGAAATGTCATGTAGCATGGAAATTCTCAAATTAAACAATGCTAAGAGTTGTGTAAACCGTCAATCAGTCTGTGTTCTGATTTATTGAATGTTTAGTTATCAAATACAGTTCATATGTTGTAAGATGACGAATTCCCCAATCCATTACTCCCACTAAATGCAGATCCTCCATCATGCCATCGTTGTCTTTTGTGTTTGCCATCCTATTGTCGTTAGATCGATCACTTGATATGTAGACCTTGTTTCATGCACTCTTCTCACACACCCAAACTATCTAATCCTTTGTGTCCTGATTAAGTGAAATAAGACAAACTTCTTGATTTGTTCTTCTTTGCCAGTTATCTTTGCATATACCCTTTTTCTTAAAATCCTTTTCTTACAAATCTCCAATGTTGTGCACAGTTATGCATTCAAGGTCCAACTTTTATATAATACTGTAGGTCATAGTTCCTTACCTTATTCAACATTCTGCATTAAAGATTACACAGAAACGATGTAAAGACTCTTTTTACTTTCTGAACACTGCTCCTAGTCTAATACGAATCGAAATTAATGCTGATTCCATTTTCATAATTTTTACTTACTCCTAGTTCACTTTTTGACCCAGTCTCCCAGCTTCCCTCTACAATGTGTTCACTGTCCACCATGGTGCTAGACGTTGATATCTCATATATAAACCTTGCCTATTTAGCTTTGCTCTCCTTATAACACATTCCAACAGCGGATTCAAAAGAGTTGTGGACAGTGGATTTTCTTACCGTAATCCTGATTGAACCTGATATTTTCCCTTGCAATTTTACCACACTTCCACTCTCAGGTGCCTTAATGCCTGTTACAATTCTGAACTTCGAATCATGTTACATGCTTGCTTGAAATCGACAAACAATATGCAAAGATCATGTTCTTGCTGCTGGCTTTTATGAATGTAGGAGCACACAGTACTGTTAGATAAAGTACGTATGTTACTATTTTTGCTCCAGTACTATAAATTTGGTGGGTTAGAACTGTTTTAAAACATTATTGGCCACTGTAGACTATTATACCATATCGCCCCAAGGTTTCTAGTAATATGTGGATGTTAATAAGAAGTTGTTTGTTGAGGATTTCTCATAATAGAAATAAAAATGTACTTTTATTTGGCAGAGAATATATTATATTTTATCCGAACTTTTTCGATACCTTATATTGCTATTGCTTGTTAGTTCCCAAGGATATTCATTAAAAGTTAGAATTGTGTAGTCCATTTCAGAACAGTACCAGTTCTTGTTTCTGGTGAAAAACTAATTTGGTATTTAAAGGGTATTCTTTATCTTAAGAAACTCGGCCTTAAACTGTTGACCTCTGGTTATGGGACAGCATTTGCTAATCTCTTCAAGATAATTCTGTACTTACTAGCTGCTTCATTTTATCGACAGTATATAAAAATCCTTCCTTTTGCTTTTAAATATTTCCAATGGTAGTCATGTTGGAAACGAAAACTTAAAAGAAGTAAGTTTTCGTTTTCAACATGACTGCCATTGGAAATATTCAAATTGCAAGCGTGCTTGCAACCCATAACTCACTCGTATGGAAAAACAATGAAATAAACAATAACTTAAAACATTATGAGCGGGTAGCCTAGTATATAAAACTATGCTGCGTAGCGGGAAACTAAAATAATTGTACGAGATAACTCTTTTAATTTCATATGTAAACCCATCCGGTAAAAATACCCTGTCACACTTTTAAAATACCTACATTCAAAAGGTAAAAATACCCGCCCCGCTAATGGCCAGCAGTTCTCGCGACGGGTAATTTTACCCGGCCAGCTTATAATGTGTTAATAAATTTAGTAAAATTTAGTATAATGTAATTAAATATACATTGACATACAAGGGCAACCGATTTGTTTTTAGCATATAGATTTTAACAAATTATAATTATATAACTCAAAGCCTTTCTTATGTTAAATGACACACTTTTAGACCAACTGATTTGCAAACAATATATAAATGATGAAATATTGGATAATTTTCTAATTTGTCAAAATGAATATATCTAAATGGTGCAGTTTATTTCTGGACAATGTAATCCTGGGAAACTAGACTTCCGTTAAACATGCAGAAATGATATGCAAATTTTTGCAAAGACCAAAAGCATATAAAAAGTAACAGACAATTTTAGTTGTAGTCAATACAGGGAAATTGTTTGTATAATTCTACAAATTATTTATTATTGTTATATAACTGACTAATAATTTGCCAAAATATTCTTGTATCAATCTTGTTGGAGCATTGGTTGCTGACAGTGAACAGGTGTCCTATAAAAGGAAACAGTCAGTAATGAACAAAAATGAACAGGTGCTCTTGCACAACAGCATATAAGTCATTTACTGTCGAAACCCGCAATAAAGTTAACTGCACAACAAGCTTTGCAACTCAAAACTGATCAAAAAACCTATTTCCACATAAATTTTCTTATTAAAATGATGATACAGCATTCACAATTTATTTATGTCTCCAGAGAATCGAGCACAAAATGAATTTGTCAGGCAATTATAAGTACCATAAATTTATTTAAACTGGAAAATTAATGAATTAAATACGCAATATTTTATTGGAAATGTGGAGAATTGACGCAAATCGAAAATAAATGTTTGGTATACGAAAATTATTGGCTATTGCAATGCAATGAAAATTATATAAAATTGCAGAATTGAAAGAAAGGTTTCACTCCACTTGCTGTGTTCTCACAGTTGTTTCGTGGTGATGGGCCCAAGATTATTGGATACTGCCGTCGTGTAGTTTATGAAGCCAGCTTAGCATAAATAACACTTCTTTGACAAATAAATATACAAAGCTATAATGCATTAAAGTCAATAGTTTCGCAAAAGTTTAAACATATACTGCCCTTACATGTAAGCCATTCTTCTTTCAGAAAATAGAAATGATTACGATTAATAATTAAGGATTATAATATGCTTTACACTTCTGTCGTAAAGGTTGTAAACATTTATTAGTAGAAGGAAAAATTTTAATGAAAACTCATGCCAATTAGCTTTTATAAATGCAATATTGAAATACACTACGAACATCTTAAATTTAAATTTAATTTAAATTTTTTCCTAAATTAGCGCATCTTTGAAATTACTTAGTGAAAATTATATTGTTACATGTGCACTTCACAGGTAGTTATATTTCCAACGAACATTATTGACAGACTCGGTATTCAAGTAAAACTGTTCTTTAATATTAAAAGCTGTAACACAGTATTATTCCTGAAGACGCCAGTAATGCAAGAAAAAGATCGCCCGAATCAGGTAAACTGCAAATGTTTGATGATGCGATAATATGTGTGTGGTATGTATTAATTAATTAGCAACTTTGAATATTTGTCTCCATGTAAATTAGCCTACAGCGTAGATATTTCTTGTCATGCAAGGATTAATTAGAATAATTTTAATAAAACTTTTGGATTTAGCTCCTGCAAAGCCAATTAATTTTTTCGCATTGTAGATTAACCGTGAATTTGCATTATTTGTGCCCCCTCTCAATTATCCCGAATAATCATGTAGTACGAAAATGTTCAAATTAAGTCAATTTTATTAAGCTTCTTTAATAGATCTGAAACCGATTCCAGATATTTGTCATTATATTATATTATTATATATATAATATGAATTTAATTCAATGACTCAATTTTTTACCCATGTCAGCTGATGAGCTCAAATGTGTATTCAAAATATAATACCCTTTCAAATCTGTAACACTTTTTAATAACCGACCATTATTTCAAATTTTCCATCTTTTATGCTATAAGTTATTATGTATTTGGTTTATCCTGCTGGTGGTCATTAATTATTTTTAATATTACTATCTTATCAATGAAAATATCCGAAAATTAGGAAAGGAATTTCATTCTTCGTCTTGCGTATTTCATCAGAAGTGTAGCAGAAGAATGGTATTACCAATGCTGCAGAAGTCTCCAAAGTTCCGGACCAGTAGCTTCCGTCCTTTGCCGATGAAGGGCTTTGTATGGGATTTATTGCTTTTGTATTAATAAAAGATCTGCACCCGGCAAGTTGTATTATTTCTAATAGTGCGAGGAAAGCTAATTAGTGAACCCTTTTCTAACATGTTTTGGTGTCTCTTATATTTATTTGCTGGCAGTTACAGTAGCAATAGAAGTATGTAATACATTTATTAACATATTGTCAAAATTTAGCAGCATAAATAGAAATCGGAGGAAATAGGCTTGTTAATTATTTCCATCATGGACTAAGGAAAACTAATTAGCAAACCCTTTCCTAACATGTTTAGGTTTTGCCAGACACCACATGTAACGAAATGTGTGATTAATTAATTAGTCTTGTTACGGATGGTAGGTCTAAAATAAAAATAAAAAGATCACTTTGATAGAAATTTCACAGTGATTAGTTTTCCCTTAATTTAATGAAAGGGTAACTTTCAATGAAATAGATTGGTGAGAATAGGATCTGTCAATTCTTCGTTTACAATTTGGCGCATTATTGCTACTTTAGTGGTTAGAAATTATAAGGTATAAAGATTGCTAAGTTAATTACAATTAGCCTGATTGTGACATATTAGCCATTTCAGCTGCATGTGTTTAATTTTAGGATTGCACGATTCTGAGACAAATGTGTCACGGTCAAATTAAGATGATTCAGTTCCCCTAAGATATTTGCAAATAAATACTTTTAATCTTTATATTTCAAATCCAGCACGATACTACTATATATTTTTCTACTTGTAAGAAGTAAGCCACTCAACTATCCTGCATGGCAATTTTAGAGGCAGATTATATCAATGTTTGCCAATCAGTTGCCATATCATATGTAATATAACTGTTTGTTTTATGACATCACTGGCTATATGTGTGTACTTTTCATCATAGAAATATTATGGTAGAAACTATTGTGATTTTGTGTAATTCAATTCAAATGTTAAAAATTTACCAGTACAATTGGAGTAGTGTAATTGTGATTTTACATATTTATTGTATTTTGATGCAAATCTACTGGGCACAAAATTATTAGCCTACATTATTGGAAAAAATTAATAAATTCAACACATTAGTTTAATCACAACTGTGAATGATGTGATGATGGATATTAATTTAGAAACCAAGAAATCAAACACTAAACTACAATCCTAAGAGCACCCACTAATCTTGAAATAAATTGAAGTATATCAGGAGTGTAGGGTATAGATTGGTTCTGTTGGTTGAAGACATGTGATGCATTACGTTCTGTAATTAATTATATATTGTTTATATTCTATTAAATTACATTCATGTTCTGTAATAATAAAATGTAGTTTGCATTTAATGATATCTGATATTAATAAATTTATAATGTACTTACTCTGTAAATATTATACTACATTGTAAATAGTAATTCCTACAAATCGAATAACTACTTGAACTTGAACTAAATTTATTAGTTGATCGATAATTCTTATTTTTTAATATACAGCATAGATTTTATTCATGTACACTTTCCTTCACAAGTTTACAGTGAATCCGTTTAGAAACTAATGTGAGAATAAATATCACATTAACTTTTAATTATTTTACATGTCAAAAGTAATACTATAAAGAAAGAGATACAGTTTTATCGTAATATGTTAAATTAGGAAAGATCATTTATACAATTATCTTCATACTTCACCTTATTCTACTCACAACAATAAAAATTAAGTAAATGCATATTTAAGGTACAATTTGAGGTATTTAAGATTTTTGATGCACGTTTGTATAAATATATGCATCAAATAATTATTATGGTGGAACACTATTACACAGCTTTGGTAAAAGAAATTGGCTAAAGCAAAATTATATAGTATTTAATCCCTCGGGATAGGATGATATTGTACTAATTTCTGAGCTAACTGCTCGGCTAATGGTTGGCTACTGGCACATAATACACGTCGAGATAAACGATCAATTGGTCCACCAGATGGATCGATCACCACACCTCCTGCTTCCGTCACAAGGAGTTCACCAGCTGCAATGTCCCAGATGTGAATTCCATATTCAAAGTAAGCATCAGCTGAACCTAGAGCTACCATTGCCATATTTAAAGCAGCAGAACCCAATGATCTTACACTAAAAAAATTACCAATTAATACTAGTTAATCTAAGTAAATTTTCGGCATTAATTATCCACTATTAACAAGTTTCTTACCCATGCACACATGGTATGAGATTTTGTTGATTTTCAAACAAAACTTTTAACCGTGTTTGGTCTCGGCTTGTACCATTTTCCATCATAACTAAAGCGTTAGATAAATTTGTTTCGCCAGACACTTGAATTCTTTTCCCGTTAATAAATGCACCACTTCCTTTTTTTGCTGTAAACAACTGCTCGAGCATAGGATTATAAATCACTGCGATTGCTGGCTCACAATCGACGAAAAGCGCTATTGAAATACACGAATGGGGGAAACCATGTATAAAGTTCATAGTTCCGTCAATTGGATCAATGATCCAAGTTGGGGTGTTTGTTAAATTACATGGACCACCAGTTGAGACGGTTTCCTCACCTATAAATTTATGATCAGGGAAATGATTTGCAAGGCCTTCCATTAACAATTTTTCAACTTGCTGGTCAGTTTCGGTCACAAAGTCTATGTCGCATGATTTCGTTTCAATCTTTTTATTTGTCGATATCTTTTCCTGTATGAGCTGTAACATAACCTATTAAGTACCAATGCTAATACAAGTTTACAATTTCTACCTGTCCCGCTTTTTTTGTAACGCGCAGCACTGCATTATAATATGAGTCTAATTCTGTCATACTTACAAGAAATCGCTAAATGTTTAATAAATATTTAATTACAAAAATACGTTCTAAGGCTTCAATGAATATGATGGGAGTGGCTTACCTTGCTAAAGGAGCGCATGTTGTTATGTCAATGTGGTATGTCAAGTAAGCACGTGGTCGTTCAAAAGTAACAGGAGTACATACCATTCAGGAGATGTAAATTTATTGTTACGATGAGTAGGCAACCCAAAGATTTTTCAATTAAAAAAAACGTCAACTCCGTCATGAAATTTTAAGTAACGCGTGTCTGAATGTACTCCTATATTACATTTACCAATTGATGTAACAAAATCAGCGAACAAGATGTAAAATGTAAACATAAGATTATTTTGTTGATCATCGTTAGATTATTAAGTAGTTTCCATAATTATGGCAAGAATAATTTATTTATGATCAATAACTGTAATGTAGCGAAAGTTTAAGATTTGTTTTATTTTCTAGATTATTGTAATAGGTATGGTGAAAGACAAAATTACACGTCTACAAGTAATTAAATATTTGAAAGACGCATTTAAAATGGAATTTAAAATACCGATATATGTACAGTCGAATGCAAAAAAGTAGACAAAAACAGTTTCCTGTAATTGATTTTCCTCAAATTGTTGTTGTATAAATGTGGCTTTTTAAAATCCCCTTTCCTTCAAAATTTGACAATCTTTCAAAGTTGACATTCATTTTAAAACGAAATTTCTTTATTCCAATAAAACTTGAATTTTCTCAGTAAGTTTTCTTAATCCACGTGATATTGGATTTATTTATTCAGTAACGGTGGTTCGGGGCTTTAGTTGGGGGTACCTACGCTTACGGCTCACCAGTTCATTAAAATGTCACTGAAATGATAATACTGACGTTTACATGACATTGGCAATATCAAGCAAGTTTGTTCAAGCAGCCGAAAATTTCGTGTCTACTTTTTTTTGCATTCGACTGTATGTACAGTCGCAGGCACGGAATTTCGCGCAGCAATTTTCTGACACGTTAACAAAAACTGATGTAGCTTAGGCTTTATTGTCATTATGACAAATTTATCATTTTTGTGTCATACTTGACATACGCTAGCAGCGCCAAAATCTGAATTCAAAATCCAAATTCTTCTTACTTATTGCCATTGTTCTTTGCTTAATATAGTTTAAATAACAACCCGTACTCAATTCTTAAAACAGCCTATGTCACTTCTTCAACGCTCGCAGTAACAGTGACAGTTTAAAGTTAGGATACGTGAAGCTTATTTCACACCTCATGTCAGTCAAATTGACGTACGTACTGCCCGAAATTCCGTGACCGCAACTGTACAATCAATATAATATACCGGGTGGAAAGTATCAAACCCGAACATAGTAGAATTGCATTGGAATATACTTTTATGCATATACCTGCTCCCCATTTCCACCGATAAAACTTATAATGACATCAAATGAAAGAGAATAATAAACGGCGTCAATTGATACTAAAATCTTCTCTTAATACCTTATCATTAGTGTTTTACAAAGCAATTAATATTAAAAACCCAGGTGCTATAAACTATGGGCGGCCGTGCTTCTGTCGGCACAACTCACTATTTGTCAGATTTGACAACTGCATAATTGATTTAAATTGCTTTGTAAAAAACTAATGATAAGGTATTAAGAGAAGATTTTAGTATCAATTGACGCCGTTTATTATTCTCTTTCATTTGATGTCATTATAATTTTTATCGGTGGAAATGGGGAGCTGGAATATGCATAAACGTATATTCCAATGCAATTCTGCTATGTTCGGGTTTAATACTTTCCACCCGGTATAATATGACATGTACAACATTTTAAATTGTCACGTTGGCAATTATTAATGGTGAAACACATTTTTTTATCTACGATCGTGCAAAAAGTAGCCATTAACAGAATTACAATAGTATATTAAAATACAAGTTCGAGAAAGCATCGATTCAAACACGCGTTTGAAATTTCGAAGCGAGCCGCGTAGTGGCGAGTATAAGAAGAAACAAGTGCTGGAAGAGCTTTCTGAAGAGTGTTTTATATTATTTTTTCTATTTTGCACTCCATAATTCCTTTTTACATAAGAGATAAAATTTTTAAATTTACGGTATTTTGTCAAGGTTGGGTAAATTAAAGTTAAATCTAGAGTTTTTCGTTTATTACAGTTTGACATAAAGTAAAAAAAAGTAGCAATATATATTTCAATATTCTTCATAATACTGTCTAACACTTCCGCGGTACTTTCCGTTGTGACAATTCTGTTAACGTTGATAATAATTATTGTACATTTCATGACAATCGAAGTTGATTTATTTAACATTATTTTATTGTTTCCATTCGCAGCTTGACATTTGACGTAAACGTAAAATTGAAATTTCGAAGAACGACGATGCCCCCAACACCAGAAAAATAAAATACACTAGCCTAGTAAAGCATCCAAAATTCTCAGTAACGAACCCAAACAGGTGCTTTACTAGGTCTATTCTCTCTGTTTTAAAACTAGGAGGAGTGATTTTAATTTGCCGCGCTAAACCCTACACCTGTAATTGGCGAAAACCTAGTCTGTTTTACATAATGCTAAGCGGTTGCATTTCAGTTAACAGTTTTGTGCTCGTAATTTCTATTTTCGTAATTAGAAATATGGATATTGTACCCAATACAAGTTTCGTGTCGTTTTCGGTCTCAGTGTAAATATGACTTATTGGTAACGAACTACATGCCGGCAAATACACAATTTCACACATAAGCTTGGCATGAGCAAGACAAATTTACATTAAATAAATTATTGTTTCCCGCATTTTTTACAGTTCTGTACCAGTTATATATCGCACATAGAAAACGCTAGTGTACCTTTTTACTCATGGGTTACTACTGTTACATATTATAGTAGTAAGCCATGTTTTTACTCTAAGATCAAGGGTCGAATCGATAATTCATGAATTAATTAATTTGTCTTTCGATGAATAAAAAGACACATGTTGTGTTAGTGCCACTGTTTTAATAACAACTGATAACTAGGAAAATACTTAATTGTTTTTGCATAGTGTTAATTTATCAGTGACGATTCTTTGTTAAGTGCGCCGTTTTACCTATTATTCTTATTTTTTTCTTTAAATCCACTTTTTCATTCTATTCCATATAAAATAACCTATCAAAAGTTGTCGCTCCGGTAAACTAAGAAGATTTCACGGCTTTTGTGTGTCTTTTTCTGTAAGGTAATCGTCATGGTTCCATAAAGAAATGAAGTAAGAAGGATATTACAACTAGAAATTCAGAATAACGACAACAATGGTGATAACCAAAATACAAAGTCAACTCCTGAAAGTAATTCCAAACATAACATACCACTTACAACAAAATCATCATCGGATTTGAACGTTATGAACAATCCATCTACAACAAGCAATTGTTCCAACCCAAATTCTACTGACAACAAAGCTAACGATGTTGATGATGACTTTTCTCCTGCCTCAGCCGATGATGAAAGTTTTATCCTTATGGACTTCTTCTAGTTCATCTTCAGCTTTCTCGGCTGGGTATTTGATCGATTTAAATACCCAACAAGCTACCACTCAAAGTACCAAAGAAATAAAAAACCGTTTTAACCTTGCCAATGAGATCGTGGAAATTATGAATGCCAGTATTATTGATAACATGTCTGGCACACGACTTGTTGAGGGTTGTGTGAGCTACAGTAGCGGCTAATTGATTCTTATGTTCGCTATTTTCAGCCGTTACTTGTATACCGTACACCATCTATCTACACCATTTTTTTCATACATACTTCAATACATATTTCAAGCATATCTGACATGTTGCGGTATTTAAATCAAAATCGGATTTGATTTCTAATTTATTTTGACAATCACTCACAAATACAAACAAAATTCAAGAATAATTTGAAACAATTTCCTACAAACAATGTAACAACATGGGATAATAGGGTAGGGTTAGTATTTGCTTGGCATGCCCTTGGAATCGATGACAGCCTGGCATCGGCTGGGCATACTGGCGATCAGAGTGTCGATGACTGCCTGCGGGATGTTCTTCCACTCCTGCGCCAGCTGCTGAAACTTCTCGTCAATATTCTTAGCCTTTCGCAGTCGACACTCCAACTCATTATCGTGGCATTATCGTCTTCTTCAGAATGTTGATGTAGACCTGGTGGTCCATGATGCCCTGAATGCGGCGCAGGGGGCCAACTCCGGCGGCCGAGAAGTAACCCCACACAATGACGGACCCGCCGCTGAGCTTCACCGTCGGTATCATGTACTTGGATTCGAAGCGGATGCCCATGGGACGCCGTACGTACATCAATCCATCGCTCCCGAACAGCAGAAACTTCGACTCGTCGGAAAAGAGGACCCCCACTGAGCCTAGTCTAAGTGACGCGCTCGAAGGCGCAGCGCAGCTTCGCCTTCATATTCTTAAGGGAGATGTGCGTCTTCCATACCGGACGCCATCCATGGAGGCCAGAAGCAACCAGACGCCTCCGCACAGTGCGTACGGAGACGCTGGAGGCATGGTAGCGATTCAGAGTCCGAGTGATGTCCTCCGCAGTGTGACGCGGGTCGTCGCGGGAGAGCCGAATGATCACACTGTCAACTCGGCGAGTAGTGATTCGTGGCTTTCCTCCTTTCATTGGTCCCTCCACTTTTCCTCGACTCCGAATACTCTTCAACAGTTTAGAAACCGTCGATTGGGTGACGTTGCATCATCTCTGCCAGCTACTTCTGACTAAGTCCGTTCACTCGCCTGCGGAACAGGGCGATTCGCTTCTATTTTGTAAGGCGTTTGCCAAGTGAGGATGGTGACATGTTTTTAAATATATATGCATTAAACAAACAATATGTATTTGTATATGTAGTTGAGTGCCGGTGGCAACACCTGGAGCAGGTTGGATTGCAGATTTTGCCCTGGCCTGCACGGTCACCGAACTTGTCGCCGATTGAATATGTCTGGGATATGATGGGTCGGCGACTAAGACAAGTATGAGAATCCTGAGAGTCTGGATGAACATCGACACCATATAGAGGTTGCATGGAACGAGATACCGCAGGAGGACATCGACCACTTATTAGAGAGCATGGTTAGAAACATTCATCGTTTCTTAGTTGATAATAAAGCAAGTTTCAAAATTGTAGTCTAATTCTTAATGGGTGGTGTATTTCATATGAAAGTGATCATATATATATTTTGAGTATTTTTTGCATTTGTCTACACATCCATCTAAATTAAATTAATTACATGGTATAATAGTAATGGAATATGGAAAAAAAACATTGTGACTATTTGAATCATATTTATTCGCTATATACACATTTACAAAATGGTGTGAAATTATATTATATTTATGAAAATAGATGATATTAAAATTAAAAACAACACATATACATAAATGAATTAGATAATAAAATAAATTACGTAATTTATAGCGTCAGGCCTTATTCTCATCTTATTATCATTACAGACAAGAATATACGTATGCTCGGCGTTGAGATTCTATAATTATGAACATTTAAAAATTGAAGTTGTTGCCATATATAATTTTGCAACAAATATGAAGCATTTTTTTGAATACATTTAAAACACCAACAACTATATCATATTGCCCGACTTGTCGAGATGTTCATTGTGTGCAGAGTATTATTTAAAATGGCGAACAATACCTAGCATTATCATTTAATAAAAATATTTTAAGCGTTAAGTGGTCTACCCTTGAACAACTGTTCTACGACTCCACTATCCGCCAACGTACTTATGTCTCCTACATTTCTATCATTAACGGCTATTTTCCTTAGTATTCTACGCATTATTTTTCCAGATCTGGTTTTTGGCAATGCTGGTGCGTTCTGTATTACGTCGGGCTGTGCGAACGGTCCAATCCTTCCACGTATGTGTTGACTCAATTCTGACAATAGATGGCCGTCGAATTTCACGTTTTCCGTTGTGGTAATGAAACAATAAAGGCATTCACCTTTCACCGGGTGTGGCCTGGCAACCACTGCCGCTTCCGCAACGCCGTGGTGTTCCGCCAAAACGGATTCGACCTCCGCAGTCGACATTAAGTGCCCGGAAACATTTAGCATGTCATCCACTCTCCCTGTTACCCATAAATATCCTTCGGCATCTCTTCGGGCACCTAAATATAAATTTTAAAGTTAGATCTTACATGGTTAATGCAAAATAAAATGAAATAAAATCTATGTCACCGATACCACAAATGTACATTTCGAGAATATGTTACCTTCTACTGTTGTTTAATAAAGTGCTCTGTGATAAGGATAAGATTTATTTTATTTCATTTTCCAACCAGTCTTCGATTTACTATTACGCTTAATATAATTAATAAGGAAAAATGTTAATGCTCATTCGCACGTACCGTCGCCTGTGCAGTAATATCCTGGGAATTTCGAAAAATATGTAGTTTCATAACGATCGTGGTTATTGAAAAGCGTTCTCATTATGCCGGGCCAAGGTCTGGCGAATACCAAATAGCCCTCTCCTTCGCCTTCGATTTCTTTACCGGATTCGTCCAGAAGAACGGGCTGGACGCCAAAGAATGGGGTCGCCTGCAATGCAAAAATATTTCATTACGTAAATTCCCATTGCTTATATGCACACAAATAAAATTAATTCATTTTTTATGTATATTGTGATAAATATTGTTATATATTATTTAGTCAAGAATTAATTTAAAAAATCCGTATTAAAAGGTAAATTAATGAAATTGCTATCAATTTGTCATGTACTTTAATTTTGATTTTTTTTTCGATATAGAATAACAATATTTCTTAATAATGTACATATTTAATTAAAATAATAATAAATGTGTTTAATATTTGTTCCTTGTGACAATAAATAATGCCACAAACTCATGTGTAGAAAAGGTGAGAATTTAATGTTTTTTTTTTTAACAAATATATTCAGCTTGAAACTTTGCACTTTGGGCATTTAGCAATTATTCGCCATTACAATCAAGTTTTTGAATAAATCAATTGCAAACGGATCTAACAAATTCAAAATGAATTGATTTTAACGAGTTCGATACCCTGATTTGCACAGCTAACCCGGTTATTTCATCGAATTGCGACGATTGGTTAATGCGAATTGGACTTTGGGCAAGTTCTGGTTTGTGATGATACTTATGTATAAGTGAATAAAATTGTATAGAAAATTTGCGGATAGTCGGGGTAGGTGCACTCTATATAGGTTATGATGACGTCACATGACTGACAAGAAAAACATGCATAAACTAGCTAGAAAGGAAATATATAAATACATGAAATTGCAATTGCAATTACAAGTTGATATGGGTTTTTCGGTGAATTTAATAATGAAAACTTAAGTTTAAATGAAATATATCGATAAATATTAGATTTTAACTAAGAAGTCAATTAAATTTAATTGAAAGTAGAGTGGAAACAGGAAATTTATTCAATTCAATACGTAATTATGAAATTAATCGGGATATGAGAAGTTTTGGCGATTAGAAAACAGTTTTAATACGAAAACGTATGCAAATAATAAAACGCAGACAGGGAGCAATGTAGCAGTTATGTAATTTAGAAATTTGACACCCAAATAGTTTTGTACACTCAACGAAATGTATATGTTATGAAAGTGGACCAAATTGTCGGCTCCAGGAACAGAAGGCAGAAGACAGAATTTTTCTTCAGAATTCAAATAAAACGTTGCTAAGCAAGGATGTGTTTATACAAAAATCAAAGTTACTGTGTTAAATATAAAAGAAAGTGAAGTGTCGTTAATAAAACTTGAATAAGATAATAAAGAAGAAATACCATTTGTGAAATTGACATAACAACAGGAATTACCAGGAACTCTATGTCCACCTGTCAATTCCACGCACCTAAAATAAATTTCAATAATGAAATTCGAAGATATCTTAAAGATATTTTACGCCATTTATTTTATAAATAATTATAATATTTAAAAAGAACACCGAGATAAAATTTATATTCAATAAAAATCACGTAGTGAGCTCAATTTTTTATAAAATTAAAATATGAATTTTTATGAGGAAGGATGATCTAAAAATACACAAGAAGAATAAAAATTAAACATACTTAAAATATCATAACTACAATATTTGTTTATTTCGTAATGAATGTATTTAACATGCTTTAAAGTTTGTTAGCGTATGATGCTGAGAAATAGTTGATTAGGGGCATTAGGAATGGTATTGCCAAAAAGGGTTTTACGAAGTTGTCGTTGTTATTATGATTTGGTTCTGGTATGTTCAGTACTTTTAATAAATGCTCGCCGAAGATGGCAGCTTATTCTTGATGAGTTTTGCTCTACCCGTCATATATTTCTCTAATGAGGATAACATGAGGACCGGATTAAAAAATGTTGAGCTCCAGCCACCCTGGAGACTTATAGACGCGTTAGTCTATTATTGGGTTTCGAGTTGTTTACCATGTGCATCTTGCTCTCCGTTTTCGCTTACAAGATTCCGGACGTGTAAGGGTATATTATTAGTTTCTGGTCTTGGATTGCAAAGGCAAAGTAGCTAACTATCTGTGGATTGTTTTAAATGAATACTAAGGTTAAAATTATCTAGGATGCCGCTTCGAAGGGCATTCAGTTTTTGATGACAATTACATTCAACTCAGCCAACTGAACATGTTAGGAGAATAATACGCTCAAATGGAAATTATACGATGTCTTAAAGATAATAACCAAACAGGTAGACAGGAACAGGTAGATAAAATGCAATTAAAAAGAATTGCAATGAAATTCATATCGTTGTCATTGGATAACTTCTCCTCTCAAATGTGTTCTACTAAATCATTTTACTTATAGATGCCCAAGCTGATTGGAAAATACTTAAAAAAAAATTGCAGTAGTTCGCGCTTAACTTTCTTATAAAGGCTCTTCCAATAAGAGGTTTCATTTTCAGTGGCTCGCCATTTTAACAGTTGTCATGAGTCAACTTATAACTACTTGGCATATCTGAACGATATACGCTTCAACACCGCATTGAAATTATTAAAATTCACTACAAAAATGGTGTAAATTCCGCAGTCAGATTTCGCAAAACTAGAGCATCTTTGGGTCGTCGTGAAGCATTTTCTCGGCCAGCCATTGTAAAACTGGTGGAAAAATTTGAGCGGTTGGGACAAGTTAGTGATGTGAAGAACTGAAGTCGTGCACGTAACTAAAGAACATCTGATAATATTGCTGTTGTAGCCCATAGTGTTGAGGAAAACTGAGATTTATCCATATCTCACCGATCATTGGAATTGGGCATTACACAAACGTCATTACACCGTATTTTGCATAAACACTTAGGTCTTAAGGCTTTTAAAGTTCAGTTAACACAAGAACTCACGTCTACCGACCATCAACAACGTCGTGTCTTTGCTGATTTGGTCCTGAGGCCCATTTTTACCTCGGAGGTTACGTTAACAAGCAGATTTGTCGCATTGAATTTTTGTTGAAAAGCCTCTCAATCGTCAACATGTGACTGTTTGGTGCGGTTTTTTGGTCTGGCGGGATCATTGGATCTTACTTTTTCGAAAATGAGGCTGGAACAACTGTCACGGTGAATGGATTGCGCTATTGAACGATGATTAATGATTTTGTATGGCCGGAATTGGAAGATATTGTTGTGGACGACGTTTATTTTCAACAAGACGGCGCTGCGTGCCACACAAGTAACGATACCATCGTTCTATTGAGTGGAAAGTTTCCTGACTGTGTGATTTCTCGAAGAGGCGATCACAATTGCCCAGCGAGATCTTGTGATTTAACACCTTTTTAGACTTTTTTCTTTGCGGCTACGTGAAAGATAAGGTCTATTCCGATGGCCCAAAATCGATTCAAGACCTCAAAGATGGAATTCGTGAAGTTGTCGAGGACATACAGTCGCAAATGTGCGAATTTCGAGATATGGAAAAATGTGATAAGAGTAAACCATCACTTCCGGTTGAGATATTGCTTTCAAAATAGTAAAGAAAGTTGCATAGCTCTAGCTTTCATCGTTTGGGCGATAGAGCGCGCACAGAGACATAGACAGACAGACACACAGACATCATTTCGAATATTCCGAAATAGTCAGAATCGATTCAGGGTTCAATCTCGAGTTCGAAAATATTCATGATTACTATACTCATTTCCATGTACATGTTATTTCACACAAGTGTCTATAAGCAATTGTATTTCCGCACCAAATTTCAAAATGAAACTTGACATTTACAAACGCAATTGCAAAACTAAATGGGCGTGTAAATCGGAGTACAGTCGTCAAAAAGGATGTCTACGAAAACATACCAATGATAATAATTTACTAAAATTCTCAAACAATATATATTTGTTGTAAACAGAAACTCTTTTAAATTAATACATCATTTTGATGCATTTGCAATGTAAGTTTTATTGTCATTGTTAAATCCAGTGAATATTGCGAAAGAATATGAGTGTTGTACTTGTAGTTCGTGTTAACTTAGCGACGTCAATTTAGATTCATTGACGTTAGACGTTATTTAAAATTGCCACGCGGTCATATGCCACTGCATAAGTCCATATGATTTGTGGATACAAACGATTTATTTAGACATTTAAATTTGTTTTCGCGTTTTAATGAGAAAAAAAGTATTAATTCGAAAATAAATCTCTAACAGAAAAAATATAAGTTGATATTTGAAAAAAAGTTGACTGGTGCAAGAAAAACTTTTCTGTATATATTTTCTAGCATCAGTTCATTAACATAATGTGATATATCTGCATATATTTTCAGAATTTTCAACAATTGTCCGCGACTGATGTATGATTATGATACTGGCCGAAAAATCAATTGTAGCTTGTAGCTACTTAGTAGCTACTGTAGTCACTTTTCATTTTCACAAAATTTTTAAGGTCCTATACTCCGTTATATACTTGCAATAATACGTCATTACTAATTTCAGCCTACAGTTACACGTAAGAAATTGCGCTGATAAATATATGATTAATGCACGCCAAACATTTAATTGATTAATTTACTGAAATTCATTAGTACTGAATTTCAGTAAAATGACCATCTATGTGATGAAATATAAATGGCATCGTAATAATTTCGCAATATTTCAATCGTATTACACTGCGTAAAATCGAACCGACGAATTTATACCATCATCAATTAAAGATAAGATTCAAAATTTTTAAATGAAATCTATTACGTGTATGCTGCAGTCGTAGTAATTGATAATTATAGAAATTGTACGTGAGAATTCTACAGTGTCACGTCCAATGAATCATTAATTATTACTTACAAATTCTAGCAAATAAAATTATATTTTATAAGTAAATAAAAATAAATTAATGGCTAAATGAAAATATCAGATTTTTTACTCATTATCCTTAATTGTTACCAGATTTCCAATTTGACTACATTGTAAAATTAATACCGTTTCTAGTTTAATTATTGCTGATTGTATTTTAAAATTGTTTTAATGTACACAAGAGAAAATTTGGTACATGGCGGTGGTTATGACAACTAATTATGCATTTATGAATTATAGATGAAAATCGAAAATTATGAGCTTCAACTTCGTTTATTTCAATAATATTTAGAAATTATATTAATATTATTTATGAGACTGATTGTATAGATTTCAGTGATTCTATTTTAGCTGCAGGAAGCATTTAAGCTTAATGGTTTCTGATGATTACCAGCTTTATAAAGTAAGTAATGGTTAATATTTTTATTACCAAAAGTACATTAAATTAAAAATGTGAGTACTGTACGTATTTGTGTGTAATTAAAAATCTGTTTTTAATTAATTTATTTCAAAACTGTAGGGGGCAATATATTCGATCGTATTATGGTGGCCTTTAGGCAAGTTCTAGTAATTTTTAATCAAGGTAAAATACATTGAACTATCAATGATCGGATTTATGTCATGGTTAGTTTCTATGAAGTTTTTTCACGATTTTCCTTCGCTACGTGGAAAACAAATCGGTTTTGACTCTATTTTCGATTTTTCGATAACCGTCACAGTGACAACCATAATAATAATTTCAAAATATTGCTTCATGTTAATCAGCAATTAATTGATTTGACCTCTCTTTCATTCTACTTAAAAATTACTAACGTAATAATACTTACAGCCGATCCAGGTTTCATGGGAATCGCACCAGGTAATGGAGTTAACACATGGCCGCCGGTTTCCGTTTGCCAAAATGTGTCGACGATCGAGCACTTTTCCTTGCCCACCACTTTGTAGTACCACATCCAGGCTTCTGGATTGATCGGCTCCCCAACGGATCCAAGGATTCTTAACGACGACAAATCATGTCTACAATAATCAATAGCTGTAACTCATGATTACGACAAGCAAGAGCTTCATTAACCTCTTAACTAAGTCGTCATCGTATTTCATGAGGGCTCTTATGGCGGTCGGGGCGGTGTAGAATTGATTAACTTTGTATTTCGCGATGACTCTCCAAAATCTGTCGTTTTCGGGGTAAAATGGCGTTCCTTCGTACTGAAAAGATGAATTTATATAAATAAGTTGACGGGATATTTATGGGGTTTTCAAAACGAAGGAAGACACAGTTGCTTAATCTTGAGAATGTGGGAAGTACTGAAAATATTCTTTTATTCGCAGGGTCCTTAAAATGTATTATTATTTTATTATATTTGTTTTGTTTTGCTTAATGCCTTAAACAAGACAGAAACTTTTTCAATAGTGTAGATGATTGAAAATCAAGTCACAAGTATTAATGACGAATCGTTAGTACTTGTGACTTGATTTTCAATCCCGGAAATTAAGGCAACACTGATACTAGGTGACGTAGTATTTAAAACAATGAAATGCTGAATGATATGATATTTGAGGACTTTCCATGACGTGAAAATATGATTCACTACTATTGCAATGTAATGCATAAGCTCAAGTAGCAAATACTTAGTATCTGCATAAATTTATGTTTAACTGTGATTGGCAATCAGTCTTTGTCAATATGCAAGTCATCTGCAATCGTGACGTATTGTAGTGGAGAATTAGCATGTTTGATTCAATTAAATCAATGATGTGGCACCCTGTTCCAATTCTATATTATAATTGATTGAATGTAAGATCTACTTTGGCCATCAAACTATCTAGAATTGCTGATTTGTGTTTTATCGATTTAACGTTTAGAAGAAAATATGATTATAGTGAGAATACTAAACGTGTCCTTAAATGTTGCAATTTGATTCTGCGAAATAAATAAATTTCGACAATTTACGGTATTATACAAACTCAAAGTCCTATTGGAATGTAAGTCATTCTTCCTTTTATTCTTAATGTCATATTTTACAAGATATTTCTTAGATTTTGCGAAACTAATTTCAATTTACAACCAAGAATTATTACAACTTTAAACTGTTATAAAAAGCTGTAGTTTTATTATTTAGTGTTATTATTTTATTTATTTATCTATTTTACTAATTAAAGAGACGGATGATATATATCGTGAAATGAAATATTTGAAAATAATTGCTTTACAAAACAGTGTAACTTTTAAGTAATGAAAATTGAAAGTCATCAAAACTCATTGTATTTCGTGAATACGTTTCATAGATGACGATTATTATCTGAATGTGGAGTATTTGTGCATTAATATTTTTACTGATAAATACGTGAAATACGTACCAATACTGACGTTGCCGCGTTAGCTAATGGTCCGTAAACAACATAAGTATGCCCGGTAATCCAACCAATATCGGCCGTGCACCAGTAGATGTCGTTTGGTTTGTAATCGAAAACATACTTGAAAGTAGCGTATGCATATACCATGTAACCACCGGTTGTGTGCAAGACACCTTTCGGTTTTCCCGTAGAACCGCTCGTGTACAACATGAACAGCGGATCTTCCGCTTGCATCCATTCGGGGTAACAACTTGTAGAAGCGCTTGGGACCACGTCGTGCCACCATACGTCTCTACCATTTTGCATAGGAATCTAGAAATCAAATAAAAGACATGCATTGCCATTTTCCCACACGCAGGAAGTAAACAAAAACGATGTGGCTACATCACTCACACATGCGATGATACGGTGCATACATGCATCAAAACAAAAACTAGATATAATCAAGTGTTTACAACATAATTACGAAATTGAAAAAACCTCGAACAATTGATTAGATTTCGTAGTCGTAGTTATAAAAATTGGCAATTAAAGTCTATTATTTTACAATTGCACCGCTTTGGAAAATTATCTAGACTAATAAAACATTTGCGTGGAATCATCAATTATATTTAACGTCTCCGACATTCATAACTACAATAAAACGAATTGCAGCAATATTTTTAGGGTAATTTACAGGGCGAATATATCAAAAAAGGTACTTTCAAATGAAGCAGCTAGCACTAGTAGCTTCTCAAGTGAAGTAGAAACAACGAATTGTTTTGATAACAACATTTAACAGTATTAGGTTAGAGATTAAAGTATATGTTAAGTTAAATTTTGACACGACACGACGTAATTAAATTATACGAATCAAAACAATATTACAATTAAGCACAACGAAAAAAAAATTTCGTCATTGCAGAAACTATTACAAAAATATCACGTCAACGAAATGCATAAATACACAGTATGTACCTTATTGCGTTGGTTATGTTGAATACCAGATGGCGACGTAACTCTGCATAAGTGCGAGACGACAAAGCAACATTCCACGTTATGTCCATTTCTAGAACATTTGTCCATAGCTTGGTCGCATATGCTTTTCAAAGATAAATGTTTTGCGCCTCTCCACACACCATCCGCCGTTATCAATACTTTTGCTCCGCAATCCACTATTCTTTCAGCGAATGAATCGGCCGAAAAACCTGCAAACTACGAAAAGGTTTTTGTAAGCGAAGTAGCAACAGTTTTTGATAAAATATAAACAGATCTTGAACGTGGAATATAGTACTTGAGTACGGGTCGTGTCGGATGGGGTTGGGTTGGATTGGGTTTGATTGGGTTTGGTTGTGTGGGTCGGGTTGTGTTGGGTTGGATTGGGTCCGAATGGGTTGGATTGGATTGAAGTGAGTTGAATTGGGTTGGGTTGGGTTTTGTAAACAATGTGAAATGTTTGTTTCGAAATTCAATCAAAAGCAAACTGCATAGGATGGTTTCGTATTGAGTTACTTAATATGCATTAAACCAAATAATGTGATATATGGTTGAAAAATTTATCGAATATAATCTTGTATACTAATTAGGCATATACATTTATATCCACTAAGATAGAAGTTTACATTTTGCCAAATATATTCGCATAAACAAGTATTTTGAATAACAAATTTGATATGTGCCTAAATATAAATATTGTTAATCTAGTATTGCATTAGTAAGATGGACACAAATCTAAACAGTAATTAATACACGACGAGCAAAACGTACGCAAGTTACGGACACGTAACACATAATAAACAATATTAGCATTAAAAACATTATCGTTATTACTATGATTTGGCACATAATTCAAAAATATTTGCACTACGAAACATTACTGTTATTAGTATGATTTTGTTTGTTGAAAGAGTGGTGTATGTGAAATGGTCACGAAAGAGCTAAGTTGTGCACATTTTGTGAAATAAAAAATTATTTGAAAAATAATTTAATTAAAACATTTCTTTGAAACTTGTCCATAGGCAAAAAATTATGAATTATTTACTAACCACTAGCGAATGTACGGCACCAATCCGTGTGCAGGCCAGCATAGCAACCACCGATTCCAGAATCATGGGCATGTAGATGGCCACTCTGTCTCCACGAGTTACACCTTTGCTTTTCAGTACGTTGGCGAAGCGACATACTTCCTCAAGAAGTTTTCGATATGTCAAACGACTGTAATCATCAGGATTGTTACCTTCCCTGAAATAAAAGAAATATTTAAATTTTAGAATTTTTTACGCTGAACGATGAAATATAAGCCGTATAAGTCGTAGTTCAACAATTTGGACACTCGCACAATTTGAAATTTTTTGTATCTGGTTAAATTATATTTTCGATAGGTCACTTTAAATGGTTTTAATAATTAATTAATAAACAATATATATTGGTAACAAACGTGAAATTATTACATGGAAGGTTCAGAACAAAGTTAATTGCACTTATTGTTAAAGGTTACCAACAATAATTTGAACTATTTTTATAAAAAAATTACTTATTATGAGAACAAGTATGCTAATTTAATTATACGCATCTTAAAAATTAATTGATACTACGTATTTAATTATTTGTAACATGGATTTCACCGTGATTGCAAAACAATATCCAATAATTTGAACTATTTTTAAACAAAATGACTTTATAGTGCGTACAATTACATAAATTTAATTATACTACTATTAAAAATTAATTGATACTCATATTTAATTATTTGTAACATGTCTTCCGCCTTGAAAAAAAAAACAAATTATTCAATTAACGATGAAGATCGCATTCACTAAAAGCTCAGAACTAGTCTAATAAATGCAAAAAATAGTAAAACGATATATCCCAAATGTAATCATTATATTAAAATAATTTTTAATGCAGAACTGTTTTTGAAACTTGTACAAAATAAGAAATAATTTTCTTGTTCGAATTTTCTGAAATTGCTGAGCAAATTTTATGCTATGTATGCCTATATTTTAAAAGCAATCACGTAATGTATTCTTATTTGTATTTAAATTATTGACGTTATTATGTGATTGTTTGTAGTTAAATACCATTGTGCAATAATGACTATGGAGGTATTTCATTTAAAAACTTTGACGTACGTGAATACATGATAGATGTCAATAATTTGCATGAAAATGTCAGATTCCATAATTATTATTGTGGAAAATGCAATGATATAAAATATGTATTGAAATGTAACGTTATGGTTATGAGATCATGAATTAATAGTTATTTACATAAAAGTCATCAAAATGTCACACTACTGAGGAGGAGCTAAATTGAAATACGAGGCACTTTGTGCCGAATATTTTAAAGCTCCGAGTCAAGTAAGAGATTTTGCTGACGTGTTTTGTATTAAATTCGGAAATCGTAAAAAAGACGTTAACATTACAAATTTTAATCAAGTCAAGCAATTTTGTTGGCAACCATAGTTACATGGTATTTTGCGTCTTGTAAAATCTTTACAGTACAGTCCGCAAAATTCAATTTTGCTTCGCGTAAATAAGCAGGAAACTGTTGTTTTCGAGACGATTTCTGGAAAAAATATGAAATTATCGTACGTCAATTTGAAATAAAATTGTAATTGTGAGAAATGTATACAAGGTACACTTGTTAAATTGACATTTCGAAGATAAGGGGTATGTCGGCATATGGTGGTGGCCCGCTAGAATAAAAATCAAGATCACAGGAGTTTGTAAAATGTTCAGTTCAGTGATGTAGATCTTGTTGAGTGGGATGTTTCAACGGCGTCAATTAAAATACTCATGAAAAGCACGAAGGAGTTGACCACAGATAATAATACCATGTTAATACCCATTTAAAATTACTATTGAGTTAGTTGTTTGTAATTGTGGGTCGGCGTAGATTCCACAAAAGAAATTGTAAATTAAAAAATTAAATTTCCATCAAATTTTGAATGACTGTGCACTATTCTGCTATGTAATTGCAGTGGCCTTTATCGACGAACTAAGTTGGCACTGTTCAGACTGGCAACTACTTAGCTGCAGTCAGCAATAAAGACCTTTTTGTGAGGTTTTGTGGGTGTATTGACTAGATCCATATACAAATTCCCACTTGTCCATGTCTTGAGCGTTGGTCTGATGAGCTCAATATAGACAGAAACATCATTTATTTGAACAAAGCGGTCTTTATTGTCGGAGACTGCGGCAAGCCTAGACAGTACCAACTTAGTTGGTCGATAAAGACCACTGCAATTATGTGCAGAAACTGGTATTTGCGTCTAGATCGCCATTCTGGTGGCAATAATTCTAATTAAAATAAATATTCAATTCAAGTGTAGTGATTAAATAACGCTAATAATTACATTTCAAAATAAACTTAAACAATGTCAACATTTAACAAATAATATGAGAATCTAAAATAGATGAGTCGTGTTGACAATGTTTGAATAATCGCCGAATGTTATACGTTCGGTGCCAATTTCCAAAGAGCGTCGACTGCCATTGTATGGTAATGATATTTATTTGTGCTATTTTCACACATTGGCTTGTTGGTCGATTTTTATGGCCGTTAAATCACCAAATACATACCAATATAAAATGGCTGGGAGTAAAATGAAATGAAAATAGCACGAATAAGCGTATTAGATAATTTTGAACGAAAGAAATTAAGAAAACTAGAAAGTGAAAATATTGCAATAGCGTGAGCATGAAATAAATGTAGAACAGCACAGCTGAAAATTGATTTACATACATCGAAAAATTGCCAGG
Organism: Geotrupes spiniger; assembly: GCA_959613385.1. Classification (NCBI taxonomy): domain Eukaryota; kingdom Metazoa; phylum Arthropoda; class Insecta; order Coleoptera; family Geotrupidae; genus Geotrupes; species Geotrupes spiniger. Next base: position 16,443,858 of record OY390736.1, on the reverse strand, counting down.
TCATAATTCTTTTAATCAAAACCAACAGAATTGCAAAGTTATTCATTTTTGTCATTCGTAATGTAGGCTAATTTTTTAATATGTTGTCTGAAAATGTGAATTACCTATACATACGAAACGTAAACTTATTGAAATTAATACTTTACAATCGAGTGAAGCTGAAGTTATTGGAAAATTTTAAATTTATTAATTTCATAGTTTGATAACACTCAAACATTTAATTCGCCCCAACCGCTTATAAGTAGATTACTTAGGAGTCATAGCCCAAAAAGTTTAAAAATGTATGTAATTAATGTGCAGAATGTAGATATTTTTTTTTGGACAATAAAAAGATATTTATGACAAATATGTTTTCCTCTATTTATACAAGGCCTCAGCAGATAAAATATTTGTGATTTACATTGTGCATTATTATTATGTAGCTGCGACTTGTTGCTAAGTTTGTAGGAACGTGAAGTAAGATGACAAAGCTATTTTTTCGCCCTTGATGCTATGGAATGTAATTGTATATTAACAAAAAATTCTAATTAATACGTTGCTGTTGAATATATGTATATTTAAAGGAGCATAACCTATTACCATATTAACACACTACATTTAATTTACTATTAAATGAAGTTAGTTTATAATTTATTTTTATTTAATTATAATTATTTTAAGATAGTTTTGGGTTTTAAAAATTATGCACTTGTATTGATTTATTGTAAAAGTTGAAGATTAATAGAAACATACAGTTTTTGTTCAAAATTTGAAATATAGATATGAAGGAATTGCAAATATGCATGTTGCAATGTCAATGCCTATTGTACTTGAAAATCTACATAACGACTTACTAAATTGAATAAAAAAAAAGATATGTATCAGCAATTACAATAACAAGGTCAATGTAAAGTTAATAGCGACCTCGTACTTCAATTTCTAAATGATTTTCTGAACGGACACGTGCATTGGCAACTCAATATTTCGAAAATGTTCAAGGAAAATGTTTGCCCTGGTGGACTTTTACGACTTTTATTTCTTTTGATACCAACAATTTCATTTAAAAATGGAATAGAGTCCGACGACGGAAAATTTGGCAATTGTACACATAATTGCTGCCGATCGCGAAATATTACTAGTTATGAGAAATCGACTCGTGATATCACGCCATGTGGTGTGATACAGTAACCAATCAGAATCTCACAATTTTATTTAATTCGCGCGCGTGTTATGTACACGTTTTGATACTCGAGCTCGAAATAAATTGTCTCGTCGAAAAAAAAACCGGCGGTTATTTACATCCAAAATTAAACTTATTTATTTACGTTACTTTCGTTAAACCTAGCTTGAAAGTTTCGATCAATACGGTGTTAGGTGAGCCCTATCGACCCATTTCCATCTGCACAGACTCACTGAAGCTCCCAACATACAAATACTAACCAATAAAACGCTATTTTATCTCCATGTCCGTTTCTTATGTTTCTATCGAGTAAATTGTATGATATATTGGTCGTGGCTCCATCGAACCATTTCGTGTAGATGGGTCCTTTTCTTATGTCGAAGTTGTACCTGAAGAATCTATCATAACTGATCGGCGTTTCCCAGTGAAACTGCTTGGCTAAATCGCCCCAGAATTCTTCCGGATTGTCGAGAGATCTGTTGTAGATTTCCTTGTAGTCCGCGACCGACGATACGTACGCATTTTTACTCAGAGTTTTATCTGGCAGATAAATAGACGTTTCTGACGGCATAGTCGGTTCACTTTACGACGACGCGCACCTTACTTTCTAGACTGAGCGGTTTATACTGCTGCTAGCTGACTCGGCGTTTATTTCAAAACTGATAGGTAGTGCACGTTTGCGCATTTATTTATTCGGGGTTAAAATCTGATAAAACGCATTCATTTGTTGTTCAATGTTTTATCGTAGTACATAGAGAGTCCGCTTTCGTTTTAAATTTACTTTAAATGTTTACGATGTACTTGCACTTATCAATTGTACAACTGCTAGCATAGACAACTTATGATTGTTTAAATTGTAAAATTATTGTGTTGCTGTTTTATTTTATGATTGATATATTGTTTAATTGTGATTAAGCCTTTAATTATTTTATTTGTTTCGCTGTTGCTGCCTTGTTACATTTTCAACATTTTAGAACTTATTTCCTACATATTTCGTTTCTGTGTGTTTGACGATAATTTGGATTTTTTGTGTTCATCGTATTTCTAACTGCGGTTATTTTTATTTTAAATTATTTATGTTTATCTATTTTATGATCCGATCTGAATGAACCCTCGCTTCTTTACGGCCTTTAAGGGGGACTTACACCTTGACGATTCAAAAAAATTCATTTTTTTTTATTTTTTCATTTTTCTAATCTAAAGGGTCTCACATATGAGTCTGTGAAAGGGTTTTGCAGATTACTCTCTAGTTCGATAGCTATAGCTCATCTAACATAATGGCGCGCGGGTGGTTTGCGCGTCCTTGAGGTTGTCCTAGCGCTATTTTTGATTGCACACGTTGCAGTGGATTTTTTTCAGCTTATCCGATGTTCTCTTGTCAACGTATTTGTCCATGATTGTTTTGACTGAAGGATTCTTCGAGTCCCTTAGTTTTAAACGGTTCTTTACGTTGCGAACATCTCGACTTCAAACGAGTTTTCCCAAAAGTTACATTTTTCTAACTGGTGTACACATGATTTTTTTAATTCACAGGAAACACTTACCAAGGTTCCTATCGTTCATTTTTGCAAAATTTCGTTTTGCTGATTCTTTTACAGCTTCGAATGGGACAGAAAACATGACCTTGCTGACAAACAACGATCAAAAGCCATGTTGAATTTTTTATTTCCGATAACTAGGGTGGGCCCAATCCTGCACATCGTTCGACCCTTCTCTTTCGACAGAGGCGCTGTCAAAGCCATCTCCAGGTCTTGGGAGTCAACATTGACATTTACAAAAAATCATGTGTGATGCTCAATTGAAGTACAATAACATGAAAAAGTTTCGTATCGAAATCTTCTTTATTTTTTTTCGATAAATTCTTCAAAATTGGCTCAAAAATTGGCCTAAAAGGTGTAAGTCCCCCTTAACTGAAATATCTTGTTGCGCTGGAATTTTTTTCAATTATGGTACGGATGGTACCACTATTCGAATATGATAAACTACTTACACAAACAGCAATGTAATAATCGCATTTGGCCTAATCACGTTGTATATAAATGCAATTGTTTGGTATGTTGAATAAAGTAAAATACTTTTTTATTTTACATAATTGCCTCAATTGCGACAATCAAATTAATTAATTTGTGTTTGTTTGTTTCTAAAAATAGACACGTAAACGTAAAACGTAAAGATAAATGAATTTTATGTTAACGTTATCATAATTGCAATGCATATTTGCACAACACTTATATAGAAAATGAAACTGAAGTGTTTTGGACAAGTTATATACACTATTAGCTAATACTAATTTTGCATATTTTTATTTTTCACAAATTTTCTCATTTCATAATCTGTCAATCTGCAACGTAGAAACATTAGAGTTTCGACTAAATGTCCATCTTGGTTCCAGGTTAATATGGTGTGGATATATTCAATTATAAATTGTTAATGCAATTTACAAATTTTACTTTATTATTCGAACAATTATTGTCAGGTGATTTTTTCATTTGAATACGTTGTAATTGCAATAAGAATAACGATGAAATAAGTTAAAGGTGTGGAGGTTGCAACTAATGCAGATGTTTCTCCGGCCACTGGACAAACACATTAATCATCGAAGACGAACAGAAGTTACAACCACATTAAGAACTTCTACCACTGCTGATGGTGCCGCGGCTGTCGCAGAGTTTGCGCCCACCGCAACGAAATTTCCAGAATTCAAATAAAAATCATAGATCAAAGGGGATTACTAACGACCAATCGAGCTGAACAGCTGAACTGAAGAAACATACCAACACAAAACAGAGGACATTGAACAGCAAAGAGATGATGATCTAAACTGCGAAATAAAAGGCATAGCCATCCTAAATTAAAATCCAACAAAGCAACACATCCAAAGATGGCTGCACTAATAGCACTTGAAGAATTTCACACGTTGATATACATTGGTGCCCATACAACCATATCCCCACATGGACAAAAAATAATAGACAATGATAAAGATTTCATCCAATAAGAATAGCACGTTTTGGGAACAACGGTATAGAAACAAACCTGTGAAATTGCATTGGCCAACTAACGCAACCATCAACAGATAATCCTATAAAAAACAGAAAAACTGCTGGGAAGATAAGAATATGGATGACGCCTCTGAAACAAACTTTTGCAGTGACATCTAAAAGAGAAGATATCGGAAAAGTAAGGATCGACGCATTCAAAACAACGTATTTAAGAACAATGAAAGAATGAAGATGAATTGAAAACAAGCACAGCTGTGTGACGACAACACTAGAATTAATAGTAATCATCAATTTTGAGGAATCCTACGGCCTCAAGTGAAGGCTAATAAGGAACCTGGGTCGATACAAGAAGAAAAAATGAAGAATGGATGGCAAAATTATGTTCACGAGGCCATACGACATCGATCAGAATGAAGTAAAAAAAGATATAGCAAAGCGCTGGGATTAGAAAGTATTGGCTTAAAAGAATTCTAAATGAGGAAGAGAAAAGCTGCAGAAGAAAGTCGCAGAGTTGCAAAGAGCAGCTAATTTTGACACCATAATAATGAACGAAGCTCAAAAATATAAAAAGCCACTACATACAACTTACATAGACTACCAGAAAGTGTCCCACACTCCCGGCTGTCTGAGGTAACCCTAAACCTATTGCCTAAACCCACAAGTTGTCACCTTTTTACACAAAACCATGACAACTTGGGATAATTCACTCCATCATAAAACTGCTACCAAACATGTCCAAACGGGCAAATAAAAATCAAACAGGTAATAGAGTTTCACTGTTACATGAATCCAGAATACAACAAGATCAAAAATGGCGTATCTGATGCACTTGGGTATCTGATGCACGTGGGTATCTGCTGCATGTAAGAACAAAATTTAGTAATAATAATGATAATAATAACATTTATTAGCACCATTGTGCAACCCAACCCAACCCAAAAGGGTGTAGAGCAATTTATACATATCAATTGATAGAGGAACTGTTTAGAACTCGATTTCAAAAAAATCATCAATACTGTATAGCCCATCGCTCACTAATACCGTTTTAATTTTTGTTTTGTATGGTACAAAGTTCATTCACTTTTTTACCATGCTTGAATTAGTTTTTTGCACTTTTATTGGGTCTTTCTCGCGTGTGTTATAAGTGTGCGTTCTTTCGGTGTCCTCGAAGAAACTATAATGTTTTTTCACGAACAGGATACATATACTTGGCAGGGTGAGTATATCATTAAATACCAAATATCGCTCGTATGTATTTTTTTGAAGGACGAAAATTCTGGTGACATCCACCGAATTTCCCCAAAAAAACAACCCCATACCGAAGGATGGGATGAACATATTTGTAGTATGCAGATAGTTTCGATTATTCTGCGAAGTGTTTGTAGAACATATGAAAAGCGACTAATTTTTAGATAGTAGTTGAAATATAGCTCTTTCAGTGCCTTAGTTCTTAGGGTATGCGTTTTGTTTCTTTGATAGAATATCATATTTGTTAAGAAAGCTATGTAGTCTACTGAATATCATCCTCTCCAATACTTTTCATATATATGGTGTCAAAGCAATTGGTCTGTGCTTATTAATGTCATTTTTATTGCAATTTTTATAAGTTGATTTTATTATGCAATACTTCAGGTAGTCTGGATATACCCCCTGCTCGAAACATATTTATTGTGCTTGATTAGTTTGTTGACCACCTTACTGATATCCCCATTTTGTACCTTTCGAATATTGTTAACGTCAAACTTACATTTCTTTTTATTATTATATTCGTTTATTACTTTCCATTGTTGTAGTTTTCTATAGCTGTCAATCATCCCAGGTATTTTTATATAAGCATATTTTCGTTTTTCATGAAATGTTAATACCTTTTGTTATCCATTGATATGAATTTCTTTGCGAGCGCCTCTTCTTGCGTTTAGGAAAATATTTTTCGAAATATAATTGAAATATCTTGGAAAATGTTGTAAATGCTGAATTAGTGTCCATTTCAACGTCCACCCATTCTACAGTAGAGAGGTCTTATTTGAATATATTTATCCTATCTGTGGAGAATAGTCGTCTTGTAATTTCTTCTTCTATTTTTGGTTTTTCATGTCCTACCCGTCAATGATATCTTTGAAAGCGTCCACGTTCCTATTTTACTCCAATATGCGATTTTGAGCCAATTGTAGGATGAAATGCAACGTTCTAAAGAATGATTCGAATTCAGTGTTTGGCGGTCTGTATATGCAAATTATTATTACTTTCAGTTCAGTTAGAACTACTGCACTATATTCTGATATGTTTTCTAAACTTTCTTGTTTTAGATGGTCCCGTTCCTCTGCTTCTGTATTGTTTTTTTACAAATATGCAGGTCCCTCCGAGTCTCTTAATTGATCTATTGAACGAAGGAATAATTGTTCGTGTTCCATCCAATGTTCGGTGAAAGTCAGAGCCTCTGGAGTCACCTCAGTATCACTCAAGAAATCTTGTATCACTTCAATTTTGTTTCTTAAACTTTGAATGTTTTGATGGAAAATTGTAGTTTCAGTTCTGCTTTCTGAAAATTTTGCCTTCTCCCTTCTACCAAAATTAAAATGTCTAATAATTGTATTCATAGGCCAGAGATTTTATATTGTTGCAACTTCAGATTATATTGTTGCAACTTTAAACGCCGCAATTTCTTTGCGGCGGAATTAGATATATGAATCATATATCTAATTTTGTATATTGTGAGATTTGAATGTCATGTTTTACCAGATATTGTATTATGTCTGATTCAGTAGTCGTAGCATGTAGGCGTGATACGAAAGCGCAGCGCCGCCGTCCTTCTACCGCCCGAAATGTAGAGCTTGAATTACTACCGTTTAATATTTTATTAGTGTTATTTCCATTATCGGGATGTTTTTTCGCGTGTCGTCGGTAGACGTTTCACGCACGATATTGTCGTCCTTTTCTTAACATTAGCCGTATTGTGTATTACGGAGTTTTTATTCTCTATGTCATTAAATCTTTTTACATTATTTACTGTTGTCGGTGTTTGACTTTCAGCACAATTCACATCCTTTTGCCCTCTGCATGGAGTTTTGTCGTTTCCTATATAGGTTTCTTTGATATTTGACCTCGTGTTTGGACGATCCTTCACGTAGGTTTCTTTCATATTTGACCTCCTGCTCGGACGATCTCTACCAATTTCAGTTTGAACTTTCTGATTTCCCTCTTGATGTCGAAATTAATTGTATTATGTCATCTGTTAGGTTAACAATGACTTTTGTTTGGTCGCTTATTTTTATATTTTGTCAATTAATTTTTGAAGATTCTTCATGCAGGTAGTAATCTTGAGTTTATCAATAATATCATCATGAGCGTTAAAATATGCAGAACTTGCGCTCTTGTTGCATTCCTAGCCGATATTTGGATCGCTTTCTATCAATTTTAATCGCTTGATTTGAAATTGCTGCTCTCCATATGTAGAAACTTTATATACGATTGCAGACAACATTTTATGATCTTTTCACCACTTTTCGCACTATTTGAAGCTTTGTTACACACTGTATACATACACTCAATAAATACAGAACACACTCAATGATAGGATGAAAATTGGTACATACCTTACAGCTTTACAGATACTTGGGATATGAGTAGGCGAAAGGCATTGAAGAAGAAAAACCCAAGAAAAAAATACGGCATACCTTTAAAGAACGACCCTCGTCTAGAAACATATTCAAGGCAATGAACCCTGGATTTAAACGGAATTAAAACAATTAGAAACTATGTGCATGAAATGTAGAACCCACCACGCGAAGAGAAATGCCACGAGCTGAAGGAAATTTCCAGAATAAGCACAACGCATGATGCATTGATCCATGCTGTTATAAATACATCAGTGCTAAAACTTAAGAATAGAGAAGAACCAGCAAACCACAATCGGACAGAAGAAGTGGCTGTGAAACACTCACACATATCGAATACATGAGAGCTATAGCAACATGACCAAAGTATATTTATGTATACTACTTAAACATTACCGCCTTTAAGGTATTATAAAGATCAATTGCCGAAAATGGCCCAGGATGACCTATATCTCTTTATGATGCACATTTTTCTCAATAATGGCATTTCGAAATGCAATCTCAAATCGGAGTCATCTGCGAACAAAATGCCTTGGCTAGTTTCATCCCCCATTCAAGCAGAACCGTCTATTTCCAATTTAAGGAAACCATGATGTCTTTCTCTCCCAAACAGTACGCAACTAACTTACCAACAGTACACAACAAATGTACCTATACATCGATTTAATCCGCTACAGTGTAATAGCAAATACAAGTTGCAAACGCAGTCAACATATGTGTAGTAACAAGTACCATTTCTGTAATAGATATTTACATAAAAGTCAGGAAAGTATCACATTGCTGAAGAGGAGCTAAATTGAAATACGAGGCACTTTGTGCCGAGTATTTTAAAGCTCCGAGTCAAGCAAGAGATTTTACTAACGTGTTTTGTATTAAATTTTTCCGGAAATCGTAAAAAGACGAAATATACAAATTTTAGAAATTGTTTTTAAAAATTCCACAAAAATCAAGTTTGACAATTTTGTTGGCTACTATAAGTACAAAGTAATTTGCGTCTTGTAAAGTTTTTACAGTACTAGTCCGGAAAATTCAATTTTCCTGCGCGTAAAAATACATTTATATAAATATTCGTGTAAATAAATAGTGCAACAAACTATTTTTTTTCTGCGATAGAGGTTTACAGCAGTGGCGTTATTTTATAGCTAAACAACTTTTCTTTAATCGGCCGCGAAACAGTGTTTTAATAAATAGATATAATCGATGAAAATATCAAAAACAATGTATTGTTGCAGCATAATTTATAATTATTGTTATCTTAGATATTCTAGTAGAGTAACATTAATTTACTAAAAATTATTTAAAATAATTTCTTTAAACATGTTTGTTTCAAATTCCTACGACAATCTATTTTTTTTGTTTATAATTAGTACTTTTAGTGGGCGATTATTATCGTTATAATTAATCGTAATTGTCGATTAATAGATACAATTATAATTTTTTAAATTCATGAACAATACTACAAACATTACAACGTACGTCAGTATTTGTTTATAACATACCACCCATTTTTTACTCGATTATTAAGCAATTGAATAAGATGAATAAATAATAAATTGACGAATGCGATTGGCGAGTCGTTCATGATCCGTTCATTGCCATGCCATGCATAATGGACTGTTACAGGAGCCGAAGAATTTATGAATCGAAAAACCGTTGCATAAGAACCAATGCGTTCGATTCTTTCAGGCGTCAAAGAACGCGATTCGTTCATGACTCTCTAGTCTCGAGTAATACGCGTTGGATTTTTTCTATTAATATTCAGACCACGCGATATAAATGAATTACTTAATAAGTCTATATTAATATTACCAAGACAACCTATAATCAGAATTCACGATGTGTGCTGCCAATAAATCGTTAAAATGAGAAAGAAACGATGAAAATCCTTTTTGGGCGGGCGGTAAATCACTCTAGCTGCAAAATTTTTCTATTGAGACTGAAATTAATACAAAGGTGTCCGTCCCACTAAAAACTTGTAATTTAATTTAAGCAATTCTGAACAAATTACAGTACAGAATATGTAACGGAACCGCACCACCTCGAACATCAAGATCGTGGTGGTTATTTCCGACAAGATTATACCCGTTAATGTTCAGTATATTAGAATTTGGCGACTTTAAGTTGGAAATTTATTTGTTGAGAATCTGACGGCATATTAACGTATTTGCGTGTTATTGTCATAAAAGTTGCATACGATTTGTTACTTTACAATATTAATAGTCATCGTAATCAATAAATTAATTTAATTAATTCATTTTATTTAATTTCAAATGTGGTTCATGTTATGTGAATAGAAATAACCTGAACCTAAAATCAGTTCACTAAATCGTAAGTGAGTTAAGTAAAAATTAAGTAAAATTAATTGATTAAGTTAATTTATCGATTACGATGATATATTAATATTACAAACTAACAAATCCTATGTAATTTTTCTTCAAAACTTTCGGTAATATTGGGCCCTAGATATGACCAATTCCCAGTGTTGTTGCACCATGAACATTGCTTCAGGGCATCGTATTAATCAAAAAGTTTCTTAATGTCCTCAAGATTACTAATTTTTAAATTATAATGATGATTTACCATCTTTGCGTTCATATTTTCGAGGGTCTATTTTCGCGAACTTCGAGATTTATATCAATGTGAACATCGACCTTCCCGTCACCTTTTTTTACAAAACCCGACAGGAACACGTTGTCCAACATTAATTCACGGGCACATTCTTTAATTACATTCATATCTGATGACCAAAATTTACTGCCATATAATGCCATATAATTTGCCATTGAGTAGAGTGATTGTATTGTAAAATAGTTAATAAACATACGAGTTATCTTTGCAGCTTCCGGTGCATTTAAAACACTTATGGATCTATGCAAATGAATAATTTAAGTCGATTTGTTCCATATTACTAGTATTATTAAGTGGAGAAGGATAATCAACAAGGATAATCGACACCAAATAACGTATATTTACTTCTTATATGGTAATGCATAAGGAAGGTAATAATAATGAAAATTTTCGAACTCGAGATTTTCGTGGAAATACACGTTTCACTATTCTATCTATTGTTGGCATGACGTTAGTGTATCTGTGTGCGTGCTTGCTTGCGCGATTCAGCGTTCGAGTCCGTGTAGGTGTTTGCGTTTTCATAAAAATAAAAATAACAACACTGTTTTATCTTAACTTAGCCGTTCAGATTCATTAATCAAAATTCATTATTTTTCAATAAGTTGCCATTTGGCTCGATACACATAGTGCAGCGTTTCTTTAATTTTTGGATCACTTCTGAATAATATGATTTCTCCGAAGCTTCAAAATATACTATGTCTTAATAATGACCTTCTCATTACAGCATTACATTTAATCGCAGGGGATTAAATCTGGAGAATATCGTGAATGAGACATTCCTTGCCTAATTTATTGAATTGCATCATAACTTCTATATATTTGTGAGCTGCTGCATTGTCTTGATGCAGGAGAATTTTTTTGCCAAGTGTGGACTCTTCTCCTGCAAATGTTCCTTGAAATAGTCAAATGAATTGAAATAATATTCGCCAGTCATTGTTCTTTTTGAGGTGGATTATGCCTCTCACCAAACAATTGTATGCTAGGAGCAGGACTTCATCCTTGGTATGTAGTGGTGGGTGCATGTTCGTCCATTGGTGACAATTGGGGTAGAAATTCTGCTTAATAACGCTTAGATGTCGCCAAAAATGTCTCCCAAGCTATCGTGTGACTGCGTTTGTTAACAACTATGAGCAAAGCGAAGTATAGCCTACGTGGGTACAGGTTTCTTCATCATCATCCGCCAGAGTAAGCAGTTATAAACATAGCGCTGCTATGGACTATCTCAATCTCTCGCCACGGGGACGTGTATGAGTTTTCCGAACGAGTGATTTCAGGACGCGATAGATTTTGGTTAATATAGAAAACAATTTCATTACCACGTAAATGAAGCTTAAATGTGGGATAGTAACGAAAATAAAGTAATTACCTACAATACAATTTATCAAGTTATAAGGATTATTTTCCGTAAGATAGATGCGTATTACATTTGTTAATGAGCGATAGGAGGAGGTAACGGCGGGCTAATTGGCATTTATTTATTTTATTTTATCATCAAGGATCACCACACACAAAAAATGGACATTGTCAACGAGTAATACATGAATTGTATAATTGTAAATTATACAGGCAGATATAAAATACCGAAACTAAGAGCAAAAATTGGAATACGTACATACCGATATCATAATACAGTACATTTCCACTCACTTCCAGGCTGTACACGCACTCAAACGAAGAAGTAAACTATCAACAAACATATCATATAATAATTTTATTTTTGTAATAAATAAATGAAAATAAATGTATTTACACCCATGTGAGATTTTATTCTGGTAACAAGTGAAAAAAGTAAACTGCCAGTTATTAAAAGGAAACTCGAAGATTTTTCATCTCAATCGCGTATTTGGTTGCCTAATAAAAAGTAATTGAATAATTAAATAATTGTTATATTGAAATTAATTAATAATTTGCAACGCTTTTTAATCTCAGTGACATTCGGCGTTACTCGGTCATCTTTATATTCCAATCTATCGTTGGGGTTGGCTGCACTCGACTGCTTCTTGCTTCTGCTCCTGGGTTGGACTTTGGTGTGTTCGTTGTGCAATGAGCTGTGGTGGTTTTTGTAGCGCTGTCCTTTGAGTACTGGTTATACTGTATTGTTTCAATACTGGTCTCCATGTTGCTGACTTATTTTTACTATTTTGATGGTTTCTTTCTCGGCGAAAGTTTCTAACTGTCTTGATAGATATTTAACAATTAGATTGCTGACCCAATTTGGCTTACCACCGGACGTAGTGGTATTTCAAATTTTTTACTTGGTTACTGTCTTGCTCTTGCTGGTGCTGCTTCAATTTTTCTTCTTGTTGTCTTCGCTACGTAGGTCGTTGGATCTGTTCCGATGGGTTTGTTTGCTTTACTTGCTAGTATGGCGGACATTTTCGTTTTTGTAGTCTGCAGAGTTCACCACGACTGTAATGCTACCTTTATCCGCTGGTAAAACGATGATGCTCTGGTTGCGGTGTATTCTTCTTTAGATACGTTTCTTCTTCGAGGCTTAGCTCTAAGTAGTAAATAACTAGTACGCGAAAGGCAGTGCTATAAAAACCGCCACAGCTCATCGTACAACCAGCACACCACAGTTCATTATCCAGGGGCCGACGCAAGAAGCAACCGAGCGCAGCCGACCCCAACGATAGATCCAAATATAAGGATCTCCGAGTAACTCAGAACGTCAATTCTTCAATGTGATACCAAGAAGAGCTACTTGAATGTGGCAGATGGGATTCTGCCGAAACGTTGAAGCGTTCTGCTAATATTTCTGCAACGCGGTTCGTAACCAGAGAACCAAGAAGCATAGAAAACTATATCATTAAAAAAGTATTTACACTAATTCAAAACAAACAAAAAACCGCAATGAATATGCAGAGAAAATCAAACATAAGAAGCTGAATCCAGTACACCTCCATTCTAGCAATAGTGAACATAATTGTTTTAAATGACTATTTTTTTAATAACAACATTTCTTTACAATACAAAAATTCCTATATCCCAACTTTTGATATAACAATAAAATTTATTGGCAACTATTATACATCGAAACAACTCAATACGCTAATGTAATGTTCATTACGAATGCGAGCGGGAAAAAAATGTAATGACGCAAGTTTAGCGACAGCTATAACGAGACTGGCTGCATTTCTCATGTCTATGGTGGCTTTGTAAAGGCTAGTCTCGAAATTTAAGTAATAAAGTCTACATATGTGAAATGGTGACTAAAAAATCTGCAGTGGTCCTCACTGACCTTTCTTATACTTAGATAAATGACAAGAGCATTTTTCGAAAGAACTTTTCAAATAAAAGTTGTTTAAAATTTCAACATCTATAATTTTTCCTCGTACCATTTTCGAGGTATGGAAAAGGTGATAACAGTAAACAATCATTTCGGGTTGAGATATTATTTATAAAATTGAAGATTTTTTCCTCGCTAAATACAAATCTTAGTGTAAAGTTTAGCGCAGACACATATACGTCATTCGGAATATACCTAAAAGACGTCCAGGGAATGCCAAAACGTGTATTTCTGTTCAAATCTCAAGTTCAAAAAATTTCATGATTATTATACGTATTATTACGTAAAGTATAAGAAAGTAAAACGATGGAGTGTATTAATATATTAATAGGCATAATTGGTTACCGAGTGCAAATTGAGTATTGTGTAATATTATTACGCAACTCCAAATTATACGTGAAACAGCTGATTTATTTTTATCAAAGTTTGTCACAAATTAGGTTTGTCGTAGATAGTATTGCGCTCGCATGATTTTTAAGAAATATCGTATGATCATGATGTTACAAACATCTGTTGAACAAACAGTTGTGTTTGTAAAAAATAAATTGTAGATTATATAGGTTATCAGATCACACCATAATTGCAATTAAGAATATATAGCAACAAAATCTAAAATTTGTGATATATTTACTCCGAAACAGAACATGATTAAAATTATAGTTTGAGATAAGTGGTGCAAGATTTTAAGACAATTGCCTGAAAGAGTCTGATTGTTTTCTATTAGGTCCTTAACAAAAGTTGAATTAATATTTTAGCTTCGTTGTCAGATGCCAGTTTTTTGAGTGGGTTATCTTTGTTAAAAATTAAATTACAATATTTAGTGTATTGTTTAAATGTTTTTTAGAATACTATTAATCATCTCATCATGAATGCCCATGTAAAACGGCATATGTATTTAAGCTTTAGAGGTTGCAAAGGTGTATATTAGATTTAAAGAACATCTAAGATTCTTTAAATTAAAAAATACCAATTCAAATGTTGCTAACCACCTAATAGAAAACAATCAATTTGTCTCAGAAAATTGCCTACAATCTTACACCTTGAAAAAGGATTAAAATTAAATCTACTCTTAAGTCTTTGAAAATACACAAAGTGGTTAGAATACATTTATTACTATTTATCTCACATATACACCTCTATTTGATGTTTGTGTTGGTGTGTAATGAGGGCTTTTCCGTAACTGTGTTTGTAATCTGTCCAGATTATTGCAGTTTTAATGTGATTATTACATTGAAATGTACCGAATGGTTTCCCTAAGTGGTTAGCAAATGTGTATCCATTAGGTGCGTTCAGGAAATATTGTACACTTTGATAATGACATTGTATTTCTAAACTGCAGTAACTGAATAGTGATATTTTACAAAGTATAACAGTGTTTGTTTTTAATTTTCGTTATGCAATAACACAAAGTTACTGGCCAAAGTGTTAAATATATGATTTTTATACCGTCTGCGTTACAAATGATAGCTGATAAAGCATATCATTTTCACATACGAAATCATGTGTTTGATACAGTAAGAATATTTGGTGAATCATGAGATCAGCGGTCGATTTACTTAAAAATACTTGTGCATGTCAATCATGATTAAAATTGTTTTATATGGCGCAATATCAGTGTAGAGTTTAATTCCGTACTAGCTCAAAGGATCTTACGTATAAAAAGTATCTAATCATAAACCGACGCCATTATCATTGTTAATCAAACCGGAAATGAATTTATCATTGTCATAATTGATGTGAATAATAGCGAGCTTCGTCGATTGTTATGTTGCCTACACCATGTTATTATTTTTTAATTTTCAGTGTTTACGATGGCGGTAATGTCTATACGTGTCCTTCTGATTGTATGACTTTATTTATAGGAGAAATTAGTCACATACATCTCCTAAACTTGGAAATAGGTGCACTTGTCCATATGGAAAACATTGTCTTAAGAAAATGTATTAAGAAGGGCACAATTAATCATGCCACTCTTGATATTATGATTAAGGTACTCATTGACAAGGGAACGTGCTGTATTTCATTCCAGCTGGTATTAGAAGAAAGTTTTCTTCTTCTTCTTTATTCTTTTCTGAGATTTTGCGATCTATTAATTCTGAGCTCGCGTCTGTGGCATTTTTTGACATGTTGATTGTCGGCGGTTCTTCCACCTGTTGGGTGGTCTTCATCTGTCTTCATCCTCTTTATGTGACAATACCATTCTCCCTTTTTCTGTCTTCCCCATCGTACCGTGTCTTGTACTCCATATTGCTCCTGAGCCTCCATACGTTTTGTTTTATTTCTTTTCCGCACCTCTGCCGCATGTCATACTAGGACATTAAAAGTCTTACTTTGCTTTCTCCCGGAGGCATTCTGATACCGTCGCGGCTTTATTGATTTGACCCATTAGGTCCTCAACGGGGTCGTGTCCAGCTGGCGGATCTACCCGAGGTATTTAAATTGTGATGCTTGCTCTACATGCTCTACGTTGGTTAGGTTGGTGATTGTTATATATATGGTCTTAATAATCGACATAATCATATTCAGTTGCCGGCTGGTTTGGTAAAACTTGAAAAGTTGCCTCTGGTCGTCTTCGTTTTCTGTGATGATTGCTGCGTCGTCAACATAGCATGCAAATCCTTTTATTGTTAATCCTGTACCCCAGACGAACAGAGCTCACTTCTTCTGTTATTTTATCCATGAGTATATTAAACACAGATGGAATGACAAGGGAACCTGCTGGATTTTATTCCAGCTGGTTGTCAGATTCCTCTGAGTATTCACATATTCTTTGATATCAGGTATTGCGATTTTACTTTGAATTACCTTTGTAATGCTGGTTGGCATGTTATTGACTTTCAGAGTATTGATGATGTCGCTCAGGCGTACTCTAATATCTAGAAAATATCTGGAATGACATGTTTCTAAAAACAAATGAAATTTGTTTTTATTTGACAGCTACTTTTTAATGTTTCGTGGGTTGTGTGCCGTTTAGTTTGTTCGATTTGCTCTAATAGTGTTTTAATTACCATAACTTAAAGATTTTGTAACTTTGGAAAAATTCCAAAGCGGTACTTCAAATTTGGTTTGGAATATCATCACTGGTGACGAATCTTGGATTTATAGTTATGATCCTCAAAAGAAAAGTCAATTCGCTCAATGGCTCTTTCGAACAGAAACGAAGCCTACAAAAGTCCGAGGAATTCGCAGTGTTGGTAATAAGGTGATTGCTAGTTTTTTTTCAAAAACGCTACTTTAGCATTAGAAGATAGACGTCCGTTACTGCCTATTGGTACACAAATGTCTCTGTTAACCACATTTTTGAACAAGTCCGTGAAAAACGTCCAAAAGGAAAATTAAAACTTAATGACTGAGTATCTGGATGCCCTAAAAGTTAGTACCATGAAGTCTCCACCATACAACCCTGACGTAACACCTTGTGATTTCTTTTTGTTTCCAAAAATTAAGGATAAAATGCTTGGAATTATCAGATGAAGCAGTGGAACATTATAAAAATCTAGTTTCTGAATAGAATAGTGGCATTATTGCTTTAATGATTGGTTTCATCGAATCAAAAATATATTGACGTTAAACGGAATATTTTGAAAAGCAATGAAAATTTTTAAAAATGAATCCTTGTTTGATTTTCTAGAAATTTCCAGTGTCGCCCGCGTATATGCCGGCATATTGAATTCTATTGGCTCAGCAATGAAAATGGCATGTGTCGTTGCCCTGTTTTTTTCTAAACCTCTGCAAGAAAAAAACGTGCTAACATTATGTGTTGCTCAAGAAGTTTAAGAAGTTATATTATATAAGTACATCCCATTTAGATAGAATTAAATAATTTCTCTGCCGTCCTTTCCGACTTGTAAATCGCCCATTGAACTAGATGCACCATACTATTATGATCGTTTTCTTTCATCTATTTCCATGCGTTATTTGGTATTTTTACGTTTGCTCTGCTTCCATGTTCACCTTACACATTCCTGCAAGCAAGGATCTCATTCACATATGCGCACGGTTCTAGTGTATTTCAGCTTCTTCTAGTTGTTGTATGGCAGCTCATGCGCTGCCATACATTTTACGTTACACATACATTACTTTAAATTGAAATGTCACACCAAAAACGACAGCATTATTCAGATATGGAAAATACTAAATGCAAGGAACTTTAAATAAAGATTTATAATACATTTAAGACTTGGACGCATATCTTAAATTGCATTAGCATGTCACATCCTTTTCGAGTAACCAACCTGGATAGTGCGGTAATATTTTTATTGATAGTATGTTCGTCGATCTCCGACGTGACAATACGCCGGTTAGTTTGTTTTATTGAAAATTTATTTTACATTTTCCCACTCATAATCCTCTCTTTCATTCTCTTCATTTGGTTGAGCAGAATAACTATTACATAAAAGTCAAGAAAATATCACATTGAAAGCACAGGAGCTAAATTGAAATACTCTGAGTTAAGTAAAAGATTTTTTGGCCTCCCGAGATGTAAACATTGGAACTATGCACCGTTCATGTCACATGTAACTAACTTCGTATGTATGTAACTTCGTTTTTACGACGACTGAGTGTTTTCCCGCATAGTATGCGGTAAAGTAAATAATCCTTCTTTTTAAACTCCAGAGACGTAGGAAAAATACATAATTTTCAAATCATGAAGCCGATGTTCAGGAGAACGAGAAATATTAATTTTTAATTCAATAAGTATAACAAAATACACAAAATTTAAATATTAATTTAATATTAAATTAGTCCAAACACTCCGCTGGGCATCGTGTTTAAGATATAAACTTCATGCAGCAAAATGCAATTTCCTACATTCGATTATTAATAGCTAATATTAAACGTACCTACCCACCTAATAACTATTAACTTTTATAGAATTATTTAAATGTAACAAATTCAAATCATAAACAATGCAATGTTGCCAACTTGAATAAATAAAATACATAGGTATAAAAAGATGACTTATTAATTTAAAATAAAATTATCGGCCAAAAAAATTAATACAAATCTCATGCGTTAAGTTACTTTACACGTACAGGAAGTATAGGAAGACCACCGTTGGAGGGGCAATGTAGAGGCGGATAAAGAAGATGTATGCATCTGAAGAGTGCTTAAACAAGGGTGCTGAAGCACCCGGTATGTTAATACTAGTTACGATCAGTATTCGGTATCGGAAACTAATTACTGTTTGTCTTTTTATGTTGCTTGCTGTATAATTTGCATGCCTATATGAGAGGATCATCTGTCGGTTCGTCGACATCCTTTGCGTAGACGGGAATTTGCTAACTTGATTTGTGTCGGGATGGCTGAAGGCGAAAGCAACTTACCACCACTTATTAAGAGTGCAATCGTTCTGATCTATGTACGTTTTGTAATATTCTAACACAGTGTGCATTTTAAATTACTTAGGGTGGGTTTATAGAAAGCAAATCAAATATTTAATTGCGATTAACTATCTGATTGAAATCAAAAATTCGCGTTGCCATGGACACAGATCGCAATTAACCAGTTAATTGGTTGATTGCGATCTGTGTCCATGGCAACGCGAATTTTTGATTTCAATCAGATAGTTAATCGCAATTAAATATTTGATTTGCTTTCTATAAACCCACCCTTAGTTTTATTTTAGATCCAATTAGTTACACATCAACAAACTTTTGTAGTTCTAAATTTACTTTCGCCACGGCTAAGATCCGTTTACCCATTAGCTATAATTATGCGCCTCCCAACGTGCGCGAAGTTTGAATAGAAGTTGTCCATTGGTGGAATTTATCAATCCCAAAACACGCAACTACGAAATTCGGCAATCGTGATTGTGTTCCGGTGTTGTATGTAGCGTTTGAAACTGGCTGTTGACGCTCATAACGTCGGAGACCACGCCTGTTCGTTAAACGGACCATAGCTTGATTATAAAATTGGAACCACATAACATTTCCAATTTTACACATATGATATGCATAATATACAATATCGTTTTTCTAGCTTGATTATAAAATTTATACCACATAAAATCTTTCCAGACGAGTACGCATATGACATATATAACATATAATATAATTTCTTGTCATTATAGTTAGGAGGCTTTTCTTAAATGTAAATTCAATGCAATTAATAATATGCATCCACAAGGCAACATAACTTATTAATTGTAACTATGAAAGCTGGAAATTAAAAACATTTTAATGTTATATTCTATACATCTCTCTTGGACTACAGACATATTCCACTTGATGTGCCTGAAGCAAACGTTGATAATCTATATTACGTTCTTGGTAGACGCTATTAGTTTTGTAGGATAAATATTTAAAAAATCGACGCTGGGTTCGTTCTTTGGCTAGTTCATTGCTGTAGTATGGGTACCATACAACTGATGCATACTCCAATTTACTTAAAACGAAGACAAAATGCAGACATTTAAGAACAACTTCATCGGTAAGATATTTTAATGAACGCATCACAAAGCCCATACGCTTCCATGCAGAACGACATACACAATGAACGTGGTGACCAAAGGTCTGCAGAGAGTTGAATGTCACTCCAAGATCCTTCATAATGTGTGGTTTGCTAAGGTGATCCCCATCATTGCGTTACATTTGCCAATATTCAATTTTAATCTGTTTTTGCTCGACCATTCAAAAATCCTATCAAAATTTGATTGTAACCTATCAACATCCAGTTGATCTCGAATTCTACTATATATTTCAAACCATCCACATAAGGTAAGGCCGCATGTCATGATAACAAATCATTAATGAACATGTTAAATAGAAGTGGGCTAAGGTTCGATCCATGTGGAACTCCTGATGTAGAAATAAACTCCGCAGACCTATATCTATTACAAAATACATAATTTTCCCGATTTTCTAGATAAGAGCTCAATAACTTAATCAGTTTTTGACTAAGTCCAAAAGCATCGAGTTTTCTCAGCAAAATAAGGTGTTTAATCGTGTCAAATGCACGATCAACCTATCCAAGATCATTTAGACCTTCGGTAAGATGCTAGAGTGGAGTAAAGACAACTAAGCCAAATTTGTAACGGTTGAACGTTCTGCCATGAAACCATGTTGATTGGGACGAATGAGACAGAATTTTTCTATATATATTACTACATAGCACCCGCTCAAACACGCAAAATTAGAAAGTATTGCAATTGGCGGGTAATTTTTAATTTGTGAACGATCATCTTTCTTGAAAGAAAGATTTGAATTATTCTAGCCCGTTCCCAAGCTGCAGGAAACGTAGATGTGTCTAGAGCTAAATTAATGAATCTACAAAGGGTTTGCGAAAACAAATCTTGCATCATTCACCAGATCAAGATTTCCTCCGTCACTCGTTCAATGTTGAATGATGGTAGTTGAGTATGAGTGTCATGGATGCTTGTCAGATTGTGCGACATTAGTGTACACCTCGGAAAACGCTTCAGCAACGCATCGACAATTTCCTGGATCATCCAATTGGCTATTATCATATGATAGTTTCCCAGGGATTTGACTTCTTCCCTGCTTATTGCGCATAAACGTCGATAAATTCATTGGTTCAGTAATGCTTCATAAGTACTTGCAACTTGAACCTTAATTAAAGTTCGAAGTCTTTTGAAATCATTGTAATACGCAAGGCTGCAAGTCTTTTCCACTTCCGGCCCTAATCCTTTGTAATCTGTAGTCCTTTGTCTTCAAACTTAATTTTATTTCTGCCGTAAACCAAGATGGAAAAGAAGAATTAGTACAGAAATATTTAGGCACAGAGCGATCGAAAATACTATATAGTCCTTTATAAAATTCATTGCCTGCAATGTTTACATCAGAAATAAATTCATCATCGTTAAGTCTTGATACAGCCTTACGAAAATTGTAACTATG
This sequence comes from Geotrupes spiniger, assembly GCA_959613385.1. NCBI lineage: Eukaryota > Metazoa > Arthropoda > Insecta > Coleoptera > Geotrupidae > Geotrupes > Geotrupes spiniger. The sequence continues at coordinate 16,422,307 of OY390736.1, read as the reverse complement.
ACTACAAACATTCGGAAACTGCCGATTTGGAAGATTGAGGAAACCACAACTCGATTTCTAGTGCCGCATGCCGGGTGGTAAGAAACCTCCGGAACTAACGGTTTGTCTTCTCTATGAACAATTATCCCATACGCAATATTACATAGTACAAAATCCAAGAAATGATTGTTAGCATTAGCAATATTGTTATACTGCTCCAAAGAATCACAAATATTGCGAAAATAATGTGCTTTGATGCTCATTAAATGGGAAAAATCGGGAACATTAAAATGCCTTAGCAGAGTTCACAAGAATTGAGATGAAAAAGATATGATTTTGATCGCTCGTGGATTTTGATAATAAATATCCAATGTAGGGGTAATGCCGGGCTCAATTACTTTACCGTATTAACAATTGTAGGAATCCCATCTATATATATCTTCAGGTTCGTACCACCCTCCGCTACCTGCTTATCAAGCTCCTTCTTAACACTCCTATATTACTCACGCTGCATGAGCCTACGGTAACGAGAAAGTGTTACATCTTTCCACTTATTAAATGTCTTTAATTTATTAGAAAGCACCGATTGTTAAGAGGGAGCGAAAATTGTAAATGATGTAAAGTAAATACATTGATCATTGGGAGCGATGCATAAAACTGCATGTTAATAGTACGGAATGCAAGATGCACAATGTATCTAGCATATTAGAAAACGCCCGTCGATCAAAACTACTGCACCTTTAATAAGTGGCGCCAATTAATATAATTGCTTTCCCTCTCACACAGCCCAATGCAAGTCAAGTATATGTTTACGTTACCAAACTACTGTCTCCCGAAGTATGTCCGCGGGCCGACAGATGATGCTCTTACATGGGTCTGCATTCGGGTAACCAAATAATACGGCAAACAATATGAAAGACAAACGGTAATTACTGATTATGAATACCGACCATAATTGGTGTTAACATACCGGGTGCTCCAGCACCCTCGCTTCGGAACCCTCGGACCGTGCCTACACCTTCTTTATCCGTCTCTCCATTGCTCCTCCATCGGTGATCTTCGTATACACCTAAACGTCAGTTCGTAGCGTCAAAGACAATAGTTAATGGACATAGTGAACCAGAGAGTCAAGTCACTTACTTGCATGCCCGCGTCCATTACTTGAGCAGAACAGATACAATGGATCACTGGACTTACGCCCAGGTCAAGCGATGACTCCGTTACCTGCGTGTTGCAATACCGCTAGATTTGTTGCATTTGCATGCCTGCGTACACAAGCCGTCAAGCAAACAGCTCGCGTACCAACAATTCATCGAATTGTGTCAATGTGCCCCAATGCGATACCGCCTCGCAACGCTGATAGCATCACCTCAGCATTCTATGACATAGGTATATAGCTAGCTAATAGATTACCTTTCACCGGGAACCCAGTTGCATTTCGTAACAACAACAAGAGCCGTAACAACGACAACAGCAACATAGCCTCAACAGCAACACCACTGCATTGGGTCTGAACAACTCCACTGGCAATCACTCGCGCTACTGTAACGTACTCAAAGTAGTTGCCATTAATACATCTCAATAACCATCCAATAATACTAGTCATCACACCAATGATCATAATACAAATATCACAATAACAACGTAACTACTGCGTCAAACATTCGCCGCACGCCACTGTGAGAGCAAGACTAATGCCGTTCATGGTACGACAATGAATATATATCCTTTCCGCAAACAACCCCACCGCTAGGGCCAATTTGGTATGGGGGAAAGCAATAAACCTCTACAACGTTTTCATAAATATTCACTGATCCCTAATATAAATAAATGCACGTAAAATATGTAATCTTTGATACAGAATAATAAAACCTAAATGTCTTGAATAAAATATTACAAATAATTGATTAAAATTTGAACGCCAGGTCGGATTCTTGTACGATTCACACTGATATATTTGGTTGCCTATACTCTGTACATGTTGGCCTGATATTTGTGAAATATTATTATTACGTAATACCAGATCTTGGGTTATTTTCTTGCATGTTTACTATTGTGCAAAAAATCCAATATTGTTTTATTGTTCTTAATTCAGAATAGCAAAATTACTTTCAACGTTTTTATATAAAAAAAAAACGCATGGAATAATGGAGAATTAAATTTTACTTAAATTATCCTCTTTATTTTAAAATGTCTTTCATGGATGATTTACATTGATTAAACACGGTGATCTTACGCAATTTATGAGTATTATCTGCTACAATTTTGTTTATACAAGTGTGTTTTCGTGTTTATTCGTAAGTTATGGGTGCCTTGCGAAATAAATATCAATGTTCGTTAGATTTTAGAAATTTCGTATATTCTTCTTCTGTCATTAAGCCTTTGATCTCCTTATCATCAGTAAGTTCAACTTTGAACAACCAGCCTATTAACGGATAAAGATTAGTATTTAAATAGTACTAGTTTAGTTACGAACCTTTTACATAACATGACGTATTGATTAGAGATGGTGTATTTTCAACATCTGAATTTTTTTCTTTAACACAACCTGATACCGGACTATAAAGTTCGCTGGCCGCTTTTACACTTTCTAAAGCTCCGCATTCATCTAAAACCAACGTTATGTACAATCAGTATGCATGCATTAAGAACGTGTTACCATGTTGTTTGAGGTTAGTATTGACATCTGGCAGCTGCGCGTAAACCACATCGCCGAGTGCTTCCTATATAGTTTAATTTTAGACAAGCTTACGATATTAATTAAAAAAATCTTACTTGTGCGTATTGTGAGATTCCTACAATTCCAATGTTTCCGTTCACCTCTATCCATTCATGTTTATCAGTATAAAGCCGAGCTTGAAGTAAACCACGTTAATTTTAATTATTAAATAAGGTAACTACATTACCTGCAAGACAATTTCGTTGCAGGGAGATTAATCTCGTGGTGTTGAAGTTCACGGTAGAAATGTTGTTCAACAATGTACGGTTGATTACTAATTTGCTAGCTTGAACGACAAACCGTGGGATAATCATTGTGCTCGCGTTGTAGAAAGAATGTCACTTATCAAATACTGTGAATTAAAACTAGTGCACAGACGACAAAATTTACAGTGGTTCGTTTATTTGCTAATGTGTAAGCAACGATGGTAAGGGTCAGTGATATTTCCGAATATGTGATCTCGTTTGTAACTGATTACATGTTTCACCATGTCACAAAACGATTATTAGTTTACTTAAAATAATTAAGCAAACTATTTTCTTTTCGTTAAACACTAATTTCGTAAGTGTATAAATGCATATGCATGTCGCAGGTCACGAGAAAATGATAAAACTATCGACATGCAAATTTTTAATGTGTTCATATGTACACTGCAGGCCAACAGTTTGGGGCGACATCGGGTTGAGACAAAAACATGCTAGGAAAAACATAATCAGTAAACTGGATTTGATATTAACCGATATTTTTATTTATCGTTCATCGACAGGCTGAAAATTATTTATTATAAAAAATACGTCTAATGTATAATGAAATAATTGTGATATTATTTATATCTATAAATGCAAATAACGTGCGTTGAAGAAAAATCTTAATTTAGGAGGGCTCTCAAATGCAATTGGTGTTTAAAGGTTCTTTAGGCACAACCAAAATGTCAATTTAATTTTAACAAGACGTCAAAAGTGAAAACTGCTATACTAATTAAAAATGGTTATCACAACAGTGCGCAAAGCAAAATTATTTGAATGCTATTTTCGAATAGGGCAAAAAGTTGATGGTGTTATTCCATTCCTGTGAGCTTTACAGATTTCCATGAAGAATATATAATGTGTTTTTTGAAGTTATAATCTCATCTGTCAAAACTGTCGTTATTGTAGTTTCTTTTGGTTGTGGCTAAAGTAAATTAATTGAATTTCAGAGCCCTCCTAAATTACGATTTTTCTTGAACGCACGTTATATAATGGTTCGGTTTAGCGGTACCTAGATTTTATAAACAGATTTGTGCATAATCAATATTTTAATATTTTAGAATTTACAATGTTACATGCACAACACAAATTGAACAAAAATCAATTATTATGATTACATTACTTAGTTTTATTTATAATACTAAAGTGAATAATATGCAAATTGGTCTTCTAATCGGTTTTTAAAACGGACAGTAAAATTGGAAAATTACTCACCAATGAACAATCAGCAACATTCTGCATAGAATAACAATAGATATTTTATTCAATGCAAATGGCATTAATACATTAATACTACTTAACTAATAATATGAAATAAAAAGTTTTTGCAAAGCATGGGGATTAATTTAAATAATTAATAATTGATATACTTTAAATGTATGTATTTGCTAGTGTATATCGGTGCATACAAATACCTAATCTGTAGAAAACAATGATCAATTCAGGTCGTAGAATACGTTGTTTGTTAGAATAATTTTAAGAAGAATTTGTTCGGGGCTGCGGATCTGTCAGCGACGACTTCAATTCAATGCACAAAACACCGTACTAATTATAAAATCTACCGAAACAAAACTATGCTAAAGAAGAGTTTCACGGGCAATAAACATGATTAGATGTTTTGGTGCTACGTATTAAATTATCGCACTCGAAACGTGAAATGGCAACCTTACGATGAACTCACCGACTTAAAATAAAGCATATGGGGAACGAAATAGATTCTCGAAACGTATGTGTGACAAATATATTCAAACAGTATTGAAAACTGATGCCCCTATACAAAAAAATAAAAACTTACCGGACAATTTAAAACAAAGCAAACAATGAATCAAGAAATATTAAGGAAGCGGATGTGGAAAAGCATCAAATTGTAACTATATTCAAATCAAATGCGTGCTTCGATAAAGTAACAAATAAAGTAAACAATCTGCAATTAGAAACAGTTCTACTTTACTCGTATTGAACAAATTTATTGAAGTAATAAGCAAAGCCCTGTATACATAATATAATTGTGACTAGTGATCCTCAATAGATACCAATAACATACTTACGCGACAAGATTTCACAAATCATGAACTGCATATGACATATAAAGGTAAAAACAAACTACTAGTGGTAATCGCTACAAAAATGTAAACACTCACCACACGCCGACAAAATGTAAATCCCAAAACCACCCATGTCCGGAAATCGCCTCCTATTAGTTGCGATGATCTACCACAACTACCTTTTTTAAAGTAAATTCCACGACCAATGAATGGCAGCAGCAAATCATTGCTTTTATTATTTATATATGTTCAATGATTTTCAAACAACATTGATGACTTGGAAATATTCTTAGCGGGGAACGAGGTGCATCTATTGTGTATAGCAGAGCATAATGAAAATGTGCAAATGTAGAAATTAAAAATTTCACCATAAGTCATATTCATTATAGAAATAGAAATTGAAATTTATTTACTCATCTTTAGACAATCTGAGAATATTGAGCTCCTTGAATAGCGGCTGGTTGCTCTTTCCTCGATTTTCCATAACAAAACATATTGCCCTTTTCTGTATTTTAAATAAGGCGTTCATATTTTACGCCGCTGAATATCCCCAAAAAGCTATACCATATCTAAGACGTGACTCAAACATCGAATAGTAAACACATTTTGCAGAGTCTACTGATATTTTGTTTAACAGGACGCATAGCATAACAGACAAATGAAAGCGTTTTAGCTAGGCAATTAATGTGCTCTATTCAAAGCTGTTGTCAATACTCACTCACAAAAATGTATCATTTTTCACAATATTTAATATGGTGGTTTCCAACGTAATATTACAATTTAAATTATTTTTAAAGTTAAAAACTGGGCCTTACCTAAATCCAGTTAATAGTACATTGTACAACAAGTGTTGAAAAGGCAACATTTCACATGAGTTTGCTGGATTGAGCCACGAGCCGATGGCTTAAGCAAACGAGTGTGAAATCGACTTTTCAACACGTGTTTTACACGATACTTGTCCGACGACCGCCATAACAATAAAAATTAAAAGTATATATATTGATTAAAGTTAATTGGTATTATTTTATTGATTAAAGTTAATTGCAAAATTTTGACAGTTATGGAAATGTATTGGTGCTAGAACCCGGTGGTTTTCTTCTACAGATAATTTTGAAATTTTTGCTCGGCACAACGGTTTTTTGTAAGTACATCAGGAACCACTAATAAAGTTTCACACAACAGCGGGGATTTGGTACCAGAAGTGGATGCTACAGCTTTTTCATGCAACGGCGGCCGTTTGGTGCCAGAAGTCGATCCTACTGCTTCAACAATATGTTTCGAGATTTCTATTTTTTTACTGATGGAGTTCGTTACATAACCTTCAGGCAGTCCCGTTGGACTGCCATCCGCCATGGCGTTTTAGGGCCATTATTTAAGGTCACCAGTTTTGTCAGCAATAATTGTTGCTGATGTTCTTCTGTATGTGTGTCCTGTATATGTTTCTGGGTGAGGCAGTTACAAAAACTTGGCAATGTCTTGAACTAATGTGCCTAATTTGTTAATGCCCAACAAATTTCTTAGTACATTTTCCTTTTTGATAATTGATAAAGAATCTTTGATTCTTGTCAGTCATTGTTGAGGGTGGTATATTCATATATTTTTTACAGACACTATAAAAATTGTCCGAAATAACAAATTGTCTCAGTTTTTAGTTTTGGTATAAGGCACATCAACAATTAATGCTGAATTCATATCTTTAACATCCCCTAGTTTGACATTATAAATTTCACCTTCCCTCATGCATCCACAAACTCCAAAAATAAGGGCTGTCTAAAAATATTTGAGGTTAGAAATTGAAATTCAAATGACATGTTTACATACTTTTGTTAATAAATACACTTCATCAGGAGCCGTTTCCAAAAATGTTTTGATGCCGTCATTAGTTAAAACATATGCTTTTTTGGCATATAATTTACTGACTGCTGTAATAGTTATTTACATACCAAGGGCTGTTAAGAAGGCCATAACGGCCGAGGTAGCCGTTTGAGGCCCGAACGAAGTGAGGGCCTTAAGGCTACCGAGAGCCGTTATGGCCCTTAACAGTAGGCCTGCTAATATCCGAAGATTTAAGGATTCGGATATCCGGAAGTCCGAAAGTATCCGGATATCCGAATATCCGATATCCGGATAGTTTACTATCCGGATATCGGATCCGGATATCGGATCCGGATATCGGATCCGGATATCGGATCCGGATTTCGGATCCGGATTTTCGATCATTTAAAAGCGGTTGTCTATGGGATATTCATTGCTACGTATACGTTAGGATATAAATTATGAGTACGTGTACATCATCGTGCTGTCTACCAAAGAAACACAAAATTTTGTGACGAAATCGAAGCTGCAGGTATCAATCCTTACACCATAAAATTACGATATACTAACATATGTAGCAAAAGTTTTGGAAACATTTTTCGTATTATTTTTTTCGTATTAAAAATAAAGCAATAAACTTACCATTAGATATTGAAAATCTGTCAAGTTGCTACTATAGTTTGACAAAACATTTGTGTTTACAAAGTTTTATAAAATGACCTACAAGTTAGAATTGTGGAAAGACAATCTGGTTGGCCACATACCCAAACGTGACATTGATACGTGGACATCTAGATATACAAAATCTTACATAACCGTGACATTACACACTGTTACTTCAGATTGGGAATTTGTGACTATCACTCTGACCACAGAGGAAATGGCAGAAAGACACACACCTACAAACTTGCAAGAACGTCTGTCAAAAATATTAGTCGATTGGCAAATAGAAGATAAAGTTGTAGCAGTTGTTCACGACAATGTCGCTAATATTAGCTCTCCCGTGAAAACTCACGAGCACGTCGTTTGGTCATAGTATATGCTGTTTCGCTCATACTATTCTTTGTATAAACAAATCTTTTGAAGATGATAATTTGCAACATGTGATTCAAAAATGTAGTAACATCGTTAAGCATTTTCACCACTCTACAGTAGCATCAGCTGCTTTAGAAAATAAACAAAAACAACTAGAATTGAACAAAATAAACTAGTCCAGTACGTCAAAACCAGATGGAACTCTGCATTTTGTATCCGATTTTTATTTGATCCGATCGAACTACAACGAACATTAAAGTTGCAACTATCCTCTCTACAAGTGATGATGATTGGTTATTAATTGAAGAGATGGTCACATTACTCAAACCATACGAAATGGCAACAACGCTTTTGTCATCATCAAGCAATGCTACTATTTCAGTAATTAAACCACTTATCAATTCATTAAAAAGTAACTTTTTATTGGTTAATAAAGATGACTCAATAACAGCAAAAATTTTTAAAAATTGTATTTCATTTATAATTTTATTTCAGAATTATTATTTTTTTATGTTTAAATAAATATTATGTTAAAATTAATTCGTTTGTTGTTTTTTTACAAACATAAATCTACTTAATCATTGGCACACAACCTAAATGCCCGTTTTAGAGACTGAATAACGTGTTTTATTTGTGTAAAGTTATTGAACTAAGAATTAATCAGCATACTAAAATTATGCTTTATTTTATTTGATCCAAAATAGGGTTGTGTGCCACAAAACTTTCTAATTTTACATAATATACAATTTTTTATATTTTGTATGTAGCAGATTTTGTAGCCTATATTGTAATGTCATAATTTATATATGCTCATAACTGTAAAAAGAAACATTATTTAACACGTACAACATGCAATCATTTTTGGAAAATGGTTTCGGATCCGGCCCCAAGATTGAGAACCGAATCCGTTTCTAGAATCCGGATATTCGGTTGCCGAGATCCCGAACCGAAATCCGGACCTGTATCCGATATCCGGATCCAATATTCGGATCCGATATCCGGATCCGAGTTTCGGTTCTCGGGTCCGGACAGTAAACTATCCGGATATCGGGCATTCGGATATCCGGATACTTTCGAGTTCGAATCCTACAATCTTCGAATAGTAACAGGCCTACTAATAATTATAACAGCATAACATAGCAGCTAAATGGCTATGTGTTTCAATGGTTCGCTAATTGGTGCGATTATCTCACATCAGCCTTTGGATAGTAAGTTTGTTAAATTCTCGAATCTTTTGGCAAATTCTTGGTCGTAGTTCTTCAGTTTGGGCTTCCCACCCATCGTCGTAAACTTTTCTATAGGACATGCCTGTGAAACATTCCGGTGGTTATGCTCATGATATATGTTGTTGCCTTAATCAATGTTGGGTTCTTCTCGCATAATGGCACGATGCTAGATCCGTCCAGAACATAATATTATCATTAGCATAATGCCTTTGAATAAAATTCATTAATTTGAATTAATTTCGAATATAAATATCTGCATTTACAGCTTCGCCCCTAATTCACCCAACAGAAGGTCTTGAAAAACCAGCTTCCGAAATGGCTAACCACGAGTTAGATAATGCAATATCTTTTCACGTTTTTATTAATATTAGTATACTTTGGAATACGTACCTGATGTGCGTTGTTGTAATGATGATGCAGTTAAACGCGAGACATATGTTGAGAGTGAAGTGTTTTTTGTAATGTTAAACGACAAAGTCAACACCTCGAATAATTTTATAAACATTATGACGTGTTAAAGACTAATGTAACTTAATTTTAAAGAGTATGTAACGTAACGTTAAAAAGAAAAGTGGAAATTACAACAACCCATTAAAACAACCCACCCGATATCCGGATCCGATATCCGGATCTGATAGATGTCATTGTTTCCGTGACAACTAAATGTTGTACGATCGCTTAAGAGCGGGCTGTTATCAAAAGCGGGCCGTTAAGGATCCTTAACGGCCCTCTTTTCATAACAGCCCGCTTAGTGTTGCCAGGGCATTATCGATAGCTTAACGTTTTTGAAATGTGGCATGTTATTCGCTACGTAACAATCTAGTGCGACGAAAAATATCAAATTTCATTGGTAACCACAATTGCACTACCAGTGTTGAAAATTTTATTTTTCTACTTTGCGTTGGTATTAACTTCATTTTAGCACCCAAAACAGTGTTAAAATGAAAATTCGAGTGCTAAAATGAGTCTGGTATAATTTTTTTTATGTTGGCAACGGTGTGGCAGCCTCTAACGTCAACGAAATGTCAGTTGTAAGTAATAATCTTTGCATTGTTTTCGTTGCACCATTCTTCGATTTTTTTATATTTGTGTTCCCAATCGTAGTTTGTCCAATTTCCCGTATTTCGGGTGGAGTACATTGCAAGTCTTTGCAACAGTGGCGGCTCGTGGGTTTGCTACTTCAGAAGGAAAACTCAAATGTGTGTAATGTACAACGTCCTGCATGTACATATTAAATGATTTTTATTTGTATTGATCGAAATATCGAAAATGTTTAAGATAAAAGATAAACTAGGTACTTTAGTGCTCAATACAATAAATATGATCAATAAACTGTAGAAAATTACCTTAGTAACAGCAATATGTCATCATCACCAACATTAATGCGTCACACAACTGCACGAGAAATAGTGGGAGAGTACTCATGTGCCGTGACGCAGCGTCTGGCGGCATGCCTTCAGCCGATGTGTTTTTATCGAGAAAAGTCTAGTTATATAATACGGACTGCGTTAGGTTTTGTATCGGTTCAGCGCGTCAAATGCAGCAGTTTGTGAGGCTGCATTTAGTTTGCCTCCGGCCGGCAAAATTTCACAATATTTTCGCGCTATAAGATCTTGGGATGTTTGAAAATTGTAATTTCTACAACTACAACTATTTACTAAAATACGCGTTTTTAATACAAAAAACAAACTCATGTATAGAAAAAAATAAATTACAAAAAATGTCATTATACAAAATGATTAAGGGAGGCATTGCCTCCGTTGCCTCCTCTGACAAGCCGCCACTGCTTTGCAACTCATATTGCGTCAAAGAAAACTGACATTTCAAATTAACGTTCGACCGCCTCCTTATTTAATTTCACACAAACGTTACCAACCCGCGCAAATATCCCTAAATGTTGAATTATTTAATAAAGTTTAATTTTTCACGTAAAAAGGGCGCAAAGTAGAAAAAATAGTATAAAATACTCGTACAGAAGACTATTCAGGACATTCGTCCGTTTAACCACTCGCCTTCGCGGCTCGTGGCTGAATTTCGAACTCATGCCTGAAACAGTGCCTTCTGTAACTTGTTTTTTTAATATACTATTTTCTACTTTGCGTTGGTAATAACTTCATTTCAGCACCCAAAACAGTGTTAAAATGAAAACCCAACCCAACCCAACCCAAAACAGTGTTAAAATGAAAATTCGAGTGCTAAAATGAGTCTGGTATAATTTTTTTTCTTTAAGTTGGTCGCGGTTTGTCAGCGTATAATGTCAACGAAATGTCAGTTGTAACTAATAATCGTTGCATTGTTTTCGTTGCACCATTCTTCGTGTTTTTTATATTTTTGTTCGTATTGAGTCCGCGACTTATTCGGAAGTAAATTCCCAATCGTAGTTTTGCAACTTCCCGTATTTCGGGCGGAGTACATTGCAGGTCTTCGCAACTCATATTGCGTCAAAGAAAACTGACATTTCAAATTAAATGTTCGACCGCCTCCTTATTTAATTTCACACAAACGTTACCAACTCGCGCAAATATCCCTAAATGTTGAATTACTTAACGAAGTTTAATTTTTCTCGTAAAAAGGGCGCAAAGTAGAAAAAATAGTATAAAATACTCGTACAGAAGGCTATTCAGGGCATGCGTCCGTTTAGCCACTCACCTTCGCGGTTCGTGGCTGAATTTCGGACTTATGCCTGAAACAGTGCCTTCTGTAACTTGTTTTTTAATATACTATTTCAACATCGCTGACAGCCAATCAGATTGATCGATTTTATATTTTACACTGGTACTCCCTCCATTCGCAATCTCCCACTTTCAGTAACAAAAAACGGTGCACAATTCAATACATTTCATAATGGTCGTCGGAAATAGTTATTTTTGGCCTCCCGACATGTAAACATTGTAACTATGCACCGTTCATGTCACATGTAACTTCGTGTTTTCGACGACTGTGCGTTTTCACCGTTTTCCCGCATAGTATGCGGTAAAGTAAATAATCCTTCTTTTTAAACTCCAGAGACGTAGGAAAAATACGCAATTTTGAAATCATGAAGCCGATGTTCAGGAGAACGAGATATATTAATTTCTAATTCGATAAGTATAACAAAATACACAAAATTTAAATATTAATTTAATATTAAATTAGTCCAAACATCGTGTTTAAGATATAAACTTCATACAGCAAAATGCAATTTCCTACATTCGATTATAAATAGCTAATAATAAACGTACCTACCTACCTAATAACCATTAACTTTGATACAATTATTTAAATGTAACAAATCTGCCAAATCTGTCATAAACAATGCAATGTTGCCAAGTTGAATAAATAAAATATGTAGGTATAAAAAGAGGACTTATTAATTTGAAATAAAACTATCGGCCAAAAAATTTTATACAAATCTCATGCGTTAAGTTATTTTACAGCGCTCCGGCAAATGGGGCACTCGCCCTTCGGGCTCGTGCCTCAAACGAAGCCGTCGCGCTGTAAAATTGAACTTCCCGCATTCGACTGTAAATAACTATTACAGTCGAATGCGGGAAGTTCAATTTTACAGCGCGACGGCTTCGTTTCAGGCACGAGCTCGAAGGGCGAATGCCTTATTTGCCGGAGCGTTGTAAAATAACTTAACGCATGAGATTTGTATTAAATTTTTTGGCCGATAATTTTAAATTAATGTCATCTTTTATACCTATATATTTTATTTATTCATGTTGGCAACATTGCATTGTTTATGACAGATTTGAAGAATTTGTTACATTTAAATAATTGTATAAAAGTTAATTTGTTATTCGGTAGGTAGGTACGTTTATTATTAGCTATTTATAATCGAATGTAGGAAATTGCATTTTGCTGCATGAAGTTTATATCTTAAACCCGATGCCCAGCGAAGTGTTTGGACTAATTTAATATTAAATTAATATTTAAATTTTGTGTATTTTGTTATACTTATTGAATTAGAAATTAATATATCTCGTTCTCCTGAACATCGGCTTCGTGATTTCAAAATTGCGTATTTTTACTACGTCTCTGGAGTTTAAAAAGAAGGATTATTTACTTTCCCGCATACTATGCGGGAAAACACACAGTCGTCGTAAACACGAAGTTACATGTGACATGAACGGTGCATAGTTACAATGTTTACATGTCGGGAGGCCAAAAATAACTATTACATCATACTAGGTTTTTCGTTTTTTAATGTCGTTATTTATAATATTCTCTAGTTCAATGATTTTGTTGTGGTGCTTTTTTTAATATTTAATCCAATCGCACCATTTTAATGATAATATTATGTTCTGGCCGGATCTGGCATCTTGCCATTATGCGAGAAGAACACAAGATTGATTAAGGCACGAAAATATCCAATGTATACCTAAAGAGGATAACTCCCAGAATGTTCCACATGCACGTCCTATAGAAGAGTTTTGGGCTTTATTCGCTAGAAAAGTTTTCGACGGTGTGTGGGAAGCCCAAAATGAAGAAGAACTACGATGAAGAATCTACCAAAAGATTCGAGAGTTTAACCCACCTACCGTCCAAAGACTGATGAGAGGCATTCGCACTAAATTGCGAACCATTGAAACCCATGGTCCTTTAGCTGCTATGTGATATATTATAATTGTAGTTAAAGCTTCGCTGTACTGTACTACCAAATTAAATAAAACAATATTATACTCTTATTGGATCAGTCGTTTGTTTGCCACAATTGAATTTCTCAGAACTAAATAAAATTAAAGCTTACTTAATCGTTTATATTCCAATAGTCAAAATGTATAAAGTATTATCCCTAAATGTTCCTGACAACACACCTCGAAAACGACAGCCCTATTTATAAAAACTAACACTATTTGGATGTTTCAGCTATGTTTCGCGAACTTAATAATGAACGATGTCAAACAAATTCACCTGTGAGGTTCCCAACATGATTTCTAAAGATACACTAAACGTGACAAGGATAATAAAACGAAAAAAAATATTTTATGTTTTATTCAAATAAAAACGCCAAACAATATATATCTACGTCATACGTAGTTTATAAATAATTGGAATGTTTCAAATATAATACATACAACTCTTTCTTATCTTTTTTTTAGAATATTCAATAGTGAGCAATAGTCGCTCGCAGTGCGGGTATGGAGATGCATAGAGTCCGAGCCCTCCGTGGGCTCTGTGCACCTCCGCCCTCAACGAGCCAGCCGCCACTGACAATAGCAAGTCTTCTGGGGTGGTACGTGATAGAAAATGCGGAACGTATCTGTGTATATCGGAATTAAATTTCGTGTGAGTAGTTTGGATTCATCGTGCTCCCGTCAGTTGCCGTATGCTCGCTGATGGGTGCAATATGCGGTGTCGATTTCATAAGAAGGAAGGTTACTCTGTTTTAGTATTGCTCCGTAACTGTCAGACTCTTGCTCTGTGCAATGTGCTACAAGTCGATAAACATTGGAGTGACGGTAGTGTACTTTAAGTGTACGGTTATGTACAAAAGCGCGCCTTTTTTTCTCGGAGAGCTCTGCTCATTGCGTGCGTTTTTCTTCTTTGGTCTGAACGCAACCGGCGCGATCATTCCGATCATCTGGTTGTCGACAAGGCCACCCGTAGGGTAGGTACCAGATTTTCGCACATTAATAACTCGTTATTATTTGTTAATTTGATAACGTTTTGAAGCAAATTCTACAAACACATTTCTACTTACAGTTGTCAAATTAACAAGACGAATTTAGTTTTTTATAACTTTGATTTTCAATTTTGTGATAATGTAACTTCGATCGCATATTTATTTTTGATGATTTATATTACATTGGCATGCTAATTAACTATTGAAACATTAATTGTACGCTATTCTATTTGTGACCATACAACCTTATAAATTAAATAAATATAAAAAAACTGCCAAGCAGCCTTTTATTAATTCATCGATATTTTCATATGCGGTTGACGACGATCTGATGATGTCAGTAAATTCAGGCTCTCATAATAAACTATGAAAGCTTCAGAACATATGAAGAACAATATGACTACTATGTAACAAATATTTAGTTATTCAGGAATCCTTTATATATTTAATTTCAAATACCTTGTGAGCTGCGACTATCTATATAAGAAAATCAGTAGAGTTTCCGTACACTATATGTTGGAGGGCAAACTCCTGTATCAAAATTTCAAAGGCTGTTTTAAAGTTGAATGATATTGGTAATTTTACAATATATCTTTAACAATTTTTAAGCGTGCTCGAAATGTGAATTAAGGCAATTGTTAAATTAAACGAACACAACAGAATCAAATGTTCTTCTATTGGCAACATCTATTAGGGGTGAGAAAATATTTTCTTCGGAAATAAGCTCTGGATAGACGAAAACGAGCCTGGACAGAGGAAAGATTTGCAAGTGAAACACACCAAGTTATATTAGTGAAGAGCGACGAGCCATTTTTTTTATTGAGCAACCAACAAACTCTGCGATATTGTATATCAGAAAATCCACTTTACCGAGGTTACAACTTACTCTTCGAAGGTTACAGTTTGGTAAGGATTTTATTCCAGTGTCTATATTTGAAGATCAAAACAGAGATGCAGTTTTCGTGGACGCTGTAGAAAAAATGGAGATGCCTGGTCAGGACATCTGATTACAGCAGGGCTGAATATCACCTCACATATCAAATAACAGCATTAATGTCCAGCAAATGTCTCCTGATCATTTAGTTTCGAAATGTGATCAGACTTGGCCATGATTTGGATATAAAATCCAAAGTGTCCAGGAATAGACTAGCAACGATTTCAAAATGTTGTTGTCTCAATTTTTGTTTGAGATAATTTGCTCTACCAACATATAGTTTTAATAGATGGTTTAGGCTTAGCTCCTCCATTGCTGTTTTAAACCGACATATCTATTAAATGCATTTTAACTGTTGATTTACGTGTAGTTCATATCACAACTTAACAATGTTAATAAATTGTGTCAATATTACGTTATTGTCTTCGCAATTTGGAACAATTTATGTTTGGATGTAGCATTAAATCTGAGACAATTGACAACATCCGTTGCTTTAGAATAGCCGCTAAATACATATTTGTACTATATTTCGTATTGACAAATGACCCGGATGGCTGTTGAATAGAATTCTTCGGTAATATTACATTTTAAGGAAAATTGGCTTAATTCTCATTGCTGCAGTTAATTACGGAAAAAAGTTGAAAAACTTTATACGTGCGAGCTCATGATGGATTCGTAATAGTCGTTGCGACCAGCTTTGATTTATTTTCGTTAGCTAAATATTTAAGTGTTCAAGGCTAGCAGCTTGGATTAAAATAGAGCACCCTATATGGCAGTAAGTTACGATGTCATCATGAGTATGTATTTTTAAGAAGGAAGTATAGTATGGGAAATTTAACTAAACTAAAAATAGACAACCCAATCAATCACAAAGAGATAGTCTAAAGATAAAATGCACATGTCGTGTTGAATTGTCCCTAGAAGGGATAATTCGACGTCTTCGTAAAGTGTGATCTCGAACAAGGAGGTCGTAGGAAGCTAGAAGAACTAAATTCCGAGGAAATGAAAATGGGAGATGTGATTTTGCTGAAATGATGAAATATTTCAATTCATAGAGAAAATGGCCAATCTTTTATTTGACTCTCCTACTTAGAAGTGTTCTTCTGTCTGCACCAATGATTATTGTTTCTTCGAAACCTATTTTACAGTTGATATGATATTTAATTTCATATATTCGTCAAGTTTCATTTAAAATACGAAAAACGACCACAACAGAAGAAAGTTACGGTAACAGACTATGCATTTAAAAAAACTAGAAGACATTGAAGCATATTTATATGGAATTCTATAAGCACTGCGATGAAACATTCAATGAAAATCAATCTTTTAAACAAACAATTGTATGGTAACACAAGAATATATTGTAGATTCAATAGCTATCAAATTTCACAAATAATATAGCGTTCATAGAGTAATTTTATTTAGATGTCATAAACTGATGCAATTTATTTTTTTACGGATTGGTTGGCGACATCTCTTTAAAATTACTGGCAGTGCTTTACACTCGCACCATATAAATTAGAGCATTATTTGTTCTTTACCATGCTAAAATCTTTATTAATAAATATATACAAATAATAGCACCAAAAATACCAAATAAATGTTTTTTTTAATAAAGAAGGATTTTCGATTCCGTCGTTCCGTGCGTCAATTCAAATAGGCACGTATAATTGATGGATGATGCATATTGATGCAATTTTGTCGTTTCTAATTACGCGGGTGTATAAAATTCACTACTACTTTGAAATTCAAATTATTTGCAATGAAATATTTTATTCTTTTAATGAAAAGTGCAATATTTTTTTCGTTTGAATTTATATGTAAAGCTGTATCATTTTTATTTTAAGTTAGGTGGTATTTTATTTGGTAATTATTTGTGTCTTTACAAAAGTTGTTTTCGAAGGTTGGGGTGGTGTCAGATTTCGTTGAAAAATACCACCCAACGGCTCGCAACGATTCGTGTTACATTTACTGCCGAAAACAGATATTTTCTCGTATCTGTAGATGGATGTGATAGGGTGTAGAGACGCACTGAGGAATATTATATCTCGTACACAACCTATTAGTTTGTATGATATGAAGTTTAGTGATAATGACGTTGCTATCATTTTGTTCCGTTGAACCATACAAGGTAAACATCCTCTTAAATGACATTACATTGGCATTCGTTAGCATTTATGAACAATCCAGATTTTAGACACTTTTGTTATCGAGATCCGTAGTCAAAAATATAGTTCTGTTTAACTTTCCTTATATTAAGGCAATAAATTTTATTCTCTACCGAAATTGGGATCGCCTCTCCTAGTTTCATTTCTGTATGAAGATGACCTCACATTGAAAGAGGTATTTACTACGCATGTTAGAAGCATGCAATCTTGTTTTATGTGTAGCTGTTAGTTGTGAAAATGATGTTGTAATGGCTTTTACAAATATTTATTTTTCAATGCTTTATTAAGTTTGTGCATTTTTGTAACAATAATTTAAATTTTGTTATCCAAGTAGCCCACACTTTTGAAGTTACAAAAAATATTGCACTTTACACTTGGTCAAGTTTTCTACGTTGATATATATTTTAGTCTGATAACATTTATTTATTCTATTTAGTTAATTCATTTATCTGTGTTAATATCGTGCTTGGTTTTCGTAGTTTAGTTTTTCGTCGTTTTGATGCTAATTTATTGTAGCACCTACCACGATTCTGCGGGGGCCTTGGTAGTCGAGTATGCGTTTATGTTTCTAAGTATTATGTACAGTTAGTTATTAACTATTATCATATTGGGCTACGAGCGCGTGTCCTATCTAACTTTATATAATTTTCTTTACAATAATAATTATATTACATTTTTAGAATTTCGTTTCGCCGTACGTTGACGGTTAATGTGTAGTGGATCCCTGAAGGGGGCGACGACCGCCACCTGCGTAGGGGTGCGAGGAGAGTGCGTGCGAACTACCCTATGTGGTTGAGTCAGTGCGAGGAGTATAAAACAGGAACGTCATATATACAAAAAAACCGAATAACAAATCATCGAGTAACGTAGGTGCGCTCAGAATGAAAGAATCCGAATCGAAAACTAACGATAATAACGAAACACCTAGTAGATTCTCGGATCTGGGGCTATTTACAACACGTCTCACCGCGTGGATGCTACGCAACGTCTATATATAATCTACGGTCGTTGATTACTACCGGAATGGATCCACTCGAACAGAAGTCTCTCACTTTATTAAAAATGCACGAGTGTTTATGAGCTCCTTTCAGTTCACTTGTTTACTTATCAACCTCCAAAAGCACTAGATCGTCCGCGACTACATCCGAGATGTGCAGGTAGATAATCCAGTACATGAGGTTGAAACACACGAAGCACACGGGAAACACGATCCGTGAATATTTGTCTATATCCGATGGCGTTATGCCGTATAACTTGTTGATGTCCTTCCCGGGATGGATGATGTGCTGTGGAATGGGCGCGGCCGATTCTTCGTCGCCCCCTCCACCTCCGCCCCTGCCGCCGTTCACCGTGCTTTCCAGGGTGCCGCCCTTGCTGTGAGCTTTGGGGTCGTGTACTTTGAACCGCACCTCCTGGAACAAAGGTTCCCACTAACAAGCATCCGGTCTTCACGTAAGCAATCGTGAATGTTTTGGCTGATTGGACGAGTACTCACTGTTTGTTTGGGCGCGTGATCCCCATCAGGTCCATCGACGTTCAGTTTTTTCTGTTCGGCTATTTTCTGAATTGCGAGGAACCGATTTTTGCGCATTTGAATACGTTTCGCCATGTATCCCACGGTTGCATATTCTGAAATTATATAAAACATGCACTGCTTGAGAATACATATTCGGGTTTATATGCCAATTTTTACAACAATATTTTAACACGCAACATCAACATAGTAATTTTTAAAATGATATTTACAAGGTTAGTGTATTGTCACTTTACTTATTGTTAAAGAATTCTTAAAATAAAATATGACAAAAGTAAGAGTATATCAAGCATAAATTATTATTTTTCAATCAAATGTTGTATATGAATTGTGGGCGACCAACATAAAGATTAAAATTTTATCTCTGTTTCCTCAGTAGTACCAGTAAAAAAATCCTTTTATGCCAAAGAAGAAGTTGGCGCTATATGTGGGGATCAGTTGATGATTTATGTCACTTTGACGTTTTCGGTCTATTATTCAAAATGCGTACAATTCGTCGACGTCCCAATTTTAGGCAATTAAGTAATTTTGAGCGAGGTCGACTAGTGGACCTTCGAAAAGGGAGTTTATTTTTTCGCCAAATTGCAGCCCGTTTAAACAGAACGGTGTCAGCTGTGGCAAACTGTTATCAGGTTTGGTCTGAGGAAGGACGAGAACAAGGAGCCAGACCTTCAGTGCGTCCGCGACAAACAACAGGAGGTCAAGACCGTGGCTTAAGACTGCTGGTTGTGTGGGACCATTTTTCAACCTTAGTGTTCGTTATGGGTACCAACGAATGCTCATCCCTTCCGTATCTTCACACCTTATCAAACCCTGTTTTTCAAGAAAATAATGCCCGACTGTATATTGCCAGGGTTACATGGCTTGTTTTGAAGAAGCTGAAGTCACGCTTCTGCCTTGGCTTTCAAGATCTTCTGATCTACCCCATGACCTACCGAATATGTTTGAGATATTACCGGCAGACGACTCGGCCAGTTATTTCGTTCTCCACAGACTCTGGAACACCGCAGACACCAAATACAGGTGGCATGGAATGACATACCCCAGGAGCAAATTGATGACCTCATCAACTCCATGCCACGGCGGTGGGGCGACTCATTATTAATGTTTTCTTTTGTATTGTTCTTTTGTTTTGTTTCAAATGTTGACCGTTTATTTATTTTGACCACTTAGATGTAATATATTAAAAGCAGTTCAATTGAATGACTGCTTCTTGGTGTTGTTTTACTTTTGTCACTCAGTATATAACGTGGCCAAAAAGTAAAAAAAATCCTAATTGGTAATAATATATAAATATGTATTTGTCATAAAGAAGTACGAAAAATTAACTTATTAACATCATCAATATAATCTAAAAAAAACAGGATAGTGTTAAACTTAGTATTTCTAGCTAAGGTGTATAAAGAAATATCCTCTTCACTAGATTACCAGTGGGATAACACTGGTGTGAGGACGGAATTTTGCAGCGAAAATGTATGTACAAATAGTAACCCAAATAAACCGCTTTATTTACATGTACTATATTTGATATAGTCTACCATAGCAAAAGAAATATATTTCCCTTTTCATCATTTCCACACCTGAATCTTGCCCCCATTCTCTGGTCCCCCTTTTCATCTGCTCTTTCAGGTACTAAAGCATTCCCCCAAACCCGTCAGAGTTTTTGTACATTCCATTGCACCTGTTCTCACTCATTTCCTTCTGGAATTACACCACTTCTTTCATTAGATTCACCACTTTGTCTTCTATACCTCCTTGCCTCTCTTCAATCATTTTCTACACTCAGTTCTACGGTTTCATATATCCGTCGTTTGCGCTTCTCTCACATCGTCGTTGCCGTGCCAGGCTGCCCCTCTTTCGAAACTACTATCATAATCTCTCTTGTTACATTCCCTCCTATCCCCGTTGCTCACTTACATCTCCCATGTTAATAGCTTTCTTACAGCACTCAATCTCACTTTGATACAATCTGACTTCTGTAACACAATATACCCTGGCGTTGATTTGTCGACTTCCAGCGCTCAATTAAGAAACTTTTCTTGCACTCCCTCCACTTCTTTTTTAATTTTTTTATAAACATTCTAATGTTTGAATTTTTAAAAGATATTAACTAACGTAAATGCTTGAATGTGATATTTAACAATATCTAATAATAAATTCCTCATTTCAGGTTGTGGCAATCTTATTTTTCAGTTTTACTTCTTCCTAACCCGGTATCCATTTTCAAGTACCTCGTTTGATTTTTACTTCGGTTTAATCTAATGTATTTTTTATTGTTCACTTTAAGACATTTTATTCTTTTATGAGGTTCCGTGTTATTTCTTTTAGTAATTGACTTTCAGTTTCCGTCAATATATCTACTTATTAGATTTTCTTCTTGTTACACACTTTATCCATTGTACTTTGTTCCCTATGTAGGCTTTCTTGCCTTCCAGTTCCGAGAAAACGCATTCTTGTACTTTCTTACTTTCTATCATTTATTCATATTCTCTATCAAAAAATTATTTATTTGTTCTTCTGTATACTTTTTGTTTCTCAACGTATAAGAACGGATATGGTATGAAATATCACGTTTAATATGTTTGGAGTAATTTGGATTTGTGTTCATTTTGCATTCTATTATGTTCTTTCAAATTTAGCTATCCTTAGATACTGAAACTGATGGCACCGACTAAAATTTCCTACAGCAATGAGAAATTTGAATGCTAAAGAAATCGAAATGAAATTAATATCACAGCATATGTATTCGGCGTCGAACTTGCATATAAGCTAGAAACGTATGAAAACCATCATAACAGTATTTTCTTGCACAAAAGAAAAGCAGGTTGAATTTGCAAAAGAAACACAGCTTAAAATGTTGAACGGTACTGTTTAATTCTATTTTGGAGAGCAGCAGAAGAACGCTGCGCAAATTAAACCAGAGATGGTCAAAAAGGTTGGCAGTATTGATATAAAGTAACTCAGTTAGTACGCTAGTAACCATCAATTAACACTGTAATGGACTATCAGCTCAATATATCTTGTCTTGTCGCAATAACAGAAATGTATGAACGTTGACAGAACCACCAAGGGCAAATAATCCAAATTAACAAAATTATTGGTAATTTATGGCTTGGAAGTGAAACACTGTATTTCTAGGCTCTAGAATGTATTTATTTGTTTGTATTTGTGTGTATGATAGGTCTTGGAAATATTCAAATGCTGGTCTCCGTTTGACTCAAAACGTTTTCGAGCGACATATTTCGTTAGGTTTGGGAATAGGTGCCAATCAAAGAAAGCAAAATCTGATGAATAGGGTGGATGATCCAACAATTCGTACTTCAAATTTCTCAGTTTTCCCATTGCCAAAGCGTCTTTGTAGACAGGTGTATTGTCCTGGTCAAAGATGAGTTTTTCTTTTGCAACCCAGGCCTCTTCTCCCGAATTTTCCATCCAGTTGGTCTAGAAGATAGAAAATAATGCCTTTTGCATCCCAGAAAACATGACATTTCCGGCAGGTGTAGTCGACGCTACGCCCACTTTTCTTTGATTGCTGTTTCGTTTCTGGCGTGTAGTATATGTACCATCCATAGTGACAAATCGGCACACAAAATTGGTTGGATTCGTTTTAAAACGGTCGAAACATCGTTGAGAAATTCGTTTTGCGCGTTAGCTTTTTGTCAGCATTTAACAAATAACAAACAACCACCTTGCACAAAGCGTATTCATATTAAATTCTTTATGCAAAATGTACCCGTGGTTGCAGTTTTTGGTTATCCTTCACGTGGATCATCTTACGACCACGTTCAAACACAGCCGGCCATTTTCACTGTTGAAAATGAAGCAGAACTTTCACCAACTTTGGATGAATTTCCGTTGGTGATAACCGTCGAAACGAAGAATTTTATAATGGCACGAT